>CM060975.1:249374135-250028975 GCA_030765065.1 Deroplatys truncata | reverse complement strand
TATTATACGAAGGTAATACTTTTTGCATAACTGATACAGGAATAATACGCAAGATCATCATCTACAACTTCAACTTAATGAAACCATATACAAAAAGTACCTACTAAGAACTATTTGCTTGAAATCCATTAAAACATTGTTTACTATAACTCTATAGACATTTTTATACTAAAATGTTCACAAATAACACACTACCCCATTAACATTCTACCGCGTTAATCTTAAAACCCATGCACCAGACCATCTGGTTAGCATTTAACTCCCGTTCTTACTACATACGGCATTACAAGCGGTGGGCACTGATGATACACGAAGTGGGATAGGAAGTTTGGGAACAAAGAGTTCCAGGCCTAAGTTTAGGATACCTCCCCTTCATTTGCTGGTTATGAGGACTGAGGAAAAACCTGATAAACCCCTAAGCTATGTAGGACGGTTCTGGCGGGATTTAAATCGCGGACCTCCCGTTTACGAGTTCGCCCCTTTACGACCTGGGCTACCCGTGTCGGTAATAGTTTTTTCATGGTTGCTCTCAGGTGAATACCGAATTGGATATTCAACATCACGACTTAAAATCGCATACAAACAATAAAATATACAGAAGTCAAATAGATGGTACTGTAAAATGACTACGCATTTTAGGCCATCTTTCTCGCATTACACTGAATCATGTGATCAAAGGATCTACAGAGAACTGTTGCAATATCAACTAGAAGTAAAAGCAACGTTAAATATATATTATTCTATGCAGGGGCTGAGATAAAAAGTAGTTATTTATAAAACAACTGATATACAGGGTTATTCAAAAAGAAGGAACAGAATTTACATATTTATTTCTAATGAACGGATATAGATAGCGACACATACGACAAATCACTGAATAGAGGAAAGTTCAAAGTTTTAAGCCCTACCTATTAGTTCCATTTTCATTGCCTGTGTTTACGATAAAATGGCGGCGCCACAGGAAAAGTCGTTTTGTGTGCTACAGTATGCAAAGAGTGAATCCATTGTTTCATTACAGCGTACATACGCTGTAAGTTTAACAACGAGCCACCTCGCCATAAAAAAATTTACAATTGATACAATAAATTCGTAGAAGATGGTTGCGT
The DNA here is from genome assembly GCA_030765065.1 of Deroplatys truncata. NCBI lineage: Eukaryota > Metazoa > Arthropoda > Insecta > Mantodea > Mantidae > Deroplatys > Deroplatys truncata. Next base: position 250,027,869 of record CM060975.1, on the reverse strand, counting down.
ATGAAAACGGAAAAGCACTGGTCATCCGCGCATAACATGTGCGCATAAAATGTGCTCATTTTGAACACATAAATTAGAACTTTGAATTTTTCTCTATTCAGTGATGTATCGCTTGTGTCGCCATCTATTGTCGTTCATTAGAAATAAATATGTAAAGTCCAATCCTTATTTTTGAATAACTCTGTATATGTGAGTTATAAGTTCACGAGAAAGAAACCACTGACGCTTTTCGCATACAAAATGAGTCAAATCAAAGATTATTTGTCATAAACTGTACATTTTAAAAACTATAGGCACGTTCTTCATTACAAATGTTTTGTCTAAGTGTATGATTTCCAAGTACACATTAAAAAGCGTTAACAAATATTTTACAAAAATATAAGATAGTGCCTATATATTTTAATGACCAGACATAGGAATTCTTAAGCAGGTGTCTTCAAGTTATCTATACTCAAACCAAAGATAGCAAAATAACAGAGCAAAGGGTCACTGACAGGCAGTAAAACCGATCTGAGCGCTATCTACAAAAGCCAAAAGGCTATGAGTGTTTGAGGGAGTTTTGTTGACTGCGATCTTCCTGCCCATAGTTCAGTGATAGTTCAACCTTATATCCTTCCGTTCTGTCTTTAATACTTAGAAATTTCTGTGTCTTTTTAAGACACGATTTATTATCTCAAAGTTATTCTCATTTAATCAAACTCAGTGCAGGTCTCGTAAAATATAAAAATAAAGAATTCACGAGATTGGGGAAATTTTCTGATTTTACCTTGTCCCTCTCAAGATTTTTGATTTAAGTAGGCATTTATTTATTAAGTACTTTTATATAAAACATAGGCTATGGATTATTATATTTCATTAAATTTCTAAATAAAACATGCTTACTACTTATGTCTTCGTTGAATGCCTGGTAAAAGAGTAAAATGTTTTGTTTGTATCTGACAGTTAAAAATTACTGCAACTATTGACTTTTACTTTCAATTGGGTATAAGTTTAAACATTTACTTTCTTAGTTCCTTCATTCAAAGCTAAAGCATGTGTTTCAGCCTTAATTTCTCTCATTGCGCATTTATATTTAGTTGCAAATGCTGGCACATAAACCCAAAGCTGAAGTGCGTCCGGAGCAATGACGGAAATCTGTGTCGTATAAGCTGCAAATGCACGAAATGTCTACCTCGGGAATTAACTACCGCGGGCTAAAGTTAATATTCCATAATGCAGTCACAGTCACTTCTCTAAATGCACAGCATATCACAGCCAACACCTACCTTACCCCTCTAATCGGAGCTGTCTCTCCCTCTTGCAATATAAAGTATGCGGTATCCAAATGTCTCCTCTTTCCAAAGCTCTTTTCTACAAGGAGAAATGTGTTCATCAATGTTTTCATTATATCCATCAAGTTCTCTCTCTGCTTTAAAGGATAGTAAGTCTATCCCTTTTACTCCTATAATTCTGTGTCCAAATGTCGAATATACTCCTCAATATTTCATAGATTTATTTAAATGTAATTCTTAGATTTTTTAGGAATTTAATTACCGAAATAAGTCGTAAAAATCTGTATATTTTAGTTTAAACCAAATGGCTTTAGACTTGCAGCTCTCTCTCTCTCTTATTACTGATTGATTTGTGTGTCTGTTGTAAGTGAATCCCCAAACTTCACTGGCACGCTCACTGCTCCAACTTATGCTACAAGGGTAGATAACTTCCTGAATGGCCCACGTACTACATTCTCTTAATGTAAATTATTTCCAGATACCCATCCATTTTATTATTCCTGTCATCTAAGTATCTCCAAAGTTTGCGTCCATAATTTATTAATACTTTGTATATTCTCAATTAGAGGATTCCGCAAAGAAAAATATGTAGAACGTAACCATTTTAGAATTCCTTGTTCCCTTAAGTCTGCAGAGAACAATGTTTGGAAACAATCTGTTAAGTTTTGATGATTCAATACGGAATACAGAGAAAAGGAAGCCAGAATTGGATGGGACTACTGGGGCGAGAGGATGAAATTTTGATGAAACGTTTCTAGTTGCAGGTGTAACAGCTAACTCCGTTGGGATAAATGCGCCCTCTACAAGCTCAGGTAGCTGTGAGATGTTTGTAAAGCCACACAAGAGTGGCAGACAGGTTTAACAAGTAGATGACTGAAATTAATCACCTCGTCAACCTCACTTGACGTTTTGGGGAAATTCCGTGTTCCGCCTTCACAGGTCTCTTTCTTCTCTTTTCCTGTCCTCTTTCGCCCCATTCTGTCCAGGCTTTCATGTGAATGTCAACAAGAGACTGTGTCTACAGATGCTTTTATCTAGACAATCGTGTACCTATAATTTGTCATGAGCTCTTTGGCTACGTGTACTCTCTCTAAGCTTTTCTAAGGTAAGTAGAGAAAGCATTTTATTCCCTTTTGTTTTAATAATTGATCATGGTTTGTGTTCTTCTGGTTTATTTTCTTTGGCTAATAATCCAAAATTTATATGACGATAATACGTCGAAATTACAAGTTTTGATCCCTTGAAGTAAGGAAAAAAAAGGAAAAAGGAAAGATTTTTTTAGAAAAAGGCTGCATGTGTGTGTGGGTGAGTGAGTGTGTGAGAGAGAGATAGGAGAGAGAGATTAAAAATGAAAGGTTTAGGTAAAATAAATTTCGTACTTGGCTTAACTACCGTTTCAGAATTCCAGGCAAAACTTCTCATATGTAACACCACGAGTGATTTTCACACTTCGCGGTTCGAGGATTTGAAAATCACGAGCTCCATTTTCTAATATTATTTCATGAATAAATTTAACTAGTAAAACCCATAAATAAGGTAACATTTCAAATACTTACAATACATGATTTAACCTCAAAATACGTCCTGCAACTACAATTTTATGCATGTCAACAATCTTATTGAACATAAATGAAAGGTGGCGTTGAATATTGTAATAAATCCTCGATCTTCTCTGTTTACGTTCCTCATGGTAGCCACAAAATCTTTAAAATATTTTTGATTTGCTGTGTTGGTGTTTCGTTTTCGTTCATAACATTTCGCCTGACAAAATTGTTGAAATTGATTCCAAAAATATTTTCCAGCCGTTTCGGTGGTCTGAAGTTTAGCCCATCGAATTAATTAATTTATTTATTTCCTATTTCGTACATCGGCCATATGTCATATTGTGTTTGACTAAGCGAGTGTTTTCACTGCACACTAGTTAGTTACACTTGACAGTAAAGGAACATTTGGATAGTTCCCCAGCGATAATACAGTACGGTCCTCAATTATCGACATAGAGAGTCCGACTTGATCTATTTCAGATGACTAACGTGTGAGTGAAGTAGCTGAGAAAATACTCGCGCCACCAAAAATTTTTCATGGGAAAAGTTTCGATATGTTTTCATTTTCTAAAAATGTCTACTACGATTATAATTAAAATGTCACATTTGTGAGACATTGGCATGAAAAACAAAATGCATATCCTGAGTTTTATCGTTAACACTGAAGTCTTGTTATTCCTAAATAACTTGAAAGCCAGAAGATAGCCGGAACCTTAATGCAGCATAATCATGTAATGCCTCTAATATCAATTCGCTCTTTGGTAAGCAAAAGGAGAAAGGAGGCATTGGCGAAAGCTTACACACGACTGAAATAACATAACTGGACACTAACCACATTAAATAGAAGTAGGACTGATTCTACTGATAATTAAGTATCTACGTTATGTAGCAGGATGAAATCCACAGGATACAATCTCAAACTTGCAATCAGAATTTAATTAAATAATCGCATATATACAAACAATGAAGTCTCATAACGTGGTACATAAAATCACCTTCCAGTTGTGCATGTGGCCATGGGTTATATTTTTGGCTGGACTTGAGATACGTCTCAAGCAGGTTCCTTGATGTAGCCAGAATCTAGAGTGCGAATGTGGGTATGCTTGAACAGGTGATGCCGTTATCTGATAAGTATTTACAAAATGAACAAATTTTAGGATCCTCTGCGAAAATACCTTACACATAATGTTTGTACATACATATTGCAATTTAGGCAATAAACGAGTAAAACGATGATAATGACGATGATGTAAAAGAAAACAGAACAAGTGTACATGAAGTGATTAGAAAACTATATTTTATTTTATAGTATATGCCCTATAGCTATGAATTCTTCTAATTACACGGACAGTTGGTCGGCCGCAAGATTTCTGGGCCTAGTAATGGAGATTCGATTCCGACATTTAAGCGTGCGCAGATTTATGTAACTGGGGGACAAAATTCTGGCACACCAGCCTAGCTGATATGTCCCTGTCGGTTACCGACGCTGTTAAATAGAAAATTACAGTTGTTACGTAGATGTAAAGTTGTACTATACTTAATCTGTGTGATGAAAAGGGATCTTAGTACTACAAAGAGAATCATGACGTTTATATTGATATTTGTTATGATGATGGTAATGGATGAACTACAGTTTAGATTCCATAGCCCTTTAGACTTCTATAAAACCATCCTTCAATGGATCACCACCTTTAATCTGAACGACAACCATATTTTACCATAATGATGAACAGTGAAATGGCAAATTTAAAATAAATTTCGATGTATACAAATGGTTCGTTAGTGGAAGTCTAGCTACAGCATAGCAACTTTGGGAGGCGATGGAGAGGAAAGTTTGAATTGTTCATCAGAAACAATGCCATTCAATTACGAAGGATTTTCTGAAGTAGTACTATCCCTAACAATTCAACTACTTGTTTGCTCAGTCTATCGTGAATTCGTATGCTTTGCAGCTTTCCAAAGATTAGAAGTTTTAAAAAGCAATATAAATAAGGAGGGAATTAGTTATACTTTCAAACTATCTGCAGAATGTGCGTCTGTAACTGTAAATGTGACAAGAGTGACAGAGAATATTAATTTTTTATAACTTTGTGGATTATGTAAGAATGTGTGGCACCGCATTCTGAGTCAAAAACTATATTTCCTGATGCGCACTTTGCCGGATTTCTTATGCTACAAAACGAACGCATTTTGACATTTAATGCTGCGAATACATTTATAATTTTGTAGTAAGCAGTTAACATCATAGTGATAATTTTATTTCTACACTTGCCAAACCAACCTATAAAGCTGTCAAAGCAGCATTTAAATGTTACGCGAACATTTACAAAACAGTTCTTGCTCATTTTACGCCGAAGTTGTCAGTACAAATAACCTTTGTTCTCTCTCGTACCCAAATATTTATACGTAGTCATCGTTATATAGTGCTTTATTTTTGTTTTATACTTTTGTTTTCATGCTCTGTTATCAAACAGCAGTGGTTAATGTCGCATGGGAAGAACAAATTAACTGTAATTTAAAAATACAAAAGTGTAAAAACCTTATCTCGTCGTCTACAACCAGGGATCTATGCCTGTTCCGGCCTTAAAAATTGCTGCGATCATCTTGATTTGGGGCACCCTACGCTTCTTTTGTGTCGCTGTATAACATACAACTTGTCTAGCTATGTTGCTTTCAGGTCATCAAAGTGACTTTTCCATTTTATCCTATAATCAGATATCCTTTCTTTTATTGACAAAATACCCAGCTCAGTTCTGATATCTTCAATTCTCTTCTTATCATGCAACTTATAGCTTGCCGCTGATCTAAGAAATTTCATTTCCGCTGCCTTGATAAGCTTATAGGCTCTTTTTGTTAGGGTCCAGGTTTCGGATCCGTAGAGTAGAACAGCAACCGCTATAACTTTGTAAAGTTTTAGAAGCGTGTCCTTCCTTACTTTCCCTTCAATGTTATTATGGTAGTGCCACAATTATTGGAGGGTGGTTTATTTTCCTCTCTATATTGTAATTAAAATTATAACTTGTTATGCATCGTAAGTAATTAAAAATATTAAGTTGTTCAATGATGCTATCATTTATTACTAACTTTTCCTCTTATCGGGAATTTTCCACAGCATACAATTAATTTAGTTTTCTCCGTAGATATTTTTAAATTATAGACGCTAATCACTTTGGCCAAATTATAAAAAGCTCTTTGTGAGCCATTTTCTGACCCTGCTAACATGATCTGCTCATCAGCATATAAAAGTGTGGATAATTTAAAATTATTTATATTAAAACCAATATCGATATTTGCTTTACATTGCCTTATAGCATCATTAAAATATACCAGATGAGTCAGCTGCACCTATTTATTTTTTAATTTATGCAACCTCCAAAGCGACATATGTGGCTTGCGCCTTTCTTGAATGTCTTCTAATGGCTGATTTGCACAACACTTTATAGAGGAGGGATAGATAACGCAGTGCATAGGTGTTTTACGGGAGGGAATGCAATCGCCATGTATGTCGATACCATAAACACCCCACCCTGACCTGGGAGCTGCAGTAGCACTTTAAGCTGATTTTACAAAATTTAATTCTTTAGCATACATTCATACACACCTTTGAAAACGCCTCTGAAGAAACAACTTATCACATGCATCGATTGTAAAATCTATTTGAAAACAAAATGGCAGGTCTACGCAGTGCGACCTATTGGATTAAAACCACCAGCCAACAAAGGTTCGTTGTACAGCCTTGTTAAACATGCTAAGTATTAGGTATATAATTTCGCTTCTGTCACAAACTATGGCACATTTCAGTTTATATCGTAACTGAAATGGCTGATGCAGTTTGTTTATTTGAGTTAAAACTACCAAAACGAGCTCCAAACTCTGTATGAAGCTGAAAAAAGCGTATGGAAGTTCGAGGTCGGATCTGAGTTCTGCAATTATTTATTCGCATAGAAGCACCAGCTCGCAAGCTAGCATTGGCCGAATGATATTATTATGGCTGCTTTACCACTGTAACACTTCACTTCGGGTTCAAATCCTTCGTGTTAAGTTCAAACTTTTTATTACCTTTTGTTTCATCTCTTTGGGCCTATAATTTGATATTATGATACAGAGAACATTTTTATAACATTATAAGCGTGTATAAAATAGAATAATCGCACGTTTTCCACTGACAGGTGGATAATTTATACTTTGTAGTAGGTATTTTACTGTGCTCGTTATTATGCTTGACCCATTCAACCCAGTTTAAAACACTTCACGCATGCAAAGTGGCTTTAGCTACTTGTGTCGCGTCAATGTTTTGTGAATAACCTCTCCATTATTTACTGAGTATTTGAAACCTTTCTACAAGACACGGCTGCTGTCATAATGTATACAAATGTCGAGTATGTTGACATGCTGTTAATCTATGGAGAAACAAGGTGTATTGCACTGTCATCAAATCACCTGTATGAAGAACGGCTTCCAGGAAGGAGGGCATCTACTGCAGACACTTTTCGAAAGATTGAAAGACGCCTTCGTGAAACAGGATGATTTGGAAGAGCATCACCTCCTCGCGATGCTTCAGTAGCCTCTGTAGGCACTAAAGAAGTTGTGCGAAACCAATAGAAAACAATCGACATACCAGTCCAAGGGCAATAGCACAAGATCTGTAGATAAGTCTAAGTCGGTCGTTATGGTGCGCACATTGCACCATAATAAAAATCATCCGTACCATCTACAACTACACCAGGCTCTCCACGGACACGACTTTCAAGCGAGAGTGATGTATGCACAGTGGCTACAGCAGGGAGCGCAAATGAATGCATAGTTTTTAGGAAATGTTCTCTTCGGTGATGAAGCCACATGCCAGAATAACGGAACTGTTAACCGCCATAAATGCACTACTAGATTATAGGCAATCCTCACTCGATGTGAGGAGCTGCATTCCGGAATGGAGCATCAATGTCTAGTGCGGAATATTAGGCGACCAGCTAATTGGACCGCACTTTTGTGAAGGCAACCTCACAGGACCACGGTACCTTGTATTTCTACAATAAGAAATGCCATTGCTACTAGAAGATGTGCCACTAGTGAAACGGACAGAATTGTGAATCTAGCAGGATGAGTTCCACCACGCTGGTCACTGATTGTAAGGAATCACATAGAACATATTTACAAAAATGGACTTGCCGAGGGGGCCCAACCGCATGTTCCCCTAGATCACCTGATCTCACTCCACTGGATTTCTTTCTGTGGGGTCATTTAAAGAAACGGGTCTACGCTCAAGAACCGCAAAACCAAAATCATCTACGGGCACTCATACGTGAAGAATGCAGTCAGATTACACTGCGCATGTTACATCAAGCAAGAAGGTCTCTCCGGCAACGTACTCAAATATGCAATGCTGAAGGTGGTCGTCATTTTGAACATTTACTTCGTTCATGAAATCCACGCTCTTTAACAATTTATTATTCTGTTTACCCGTGAACTTAGCACATTTACAACTCCGTTGTCAGTAGAATAAGTAAACATAAGGTTTAAACATGAAACCTAAACTATCGACATACACCCAAAAGAACGAAAGCTAATTATATAACACGATTTATAACACCAGATACGGTACACATTATTAGGGCAAACATTATCCATAATTATTACCTGGTTATAATTCTTGTTTCTTTGGCCCACAGGAGATCCAATAACAAAAATAAACTAGTATACTAAAATACAGTAAATAAACACAAGGAGAAAGAAACAGAAAGAACCAAAACAATTTGAAGTAAGCATTAGTTTCGAACCTCCTAAGCTAACCTTGCTTCACCATATTCCGTCAGCTAACCCACGCGGCCAGAACCCATTTATTCTGCCCCCTCTTCGGGAGAGCATTCATCTACCTTCTTGCAAGCATTACATCCATGAAGAGCAGTCTTTTGTAAGCTTTTCGCAGCTCCTTGGCTCATTCAGGCATTTAAACATTAATGGTGGTTGTGTATAGTAACGAATTGAAGGGCAGAGCTATTATAACAGCTTGTTTGCTAAAAGGCTCAATGTTTTCACATGACACTATAAAATGCGGATTGCATAGATATGAATACCTAGGGGCAGCTGACTCACCTGGTATATTAAATAATATTGGAGACATTGATCTTGCCTAAGTCCTCGAGTGGTAAGTATTATGTTTTCAGTAAATTTTCCGTCCTTCTTTGTCCTAAAATTATACCTATATCATAATATATATATGCAAGTATTTTTGTAATTATTCTTGAGTAAATTTTATAAGCCGATAAAAAGAAATAATCTATAATTATTGCAATTAGGTCTGTCTCCTTTCTTGAAGATAGACATGACTATAGTTATTAGCTATTCTTGAGGTTCACATTTGCCATGCAAACATAAATTTCATATATTTAACAGTCTGTCTCTAACCTTCTGACACGAGTATTTTATCAATTCTATATTAATATTATTTATCCCTTGTGCCTTCTTACTCTTCATACCATTTAAAGCGTTTTGAAACACCTCCATTGTTAAATCATCTATATTATTTTCATATTTGTTTTTACATCATTGACAACAGTTTTTCCTTTAGTATTCCATAACATCTTATATTATTCTTCCCATTTTTAAATGTAATACTTTGTAGTTCAGCCGTGTCTCTTTCGATTTATTTAAATGAATAAGGATTTTATTGGCATTATTTGATTGCCATGCACATGAAATGTTATATCCGAAATGTATTTATCCCAACGTCCCTTTTTTAATTGTCGTGCCTCTCTTTTTGCAGTGCACATTTATATTTATAAATCATCCTATCCTCTGGTAGTTTTGTTTGTAAGTATTTCAGGTATGATCTTTTCTGCTCTTCTTCTAATTTTGCAAGAATTGGATTGCATATTTTCATTCTTTTTTTCCTATTAATTTGTTTACGAAATCCTAAAACTTCGGATGCTGTTTTTTCTAAAGTAGTTTTCAATCTAACAATTCTTGTTCAAACATTGCAGCCTAATGCCCTTTGGTCCACATATTCATATAATCGTTTCTTATATAAATCTTTAATACTTTTTTTTTGTTTCACGTATGGAAAAGCCGATTTCAAGTAGGAGTTGTATTATATTTCAACTGTTGGGGAGCCGATCTTGTAGTAGTTGCAACCGCACGTATAATAAACAGTTTCCGGTAGCCTTCGCCCCAAATTACTTTCAGGTGGCCTTTGCCCCAAGTTTAAAAAATATTAACTTTGTAATTTGACTGTTTCTTTAAATATATATTTATGATTGCCTCGGCTACGTCAGTATTTTTGTTAGAGACACGTTTCTCTTAGCAGGGTTGTGGTGCGACAAGAATGTAGGCTTACACAGATTATAATTTACTTCACTACATTTATTAATCCTTGACACAATTTAAATAACACTTCACTGATATAGAGAGCTGTGAGATTCTTTTTATTAATTAATTACACCTTTTAACACGTAAAACTATTTTCGTCTCACACGAATACGTGTTAAATCTCTCGAGGATGTGTCTCGCGTCCGGTTAGGAACACTGTTTGCAGGTAACTGACAAGATTTCTAGCGCCTAAACTTGTAAATTTCTGTATTTCAAGTCTCTGATTGGCTATTCTTAATCCAAAAGAATACCTACATTTAACTAAAGCTTTTTCTGGTTGTTGATTGGCTATTTTATAAACTGTCACTAAATTTACATTATTGTTGCTCCAATAATGACTAGTAACATTATTAAACATTCTTACTCATTATTGCCTCAAAGTTACCTCATTGTTAGCAACTTTTAACTTATTATTCTCACATCTCCTACATTATTAAATTACGGAATATTCACATAACATTATTGCACATAGATACAATAATATAAACATATACAATGACTGTAACATACACTTTTTATATATTGTTACATATAAATATTGGTTTAAGGCAATGTTATTGAATTCATATATTATATAATTAGACTGAAATCATTTTAGTGTTAAAAACACTGCCTCAAATTATATGCTTATTTAAATCTATGGTTCTTTTAAATTTGTTCTGTGTTTCTGTTATTGTGGCATATACATTTTCTTTTCTAGAAGTGCATTCTCTAATTCTGTTGTCTAACCATTTATAGATCTTACATTATATGCATGTGGCAGTTTCTAACAAATTAGATTGTCCGAATCTGTTGTCCTTATTCCTTACAGGGTCAGTTACCATGTTGTCAGTCGGTTATTCCTTTGAGGTTTTTGAGTAAGGTTAATTTTTACATGAGCAGGATACCAGACCAACGCATATTCTCTCCTCTGGAGGACTGGGCTTGAATTCGGGGTACCTTCACCTGGCTAACGAGCCGCCTGTCCACCATGGAACCCTGGAAGGGGTTCTTACTAGGTAAAAGCATCTTCAGATTTAAAAACACATCAGCAACAGAAAATGAGTGAAATATTGAAGTTAACAAGAGCGTAAGTACCGACGTAAGTCTGTCGTTTTGAACCGTTGATAGGTAAATCAATATTTAAATTTTTAATTACGCTGTTTACTGATAAATCGTCTGTATGTCTATTGGAGAGAACAAATTCGTACTGTGATGGGAGATTTAAATATTCAAGTTGCATCATAGATGAAGATTCTAGTTTTCAGCGGAAGTTAAATCGGGAAGAAAAATATTGAAGTACCTACTCGCCTAGGAATGGGAAAGAAGAGTGGGTTTTAAGGTCAGATGATCTACAGTCGAGTGCACGTAACCGATATTAAAACATTGATTTATATCCGTAATGGAATGATAAGAGGCTTCTAGCCCGTTCTCATCTGATTTTAGCAATTCCGTCGCGTTAATTGGCACTCCGGTTTATTATTCGCTTGCATTGGGAGAGAAGTGGTTAGGACTAACGAGAGCAGAATAACATTTTGAGCTTTAAATTCCTATAGGCTGAAAAAGAAACCTTAGTCCATATTCAGAATTAAGATTACTATATCTTTATTTAATTATATGTCCTATAGTTTTCCAGAAATGTGAATTATTGAATCTCTTGTGTGTAATATACTTCTTTTTGTATTTTCACTGGAACGAAATCGCTTAAATGTTAGGCTCCAAAATCAAATATAACAACATCCATTTGAAAAAATAACGTTATTTCTTTACAACGCTGTAAATATGAACACAAATCACCAAAAAGGGTATTCGACACTAAGATATGAAAAACAGTTTTAATAACGAACGCACCTGAAATTTAACTCTGTAAATACGAGGGCGGATCGAAAAGTAACGCACAATAATTTGTTTACAAAAAATCTGATGTGTTACACTCACATGACTTTCTCTACTCTTGTACAAACTATTTTTACAAACGCTTATTCTTCATATGCTTCATGTTAATCGAGATATCGAGATGTTAATCTTATTGCTAATTTTCTTGTAGATGCAAGGAGAATTAAGCAAGATGTAGATGCAAGGCTTTAAGCTATAGTCAAAATATTTTAAGAGCTGGTTCCTATGTGGAGTATTCCATTTTCTTTGCATTACCAGGACAAAAAAATGAATAACGAATTTGAGAAAAAGTGTAAGTATTGGAAAATTTAAGGGAATAACAAGCAATATCTCGAAAATGGTTCACTCAACAAAAAAATGTATATGTCATAAATTGTGTATTTTAACGCGATCTATATTTTTGTGTAGTAAAATTTTGTCTATCTCTTATGGTTTACCAGTTATGCAAAGGTCGTTCACAATGAAGAATACTTTTGGAGACATTCCCAGAAAATTCGAGATATACATTTCATTTGTCATGAAAATATCTTAAACATGATATTTTAATCAAAATCGTTAGAGCCATTTTTGAGAAAATTAAACTTTTTGAAAAATGCTCCATGTAAAGGGTAATCTGGGGTGGGGGAATTTTCTTGAAAACCTTCGTGTCGCATCTCTGGAAGATACTGAACCTAAATATCAAGTTTGGTGTTTATCCAGACTGCTCATTTCTGAGTTATGCTGTTCACAGACACAGACACAGACACACACATACACACACGGACATGTTTCCAAAAATGCTGTTTTTGGATTCAGGGGGGTCTCAAAACATGTATTTCCGGTGAAATCTCGGTATCGAATTTTTGGATGGAATGCAATACTTCCCCTACTTACTCTACGTAGTGGAGAAAGTAAAAATTTTAATTAAAACAACAACAACAACAAAAATCAAAAATGAACTTACACCTTTTACCTACTTTTCAACATAGTCACCAAGTTTCTCAACACATTTCTCCCGTCGTGATACCATTTTCAATATGCCCTGTTCGTAGAAGTCCGTTTCCTTGGAGTATAGTCATTGCAAAGTGTTGGTCGCTCAGGAACTTTTTATTGGACCAAACAGATGAAAGTCCGACAGTGCAAGGTCAGGACTGTATGGTGGATGCTGGAGTACCTCCCAACGAAATTTGGTGATTTTCTGACCAACAGCAGCAGCAACATGGGGGCGGGCATTGTCTTGAAGAATTTTGACATCGTCAGCATTCATGTTTTGGCGTTTCTCACGAAGGGCACAACGCAAGTTCACCAAAGTTTTCATGTAGGCTGAAGCATTCACAGTGGTCCCGTGTTCAGCAACGTCCACCAATGCATCACCATGCATATCCCAGAACACCGTTACAAGCACTTTCCTAGCAGATTGGGCCTTTAAATTTTTTCTTTACTGGAGAATCAGCATGTTTCCGCTCCTTACTTGCCTGCTTGGTTTCGGGCGTCTAGTGGTATGCCCAAGACTCATCACCAGCGACGATTCCTTTCAGAACAATATCGCTCACTGCACTATAGGAAATGTTGCACTGTTGCGATAAGGTTCGTAGTTGCACACGCCGATCGTTCAAAATTGCCGCCTCAATGCCTCTGACATTCTGCGGGGCTGCAGCTGTTACCGGCCTCCCGGAGCGTAGCGAATCACTAAGGTTCACATGGTCCTCTAGGAAGAATGCACACCACCTAGAGACATTGCTACCCTCCATACAATCATCCCCATACACGCCACGCATGTCCCTGTGAGTATCACGCGGTTTATACCCTTTGACCTACAAATATCGAACCACACCTCTCTGCTCTTCACACATTGACGACAGTAACATGCGCGCCATTTTTGTTGCGTAGTTCACGCTTCTCTCGCTGGAGCTGCACATCAAACAAAAAATACCCTCTGTAGTAAAAACTTCAAGCTATATCTGTGTGAAATTGCAACATTCCAGCTGCAATACGAAGGCAGAAAAAAATTATTGTGCGTTACTTTTCGATCCACTTTATACGTCAAACTAGCCTGCAAACCTGTTAAATGCAATTAAATGTTACATGAACATAAACAAATAGTCCTTGACAATTTTACGCAAATGTTCTTAAGCAGAAATAACTTTTTGCCTCTTTCGCTTAGTCTAAATATTTATTTACTAGTTAACTAGTCGTGAAAAAGGAAACTGGTTGGGTTATAAAATATTACAATTAAATTTTCAGCTTCATTGCTTAAAAAGAAATAAAAATTAAATAGAGTATACCGAAATAATTTTAAGTTCATTGAACTACAGCAGAATGAAAATATAAAAACAGAACTAATAATAATAATAATAATAATAATAATAATAATAATAATAATAATAATAATGTCACTACTTTAGACTCTTATTTCTTCTGTGTTAGTTTTGACTCAACCAAGTAGTGTCTAATCGTGCTCAGCACTACACGTTTTCTATTATACGACAATATCGTAAGCTAATTCAGTTATAGCCTAGAAAATTAACATTGTGATATATGTTATATTCCTAAATATCTCTTGAAGCTCTTTAACTTTTTCAGTAAATTCACTTCTAAAATGAATGTATTGGACTGACAGGACAAGATTTACAAAGCACCGTCTTCTAGCCACTCGGATTGGAATTTTAATTTATCTTCCTCTCTTGCTTCTCACCTTAAAGTTGTATTTGATGATAGGTTAATATTAATGTATTGAAATTTACCTCAAAACAATAAGACTGTTTCATCAAGGCCTGTTTTGAGCACAGAGAAGGGGCTTCCGGCAACATTATTCCAGGTGAATCACCTTTCTCTAAGTTTTATGCAACCTATTAGGCGGCAGATGGCCTCAAGCCCGTCTTCCGCTTTACATCTTATTTACTTATTTAGATATATTATGAAGGTCGCACACTTAGGATAAAAGTTGCTTAAGCGACACGCTAACATTGCGATAAACATGCGGTGCCTTCTACTAGAGCTACAACCTTTCTAGCCGATTTATAATTAATTTACTATACAACACCTGTGTCATGGCTTCCATGCCAAAATCGGTGGAACAGAAAATGGATGCACAAGAGACTACATTAATGTATCAATGTTGACCTTAATTACGCCTGTTCAGTTGATATACCGTAGATATTGGTTTATAATATTCGATTAATAACAATAAAACATCTAATACTGGTTTAAAGCCATTTTAGTAGGTTATAACGTGCGAGGAAACTTTTGAAGTAAGAGTCCTGCTATTATAAAGCCTCAGAGATTCCGTAAATCAACCAGCTGAATGCTATAATGACCATACATTCAGTGTTACACATGAAAGCTTTGGTTCAAGTTCTATATAATGGGAGTTTAACTTCCCGCTTCCCATTTATTTATAGTTTTAGACTTGGGAATGTGTATTTTGGCATACAGTATTGAACGATAGTTTCAAACAATTACTCCGGTTAATATTTCTAAGTTAGGCAAGACATAATTAAAACTTCATATTTGTGGTGCTCTCCTGGAAGAAGCTAAAAATAATTAACATTAAGCATGTTAAAATGATCCTAGAGAACCTAATGTACTACACAATCATAAATATTTAATTAATTTGTTCTGCTAAGATGAAAATGATTTTAAAAACTTTGAGCACAGTCCATGCATTTACAACGCATATTCAACATTAATTCTGCAACGAAGCATTTCACTAATAACCTGGTTCAATGTATACAATTTTAAAGTTTCTAATGTCGTCTTTGTATTTGTGCAACAATTAGTAATTAGAAATATGAGGGGATTTTTTATAGTGCCTCTGTAATCAAGTAGTCAGTGTTTTGGCTTGTTCAACGCGGAGATCTCAGATCCGATTCCCGGCTGGGCCAGTTCTTAAACCAGAATCATTCCCTACCCTCCACAGAATCCATGTGTGAATGTAGGAGTGAATGTGAGTGCTTAATATTACACTAGTCTGCATTTTCAAACTTTTTGTCAGATGATTTCTTAAAATTAGGTGTTCTTGAATCAAGGTTTTATGCTGATTCCAGAAATAACTTCCGTTTTTTCTATCACGTCAGGTTTTTACACAAAATAAGAAGTAATGTTTTGACAATTTTAGTAATGAGCGTAGAAAAGTATTAAACTACCATTTCACACAAGGTGAGTTTTTATTCAAGAAACATTTTAAGAATACTCTCAAGAACTCCCCTAATTTATTTCATGACTACATTTTAACAAAACAAGAAGCCAAAGCGTTTCATTCAACTTTTTTCAAACTTTCTCTTCTTTGATTTCCTTGCACATCCTTGAAGATGACTGTCCCTCTTCAACATCCAACAGTAGTCGGCCATCACAGTTTCATTCCATCTCCCCTGGTACCTCCTCTCCATTTCCTTAATATCTTGGTGAAAACGTTCACCCTGCTCTTCTCTATAATATCCCAGATTTTCTGGAAAGTAAGTCGATATGTGAATGTAGAAAATGCACCTTTACACTCATGTTACAAACCATCTTCTTGAAATGTTCCAACATTGTTTCGACAATGGCCTTGTAATTAGGATCTTTGTTATTGCCTAAGAAGTTTTCAGGAACTAATCGAAAGGCGGTCCATGCTTCTGTTTCTCTATCATTCATTGTTTTCTCAAAATATTCATCCTTCATCAATTTCTTTATTTGAGGACCAACAAAAATTCGAGCCTTTAATTTGTCTTGTGCAATAAAGGGAAATTTCTTGGAAAGGTACTTGAAGCAGGGTCCACACTGTGGTAGAGCCCTTACAAATTGCTTCACCAAGCCCAATTTTATGTGTAGTGGCGGAAGTAATATCCTTATATCTCTATATTTTTGAAGTGAAATTGTGAAAAAACTGTACGTGATAAAAAAAACCTAAAAGCAGTTCTGAAATCAGCATAAAAAGTGAGTCAGAATCACTTATTAATTTTCAGTCATCCGATATCGTGCAGACTAGTGTTATTAATACAAAGCAACGTTCCACGAATAAAAACACCATCAGTGGTTTATCAAATCAAAACCTCCGATATGACCGCATAAGTTACGGGAGCTATACAAATGGGAAAAAATGTACCCCTAGAAGTACTATGTGTTTGTCAAAAGCAGCAATTTCTTCCCAGAAGACTGGAATTGGCAGGTTGTTTAGATACAGAATCCCAGGGACGGCCGAGTCCCCTGTATAAAGGTAAATATTATAGAAAGTAGATACAACGGCACGTTTACGACCATTCGGGTGTAGTACGCAGCAGCCACAATCTCACATAGGTAATCATTATGGTTCAGGAACGAAGCTTTGAGGATTTGGGCGTAAGAGATTAATAAACATCAGGTCTGATATTGAGAAGCTCCTGCGTTATAAATTGAAGTGTAGGTGCGCTGCATACCCATCAATTTAACCCCTACCTTTCAGTGCATGCCTTCAAAACCAACGGGGAGAAAATTGAACTCGCGCTCACTCGCACTGAAGCATAAGCAAATGGCGAAAAGCAAAATCAATAGTTGCAGCATTTCATACACTACCATAAAACTGAGTGCACATAAAGTTGAAACTGTGAGGATAAGAGCTGATTGACGCTAATGATGATTACTACAGAAATGTTACAAGAGATGCATCACTTTAGGGTAACAATAAGATATGTTCATTTTTATAACCCAGTTATACGCGCAACTCTGCTGATACTAAATTCTTTTTCTTCAGAAGTCATTATTGACTGCTTTAACCCTGTGGTGAGAGGGGAGCCCGTCGAATCTTGAGGAGGACGATAGTGGCTAGGATTATGCAAAAGGGGAGGTGGACAGGTGATACTTGGGAGACGGTGGAGCCACTCATTCCAGTACCAACTTAAATCCTCGTTCCGATGGGCCACCATTTCTACTCCAAAGTTTACACGAGGGTAGTTTAGTTGCTTCTGAAAGTGTAGCTCCGCTCTCTTCAAACTTCATCTTTTTACCTACTCTCTTACATTAATCCAGACACTAGATTGACAAATAGCTTACGACATAGTAAGAGATGAGTGGAGCTAAACACTGCCAATAAGTTTCTATCTTCTTACTAGCTTAATAGCGGTAAGTGAATAGTAATCTTGGAAACATTAATAAGACTGCTCCCAGTAGGGGAGGGGTTCCGAGCCCTCAGCTGACACGGCGCGAACGCTGAGTACCCCTAGCACTCGTGATACTTCTGATGTTGCCAGAAATACATCGGACCAAATATCTAAGCCACTCCCGAAGGTGAGCTGTACAGCTTGGTTTGGTCACGACGGGACAATAGTTCCCTATACCTTTGGGAGATTTGGAACGTCTGGGCGCTGATGTCCAGGCGGGGTTGTGAGACGCCTAGATGTCTTCCTGTGCCAACCTGGAGAGTTGCGAGATGACGAGCTAGAACGTTGTCGGCCCTACCGAGGTTTATTGATACACAGCCCTTCGGGTGTGATGCGCGATATGCGTATCAGGAATCAGGTATCAGCCTAATGGAAAACCTCACGGAGGTTGGCACCTCTCCCTGGGCACCAAAGGCGAGTTTTGGCTCCGGTTAGACCTCCATTAATCTGTCCAAATAAGGCTGACAATAATATACATTTATTTAACGATGCTTTTTGATTACTAGGCGTACTGAAGCATTATTATTATTATTATTATTATTATTATTATCATTATTATTATTATTATTCAGGTATCCAATGCTTTTGGACTAACTATTGAAAATGACGAACATATCAAAATAATATCCTCTTGGCCTTAATTAGAAACGGTAATACTTTTAGACTTCATTTTCATGTAAGTATACCTCAGAAGACACATTTTACATAAATATCACCGCTGTAACTCATTTTTCACCCATCCCTCCCTATACCAGACCGAATCGCTAATCGTGTTTCTTTAGCTAGTCAACTCCATTTACTTACGGGAAACAGTGTTGAGCTCATTTATAGGAGTTATGTCTGGTCCCTCCATCGTTTTATACCGAGTATAACATCATTCATTCGTTCCTGATTCTTTATTGGGATTTGTTTCAAGCCAATCATAGGGGGAGACGTGATAAGGACTAGATTGAAACTAATGGTTGTTAGATAAATGAGCAAACCTTACGGAAGAGGATCTAGGGGAAGGGGCCACTTCTTCTACTCCCGAATGTGAGCTATGACGTTACTCTATACTCCATCGAAGCATAGGCATACATTGATTTTTCACAAATGTATTTTTTTCCTTTCTTTCTTTCTTTCCTTTCTTTTTTTACAATAATAGCCCATCTGCTTTAATATATTATCACTTCTATGGTACATACATCTTTTAACTCCTTACATTCATGTACAGTCTTGTGCATGGGATTGTAGTAGTAGTAGTAGTAGTTTATGTTGGCAAAGAAATACAAAACCGCCTCCGCCACGCCCAGCTCACACCCATTACCTGGTCATAGCACTCCACTTAATGTTTGTCCTATTCTCCCCTTTTCTTTCGCCCCTGAGCCTGAAACGACCTGTATCCGTAGGTTAGTGTTAAGAGTGCCAAACCTTTAATATCAAACGAATAGGAGACATGCTTATCCGCGGCTGGTGTGGACCATCGATGCGAAGCATGTCTTCCAATCACTGCGGTGAAATGTTTCCGTACTCCTCCCTTTTCACCGCTCACCTAGGCATGACCTTCGTTCATTGGCTAATGCGTCTGTGCCGGACTTGAATTCAAACCAATAAGAGGCTGGCTGGTGTAGAACACATGATAAGGACATTTTGTATACATTTAAAAAATCACAATAGGGAACCAAAACCTTTCGGTACGTTACCATGTACTCGAATATACCGCCACAGCTTTGCAACTGACGCAGAAATTATAAACAGCAGCAGAATAGGAAGGGGTGGAAGTGATTTCACCCGCCTGACTATCTATACCATTATATTTAAGCCATTTCATTCAACGCGTATTTCATGGCTGAGACACTGTGGAAGCAATCACCATTTCGTTAATTTTTCAACGGCTTATACTGTTATTTGCATATTAGATTTCATAACAGAAAACAAGGCTACAGCAATTGGTATTAATGTGATGTAAAATGGAAACAAATAAAAGTAAAAGAGGACGCGGTTAATTCAATTAGGATTAATCTAAAGAACTTTGATTTTGTTTCTATATTTCTGCCTTAAGTCATGCAGAGGGTAAAGAAACGAAATGTCACGGACCAAGGGCACACGAAAAATACGTTTATAGCACTTAAAATATTTATGGCATTAATCACTTCCGAAGCATTCTCTGTTGTTTGTTTAAAAATTTCCAACATTTTAAATCGCTAAACTTTGAACAGTCAAGTGGCTGTTCTTTCGTCTCCAATAACTCACAAATAGTATGTAATTATCTATCTTTCCTTTTTTTCTTTCTTTCTTGACGGTTGGGCGTTTACTGAGTCTCCATATACCTTCAACGAAATGCATATTATAAGATTACCCGATTAAAGTTATTTCTTACGAATATTTTATCGTGTTTAGGAAGCATGAAAGCAAATATTCTACGAACACTCTGTGGAATACCTTCAAGACTTAACGAATTTGGTTAGTGTTACGAATATTACTTACTTATAGTAGTAAGAGAAAGTAATTATATTCCTAACAAAAATTTTATATACGTTTTGAGGTCTCCTGAACCCAAAAAGATCCGTTTTTAGAAAAAGACGCGCATGGCGCTCGGATGTGTGTAAACGCATCAAAAGGAAAAGTAT
Organism: Deroplatys truncata; assembly: GCA_030765065.1. Lineage (NCBI taxonomy): Eukaryota > Metazoa > Arthropoda > Insecta > Mantodea > Mantidae > Deroplatys > Deroplatys truncata. The sequence continues at coordinate 250,007,116 of CM060975.1, read as the reverse complement.
ATTACATACCAAACTTTGTATTTAAGTTCAGCATCTTCCAAGGATACGACACGAAGAGTTTCAATAAAATCTCCCTAACACATACTACCCTATGGAAAATGTTTCCTTATTTTTTAGGTTCATAAAAACGGCCCTATGGATTTTGATTGACATACCATAAGTTTAGGATATTTACATGACTAATAAAACGTGTACCTTGAATATTTTCGAATAGCCTATGTAGTCGACTTCATTTGGAATAGATTCTGTTTAACTGATAAAGCATAAAGATAGATGAAAACACACACAAAAATGAAGATCCCCTTTAAACTCGCAATTAATTTCAAATGTACTTTTGTGGCTTCTGCCATTTCCGAGATAATCGTTGCTGTTGGGTTGAATTTTTCAACACTTTGTCGTTTTTGAAGTGCTGTCACCATTCAGTTGTTTCTCGCAATGTCATGGAAAGAGTATGAAATTTCAAAGCCAACATATAACAACCCACTTCTTAAAGTCCCCTGTATCCCTTTTGTGTTTACAACGAAATGTGGATAAAAATATTTCTGCAAATGTTTATCACTTAACATGAAAGAAACAGAAAATAAATTTTTGAAAGAATAGATTGTAGAAAGTATATAAAAATAAATATTAGTGGCTAGAGAAATGTACGTGAGTGTAGGACATAAGAATTATTTTTCATATATTGTATACGTTTATATTAAGGGACGTCTTTCATATTTTATTACAATATTTGAATACGAAGAGTTATCTAATACAGGATTGATTGATCAATTGGCAACTTAAAGCTGTAACTATAAAAACATCTGAGCTACGAGAGTCAAATATTGCAGAATTACTTCACATTCTGATGATAGCACATGTAATTCCAGTTTCGCATTAATAGGTCGAATTGTAAAATTGGTAAATTTCATAGATGGACTTCCCTTTTAAGCATCTACTAGCGTTTTCCGGAATAAAAGTTATTAAATTTGTGTTAAAATGTAAAATAAGAAGACTACTCCTGAAAGCACTGACGGTTTTACTTGCTTCATAATCCTCTGCAAGATAATGCAACAAAGCCTGCAACTAACGTTACTAATACGGGCTCTAATCAGTACACAATAAAAAGTGCAGTTTCGCACCAACACCGCCATATAGCCTCTACATGTATAAAACTTTAATTATACGTTGGCGGTTACCGCACTGCAGCATTAAGCCGATAATGCAGCTATGCACACCCAATAAAACCAAGAAGACAAACTCTCATATCTAGCAATCTCTCATAATATTATACACTGTTTCGGACAACCATGATGTTGTGACCTCTGAGCTGCAATGAGTGCATCTTGAAATGTTTAAGTACAAATCAAATTTCTGCAATCATGATTTTCTCTAAGCATTGCCCATTTTATAGGAGTACATAACTCTAAGCACGTACACCTGGATGCAAAATAGTGGTGTATACCTCTACATCACAGTAGTGCTTTTCTTGCGTAACGTTTTACACGTTTATCTAATTACAACTAGTTTCAATTCAGTCCTAAGCACGTCTCTCCACGACTGGCTTAAAACAAATTTCAGGAAACAAACATGACGCATTCAACAATGTTATATTGCGATATTCGTAACTAATTATTATATCTATTGTTTCTAGCCATTTTTGTAGTCATTGTTGTGGGATTGGGAAATGTTTAACAATATGTTCCGGAAGGAATGGTAGTTTTGGGAAGCTCTTTTTTTATGATGTACGCATGCGCTTTGGGTAGCTAACGCGATATTTAGTGTGGTACGCGGTCAGTCAGTAACTGGACATGAGAGTGTCAGGATATAGCAGTCGACTCCCGACTTGCACAGCAAGGCGACAGCTCCGGTTGGTTGAACCAGGTAGGGAACTCCATATTTAGTTTTCAAAATGTATGTTGCGATTTCCTTTAATAAATTTATATACGTATGTCCTGAATTAATCTATCGTTCTTTTCATTCTTCAGTTTGTGGACAACTCTAGGTGCTTTCCTGAAATCCTCAGTCCGCCAAGCGAGTGATTGCTATTATGATGCTGAAATCCTTGTTTGCTTATTTCCTTTTGCTCTCCTTACAGATAGGTATTAGGAGTTTACAGGTGTCACTAGCTCCTGGTGCGACGTCTGGTCATGGCAGTCGGAAGGACTGCTCCAGAAATCACGCCATGTCTCCTGCAGAGCGAAGGCTTGGCCCTCCCCCCTCTTACATGTAGCATAACTTTACAATACTTCTGTGAAACAAAGGAAGGGTCAGAATTATCCTCTTTTTAATGCTTCTACTGGTGCAAACGAGCTAGAAAATTTAATATGATAAGAAACTCGAATTTTTTGATATGGTGAGAAATTTGTTCCTTGTACGTAGCGTTAAAACATACAACAGCCACAATATTTCTGCCAAACGTTTCTTCTGAGGTTGGCGACATTTTATCAAGAAATGGAACAGGTTGCCCACGTGTCTAAAGAGAGTGAACTGTCTCTTATGATGTAGGTCGAAAGAAATCCTTTTCTAACGACCGTCGATTGCAGATGTTTGTCTTTATTCCATAGTAGTGCACGCATTGATAATACTTTTCTCGATATTAGAAAACACACATGAGGTAAACAAAGGCGAGAGGCAACTCCAATCACGGTGCCGCAGTGAATGCTCTCATTGGCTCAGGAGTTGTCCTCCGTGGTTACCATGCTAGGAATAATAATAATAATAATAATAATAATAATAATAATAATAATAATAATAATAATAATAATAATAATAATAATATCACTATTTTAGACTCTTATTTGTTCTTTATTAGTTTTGACTCAACCAAGTAGTGTCTAATCGCGCTCAGCACTACATGTTTTCTGTTATACGATAATAACGTAGGCTGATTGAGTTATAGCCTAGGAAGTTAACGTTGTGATACATGTTATATTCCTAAACATCCCTTGAAGCTCTTGAATTTTTTTCAGTAAATTCACTTCTAAAATGAATGTATTGGACTGAGAGGACAAGATTGAACTTTTAATGTTTCTTCCTCTCTTGCTTCTCACCTTGAAGTTGTATTTGTTGATAGGTTGATATTAATGAATCGGAATTTACCTCAAAACAATAAGATGCGGTGGAGGGCGATGGACTTTTTTCGGACGTAAAAATCCTTAGTATGACTTCCTTCGGAAGGGAAGTAAAGCTTGTTAGATTTACGGCATGAACCTCAAGCCTGATAAAGATGCCTCTGAGCAAAATTACTGGTCTTTCACGCCCCAATATAGAATGGGACACTAAGGACCACAACAGTTAAAGAGCGTCCATAAATAAAACTCAAATTTCAATTTTTTTGGCGCAGGACCGCAATATTCAGCCTAAGAATAGAAAGTAGCTCACAATTTTTCTTTATGAGTTTACCTTTAAAATGCGCTCAGGTTGCTTTTAATGATTTAATTCCATATATACCACATTTACACTATTTTTTAGAAACAGAAATCACACAGTTTACTGAATCTGAGTAGTTATCGTGATTATGAACGAACACAAACAAAATATCAGTGGCGGCAAGCTTCTGACTGTTGTAAATGTGACAGTGGCTAATATGAGCATTCAGGGTTGTAAAAACCACCCTAAATCTAAACTATTGAAAGGTGGTGAGAAATTATTTTAAATATGTTTCATAAGTTAATGGAGCATAATTCGAGCATTCCGGCGAACACTTGGCGAAATTAACTGCAGACGAATCCGGTGTTTCAGAAGCAGTGTCATGTGCGAAAAAAATTCAAAGATATTTGTGGTGTTAAAATACCATACAAAATAGTTTTAGGGCACCTAGATGATTTTGTTAGGTGTGCGATTTGGTATAAAGTGCACAACTTTTCCTTTGGACAATGAACTACCAATAATAAACAAAGTAGTGTGCTGTCAAGAGTGGTCCTGATTTACCGGACTTTAGGTGAACGAGCATCCATCCTTTGCTATTAGAAATGGGATTCTTTTTGTCAAAAGAAGTAATGCCAATGCGGTTGTAGATAAGAACGATATTTCGCGTGGATGTGTGTAATACCTACACCTGAGAAACGTTCACCACTACAGGAGAGAAAACAAGATATATTACCTAGACAAGACCTGGGTTAATGAGGGTGTTTGCACCTCAAAAGCATCTGTTGACAGTTAAGAATCATCCTCAGATTCTGACTTAGGAGGAGTTGCTGCCATACCTGCCAGCGAGGATGACTGAACGATTAATGTAAGTAAGAAAGCGCTTTAAATTCGTGCATTCATTTGAATGAATATGTTTTAAGCTATTCTTTATAGGCCTTCTCACCGTTCATTTTAATATTGTCGTAACCTCTTTACATATTTTAGCTAAAAACACGGGGGTAGAGCGATAGGTACCGTTATTTAAGGCATCATAAACTACACGAGGTCCGACGGGGCGAGCTCAACAAAATCCTAAATACACCTAAAGATTCCTAAAGCATTGTATGGGAAGGAAGAAGGATCAAATATCTACTAAAAATCACATGCCAGGACTTTGGATTAACCAAGATGTATTGAATGTTAATAGATACAAAATGTTACCTGTTTGCCATCGGCGACGCGTCGATCACGTTGTGGTCATGCTACACGAGTGCTCCCTTACAAGAGAGAGAGGCAACTGATGCTACCTTCTAACGAACCGGTTTTCCCCACCACTATTCTGACATCATACGATCTCTGTTACCAACCCACACACTAGTACATACATTTTCCAACCAACAAACAAACATTACCCTAACCAAATGTCACAATATGTGAACATAACATACTGAGACGAAACTAAAGCTTTTCTTATGCATGGAGTTATTCTAACTGGTATTTAATAGCTAGGGTAAAGATATTTTAAACTTTTTGCGCGGAGTAATACGAAACTTGTTTCTTAGAGCGGATCCAGTATAGCAATCTTCACAAAGGTGTCTGTATTCGACAAAGACATGTGACAGTTATGGAAGAGCTAACCGAAGTCCACATAATTTACAGGTTGGCATTTGCAGAACATTTTCATCGAGAACATCGATTGGAAAGAACTGAGTCTTCTCAGACGAATTTACTTGTACATTCAGTGCTGCAGCAGCCGCTTTTACTGTTTGCTTACAGGCCCAGTAGGCTCTGTACAGACGCTATCGGACCACTTGTGCAAGAAGTGGTCAAAAGAGCATTACAGTTTGGGGTGAATATCTCGGAATGGGGCAGTATGCTGGAACGCATTCATGGAAGGCTGAACGGCGAAATCTATACTCAGGTCCTAGAACATATTCTCCTCCCATCTGCCCAAAAAGCGTCATCCTGAAGAAATTATTACATTCCAGTAAGATAACCGTTCGCTCCATACGTCGGCCAGGGTTCGAAACTGATTTTCGGAGCACATGGTTTTTTCAACAGTTACCACGATGTCCAAAAACCATCGGATTTGAATCAAACAGAAATGTTTGGGCAAAAATAAAGAATGGGTCTCAGGTTCACTAATGCTGCACAACTCGGTTGTGCTATAGGTGCTAGCAAACAAAGGATACCGGTTATTTAAGAAGCTGGTGTATTCCATTTCCCTAAGACTGAGGGCAGTGATAGACAATAAAGAAAAGTCGCACAAAATATTAAGCTTCTTATTTTTCTATTTTTTCTCTTCGTTGTATTAGTTCTTATTTACACTTTCGCGACAGCAATTCAAATCAATATGAATAATTAAGACTTTTAATTTTGTTTTCTATTCTGCGAGAAGAGCAGATAAACAATTTGCATATCAGAGTGAATATAACCTATAAAACCTATAAAATGGTAAAACTTAGTCTGCCTAAATATGCAAAGCGACTGTGTGAAAATTGCTCGAATAAAAATTACATGTAGTCACCTGGGATACTTGAAGCCTTAAGGTGTTACTTAGCCCACAGGGAATACATGCTTTCATTACGTGAATCATCCGTAGAAAGTGCTTTCGAGCTAGTTAAGATACTGTAGCCGTTACCTGGAAGCACTGTGAAGCAGCAGGCAAACAATCCACTGTGGAGCAACAGTGAGTATACTCTTTACTGTTCGTTTTTTATTTCTTCTTTTTTCTGTGCAAATATTTGTTCGTACATGTATTTTCACAAAAGCTGGTTCAATGGCAAGCAAATATTTAAATAATTATAAGTACTCTAATAAGAATGCAATGATTAATTTCCTGATACAAAGCCATTTCGTTCAGAAATATAGTGATTTATAAAATGTCTACGCCTCACTCAAATTGGTTACTTTGTTCCAAGTGAAAAATTGGTTAAAAATATGTTTAGAAAACTTGCCAAACACGCCTCACACCGAATGTTTCAACCCGTCCCGTCATCATCCAGACATGCCGTACCAGTGGCTATTAAACCTGAACCCACACCATCCAAATCCACATGCAAGGTAAAGCATCTAGCCACACTCTACAACAGGCATATTTCCAACTGTGAAATAGCTTGAAGGCAGAGAGCGTTTCGACTCGTACCACATGACTTGCAGTTTTGCGTCACTATATATCACTCAGTTATAGAAAAAACGTCCGCTAGAGTCGCCACTTATAATAGAATTAGAAATTTGCTGCTGCTTTTAGAGTAAATAAATGTATAGGTTAGTATATAATAATAAAATTAAACATTTTGATACTAGAAAATCAGATATTTATATAATAATTGTGATACAGAACAAAAATACAACTCTGCCATTTATTTTATGGAATAAAACGTTAGCGCTAAATAAAAATGAACCTGCTAATTCCACTCCTATAAAATTAAGGAAATCACATTAGATTGCCTAGTTTAGCTCCTGATCCCAATGCAGATTTTTCATTCGTTTTTTTAAGATAAGGCGGTATGTGTTCAAGTAGCCCAAACCTGAGGGTTACTTGGACCCAATTTTTAAAGAATTCCCATATGACTTCCCTTCAATTTACTATACTCTAAAATTTTAAAATAATGTTCCCCTTTTAACAGAAATGGATTGAGTTATTTTTTATTGGTTTATACCGTAAAAATCTGATGTGTTACACTCACACGACTTTCTCTACTTTTGTACAAACTATTTTTACAAACGTTTATTCTCTGACTACTTCATGTTAATCGAGATAAACATTTGCAGAAATCATCTTATCGCTAATTTTCTTGTAGGTGCAAGGGGAATGTGGTAAGCTTTAAGCGGTAGTCAAATCTTTTAAGAGCTGGTTGCTATGTGGCGCATTCCATTCTCTTTGCTTATCCAGGACATTAAAAACAAACGAGATATTTCTTGTTATTTCTTTGAATTTACAATACTTACACTTTTTCTCATCTAAGAACTCGTTCTTTTTTATATTCTTGACATGCAAAGAGAATTACATTTTACACATAGCGACCAGTTCTAAAAATATTTGACTATCGCTTAAGGCCTACTATGTTCCCCTTGTTTTGTATTTGCAAGGACAATATAGAAATAAAGTAGCCTTTAAGCATAGACATATCTCTTAATAGCTGGTTGCTATGTGCAGCACCATTCTCTTTGCCACAGATTAATACTCTTTGCATATCCAAGAAAAAAAACTGAAAAACGAATTCCCATTTGGGAAAATAAGTATTGGAAAATTTAAGGTAATAACAAGCAATATCTCGAAAATGGTTCACACAACAAAAATGTATATGACATAAATTGTGTATTTTAACGCGATCTACATTTTTTGTGTAGTAAACTTTTGTCTATCTCTTATGGTTTACCAGTTATGCAAAAGTCGTTCACAATGAAGAATACTTTTGGATACATTCCCAGAAAATTCGAGATATACAATTCATTTTCCATAAAAATGTCTTAAACTTATGGTATTTTATTCAAAATTGTTATAGCCATTTTTAAGAAAATTAAAATTTTCGAAAAATGTTCCATGTAAAACGTAATTTTGGGTGGGGGGATTTTCTTGAAAACTTTCATGTAGCATCTCTGGAAGATACTGAACCTAAATACCAAGTTTGGTGTTTATCTGACTGTTCGTTTCCGAGTTATGCTGTCATAGACACACACACACACACACACACACACACACACGGACATGTTTCCAAAAATGCTTTATATGCATTCAGTGCACCTCAAAACATATATTTCCTGTGAAATCTCGGTATCGAATTTTTGGGTGGAACGCAATACTTCCCCTACTTATTATACGTAGTAGAGAAAGTAAAAATATATGAAAAATCTGTGTCCAAGTAACCCACCTTGAAGGTACATTCAAGACATACATTTTATATGTACGTCTTGTCGATATCTCAAACATTGTTTTTAAAGAATCTTTTCAGTGTTTAACAGTTAATGTTTATATCATGGATGTATAAATATTATTTATACACCTTTAACTCTTCAGTCCCTCCTTTTTCTGTATAATTCAAATGAAATTATATGCATTTATCACAAAGAGCCACTTTCTTTTTAACTTGGCATATCCATGACACACATGGTAAACCAATACACACTGACTGCTATACAAGTTCAAAATCGACTTATACTCAGTGTCTCCAACGTTTTACTGTACTTAACATGAGTTAGGCGATCTAATCCACAAACGATGTACATTTCTAGGAGTTTGTATCATAAGTTATCAAAATTCCTAGCACTTTATATACAATCTTGATGGGCCTTATTTTACCCACAAAGATTCTGCATCGTTATTACCTTACCTGCTTTAATTATGCAAATCCCTGTATTCTGGTTGCAATAATGGATAGAAAAAGTCAGATGTGTTACATTCATATGACCATCCCTGTCCACTGTCGTTTATTTTTATATAACTTCTACAAATATTATTGCGAAAGCTTATTCTGCTATCTACTTCATTAAAATTGAGATAAACCTTTGCAAAAATAGTTTCATTATATATTTCTTTAAAGGTACAAAGGGAATAGAGGAAACCGAATCGATAGTCATATGTTTAAAATTCCTGTGTGCTAGCCTAGAAATTCCATAATATTTCCATGAAATCGCGAGAAGTAGCTGAATAGCGACAGAACTTTTGTAAGATTGAAAATTTATCTCGGAAATGGATGATGCCACAGAAAGATTATTTGAAATTGCGCCAATTTGGCTTCTTCCCCTCAAGATTACTCTTGAAAAATCTACCAGCCCTCTGAATGCCAAGAAAGGTTGGCATCTAAGACCAGGAGCTACGTCATGTGGGTAACAACAACACAGTCACTCAGCATTGGACAACATAGAACCAATGAGGTGACGGCAGCTCTAGCGGTGGAAAACCGAAACTTGCAAGGAGACGGCTCCCAGAGAGGTGATCAGTTAAGCTGGTCAGAGTGGAAAAGGGCCGAGAGGTCGAGGAACAGAACATTGGGAAAACGATCCGGTAGGGCGCCCCGGTTCAACATGCCAAATTGATTTTTCGGTCTTTCCTAAATTCCTACATATGTACACCATGATCTGGCGAGTACAAACTCCAAATTTCATTTCTTACAGGATGCAACTCAATATATGAGAGACAGAAAAACCGTTAAGAAAGATTCACTTGGGACTTAAAGGAAATGTGTAATGCTGTATTATCAGAATTGCAATATTTTAATCTTCAGGCCGATGTAACTAAGAGAGACAGGCAAATATTATTATATATACCTATTACACTCACTATTATATTTATTATTATTGAATTAAAAGTTATCTGAACGTAGGATTTGTGAAGAGACATTCCAAAATTATCAAATCAAATAAATATGTAATAATTGTTAAATTTAAAAGAAAGTGAAAGACATGTTATAACGGAAATGGCGCACGGTAATTTAGCAGACATAGCATGTGTTGTGATCATGTGAATGTCTACATAAGAAACAGACTTTAGTAGAGCAAGAAGAAAATAACATATGAAAGAACAAAGTATGTTACAGCCATAATCAAGCCAGGAATTAAATAACTCAAATATATATTATAACATACAAAGGTAAATTACATGTGTGCATTCACGGAAATTATTAATGTGTTTAGGACTTGTTTGTATCGTGTTTAAGTATTTCACCTTTAGGATCCTAACCACGACCTCCAGCCGTGCTCCAGTGAGGTGTCGTGGTTTTCATTTAGTGACCTACATTTGTATTTACATATACATTCAACTACGTAATGAATAATAGCCGAAAACTAAACAATAATTTGCAATGGTGCTTCACAGCATTGGTAACGACTAGGTCTTTAGAATTACAAGCCATTACAAACTAAATAGTGATTTTAAAGAGAGACACTTTTTAGCATAGTAAGTTTTTGTCTACCTTTTATGGTTTACCAGTTATACAAAATTCCTTCCGAATGAAGAGTATTTCACAGGTAAATCCCAAGAAGTTCAATAAATAAGCTTTATTTGACATGTAAACATCTTAAGCTTATGGTGCTTCCAAAATCATTAAGAGCCACTTTTGAAGGAATACACAGTTTCGAAAAATTTTCCATGTAAAAGGTAGTTTGGTGTGGAGGATTTTCTTGAAAATCTTTGTGTCGCATCTTTGGAAGATGCTAAGCCCAACTAGCAAGTTGATATTTATCGGACATTTCGCTTTTGGGTCATGCTGTTCATACATACATACACACACACACACACACACACACATTACGGACCTTTTTATAGCTATGGTTCTTGTTATTCAGGGGCCTCAAAACAAGTATTTTCGGTGAAATCTCGACAGTTGTTTGTTTTTGTGGAATACAATACTTCCTCTTATCTGCTATAGATAGACGGCAGAGAAAGTAAAAACGAAGTGGAGCAAATAATGAACTAAATTTTGCCACATCTCGAAATGTTTGGGACTAAGTTTCCCTGAACTGTTTATATAAATATCTGGCAACACGGAGCCTGGAACTTACATTGTCTGGTGTACAAAAGAGCATTAATGTTAGAACAAAAGGATTAAATGGTCTGCTTCGTTTTACTGAAAGCCGAGTGCTTCAGTGAGAAACATATTTCCAACTTGAGAATTTCATTCCAGATTAATTTCAACGCTTCACATGGACAAAGAAAGGAGTAGATATAGAGTAATTCACTCCACAACAAGGACTGCGCAGTAAAGTGGGTTACCCGGTCAGTCTTCTTCCATGCACATTCATGTATCTGCTGCTCTTAAAAGTGGAGTGGGATAATGGAGCACAGAACTCAAGCGTCTTCAATGTGCTTAGTTGGCACATGTAAATCTATGTGCTAGAAATGGATGAGAAAAACTCCTGTGTCCAACATCGGAATCTCACACATCCAAAGTTCCTTACAGCAACTGGGTGAAGAAAAATAACAATGCATATTAAACTATTCAACCGAGTATATGAAAGCTACTAAATGCGCTTGACATTTTGTAGCTAAATCGTTTTTAACTTAATGGGTGACATTCAAAATTAGGGGCCATTCATAATGAAACTTAGGCATACCATAAATGAAGCATAGAAGCTTATTTCCTGTTATCTTAATGCACGCTTTATATTGGTTGACGTTGACCAACTTGAACGTAAACATAGCAGTATGCAAACTACAAGCTTCCGTTTGATGACTAAGTCAACCATAATATGAAACTAGCTAGAAACAGATTCTCCATACACCTCATCACGTGACCATTCTGCCATTTCACATCAGATTTGCCTTCCTCATGTGTTGAATCGCTAACTGCCTTTCTGTGCAAGATCTTGGGCCAGTAATTACTGAGTCGTCCTCCGTGATCTAGGGGTACCATGCTAGCCTCTAGTTCCAGAGGCTCATGGGTTCCGCGGGTTCATACACGGTGGAGGATGATGGATTTTTTCGTGCATAAAAATGCTTAGCATGGCTTCCTTCGGAAAGGAAGTAAAGCCAATGGTCTCGTGTCGTAGATTTACGGCACGTAAAAGAACCTCAAGCCTGATTAAGAGGCCTCTGAGCAAAATGTTCGATCTTTCACGTCCAATATAGAATTGGATAATAAGAACCGCAATAGATAGTGTCCAGAAATAACTTAAATTCAAATTTTCAGGAATCGCTGAGATATCTATAAAAATCACGACAAAACAAACTGTGATAGTATAAGTCGACCATGATATTATTGCACCTGACCTTGCGGAAACCAGCATTTAAATACACGCGGAAGCCAGCCTAGCGAAGTGCAATAATATTGTGGTCAAGGTGGCGCTTTTCTGTGAGTTTAACAACCTTTAACCGGGTAGATAGTTGTTCATGTTAATACGTGTACATAACCTCTTTAATCGGTAGTCGCTTCACAGGTCGCCATATTAGCTTAACTTTTTCATGTTCTCTTGCGATTGGCTGCTGTTATGTTTCTTTTTTTTGTTGTGAATGACAACATATCGCGTTAAGTTTAAGCTTAAGTAAATCTAACGCTTAATGCTTAAGCTTAATTTTCAATGTGAATGCCCCCCCCCCATTCTAGCCTTCTTATCTAGTGTTGCATGAACGCATTTTTGAAATCTTGGTTGACTTTATATTAATTTTAGGTGGACCCTCTGTGCTATTTAAGCGGAAACCTACGTATAGTAATCCAGAAGATTTATGTTGAATCCTCCCATTTTAATCTTAAAAATTTTAGTTTTGTAAAGTCTCAGACCAAATTAATTTGATATGAATATTCACGGATGGAAGAGAAATCTGATCCTTTGAAGGACTTGTACGAAAGAATATTAGGCAAGTGTAACAGGTGAAATGTTAACGATTTTACCTTTGATCTCGTAGTTACTACCTAATTGGTTTTCACATTATAGGAAAATACAATGACCTGACAAAAAAATTCATGGAGTTAGTAGCAAAAATTTTGGATGGACAATTTATAAACTTGGACATAGCGCATGCATGGTAACAGAAGAAAAATAATTTTTCGGTTGTGAATTATAAGGTCTGTTGTGTATTTTCTGGTATTATTCGGGATACACTTTTCTCTTTACCTAGTGTAAATTATTTAGATCGTATTCTTCCTCTTCACTTAAAGATATAGGAAATAATTCGTCATATTTGTTTCGGTAGTCATATCTAGCATTCCTTCTACATTTTTGTACTAAATTACATAAAACATTTAGTTAATTTTTTCTATTCTTATAGATGCACTGATTTAAAGTTTGTAACGACTTTTGAGAGTTCCGGTACAGCTAACCTTCACATTACTAATGAAGCATCTTTTGTAGGGTATTGAAATGTAGAGGAAGTTTGACACCAGCTGATTAATGCAGTTGGCTTTCTGCCACTCCAAGTTTTGTGGAAACACGTGTTTCTGTTCTCACATTGCGACATTGTGTAGAGTCGTGCCCCGTCACTTCAGTGCATAATAGCTAAGGTCAAGAAAGCCTTGGCATGAGGTCACATGTAACCTTCAGGAGAAATCCAGGCGTCCAAATCATTGTGACCTACACATCGATCGGTATACTTGGACGGGAGTTGGTAACGCGGAAAGTTTGGTGCGATATTCAGTTTGCTTGGGTTTACGGCACCCGCGAGTTGCATTCGGAAACACCAGGCAACTTTCAGCATTAGCTTTGATGGTTAACCATGCAAATTTCCATCTCGGCTTACAAAAACATAAACCCAGGATGCCAGTGGGAGCACCTAGGTATTAAAAACAAATTTATGATGTGTTAAATTCATATGACCTTCTCTAGTCACTACCGCTTATTTTTCTACAAATCATTTTTCTACAAAGCTTATTTTTCTACTTACTTCATGTTAATGAAGACAAACGTTTGCAGAAATCATTGCATTATACATTTTGTGAAGTAGGTTGTATTGAAGGAGTTGTATTATATTTCAAATGTTGGGGGGCCGAACTTGAAGTAGTAGCAACCGCAGTATGGTAAACGGTTTCCGATAGCCTTCGCCCCAAATGTACTTTTCGGTGGCCTTTGCCCCAAATGTTTAAAAAAATATTAACTTTGTAATTTGACTGTTTCTTTAAATATTATATATTTATGTTTGCGTCGGCTGTGTCAGTATTATTGTTAGAGACATGGATTTCTTAGCAGGGAGGGGGTGCGACTGAAGAATGTAGGCTTACACAGATTATAATTTTACTTCACTCCTTTTATGAATGCTTGACACGATTTAAATAACACTTCACTGATATAGAGAGAGTTGGGAGATTTTTTTTAATTAATTACTTGCACTTTTCAATACGTAAGCTATTTTTGTCTCACACTGAATACGTATTATATTTCTCGAGGACGCATCTCGCGTCCGGTTATGAACACTGTCTGCAAGCAACTCGTCCAGTTATGAGCGCTGTCTACAAGCAACTGACTTGATTTCTAGCGCCTAAATTTGTAAATTTCGGTATTTCAAGTCTCTGATTGGCTATTTTTAATCCAATAGAATACTTTTATTTAACTTAAGCTTTTTTCTGGTCTTTGATTGGCTATTTTATAAACTATTTCAAAATTTACATTATTGTTGCTCCAATAATGACTTGTAGCATTATTAAACATTCTTACTCATTATTGCCTCAAGGTTACCTCATTGTTAGCAACTTTTAACCTATTATTCTCACAGCCCTTACATTATTAAATTACGTAATACATTCACATAACATTATTGAACATGTATGCAATAATACAGACATATAAAATGACTGTAATATACGCTTTTTATATATTGTTACATACACATATTGCTTTAAGGCGGGCTGTTATTGAATTATATATTATATAATTAGACTGAAATCATTTAAGTGTTAAAAATACTGCCTCATTTGTTGTAGACACAGCTGAAGTACAGAATGGTCAAATGTTTAAAAAGTGGGACTAAATGTTGGCTTTTAAATTCCATACACTTTCTATGACCTCACAAGAAACAACTGATTGATAACAGAACCTTAAAAAATGACAAGTATTAAATAATTTAAACTAATAACTAATATCTCAAATGGCTGATGCTGGAAAAGTTGTGACATAAATTGTGCGTTTTAAAGAAATCTATATTTTTTATGCAGAAGTTTTTGTCTATCTCCAATGTTTTATAACATAAACCATAAAATTATACGTAATCCCTTCCCAATAAGGTGGACTTCGCAAACTATTCGCAAAAAATTCAAGATATACATTTTTTTAGTCATGTAAGTATTTTAAACACGTGGTATTTTAATCGCAATCGTTGGGATCGTTTTTTCATGTAAAGGGTATACGAGGGAGCTTTTCTTCAGCATTGTATCACATCCTTGGAAGTTTAGTATGTATCAGACTCCTTGCTTTTGAGTTATGATGATCAGATACACGCATACACACATTAACATTAAGTGCTTTTTTGATAAGGACCTCAATACTTTCATTTCCTGCAAAATCTGATATAAAATGTTTATTGTAATGCAATTCCTACTTCGTCCACCTACTTTAAGCAGGTGCTGGAGAAAGTAATAAGAGTATATAAGTAATAAAATTTATGGCTTGCTATGTGTTGTATGGTTTCTTTTCTTTTCTACTTTACCAGTAAAGGCCCCTTCCCACTAACAACCTTGTAACAATTACTGAGAAAATGTAAAGGCAATGGCTCGAAGGGGAAACCAAACATATCAAAGAATAAGTCAGTATTGGGTTTAGCAAGAGTAATTATTTATTCAATAAACATTACTCTTATTATGTCAATAAATAATATAGTTACTGAATATAAAAGTGAACAGTGCAATAAAAAATGAACATAAGTTTAGCTCTTACAAAAAGTACCACGACATCACAATTAACATTTGCACAATGTCGCTTAAAAGTTAAAATAGTTAATCTTTCCTTGCACTAATTGTCAAGTTAAATGAATCTTTAGGCAATTTAATTAGATGTTACTTTTTCTCTATTATAAGTTGGAATAAGATTACTGCAAAAAAGACATTCCTTTCAATAAACACAAAGTAAACCAGTTACAATAGCAAATGAGACATTGCCCATCATTTACTTGCATTAATTTTCATGGAATGAATTTAGTTATGTAATACTTCAAAACTCCCTTGAACGAATACCAAGTATATCAGCTACTAAAGCAAACGGGAACTTGGCCCCTCATTACTTATATTCTTATAGAACCTATCTTCAATGAATACTAAGTAAACAAGCTATCAGCTATAGCAAATGTATTCTCAGTCCATTATTTACTTATAATCGCTGTAAGGCTGCTTTCAGTAAATGCAAAAGTAAAACAGCTACCAACTGTAGCGATTGAGGCTACCGTCCATCATTTACTTGCCTTAACTGAAGCTAAGCGAAGTTTTCTTGCTTTAACATAAGTACTTTTACAGTACTTGCGCCCGTGGCTACAAAAGCCTAGGCCAGATCTGCGCGCGAGTCCGTCTCTACAGAATTCTCTGAAAATCTTTCTTACAGCAGTAATTCGATCTTTATAACTGAAGCAAACCTACAATTTTACCGTTAGAATTTCAACCCCGAACACTTCTAAAGGTTAGAGAGACCACGAGAGACCATGTATCTCTATGAGAGACCAAATAACTAAAGGAAATCATGCTTTCTCATCAGTGATTCATCTAAGTTGCGTTTACTTGAACGTATATATTTCTTTTCTTACAACAGAAATGCTCTATCTGTATCTGTTTCACAAAATTCATACTTTATAAACAATTTTATTTAAAAGCATTTAACGAAACTTGCTTCTTTATAACTTAACTTGAGCAATTTGCTTTTAAATTCAAAGGTGATCTCGTGAAAATTAAATAATTTCCCACGGACAATTACTATATTACGAAAGTTACTAAACTAACAGATAATAACTTCGAAAATATGTACTCTGGCTAGGATAATATAACTGCACCATAACCCTGTTGTGGTATTTCCTTAAGTACGACAGTTTCCAAGTTTCCTTTATCTGAAGACAATTTGCCCCATTGGGCTCTCGTTGGCTCTGTGCAGACTTCCTTGCGTTGTGGAGAGCTGTTCTGCGGTGTCTCCTGAGCGTCTCGTCGAGTACTCCTTATCTTCATTTTTTTTTTTTTTTTTTTTTTTTTTTTTTTAGGATCAAGGTGAAGGTGAGGATGGGTCGAATGGAAGTAGCGGGGTCCCGCTGATGCACCCCCGTTAGTATCGGTAGTGGGTTGCTGCTGCGGTAAGGCAGGAGCAGGTAAAAGCTGGTTCCCAGCCTCCAGACATTGCCGAAGCCCTGACTGGAGGGTGGGGGATAGGAAGGAAAACTTTATTTGTTAATCTCAGATACTGTGCACATACGTGCTTGGGAGGACATTGGTTCGTGTTCATTAGTGGTGGTTGCTGCTTACTCTGGACCGGTGTCTGGGGTAATATTCCTGTTCGTTACTTCTGATATAGTTCTCGAAGAAGTGGAGGTTTCTTCGCATGCGCTCTCTCCGAGGAGAGGGCGGCGCGGAGTCGTCTGGTGTAGGTGATGATGATTGACGTGATGTGGAGCCCGATGAGTATTCCTGGGTGTCGATTCGGTCGTGGAGTGACTGGAGTAGCGTGTGCAGCTGGCTAAACCTGGAGTCGAAGGCTGTGAGTTGTTGCTGAAGATTCTGGATGTTGGCTTCGATGCTGTCGAGGCGGCGGAGAGGGATTACTGCGTTGTCTTCTGCGGTGGAAGATGAGGTGAAGCGGACTGCTTCAGCGACGTCCCTGAGACGGCTGCCTATCGCCAGGACCTCGGAACGGAGGTCCTGGACGGCTTCCTGAAGGTGCTGCTCTGATGTCCGATGGTGCGTTGTGGGCTGTCCCTGTGGAGTTGGTGCTGCCGTGTGCTGGGGAGGTGTCCCAGTGTTTTGGGCTACCTGTGGTGGTGCTGTTTCGGCTGGCGGAGTGGCCCCCGGCGGTCGAGGGTATCTCGGGCACTGTGTCTGTCCCGTGTAGTGCCCAAATCCATTACACGTGGCACAGTAACGGCGTCGTCGGCGTAGATCGTGGCCTCGACACTCTGATGTGAGGCTGGGAGAGCCGCAGTAGTGGCAGCGAGGTGATGGTGCGCTGCAGAGATGCGCAGAGTGGCCATAGGAGCAGCAGCGGCGACATGGCTGATGGCTTTCTGCTCGGCTAGCCTCGACTAGGAGAACCCGCCCTAACAAGGGCAGGCCCGACCTCAGGGCTGCTTCGCAGTCGGCCGTATCTGCCATGGCCAGTCGGACGAGAGATGTCGGGCCCCGGGACGAAGTGATGCGACTGGCCTTCTGGGCTGAAGAGAAATGTTGTCGTGCGGCGGCGAGGATAAATCTGGTTGGCAGGTCCCGGGGTACTCCGCAGACCACTACACTGCTTCTGTTCGGATGCGCTGTGTGAGGGTGTGGCGGTGCAGTTGGTGTCAGTGGAGGTGGCTGCGTCAGCGGTGGTTGTGTTGTGTTGGCTCCTTGAGGATGTGACGTCATCTCAGGTGCTGGTGTTGGTATCTTCAGCTTTGGTTGAACAGTTTTATACCCCCAAGCGGTGGTAAAGTGAGGGCAGGAAGGTGTTGGCCACCAGCCAAATGACCTACGTTGTATGCTGGATGTTGAAGCCTCGCCGTATTGGAGGCGTTCTTTCTAGCAGTCACTGGATGACGCAGCCATATTGAACGTATACTTCATTACCGTGATGCTGACTCCATATTGGATGACATTTAGTAGCGGTCCGTACAAGAACCACTACAGGCTGTACATACACTAGTTACCTTTCTGGATTTTGGTATGCTGAGCAACATCAGAAACACTTTGATGTGTAACATGCAACATCCTCAAATTACGGGCATATTATACTAGCCATGTCTTCTTGGGAAACAAAACAAATCGGCACTTTGCATTTTAAAGTTTCCTAATTAAAATCAAGAAAATTTAGATGTCAACATTTCAGAAAATAAGTTAACTTCACATAAAGTTAGTTTGGTGTAAATCACTAATCAGCTTTTAAGGCATTTGTAGTTTTACTGTAGTTAGCTATTATGGTCGTTTCTCATCCCATATGGTGCATGGCTTTCGGGGTTACCTCATTCCACCATATCTGAGTTGGAGACATCCAGGGGGCGGAATCCATTGCCTTCGATGGTAGGGTGATGAGGATGACAGTGGAATGAGAAGACCTACAGCTTTTACTATGGGCTTTTAACCACGTTGGGCCTTCTAGGTACTTCACATAAGAAGTCAGAGATGAATGTATGGATAGGACAGACTTAAAATCGCCACCCCAGAGACAGGAATCGGTTCTCTGCCCTCAGTACGAGAACGAAACGAAACCACTGCGCTACCCCGGCCCTAGTTAGCTTTTGTGTGTGGTATAAAATGCTTAGCATATTCACTTTTTTGTTCTTCTTTCTGTACCACATACCAATGGTAGTTACAGGAAGTATTATAATTCTCCAGAACTTCGATATCGAGATTTCACCGAAAATGCATGTACTAGAGTCCACTGAACCAAAAAGTATTCTTTTTTTAAAAAAAAAGCAGTTCATTTTGTGTGTGTGAACAGGGTAACTCAAACTTGAAAAACCAGATGCATAATCCAACTTGATAATTAAGTTTCACAGCCTCCAAACATGCCATACGTTTTTCAATAAAATTCCACTATTCCAAACTAGGCTTTACATGGATAATGTTCTGGTAATAGTTCTATTTTTATTAAAATATCATAACTTTCTTCTAAGATATTTGCCTGACTAATAAAATATAAATATCTTGAACTTTCTGCCAAAACCCGTGACGTCCTCTTCATTCTATACGAGTTTTGTCGAATTTTGTATAACTGATAAACCATAAGAGATAGACTAAATTTATTCTACAAATAATGTAAACATCATTAAAATACACAATTTGTCAAATATTTTATAACATTAACCATTTCCAAAATATTAGTTGCCATTGTTTCGAAGTTTGCACAATTTGATCAAATATTTTGAAGTATTAAGTCATTATTCTTTTATTTCCCGGATGCTATATAAAAACTATGGAAAGTCAGCGTATAGCGACTCACTTTTTTAACGTTTGACTAATGCTTCAGCTTCCTGTTTTATCTTGATTAACATTCAGTAGATAAACAATTTTTGAAAGAATAGTTTGCAGCAGAGAAAATATAACAATATTGGATTGAAAATTCGTTTGAATGTAACAGAGAAGCTTTTTAATGCAGTTTTCGTATTTGAGTTATGTAGTTTAATCACACATGCACATAAAATAGAGTGCTACACAGACAGTTAAAAAACTGCAGTTTTGTTGACGAGGGGTTTAAAACATGAGCCCACAAGTTAATGAGCTCCTTTTGCAACCTGAGCATGTTACTGTCACGTCGTATGGGAGCCGTGACAACATACAGAAATGCAAATTTTTATTTCCTGTTCATGCTTTGCTTCAATGTTGAGTTGTATGTACAGAATTATCGTATAATTCAACATAAAAGTAAGGGAGGTATAGTTGTTTTGTCCTGTTGGTATTGGCTGTCAATGGCGCTGTTTCCCAAATTGATCACAAATTCTGAATTATTCATAAAATCTCTATTAATGACTGTCAGTAAAGTTGTCTGTTAAATTATTTCAAAATTCTGAATTATTGGTAATGGCTCGGTAAACAAGGCGTTCGTTTTATGGCTTCAACAGAACTAATTCTGAATATTTCTACTAGTCTCACTCAAGGGACATGCATTGCTAGGCTTTGACGTGTTATGTTTTCGATCTTAGCAGTTTGAGGTGCTTTATGACCCGGCGTTTCTTAGACACGTTGTTATGTTTCGGCTTTTCGAATGCCTTCCAGAGTACATCTGCAAAAAGAGGCATCTTTAAAGAGCTCGTAAGGATGAAGCAATTTGGGAAACAATCACAAACTGTATGTACAATTAGAAATGTGAACTATTTTCTACGCATGCGTCACTTAACAGTAACGAAAATATCAACAACGTAACACGACATTCTAACTTACCATGGACGTTTGTGGTAAACATCATGGCCCAAGTGAATCGAGAAAGACAGGCATTTCAGTTTTGATTTCCAGATGCTGTGCAAAAAGCTTTTAGTAAACTTCGCTAACAATCATAAAAAGTAAATAGAAATCAATCATAATTTGCAGCGACTTCAACTTGGACATTCTGACTGGTAGTGATTAGTGTTACAATAAAATTTAGGTCATTAATGCTTATTTAATATGACTGATATAGATAGCCCAATTAGAATCACATGAGCAAGTAAGACATATCTAGATCAAGTGATTATTGAGAAATACTATCGCACTCACAAAAGAAATCCTTAACTTTGGTATATCCGATCATGATGCCAAATATTATATATAAACGCACATACAATTGCCAAACATAGGTCCAGTCAGAAAACCCACGATACGACTTACAATCAACAAAGAAAATATAGAATACTAAAATTCCGATTGCTAAAAGAAAGCTGGGTGGGTGTAATAAACAGCAATGATATAGACCAGAAAAAGAAATCTGAATACCTGAAATAATAATTAGTTTTATACTGTGGTTTTTCCGCTTACCGCCCAACGTTCTCAGTTACAGTTCCAATTACAATGATAATAAGCACATACCTTATCATAAGGAAAAATTCGAAATGTCGCTCTCTATCCACATGTTTCTGGCATCTTCTCAGGAAATGTTCATTCATATTCGAAAGTTCCATGTCTGAAATTGACTGAATTTCTCGCCGGGTGTTTTCTTTTAGTTCTTCCAATGTATGGGGGTTTGTTGCATACACTATTTTTCAAGTTCCCACTTAGATGAAAATCGCATAGCGTTAAATCAGGGGATGTTAAGGGTCATAATCCTTTACCAATCACCCTATCTTCAAACATGTCGAGAATTAAATTTACTGACTAATCGGCTTTTAAGTGATAGAGTATTGGAAAAATCCAGACTGATATTCAAGTCGGTCAGCTGTTGAACAAAATGGGTAAGTCATTCTGTACCTCTCTGTATTTATTGGTTGTTCAGAAAATATAGCTTCCCATTCTGTAAGTATTTACTGTACACCACACGACAATTTTGCGTAATGCAAGGGGATCTCGTGTGTAAAATCGAGTTTCTCTGTGCTTCAGTATCTCTTACTTTAGAACGGAACATTAACAGTGTAAATGGAACCATACTTCGTCAGAAAAGAATATTAAGCGTCGATAAATTACCTGATGATCATGTGAAATATAAAAAAGGTGCTAAAAAACTGAAAGAAAACATCAGGCGATAAATTCCCTCATTTTCTTATATTGAACTCTCGAGTGTAAATGAAAATTTTCTGAGAGGATGCAAGAAATGAGCGGGTAAAGAAGGGCAACATTTCTAACATCTCTTGTGATAAGATATGTGCTTATTATCATTGTGATTTTAACTATGAGGGTGTGGAGCTATTGCACGGATATTATAGCTGTTTCGGCGGGAGTCGAACCGCCTTGCGGAAACCACAGCATTTTAGACTGTGTAACAAGAAAACATGGCTGACCAAAGACATCTCAACCTCGTATAAGAGGAAAGAAATGCTGCACTATTTATGGATAAAGACAATTGATGCTACTCTTGAAAACTACTATGAAACATACACTAAAGCCTTAAAAAAGCAATAAGTCCGGCAACGCAACAAAATAATACAAACTTAATCTTAAGAGACTGAAAATAAGTAAAGGAATCTGTGGAATATTATACTATGCAAAAGCATTTTACACGTTTGGAGAATATAATAAATTTGATTTAAAAGGCAAAAAGTAACTAAGATACCTATAAGAAATAATGGAGCTTTTTAATGGTTACTTTATAAATATGACTCGAAATCCATCACAAAGACAGCGTAACTTTTCCAAAGTAGCCAGCTAAGTATTCAGTGAAAATGTGATTTTTTACTCCTGTAACTACAAAAGAAATACAAAATATAATTAAAGGTGTTTAAAATAAACTATATTATTAATTTGATGGGTTTCCATAAAGTTATGAAAAACTGCTGCTTGTTAATAATAAAGTCAATTCCAAGTATAAATGTACTTTCTCCCTATCTCAGGAAACATTTTCAAAAATATTTAAGATAGTTAATGTCCATCTAATACATAGAAGTGTAGAACAGAAAATATTGTAAATTACTCCAGTATGCGTACTGTTTTTAGAACTCTAGGAAAAGTTATCTGTAACAGAATATCCCGGTTCTTAGCAGTTAGTAACATGTTGTATAATGCAGAATTTGGTTTTACAAAAGCAGAGCAATAAATAATACATTATACTCGTTAATATATACCTCCTTAATTAAAAACACAAATGACATAAGACACAAGGTCTCTTCCTTGAACTCACTAAAGCGCTTGATGTAGTAAATCATGAAATTTTATTAAAGAAACCAAATTATTTTGGTATAAGAGAACCAGCAGAAAATGGTTCAAGTCATACTTTAGTGGAAGGCAACAACTTGTCGAAGTAGAATCAATAAAATCGACGTTTACACCGATTGTTAAAGCCGTCTCACAAGGGACTGAATTGGGTCCGATACCGTTTCTAGCATATATTTAATGACATTCCATCAAATTTAGAACATGCAAAAACAGTTTTATTTGCAGTTGATACAAATACGTATAATCTTTAGTGGTACTAATTCTAAAGACTTGAAACAGACAACTGGATAGCGGACATGAAACAAGAGGCATATCAGAGTAGTCCAATAGCTCATGGTGCTCTTCGATAGTGCTAGTGAAAGAGAAAGAGAGATCTATGCTTCTGGTTGACCACCGGAAGCGGAATAGCGTCACTAAGAAAGACTGCTTTCCGTTGCACCGGACTGATGACACCCTGGACACTCTAACTGGCCAAGTGGCCAAGTACCTTAACTGGGTGCTGGTCAAGTGTAATTTCGCCCCAACAATAAGGAGAATATAATTTTTCTATCGGAAATGGACTGTGATAGTTCACGGTAGGGTTTCGGACTCCGCAACGCTCCCGAATATTCCAGAGCCTTATTGAGTCTGTGTTGAGGGGCCTCACCTCGACTTTGTCTCTTGTCTCGACAATAACATTGTTATAAGCAAGACATTCAAGGATCGAATAAAGAAGTTGTTCAAAGGGTTCGCCTAGCCAACCTCAATCTTAACCCAAATAAGTGACAACTTTCAGTAAAGAAGTTCGCTACATAGTACACATCGTAAGCCCTATGGGGTGGCAGGGGACCTCGAGAAGCTGCAAGCCATCAATTGGTGGCCCTGACCGGGGAATAAATTAAAACGTTAACGGATTCTGGGTCTCTGCAAGTAATATTGCAAATTCGCAAACATTGTCATATACTTGCTACAGCTGATCGGGAACGAGGACGAACCTTCAAGGGAACCAAACAAACTGAGGCGGCTTTCCAGGAATTGAAGAATGCCCTGTGCACGGCACGGCTTTGGATATCCCATCCCGGTAAGCGGTTCATCGTGGACACGGATGCCAGGAGTTTGGCATCGGGGATACCCTGTCTTAAGAGCTGGATGAGGAAGGAGAGTAGAATTTATTTTACTTCAGTAGAATCCTGTTAATAACCAAACGGAACTACAGTGTGACACAACGGGAGCTGCTGGCGGCTGTGGTGGTCCTGAAGAAGTTCTATATATATATATCTTTACGGACAGGTGTTTCACCTCCGAACGGACCATTCCGCACCATCTTGGCTGTTGATCTTTCGCAACTAGGGAAAGACAAACGGCCCTTGAGTCGAAGGACTATAATAGCACGAAACCTAGAGAAGGGAGCAAATGAAAGATCGAGACATATGATCCATCCTGATGGATAAAGAATTCGCATGGGCACCTGTTGCTCCGAAGAAAAGATTTATAAGAGCTATTGGACGCAGTGGGACTCCCTGCTAGTAAGAAACGGTGTGTTGAAGAGAGAGCGGGAGTCTACAGACGGAATAATCAAGTGGTACTTACAGTTAGTGCTCCCGAGGAGCAAGGTGTAGGAAGTTCTTGAGAAGATTCACTCCAATACTACCACAGGACACGTGTAATAAGTAAAACCTTGGAGAAGTTACGCGCCAAATTTTGTAATTAAATCTACGACACGAGGTGGAGAGGTAGCATTAGCAGAGAAACATCAGCAATACAACGTAGGAGCGCCTTTGAACGAATTGCCACCTATGTGGCAGACGCTTTTACTAGGACAAAAGCGAAAATCGCTACCTGTTACTCATATTGACTATTTCACCAAGAGGCCGGACCAGAGGCTTATGCAATTCACAATCAAGAAGTTTCGACGGCAACTGATACATGTGAACAACTTCTGGCAGTTCTTCTGAGTCCCCAGGAATTCCATAGTGACTAAGAGACCAACTTCGAATTAAACCTTATCCGAGAACTGTTGCAGCACCTTCGGATAAAGAATACCCATAACATTCACCCTCGTCCACAGTCAATTCGGGGTTGTGGAGCGCTATACCAAAACGATCGAGTGGTTACCGGGAAGTGGTTACCAACCATCAACGAGATTGTGGATATGCACGTGTTCCTCTTGGCCTCCACTAGCATTGCATCATCCAATATGGTAATCAGACGGTAACTACCTATAATAATACATCTTCTGAGACAGATCAGTCTGCAGTGGATTGTATTATTTCTGGGCGCTAACGGACAAAGTGGCAGACATCCACCATCTCGCCAGAAACTCTTGAAGTTGGCATTTTTTCGGATGAAGGCACACTATGGCCGTCTGTCAAACAACGCGGGGTTCCAGGAGACTCTATGGTGTGACTTTATCGTCCTACGAATGCTAAAAGTCGCTGAAGTTGCAATGTTCCTCGGACGGCCCATATAAGGTTATCGCCCCGTTCATCGGTGCGGTGTACCACATTCAGCTGAAACCCCGAGGGAAGCTGTGAAACTTGATCACATTGACCTTTATAGCGAAACGACAGCCCTGAGGAGGGAGATGTGTGATGGAAATCTTGAGGCCCTCCCACGCCGTGGGTAGTGGGCGCGTTTTCTATTGCCAGCTAGAATTCCTGGAGAAAGAGAGAGAGAAGGGGAAGGCGCTAAGTACCGAACTGTCCAGAACACTAATCTGGATGCGAAGAGAAGCTTCTCGAACTGTACCGAATCTTCTAATTGATCCCGTGCAGAGGGATAAAAGGAAGTGTACTCGCCGCAGAAGTAAGCTGGTTGTGAAGTCTAGTGCCGATTTAGTTTACCCCTTTAAGTTATGTGCATTGTAATGCGGAAGTTCATTACAAAATGTTATCTACGTTTTGTATTACTGATTAATTTATACAACCTTTCCTTGCTTTATTTCAAGTTGGCAACGTGGCTTTTGTTTTTGAGGGGGTAAAATGTTAAAACGGCGATACTTTGGTTCCCTTTAACAACGTGAGGAGAAACTACTTGCGATCTGTCCTTATTAGGCTCACTCTAGAAAGTTTCATTACCGAAATTACTTTTATTTATTTATGTGTTTATTTATGAAGCCCACTTTATACTTTGGCGACATTACAACGTGCATTTCCTTTGCCGCAGCTTAGTCGTTTGCAGCTTTGTGCTCTGATTCTCTGACACAAAATGAGCACGGGTTCATACCCATCAGTGGTGGTGGTGCGGAATTTTCAGCCCATGTATAGAATCGCTGACTACTCAGCATAGTGAGGAATATGAAGAGCTACGATAGATAGCGATCTGTAAGTCCAGTGAATCAACATTCCAGCTGGAGAAGCGTGTGCTAACCGTATCATCTCCAATATCAGTTGAATAATCGTACAACTCTGCCGCACACCTATGGATGAGGTTAGCTGCCGGGGTGTTCGGTTATGGCCCGTTAAGGCTACCATACCAAAAATCATATTGTTGAGAATGCTGAATGAATGCACCACAAATGTTTATGCAGAGAAACGGACTACTGAAGAGGATATTATCATGAACAAATCACGTCCTTTTGCTTCTGCTTGACGTTCATTTTACTATAGCAATACAAGTGATTTCGATAATTATCTTTGTAGCAAATGGGACACTATTAACAGTGAAGAGTCAATTGATAAAATTATGAGTCAAAATGATATTAAAAGTCTTCACTTACATAAAGATCGTCCATCTTTTGACCATCTTTATGTAAGTGATGGCTTTTAATATAATTTCGACTCATAATTTTATCATTCGAGAATTATGCTTTGAAATTAAACGTATAGCTTAGTTAATTTATTTTAATTTGAATATTTGGTAAAGTCCTATTCATATTTATTTTTCTTCTACTTACCTATTGTAAGTTGAGCAAATCTTGTAACCCACCCAAAACTCGATATCGAGATTTCTTCCGAAATACACGTTTTGAGACTGTCTGAATGAATAAAACATATTTTTAGAAAAAGGTACGCGCATGTGAACAGATAGCTAAAAAACGAAAGGTGGTTATAAATACCAAACGTGATATTTTAGTTCAGAATCTTCTAAGTATGCGACACGAATATTTTCAAGAAAATTCCTTACCAAACTACTATTAACATGGAAAAAAATTTCCAAAATTTTTATTTTCTCAAAAATGTCTCAAACGATTTTGATTAAAACATAGCATATTTAACATTTTTCACGACAAATGAAATGTATATCTTGAATTTTCTGGAAAGAACCTCTGAAGTCGTCTTCATTCTGAATCACTTTTGCATAATTGGTAAACCATAAGAGATAAACAAAATTTCACTAAAAATACACACACAGATATATATATATATATATATATATATATATATATATCTATATATATATATATATATATATATATCTCGTTAAAGCACACAATTTAGGTATTTGTTTTTGAGGTATTAACCATTTCCTAGATTTTCCTTCTTATTGATTTGATTTTCAAATACTTACACGTTTCTCAAGTGGGAAGTCTGGTTTTTTTTGGGCTTTGCCATTCAAAGAGCATGGATTTTCACAGCTATCACATAGCTACACGCTGTTTAAAAGTCTAAATCTGGCTATCGCTTTACCTACTGTATCGTACAACGAAGTATGTAAACGTGAATTGGAGGTTTTATCTGGACTAACAAGAAGCTGCTAGAATAAACAAGCCTTCGTAAGAACACTTTGTAGTGGAGAGAAGAGGGAAAATCATGTGAATTTAACACAACATGAGGTTTTTATATGTTCTAGACGCGGGGATGACACGTGTTGAATAAACATTACGCGACGTTTAATATTGTGATATTCATATATGAACTGAGCTGATGCTACAAAGGTTAACTTTACTAAACCCAAATATGTTCAGCGAAAATGAAATCCTCGATCTTACTATAAGTGATAAATATGCAGATATTCTCTCAGGTGAGTTAATTTTGACACGAATTAAAGCCTTGTATTGTATGATATATTAAATCAGGAAGAGAGATTTGCAGTTGCTAAGTTTTCATTTGCGGCACATTTTGCACTGCTTGTTGACAATTTCCTGTTACACTGTGGGCACTTACGCCGTTCCTGTATTCCTTACACTGTGTTAAAACTCCCTATTTGGCTGTTCGTAAACAATGGTAAATGCAGCATTACTAGCGTATCCACGTCTGGTGTTCGAAAAACCCTAGCTTCCAAGGCACGGCGTTACCTGTATTTGGAGTTCCTTTGTAGTCGCTTTTAGAGGTTAATGTTTTTGTTTTTATAACTGTTGTATTATACGGTATCTCGGGCAGTGTTACCTGAATACTTTGGAAAAGTAGCTTGAAACAAGCAAAGTAGGATTTTAATCATTGTAAAAGATGAATTAAAAAAACAGACATCTCTAAAACAAAGCAAGAATGCGGAAAGTGAATCAGGCTGCAATTATTCAGCCTAGTTCGTCTTCTTGCTCTGCTAAGAATAAAATATGATAGTAGTAATGCATTTTTTTTGTCTCTACTGAAACTAAATTCAGAAGGGGAAGGGGATTTTCCATAATTATGGAAATAGTGTCGAAAAAAGTTTAAATATTTTTTCAGCTTGAAATTTCATGTCTGTATCAAATCATAATCATGTTTCCTCAAACAAACAAAAATTTCGCTTTATGTATGAATTTTTGAAAGAACTATTAATGGATCACGATGAAGCTTTTACTACTTGGTCAAAAAACTGAATTTTTAAATTAATTTCTTTCCGTCAAAATTTCAGGATAATTAAGTTTTGTTCATCTGGAAAAATTGATAAAAATGAATGTATGTATCCACATATTCCTAGTTTATAGTTATTTGTACTATGATTTCATAGTTTTTAAAGTTTATCTTGAAAAAATATACCATATATTTATACTAAATACTTTTTAAAGTAGGTAGCGTTTTAATATTTTGCCGCTGCAGCGCTACGGTCACGATATTGAGCATGCACTATCACTTCCTCCATTCATTAGGAAGCCAGACGCAGCTAGCAGGGAATGTCACTGTGTTTTCCTATGGTTAGAAATTTTCGAAATGTTCAAAACAATGGAACGACCCGCCGACTGTGAAGTCAGATCAGTGATTCATTTTTTGATTGCGAGAAATGTTACGCCAGCAAACTTTCATCGCCAATTACGCAAGGTTTATGGAGAAACAAGAATGAGTGATGGAATGGTGAAGAAGTGGGTTGGACACACACTCAAACAAACTCAATATCTGGTCGCATCGTTTAATTGGGAACAATTCAGCCACCTTCCCTACATTCCGGATTTGGCACCAAGTGATTTCCATCTGTTTCTTCATCTGAAGATATTCCTTGGTGGAAACATTTCAACGACGATGATGTGAAACAAGAAATACAGACTTGTTTTCATCAAAGACGGCATCATTCTTTGACAAAGGCATACAAAAACTGGTTCCTCGTTACGACAAGTGCCTGAATAACGACGGTGATTGTATGGAGAATTGAGGTGTAAGGTAAGAATGATAATAAACTATTTGTAAAATAATGTTATTTTTAAAAAAATTGGTACTCACTTTTAAAACACGCTTCGTATGAAATATACTATATGTATGCTTTGAAGAATACTGTAGTAAGGAACTTTGGAACTGTGACCATAATGTGCAACATCACTTAGTGCCTAAAACATTCTCAAAATTTCACTTTGCGGTGAAATACCAAGTTATGCCATTGTTGCTAAAATATTATCGTAATTTTATCAATATACTTATTCATCCCTATTTTAGAAGAATGTAATGTCTACTTGTTTTTCGATACAGAAGTTATTAATTTTACGGAACAAACTTCTTTGTATTAAAATTATTTTATAATGAAATTTTGCATCTAGTACACGTGAAGACAAACAAAGGAAAGCGCAAGAGAGAAGTTTTCCATCCCATGCTGCATTCCAGTGGTGGAAGTATTCAGGTCAGCAGGTCGATTGCAATTTCCCTGTGAAGAGCGCTATATTACACCGCGGATTAAAACGTCGCCATTCATTTGCAAATTCAACACGTCATGATTAAGAAAAGAGAGTTAACCTAGTTAAACAACTAGCAAAGAATTCTTTCAATATCTAACATAGTTCAGTAAGTCTGATTAAATTCACACATTTGGAAGCTCTGAAGGAGATGTAGCCTTCTTGAATGTTTCCTATGTTCTGTTGGATTAAACCCCATACTTTATAATCAAGTTTAGACATGCAGAGAAGAATGCCGCAAATTCGGCCATGATTCTATTACAAAAGGAAGAACCGAGGAGCTGTGACAGGTTTTCCTTATCTATAACCGTACGTATATATGGCCCGAGATCTTTTCCTGGTTAACCTCGACCTCGGTGTTGCAATAACCACGTGTCTGCAACTTGTCGCAGTCTCAGCCTAAACATATGGCGATGCCATGTCCAGCTTTGAAATATGCATTCTCTCTTGGTAACTAGATTTCATGCATGCAGGAGGCAGTTAAAAGCGTTATTATCTGATAGCCTACTTAAATTATTGAACTGCACAACGTCTTTTAAGGCAGTACATGATTTGAAAACCCAATATTACTGGAACAATGAAATAATGAGACGCTGATTAAAGATAACTACGGAATCGAAGTGACTTATTTTACTGACAACATATCACATGCCGCTGTTCTTGGACAGTCCACGATTACTCTCCTCTTGTTGCTAAGCCGAAATCCACATCCAAGTCTGCGCATAAGTTTCCTATGCGTTGCCCTGCTGTACGTAAATAAAACTATTCTTTGAGATTCCAAACCAGTTCAATTAGGACTTTGGTGTTCCTTTGCAGTAAAAATTTTAAGCTTCCCTAAAACAGAATCATGCGTAAATTATCTTTTGCAAATTCGTTTATTTATTTTTTTTTTTTTTTGACTTCTTGGCCGTCTTACATTCTTAAGGATTTGAAGCTTTCTCGCATTGGTTATTTACTATATCTTCACGGGATTGCAGCCCAGTAATAACTGGTTCATTGACCGAGCTTTCGACCCTCTACACTCTGGTCCTTCTTCGGGTACCGTGAAGAGATACCTGGTACACTATTTTGCTTAGTCTTCCTTGATGGATATAAAGCTTTAGAAGCGTCTTGTATTGAGGTTTTACTTAATTTTGTTTTGCCCGTGGTACTTACAGACGTTATGTAAACGTTTGAGTATTTTTAGTCAGCGTTCCTATACACATGGTGGACGGAATGGGAACCGGCTGTTCTACAACCCAGCGCGTCAGTGCTATTTTACGAAGATTTCCATAAAATAGCAAATGTAGCAAATGAGCAGCAAATACAGCAGTGGACTTCACAACAACCTAACACAGAGACACGCGATGTTGACCCATTGGTTACCTTTGTTCATTAACGGACGGCTTGTCGGGAAACACGCATATTGGTGGGA
Source organism: Deroplatys truncata (assembly GCA_030765065.1). Classification (NCBI taxonomy): domain Eukaryota; kingdom Metazoa; phylum Arthropoda; class Insecta; order Mantodea; family Mantidae; genus Deroplatys; species Deroplatys truncata. The sequence goes on along the minus strand of CM060975.1, from coordinate 249,975,516 downwards.
AGAGGAACGTTAAACTCTGCTGACATGGCCTTTCTCATCAATATCTGACTCCTGTTCTGGTGGTCCTGCCTTTGATACTGTAAGTTAAAAGGAAAAAGGCACCAGCTATCATACTAGCTGCAAGTGCAATTCACAGATACATCTAGATAAGCTAGCTTGTTGTCACGTCGTGTCTATGAATTAAGGCTTCAATCCTACACTCACTTTTCTCTCTGCCTCTCTACCCACTTCATACCTTCTTTATGACTGCGTTAACTAACAAAAAGGGGTATTTGGCTCCTGCGTGCAATATATATGCTTGTATTTATGTTGACACTTGAAAATTAATAAAATAGTTACATTATCTTGTAAATGCATAAAATTGGTATTAATTATTACCAACAAAACATCATATCATCCTTAATAAATACTAACATTCTCATTAATCGTTATGATGATTAATTTTCATTACTATTATTACATAAAAGAACATATTTATAGTATAATTGTAGTATTATTATTTAATTTATCAAGAAATATAAATAAAAAGACGACAGAATAATTTTTATACGCATGAACATGTGGAAGTATTCACTGACAAAATAATACGATTATGACCTATGTTGTATTTTGTGGTAAAAGAGCACACTAAATTTGTGTTCACATCAGACTCGAATTCAGTTTTGGAATTTTCCACCACATTCACCAATTCCTTCAGCTTAAATCAGCTTGTCTACTTGGACTTTCAAGACTATGGCGGAATACGGAAAAATACTCCGGCACTATAGTTTTCTACAGAACGATTATAAGTGTGAAGCATGCTTTTAACTCAAAGAGAATATGAACGAGTTTGAAAGTACAACAGTACTTACTGAAGAGCACGGGGAGGTTTGAAGCTGACATCGACGCGGTAGGTGGTGTCAGTGTGCAGTTTGACAGTCTTGAGCTGTTTGAAACGCGCCGTCGTCTCCATCTTGCAGAAGACGGGCCCACCCTCGGGCTCCTTCCTCATGGACAATGTGACACGGAACTGTCCTTGAGGCGATGACGAATGGGAGGTGGTGGTGTTGTCGGTCTGCATGGGCCAGCTGACATTCTGCAGCCCTGTACGCAGCAAAAGATTTCTTTTGTCAGACTCGTCAAACAAAAATATATATTTATGACTTCGAAGTTAGTACCAGAACAGTTCACGTTGAGTACAGTACATTGTATTTGACACCCTATCTCTCACCTGTAATTATATCTGTAAACCTATAGAGAATATGTAGTGTTATAATCTAAGTTGCAACATCACAAAGATTGTACCAACTTCGAAGCTCAGATAGCACATTTGATTTTCTGGCTAATATCACCTCACACCTGATGTACGAGTAGTTTGCTCATGAATACAGCGCTACAAAGTAAATAAAACCTCCTCCTGTCCTTTATATCTCCAAAGGATAAAAATACAATACATTAATGCTATCTTCTCACTTTAAGAGCCATAAATCACCTTTGTGCTAGCTGACAAATATTTCTGCAATAAACAAGGAATAATGTCAAAATCTGACAATTATGAACGAATTTGATTCCGTGAAGTACCATGGAGGTACAACCACAAAGGATGAAAGCAAAAGCTCTATAATAATTATCTGATATATGATAATTCATACTATAGTATTTACCATTATAATTTCACTATATCCCCAAATATAATATTCTTCTTTAAAACAGTGTTTTGTTATACTTATTATACTTACCTTTTGTATTAAGCACATGCATTTAATTACATACTTATGACACTATATTTTATTTTTCAGCTAGCTTCAACGTCTGAGACGATATTAATGATAGCAATCATGAACGCCTATCTGGGGCATTCACCATTAATTTAATATTCCCGTTATTGATTTAGGTACATATAATTGATTATATATGTGATACTAAATGACATTTTTCAAATACAATATACTTGGTGAGATATTCACAGCAGAGTCAAGCCTTAATACAACTGATGAAAATGAATTACCTTACAGTAGGAATGAGGAGAGGAGCGGAAATGGTGATCAGTGAAGCAGAATATGTTTCCTAATTTCGATTAAAAAAACGAATTAATCGCAAAGAAATGTTGGAAGTTTGTTGAATAATTTACGTAGCTTCAGCAATCCTGACATTTTAATCGTATCACACAAGCAGTAATACACAAGTATCAATTGCACATTCGGTTAAAATAGGTGGAATGAGCAATATCTCTAAACAACGTTTATTTACACCACTTATGGTCTCAAACAACGGGAGCCGGAAAATCAATTCGGAACAACACTTTCATTCATGAAGCCTCTAAATGACAAATCTAAGCAGTTTTTATCACATGTGGTGAAACTGATGTTTGCTTTTACTTCTTTTATTCTCCTCTGGACCATTGTAAAATAACTTCTGTAACACCATGCCAATAACATTTCATGTCTTCCGGAGCCTTCCAATGATATGGAAAAGGATATCCAACATGCATGGAAGTCCTGTGATAAAAATGGGAAGATAACCGTAGCAATTGCTTTTCACTATAATTATATCACAATCGTCCGCAAGTCAAACACACTCATTAAAAATGCTTTCAGTTTTGGTTGATTGTTCACAAACGACCTAAGTTAAACGATTTTATAACTAAAGTTATGAGAGACCAAAAGGGACTCTCGATGTATCAGTGGTGAACTATGACATATTGCTTGCCAGAACACTAATCATTACTGATAATAACATAATGATGCTATCAAAAATAGCGTTATGCGTTAGAGAATTAGTGTCACACATTCGGGACGTGGGCGATGTTTAATTGCATTAATGTGAATTAACCGCGGAACAAGATAATCTCTTTATGGCAACACGAGCAGACCCTACTATGCAAGTTTAATTAGTAGAACTACGTGATTACACTGTCAGCCATCAGTGCGATGTTTCTGAATGTTAGTCAAAGCAAGTCCTTATGAGAAATATGAAAATAGCAATGCAGACACTCGCGGTGGATTATTATAAATTGCAACTGTTAAATCTTATGAATGTAAATATACCAATTGTAAGTTTCAGTTACGTTTTATACTTTACAAATTACATCAATGCTCTCCAAACAAAGATTCACTTACCATTTCCCATCTAGAGGATGAATGATAAGAACTTATAGCTTTATAATTTCAAACTTTCTTATGAATAGCAAGTGCTCTATTTATTGCGCTCTATCACCTTCTTATTCCTCAAAGGATTGCCCTCCTCTTTGTAGAACTTAACCTCCAAGGACATACGCACCAATACCTTGAGTCATTAGTCTGTCGAGGAGCAAGCAACCTTTTGGATATAGCATATCCAGGATGGGTGATCGGCCCAATGTCTGATATGACGGTGAAGAAGAAAATGTGAAATGCAATATGGCGATGAAAAAAATCATAGGAAAACTCGTGGATCAAATTATCCAAACCCAACGTTCCCTAGTGACCGAGGAAAACCGCGATAAAACCTTCGGTCAGGTTGGTCGCCCCCGAGGGTTTGAATCTGGGACTCCCGGAATGCGAGTTGCACACGTTACCGCTGTACCACCTCACTCGGTGCATTTACGTTTTACGCATACTTTGTAATACTTTAGCGACCCTTGATTCAGTTAGCACCGGGGTTTTGGCAACAGGGAGGCAAGTAGCGTCAGGGGATAGAGATGGTCGGCACCAGAGTGATGGGCGCCATGAAGATGCTCCGAGGAGGGGTGTAAAAAAGGTACCAGGTTCTATAAACACTAGTTGCTATATTCTTTAACTAAATTGAAGGGGGTTGTAGCTCCATAGGGGTCATCGCGCAAGAACTCAACTCTACACGCCCACGACTCGCCGAGTAGATACGGCAGGACTTACCGCGCTAAGTTTAAGGATATACTGTTTAATTTGGGGCATGAAACCCGAACCTGACAAAACCTCTGCGTAGCAGCTGATCGGAAAGAACAGAGAGATAACCCATTTGCGTGGTCAATAAATACGTTTTGGAGGGACAGGTCAGCAACCTGTCGTCCTCATTGCTAGTACTTCCTCCATTGCAACACTTTTAGAAACTTGTTGCAACTTTGATGAAACTTCCCGTTCGCAGGGTCGTTGCAATATTTATAACATTAGGTGTACAGAATAAGCCAAAATGTCTGTCCACACTTACATAATATTCCCAAGCTGTTAAGCTGAGAATACAGACTCTCCTAGATGCAAAATATTAAATGATGGGCGTCCATCAAATTCAGGAACTATCATTTTAAGAATCATCCAAATTACGTTATAGGCAATGTTGCATATATTTTGCTTCTCCTGTGTATCCACAACAATGAAAATCTCTTACCTGATTTCGTGATTTTGTTTTCGTTTCTTTGTTTCTTAATTTAATTTGGCGATAAAAATATTTTGGAACTGGCAAAAGTTGGCTTGCAGTCATGGAAGGAAAGAACTACAGGGAAAGTCTGCTTCCTCACCTATGTATCGCAGCATTAGTAAAACCTACTGCTCTTCTTGCGGTAATGCGTTAAATGCGGCGATACTTCGCTTATCTCTCTCCTTTTCACTTTCTCCCTCATCTCCACCTTTCTCCCCCTCTTATTTCCTTACCTCACCGTCTTCCTTTTTCTTCTATCTACTATCCAACCCCCATTTCCCCTCTATCATCTTCACTCCCTTTTCTCCTCTGTGCAATTTACATATCATGTGATGTTTTGAAAACTGTTATGTCATTCTTGTTACCTGATTGGAAACACACACAGTCACACACACATATACATATATATCTATATATATATATATTATATATGCACGCATATAGAGCATGCGATTTCTGGTTTCAGAGTGGCTCATTGCAAAAAAGGAAAACAAGTACCAATGAGAACTACCGTAAAGCAATGTGCTGTATCAATAACCAGTTTGTATTTATAATACCATTTGAACTTTTCTATCCCACGTATAACATCAATAACAATAAGATGTTATAACAGTAACATATTGTATGAGGGAAATAATCACAAGGAGTCTAATCTTCAACACTCATACGACTTTTTCTTTTAATTGGCAATAGACGATATATTTTATATGGCGTGCTAATCATATAGAACGTGATTTCTTCTATCCACCTTACGTAAATCAGGAGATTAAATATTACGTACTTGGTTATATTGTACCTGCACTGCTAGAGGTTCACAACCCAGAAAAAAAAATGACATGCAATCATTACTAGATTACTCTTTCCACAAAATTCCGCCGGACAGTTAACTGATAACTTATGGCACTTAACAGTTCTTTAGCGTTTACCAGTACAACACGGTCAGATTCTTGAATGTGATTTGTTGCACTGCTCTGCCTTTTCTTTAGTAAGACAATCCCTTAAAATAGTATTTACAGGCATTTTGCTCCGAATTAAAATGAGGATTATACAGGGTGGACCACTTAAGTCGAGACTGTACAATATCTCCAAAACTAATCGTTGTTGAAAGAATTGTCTTGAATAAAGGTTACTTGACATTATGAGGGAAAGTAAATTCCATTAGTCGTGTTTTGTTTGGATAACGTTATGATAGTCATTTTAGGGTTAATTCAATTTTTTTAAATAGAACCTACATTTTGTATGTTTCTATTCTAATTAGAAAATGGTTTTAAAAAAAGCTGTGTATTTTGTGACGAGGAATAAGGAAATAAAATAAAAAATGTTGGTTCCCAATTACGAAACGTAGCTTGACCCTCAGATGACCATCCATGGATGGTCCAACCATTCATTACCTCTTCGTACACAGCCACTCAGAATTTTCTTTGTTATTTACATTGGTGTAAGAATAATTGCAAAGTGCTTTATACAAATGCTGTTTAGTTTTTATGAGGAGTGAGAAAGCAATATAAAAAAATGTTGGTTCCCATTTAAAGAAATTAAATTGATCCTAAAATGACCATCACAACGTCCTCCAAATAAAACATGACTAATGGCATTTACTTTCCCCCATAATATCAAGCAACTTTTGTTAAAGACATTTCTTTCTACACGTTTAGTTTTGGAGATATTTTACAGTCTCAACTTAAATGGTCCCCTCTGTATATGTAATATTGAGCTATCTTAAAGCCTCTCTTGTAAAAATAGAAAGCTCCGAGTTGCGGCACTTTTGTATTAGTGGTGCGATATACAAGATACTGAAACTGCTCAATTTTTTGTGTCACAGATGGTATTTTTAAAGTAATGAACTCACGAGAAAAGAAATCCGATGAGTAACATCAGGAGTTTCTCATCATTCATTTTCATAGTGTTCTGCAAATTGTTTTAATGATGTTTATACTTATAGTTCGTATTAATCACAAATCCTATTTATCTAATGAATCAGTGACTAATCCAGCCTAAAGATATCAGAAATTTCAACCAATTACAGCTTCCTATCATCACTTATTTTACCACTTTAATTTATGGCACCTACATGGACAGGTAATTCTATAAATTATTCAGAACAGCGCACTGCAGTACTTTTATAGCTTCTTTGTACACTTAATTAATGTTTTAGGCTAAAGGTCTGTAAAGTTATTAACATTGTTGTAGGTTATCATTTTTCAGTAACGCATTTACTACCAAATGGAGAATAAGGGTACTTAGTGCTCAAAGTTACGTTCTTTGAATAATTTACAAGCATAATGGTGCAATATGTTTCATTTGTTTTATATATCCACTTTTATTATCATTACTTGTTTAATTCTAAAGTTATGCGCCAAATAGTAAAAATGAACACAACTCCCGCTGCAGATTCTCTCAAGATAAATACAATCGCAACTACATTTCCAGCAAATTTATCGATATAATTTAGAACCCTCGTATTTATAGATAAATGTTCACAAGATATTGTTTTAATGTATAATTCAATGTAGATACCCAGAAACAAATAGAAGACTGAGACAGTAATCCACGGTTTGAGTAGCAGGTGTATAATAGAATCCACTCTCGTTGCATGAGCATTCACTTAACGTATCAAATTAACTACATAAATAACTGCAAAATTCAAAAGAACTACAGTGAATATTTCGCAAATGGTCACAAACGTTTCGTCATAAATTGCATAATTTAAGGACATTACATTGTTCTGCAGAAGTTCTCATTTGTCTAGTGATTTTGTAATTACACCAATTTCAATAAGAACAGAGAACAATTTGCAAACTATTTACAGGTACTTCAAGATAAACACTTTGTGGATCGTAAATATCTCCGACTTTGTTTTATTCAGTGCCATTAAAACCATTTTCAGAAAATAAAACAAACATATTTCCTAGCTAAAGACTGGGATTGCAGAGTTTCTCAATAATCTTCTCCTTATCTCCTTAATAGTTGCCAAATATAAGCATTTTAGCCAACTTTAATTTGTTTCTTACTTATATATGTTTGCTGTTCTCTCTCTCTCACTATTCAGCGGGTCGAATGTAATACTTCCTCTACTTTAAGACCCAGGTGGTAGATAAGAATCTCAAATTAAGCAATCTAAGGACTTTCTTTACAAGTTGAGACTGAATATCACGTACTAATATATATCAAGCACCAATAATTTGACAAAGGAATAAGTAACCATTAAACCGTATCATCACTCGTACTAGAGAAGTAAATACAATCATTGGGTGAAATAGTAAAGTATACGTCACAATTAAGTTAATTACAAGTGTGATTATATTTGCTTAATAGTGGAGGGATACTGTCAGTTTTAAGTTTGAAGAGGTATTGTAGAGACCGGATGTAGTCACAGGAACACTGAGTAAACCTTTCGTTAGCAAGATAAAATCTTGGTGCATTCCTGAGGTTATGAAAGTGCACATACGTCTCTATGGCTGTCCGGGTGGTGCGTGAAGTGTTGCTTTAGGGATAAACTCGGAGGATGAAGGGATATTCGGGGACGCGGAAAGAGCTTATTCGCTAAAGCCAATGAAAACAAGGAATCTTGAAAGTTTGTATGTATCGATGGTAAGACGCATTACGTGAACGTTCAGAGCAGAGATAGTATGTAATACGGCGTAAACACGGATCTCGAGGCAAGAAGCGCACTCTCCCACAATACCTTCAGACGGCTGGACGCGCACAGGATGAGTCAAAACATACTTGTGACGTCTAGGATTTGAATGGTGGCAAGAATGTTAACTAAACGTTTTTTATTAATTTTTCATTCTCGAATTGTTCATATCACACTGTGATACAAAAGAGATCCATGCTGCCGCCGAGATCCAATAAGAGAAAAATCGCAGTTAAGAACCCACACCCATCAACCAGCTAGCAACTCCCACCTAATCGACCCGTCGCAAAGTTACTCTGTATGCATCCCTGTTTTATAAATTTAGGTGCATAGATGCATACAGAGCGAGTCTACCATTGAAATTATATTGTATACCGTTAGTATGAGTTGAAAAACAAAACAATGGACATAGTATTCCAAAAGGTGATTACTTAAACCGTTACACAATTCAAACCGAGAGTAAGGAAATATCTCATTAATGCTAATGCTATAAAATATATACGAGGTACTTCCAGAAAGTAAGTTCCGTTTGGTAATAAAATTAAATTGTGTACAGATACAGAAAAAGTATTTATTGCACAAAATTCTACAACTCTTAAACTACTTTTCCACATAACTGCAGAAATTTTGCAGGCATTTGTCATAGCGTGGCACAAGTTTTTGTATACCTTCTTCATAGAAGTTTGTCGCCTGTGTCTTCAACCAGTTGGAAACATTTTCTTTCAGATCTTCGTCATTGTTGAAGTGTTGACCGCCAAGGAAAGACTTGAGATGTAAGAACAGATGAAAGTCGCTAGGAGCGAGGTCAGGGCTGTACGAGGATGGTCAAACACGTCCCAGCCAAATCCCTGTAGGAGGTTTTGCGTCACATTTGCAGTGTGTGGTCGTACGTTGTCGTGAAGAAAAACAACACCTTTTGACAGCAATCCTCGGCGCTTATTCTGTATTGCGCGGCGCAATTTTCTAAGTGTCTCGCAATAAACATCTGCTTTGATTGTTTGACCACGCGGTAAGAAATCAATGAGTAAGATGCCTTTCCAGTCCCAGAGCACTGTGCACATCATTTTTCGAGGTGTCAAGATTTGTTTCGGCTTAACCTTTGTTGGGGATGAAGTGTGCCTCCATTCCATTGATTGCCGCTTACTTTCAGGGGTGTCGTAAGAAACCCAAGTTTCATCTCCTGTGACTATCTGTGTCAGAAATTCTTCGCCGCCTTCATCGTAACGGGTCAAAAACTGAAGTGCACTACCCATCCGGTTTGGTTTGGGTTGCTCAGTAAGAATCTTTGGTACCCAACGAGAGCAAAGTTTACGAAATTTCAGTTTTTCGGTAACAATTTCATGAATTAGTGATCGTGAGATTTGGGGAAATTTCATAGCGAGAGCACTAATTGTAAACTTGCGGTTTGCTGGATCTTGTCATCAATCGCGTGAACCAGTTCTTCTGTAACCAAAGATGGACGCCCACTTCGTTCTTCATCGTGCACTTCACTACGTCCTTCATTTAACTGTCGGACCCATCTTCTCCATTGAATCACTCATCGCATTTTGTCCGTAAACTTCGCAAATTTGCCGATAAATTTCAATTGGTTTCACTTTCCTAGCATTCAGAAAAGGAATCACAGATCTGATTTCACAAGCGGCGGGATTTTCAATCAACACCGACATTGTAAACAAGCACAACAAAGCGTACGTGGCTGACAGCGATCTCAAAACGGCGCATGTTTCTTCTCCTTGATACAGAGCGTCTACCGCGCATGTGCGGAACTGCGATCGCAGCGCTGCAGCGGAGAGAAATTGAAACGGAACTTACTTTCTGGACGTACCTCGTATTTGATAAAAACTGCACATTCAGCTTTTATTTATTCTTTTTGACTTCTCAGTTATATAAAATCCAATAAAAATGAAGACAACTTCGCAGGCAATTCACAGAAAATTCAGGTATACCTACTTTTTTATGGCAGCATCTTCGTACATATAGTGTTTTAATCAGAATCGTTAGAGCCATCCTTGGAAAAGTGAAACATTTTCCATATAAAGAGATGTTTGGGACAGAGGGAGCGAATTTCGTAAAAACCTTTGTCGTATAACCTTGAGAGAACTGTAACTAAATGAGAAGTTAAGTTGCTCATAGATTAATACACAACGTTTTCTACAAATGTACTTTTTTGTGATTACGAAAAGCTAAATACGCGTATTTGCAATAAAATTCGAACATCGAATTTTTGGGTGGCATATAATATTTCCTCTGTCATGGAGCAATATAGAAAGCAATAAATCCACATAGTCATTTCCGGGCTGTAAGCGCGTGGTCCTCATTTGAGTTTTTGTTCGGCCTTGTATTGGACAGTAGCATTGGTGAAGTAAAGCCGTACATTTATAGTGGTGCAAGAACCAACAAAATGGACGCACCAGATGCTTTTTATTGGACGTATTAATCTGACATGTAGAAGTACTTCATATTGGTGGGTCATATACCTAATGGCAGTTGAAGAAGGAAATCATCGCATTTACCGCAAATTGAACAAATTTGCGTTTTGGGAAGATAGGGAACAGGCGATATCCAATCTCTGCCCCCTAGTCGCTTTCATGGTCGTAGTGATGAGGCCAATTTTCATCGTCGCTAATGATGGAAGTGAGGTAAGCCTTGTCATGCTCCGCCACCAAAAACTGGGGCTGCCGACGTACTCCTGCTGGCACATCCCTGTTTGCGTAATGTTATTTTCACTGTTGATATTTTCGTAGATTCAAGTAAGGCCCATTTTCATCACTATACTTCTCCGTCGTTACGTTTGTTGGGTGATGCAGAATGAACTCCTCCACAATATGTTCCGCTGGCCCCTTCTATATACAAGTATTATCGTTTTGAGTAAGACCCATGCAGTACTGCACAATAGAATAGCCATCAAATTGCATTACCTTCTTGTACCATTTTATTTCTCTGGTTGCTTTCATATTGGAGTTTCTTTTTGGTTCCTTTTAAATGCACTGCTGAAGATAATATCGGCCATCCTGTTCTATACATAAAAATGTCAGCAAACCTCAGACAGTGGGGTATGTCTGAACGTAATTTATCATCGTCGGACATTTTTACTCTCTCTACTACGTATAGTTAAGTAGGGGAAATATTACATTCCACCCAAAAATTCGATACCGAGATTTCAAAGAAACTACATGTTTTGAGGTGCACTGATTGAATATGAAGCATTTTTGGAAACATGTCCGTGTGTGTGTCTGTGAACAGCATAACTCAGAAATGAACAGTCGGATAAACACCAAACTTGGTATTTAGATTCAGTATCTTCCCAAGATGCGACACGAAGGTTTTCAAGAAAATCCCCCCACCCTAGATTATGGTATTGAAAAATTTAAGGGAATAACAAGCAATATCTCGAAAATGGTTCACTCAACAAAAAAAATGTATATGACATAAATTGTGTAGTTTAACGCGATCTACATTTTTTGTGTGTAGTAAAATTTTGTCTATCTCTTATGGTTTACCAGTTATGCAAAAGTCGTTCACAATGAAGAATACTTTTGGAGACATTCCCAGAAAATTCAAGATATACATTTTATTTGTCATAAAAATATCTTAAACATATGATATTTTAATCAAAATCGTTAGAGCCATTTTTGAGAAAATTAAAATTTTCGAAAAATCTTCCATGTGAAGGGTACTCTGGGGTTGGGGTATTTTCTTGAAAACCTTCGTGTCGCATCCTTGGAAGATACTGAACCCAAATACCAAGCTTGGTGTTTATCCGACTGTTCGTTTTTGAGTTATGCTGTTCACAGACACACAGACACACACACACACACACACACACACACACACACACACACAGACAGACACGCACACGGACATGTTTCCAAAAATGCTTTTTTTGGATTCAGGGGGTCTCAAAACATGTATTTCCGGTGAAATCTCGGTATCGAAATTTTGGGTGGAATACAATACTTCCCCTACTTACTATACGTAGTAGAGAAAGTAAAAATGAAGCTATAAGTAGCTTTAGTTGCCATGGTGAAACGTGACAAGGGGGCATTACTAATAAAACCTAGCATAAGTAATTAGTTTACATTTAAACGAATGAAAGTTTTCACGTTCTAATTTAGCAGTGCGCGAAGAAATAGTTTTAAACTTATTGTATCAAGCTAAAGCGAAGACAAGCTCGGTCTAGTTCAGTTACAGCTTTATGGTATCACATATCGTTCTACAAACCTTTATTATTTTTGGTGCTTTATTCAAAAGCTACCAAATGCGTAATTTTACGAAAATAGACTATAGTTGCAATCACACATTCGAAGTCTGAACTTAACGAGCTTTTGGAATTTACCACTGATCATCATACTCGCTTTACTAGGACAACAAATCATATTCATCTTTCATCAGAAAGGACTGCTAATAATTTGAAATCTATTAATACCAAGGAATTATATTACATAATAAATTGTGTGAGGGCGTAGCTAATTATAGCAATGTCAAATTCAGGACAAAGATCAACAAAATATTGTTAAACATAAATTTTGCTCAAATGTATTGTATTAAAATGTAGCAACTATATTCCTACTATCTTCTGCCAACTTTGCTAATGACTCATTACTACAAACCTGTTGTGTAATACTGTTGATTACGCCTTGTTATATTAATGCACTATAATTGCTTTTAAACGTAACATTGTTTGACGAAACCAAAAATTGTATCAATGCATATATGGTGAATATCTGACTATGCCCAACATTGTATAATAGTTTAATGCCAAATAAATAATTCAAATCCAAAAAGTGTTCGTCTCCACCTTAAAAAATTCTAAAAATCATATTGCAAAGAAAATTTCGTATTTTATATGCAGAAATAACAGCCGATAAGGATTGCGTATTCTGGCAATTTTTAGGCATTTTTAACTTTATTAGTTTATAATTTTTTGAAAATTACTGAAGTTTCAACTTTTTTTGCCTTGCAAAATGCCGGAACATATAAGCAGTTAGATTTTCTCTTGGCTAATTTACCTTCTAGATTTTTTTAAGTGGACACAAATACTTTCCGTGGTCACTGCGTAATACTATAATATGCATTATGCCAAAATTTAATCTTTACAGAAAAAATCTTGTGTATCAGCCACACGGTTTTTCCATGCACTATCGTTTTCAATACCCACTCTTAAAATCGTATTTTTCTATCTGCTTACTTTAGTCAGAAAAATAATTTTAATAAATATATGCTTTCATTTAGGTAATGATACGGAAACGTATTTGTAGCATAAGACAATACATAGCGTTATTATAACATTGTTTGCACAAGTTCAAGAAATGCAGGGAACAACCACTTCTTAAATGCGCTTCTTAAAATGTTAAAAAAAATCGCAGGTGCTTGAGAAAGCACAACGGAACGTCACTGAAGTCAAAAAGTGCAGCATTTAAACCTGCAAGGCTGTAGGCTTTCTTTACTTCTTACAACACTTGGAAGCTGCATTTAGTTACAGTTTTGCTCATAAATACAGTGTTTTTCTCTTTTCATACCCCAAATGCTAAAAACAATAGGGTCAGGAAATAAAACGAGAGTACGCAGTTCAAAGTTGCATAACATTACTGTAAGGCAAAGCCATACAAGTCATCAGTTAGTTTTGTTGCACGAGATATATAAGTGTGTAAAATAGAAGTATTTAACGTGTCATACAGAATGACGGTGGATCATGTATTCAGGCACCTGCTCAGCGGCACTCCTGATATCTCATAGGTTAATTGTTTATTAAATAACCTGTACACGAAAGAATACTCGTACATAAAACTTCATGAAAGGAATTTTTCTGTTCTGTTGCTGATCAAATCTGGATAATGGGAGTGGAACGCAGGTTCTGTACCTTGAGCACAATGACACCGGTCAATTCGAATTTATATTCTCAAATGTTTTTGTGTGGATGACTTTTCCTTTATATCAGGCATTATAGGTTCTTTAAAAAGGCTTATCTTCCGTCATTTCTGGAAGCCATGATACTGAAGTTTTTTATTTGTATGTTTGCGGCAAACCAAACGATATTTTAAACTAATTATAAAGCTTGAATACTCTTATTCGACATTCTCGTTGAATCTGTATACACAGCGAATCATAGGGAAAAATCACGAGTGAGGCGTTTGAGCACAGCATGAATACACAGTGAGAGAATATTCGCTTCGAAGTGTAATCACAAAGTTTTGAAATCAATAATTTACGATAATAGCTTACTGGATCACAATCGCCAGTAACCACTAATCTTCAGCACGTCGCTCTGTTAGAGTGTGTTCACGCCGCTGGTAAATTAACAGGAAAACAACAGGAGGCCTAGACAGAACAATCGATCCATAATGTATCGAGGGAATAACACGCTGTAAGCTGTCTCCAATCTCATTACACTGATTAATTGCCAGATTGTTGGCTTTTTATTGCAAATGTTTACACATTCAAAAGCATCTTTGTTTGGTTTTAGTAGACACAAAGAAAATACAAATAGTTACCATAGTCTAAATAACGGTAATAAATAAATCAGCAAAATACGAAGTGGAATTGACTTAGTCTATGGTCACTTTTGGCAGTGACGATAAGTTTTAAAAGTGAGGATAATTTAAACCGAAAAAGAAACCTTAGAATTAGGCAAAGATGTTCTTATTCCAGCTGTGAATAACTTGCTATGAAATTGAATATGTAAGTACTCACTAAACGAAGAACCTGCTTCCAAATGTGTAGATAACAGTTTAGATAACATTTATATTAATTTCGTACAAGAAGCAAAAGTCAGTGTACAATTTCAACTTAGTTTTATGAGATTTCAAGGTTACGTCGGATTTATTTTGTCGTGGTTTCATTTCTGATTTAATTTCCTATATTTTTTATACTATTCCTTATTCCATCTCTTATATTTGGTATAAATTCTCCATTATGGCTTTGCAGCAGCACATTGGAATCAGTGTAACTGTCATTTCATAGCGGTAAATTATCGTCCTTCATCCTTCCTAACACTCACATAGTAGGATTTCTCCATTTACAAATTTGTAATGGGAGATTGAACTGAAGATCACACTGGTTCGATTCTACAGCACTCTGAACCTCTGGTTTACACTTTTAACATTCTCTTCTTATACCGGCTTCATTCGTCTCTATTCGCACTTGGTTCTCCATATGGTGAGTTCAAAGGGCAGCCTTAATTTCATCACAATTGAATTTGCACCAATTCAGCTGCACTAAAAATGCTTGCCCTTTGTCTCCTTTATATAGGTAAATGCCCGTTTTCCAGAAGTTTCTGAACACAGTAATATATTACAGCACATTATAGCACTTGAGTCTGAGTACATAAGATTAGATAGGTGTCACCTGTTTTGTCGGCATTATTCATAAACTAATCACCTCGTTACTACCTAAACAATAAACGTTGACTTCTCGTGTCTCAAACATGGGAATGTTTGAAAAGAATATTTACCTAGATTTGTAAAGGTCAACTAAAATTGAACAATTTTCACATTGGTGCATCATTGATATCCTATACCTTCTCGGGAATAGTTTAAAGATAGCAAATTATTTACAGTGTTACTTATATATAGCTCATTAACGTTCCAGTTAATTTTGTGCAGAATGTAAGCCCAATACGAGAAAATAATGTGTGTTCCTAACAGCACTCATTTACAACACTCCAAGTGACGGAGTTTCCCACTGTTATAAATTGAACCGCATATTTGTAGAGGACTTAACAGATTCTGTACTGTGGGAATTCTGCATTCCTCTATGTGGGAGAACAAACCAATCTCCAGTGTAAAGCTTTGTTGCACCTCCTTTTATGTAAATTTTCCGAATTCCTAGCAAGTGGAATTTACTGATTTTATGAAGGAATTTGTAGTTGAGCTATTACTGTAACATGCACTTTTATTTTGTTCAATTCTTCCACGATATACTGTATTTAATATTTATTCACCTGAGGCAACAAATGGAATTAAAACGCTGAGCCCGAAAGCAAGATTTGTCATCATTTTGAGACAGGTAAGTGCAAACGGTTCAGGCGCCAAAAGTGAACGTTGATCATTTATTACCTCATAATTCCCATAACTACTACCACATTTGTCACATAGGAAGATAAGGTGGTAAGTTTCGTTTTTTTTATTTTTATTTATTGAATGTTGCTTTAACTACAAGGTCAAATCGCAACCACAAGTTTTACAACGCATTTCATAATAACTTGGATGAAATAACAAAGTTCACACATTTTTGGAGAAGGCTGAAGGCATATTGCAGCGAATCCTTGCATCATCGTAGAAGCGGCAGCTGGTGAGAATGTGGGTGATTGTATGTTGGAGAATGTACATACGTGGAAGACCACGAGTAGAAGGTAGAAATGGGGATAAGAGCAATTTGTTCGAGACGTAGGCGAGATAGGGCAACTTGATGGCGAGGCTTAAATGTGAGAGAGGGAAAAACAGGAATAGGCATCATGTAGTTTGTTCTTATATGTTATGAACCACTCTTGTTTCCATTGCCAGAGAATGGCATCAGTATAATACGAATGAAGTTTTTGGTGGGTAACCCTGAGGGCCGACAAATTAGGAGGATGTCGTACAGCTTCCTTAGCTGCAACATCGGCGCTCTGATTCCCAGGTATTCCATCATGAGAAGGTACCCATACTATAGTGCTTTCGCTTTATGCCAAGGCCGCGGATCTTGCGAATGCGTGCTGCACACACAGTCTACTACACTGCGGGTTTTTCCGTTTCGTAACTCCCGCGTTACTTACTCACGAGTGTTAGTAATATATACTCGCATGTAATGAGTACTAACTTTTATAAGTGTTGTAGAAAATGGTGTCCGTCTTCACATTCCTGACGTCGTCGGATGAAATTATCATTCATACGCATAAGTTCTTCTTGCGTAACGTTCATAATTTATATTATCCTTATGTTCGTCTATGGTACATACATTGTTCCTATAAAAAAAAATTTTAGCGTTTAGCGATCCCGTTGTTCTAAGTTTATTGACTAAGCATCTCAGTGTCTCTACACGGAATTGGATGACCAGGAAATTACTGCTGAAATGGTCTACATGATTCAGTTTTCACGTATGCATAGTACATAAAAGTACACTGTTCAAGCGTGAATTTCTTGGCAGGCATTTCCACGTACTAATAAGATAATAGCATTCCTAAGTAAATCACACACAACTCAAGTATTGTCGAAACACTTCAGAACACGAAGACAAAGCAACGACTGAGAAGCTCACGGCTGATTACGTGGCCTTGACACGTCCTGCGCCGCTGCTGCGCATTGGCATAATACGGAGACCTCTGTCATCTCGGCCGATACGCATGTAAGGCGGTTGTGGCCTTGTCATAAAACAAAGGCACTGTAGCAGGTCCTGTTTACACGAGTTTGGATTCTTTCGTAAAGTAACTGGATGTCAACACCAGGTTTGTTGGATGGAGCTCGCTGCTGGAGAAATGACGAGAACACTCATCGAATCTGTGAAGACAGTGTATAGGAGAGAACAGCGCTCTAAGGGAGAGGCGAATCAGCTTAACAAAAGAAAGTGGACAGGAAATGACAGAAATTGTAGAGGAAAGTCTTGTAGGATAGCATCTTGGCACAGTCTCAGTGATTTTCGCAGTTGGAACCGCCGGTGTAAATATGTGGTACAAAGCACAGTGTGTAAGTGGTACATGCGGTTTTGGCGTAAAGGGCCATGGAGGTATCTATAAGTGGTAGCTGTAGCTTTCAAGAAGCAATGTCGAGGGTAAAGGAACAGGAGAGCACTGGGAGAAGAGTCAAATGAAATTCTTGCAAGAAGCGTAGAATTCTCTGGGAGACGAGGATTCTACTCATTCTGCTGGGAGATGAATACTAGACGAGAATGGCTAAGGACATATAGGGTTTTAGGCTTGGCAGGAAAAACATGGCTAAAGGTTGGTCGACTCTTGAGGGCAGTTCGTTCAGCGTACGTCAGGCTTTCTTATTTGTATTCAACGGTGTTGACTTGCTTTAAACTGGAAACTGTTAAGTGGTTTCATTCTTGTAGCAACTCTTAGGTTGTTACAACCAAATCAGAATGAATCTTAAATGAGTCTTATCTCTATTAAACAGATGTCTAGGTATGTCCTTTTTTCATGTCGCTAAAAGTGTAAACGTCGCAAACGCATAGCCATCAATTGAATCGCTTAACCATTCCCCGGAAAAAGATCAAATCATCTTCTAAAGTAATACCCTAAAACTTTTTGTCGTCTTTTGGATCATAAGCCAATAATCAATTCGGAATTTGGCCAGGAAACACATTAATATATTTTCTGAAGCATAGCGCTTTTCCGTGTAATTTTCCTACAGAAAGAGCCTATTGTAGACATTAGTTTGGACCGGGCGGGGATGCTTGAAACTGAGTAAGATTGTGAATACGTTAGTAACCTAAAAAATTCTACAAAAATGTGTTTGACCATCTTATCTCCCAGTGATTAAACTGTAGCAAACGTGCGGTAACACTTTTGACAACTAACCCGTTT
The DNA here is from genome assembly GCA_030765065.1 of Deroplatys truncata. Taxonomy (NCBI): domain Eukaryota; kingdom Metazoa; phylum Arthropoda; class Insecta; order Mantodea; family Mantidae; genus Deroplatys; species Deroplatys truncata. Next base: position 249,957,028 of record CM060975.1, on the reverse strand, counting down.
GCATTTTACTACCTACCTACAAATACCTGCACCCAGGTTTACAGAACACTTATTTGTTATTAGGGAAAAATGGTACTTTGATTGCCGACCAAAGGTGTAAAAGTATTATATTTTCAATTCATGCAAAAACAAGCATATTGTGTTACAGAACGAAGCTAAGCTGTGCGATACAAATAACAAAATCTGATGTGAACACACACACTACTTCCTCTACCCATAGCAAATCCACAAACACCCATTACTTATTATAGCATTCATATAAAAAGTGACTTTTATCCACGTTAAGTTATTCGCGACCAGTTTTTTTTTATTTTGGAATGATTTTTAAGTAAGCCACAATTTTTATTTATATACAACGTTCGGAAATGCCATTCAAATGTTTAGCGGGATAAGGAGCTCTTGCGATGGAAAGCGAAACATAGAATCGCAAATTTTCAAACATATTCCACAGATGAACGTACAAATGTGTAACATTAGGATGCATCATAAATGATTAACCCTACAAAGCATTTGACACCAATTATTATGTATTTTAATGAGATATACGCTTTTCTGTACTAAGTTTTTGTCTGTCTCCTATTCCCCAAGTATACAAAAAGTATAAAAAGTTCAATCAGTATGATGAGAACTTCACAGGTTATTCACAGAAATTTCATAATATACGTTTTTTTAGTCATACAATATCTTAAACGTATAATATTTTCATCAAAACAGCTAGTCATTTCTGAGAACATTAAGAATAACGAAATGAAGTTAATATTTATCCGAAAGTTATATTTCGGATGAAACCTCAGTAGAAACATTTTGTGTAGAATGCATTATTTTCTGTGTCTTCCAGGTGTTAGAGAAAGTAAAAATGAAATTAACGCTTTGAAATAGCATAAGACATGCTCTATAAGTTAATTATTTTAATCATATCCTAATGTAGACGTTTATTTCTTATGCTCCTCCAAAATGACTTATCAAAACAATAGTTTGGAGTTAGCTATATGCTTGTTTCATAGTTGCTTACAATAATAAATTAGGGAAACGCTGTTGATGTTCTTGGTATACACATAATTATTCGATAAACAAGAGGATGCTGGTTCTAATTTTACACCTTGCAACAACAATGCGATCATACTGAGGTAAAAATATTTCACCAAATTGGATGCAAGTTCACATCTTATTATATAATATTTCCACGAAGTATTAAGAGGAATAATTATTTTGAATATAGTGTTTTGTACGACATAAATATGTAGCTATGTGAGTAGCAGGTTGGGAATTTATACTAAAATGAGAAGGAAGGTTTTTCGGGACAGATGAATACCTCGTATTAAGGCAAAAAATAGGAAAATCTGTTCATAGTGGGGATGAAGACTGAACATTTAAAATCACAGAAAAGCTTAGAATGGAAGTGCGTGTTTTATAATGGTAATAATAAAATAATTTATTATTGTATGAAATGTGTTCTTATTTAAAAAAAACGAAAACTAAAAAAAAAAAAGAAAAAAATTAAATGCTAATGCCTTAGACAATTTGTCCTCATTAAAATGTGAAAGGTTCTGGATCTTTGCAGAGGTAAGAGGTTATTGGTTGTTGTTTCAAAAGCAATTATTTTTGTGATATTTTTAATATGAAAAGTATAACTCGAGTATACGAGTATTCTTGAAGCAGAGAATAACAGCTTTTGAAGCTGTTTACCTCCCACGGCATAGAATCTATGATTTCATGAGAATGGAAAACAGTAGTGAGCGAATTACGATCTTTTCCTGGCTAAGTAAAAAGAGATCCTAAACCTATTCCTCATTTTTTGAGCAACTTTAAAATTTTTTTCTTGTAATTCGTCTTCAAGTATTTTTTTTATATATACCAACATCATCCTTTCCAGTGTCTCAGCAGGAACGTAAATTAGGGGTCATTTAGAACTTTGGAATGGAAATGTATTGTTGTCCGAAGAAAAGAAAACGCCCGAGTGAGTAAAAAATACAAAGACACCGAAGAAAACCATTTCTTTCTCGAGTCTTATGTTTAACCACAACTGCAACTAACCTTTCTAGGTGTATAAAAAGCAAACGCAAGGTAGCCTTTAAATTACGGCGAAAATTCTCTCTTCAGATATTAGCGTCGTTAATCACAAGGAGGAGGTTGTGTTGTAAGAAGCAACGTTAAGGAAGTGTAGAGAAGAAAAACTCTGATGAACTTTTATTTGCTCCCACTGGCTCAAAGGCAGAAGTTAAATGTTCAACTGTGTTCTCAGATAGCGATCTCCTTCCCAGGGGAACACTTGCATTTACCGTATAGCTCGCGAGCAAAAGAATAAACCTTAACTCTCGAGTATTTTCCAGCTAGATGCCCTCAAGCGATCATAAAGTGCTCTTCATAAGTTGGCAACACGTGCGTGGAGTAGCGGCTTAAGCCAATGGGGAGAACATTTGCATTTTAATACTCCAGAGAAAATCAAAATACAAGAAAATAGCAGCACAAGAGTTCAATTCCAAGTGTACGGGTAGAGGGGAACTGGGATGCAAGTAGAAAGTACCAGAGAAGGATGTGCTTAGCACATTGCACAAAACGCCTTTGGCGTCCATTCCACCTTCGGCGTTTTACTTGCGAGTGTTTTATTTATAAACTGGTCTTAAAACTAGCAGTAAAAGCATTATAGTTATCATATGTTACGTAGAGCATGGCGTACACTTCGGAGCAGAAAAAGTGGTCCATTGCCTTAAATTGCAATAGTGTCGTTTCTTACTTAAGGTTTTCACATTTGTCTAACCAACACTAGTTTCCACTAGCCATTATCACATCTGTCATATACATATCCAAAGAAAAACATGAGCCAATAAACGAAGTCATACTTGGTGTGAAACGAAGGAATGTTTCTTAATGAATAACTGTTATTGGTGTAAACGAGTAGAAATGTCGAGACTACTATAACATGATAAGCTACTCGATTTTGTAGAAGGAAGAGTGCGTGAGAAATGAGTTACCTGTAACGCTAAAACACGCAAATGCCATAATATATGTCAAAATAATTCTGAAGTAGTAGTCATGGAAGATAGGTCTAAAATTATTGCCGCCAAGAGGGTACTATTTGTATGTTTTTGTGAATTTTAATACGTACTTTGGCCCAAAACCTACTACCACCTCAATAATAGTACATTTCAATTTTTTTTTGTTGCTGCTTTTAATGACTGATGTGGCCCGAATAGTCAAACAGCGTGTAATAAATTGACTATCGTCGATATGATCATAATCGTGTTATCTCCATTATTATGAACTTAGAGTACTCAACTAGCAAGAACATACAGTTTTTGTTTTGTTTTGCTTTGTTTTGCAGTGTTACGCTCCGCTCGTATTTTGGGAAGACATAAGCAACTTGCCAATAAACTGTCTGGAATTGTATAATCATAAATATACAGGGCCTGAGCACGGCTTTAAAACTGGTTTTTCATATGCTCACAATGGAATAAGCAGCTGAGGAAAATTGGATGAACAACAATTATAACCTGTATTTCCGCTACCGTTATTGCTGACGTTCTCTCTCTCTCTCTCTCTCTCTCTCTCTCTCTCTCTCTCTCTCTCAAATACACACACACATTCCTCATAAAATATCTCTCCGCCTCTTTCCCTCTCTCAATTCCCCCTTTCCCTGGTCTCCCTGTAAAACGTATACTTTGGCAAAAGGAAGTGGCCCATAACGTTGCGTTAGTACCTTAAATTGTGCACATAGCTTAAGTAAAATTTTAAGCAGCGCATTTCCGTCCCCCTTTAATTTCTATCTTTTTCCTGCCGCGTCTTCCATTTTGCACCTTTTTAGTCCGTTCCAATCGTAAATTTTGTCCCTTCTTTTGTTGGTAACATGGGGAAAGTCATTTTCTTCGCGTAATCACTTTATTACACTCTTCTGCCCACATTTTCTCCAAGGAGAGTAGAGTCCGGTCACTGGCTTGTGGTTTGCCGACAGGTAATCTCCATAAATCTCGACCTCTATCAGATCTCACAAAGCCTTACAAATAGGTTTCCAGTAACACAGTATTTTATGAGCTGTCTTAAAACCCAAACTCGCACAATAGGAAAGAAAACACTGACAGAAAATGGATCTATAAATAGGGTTATGTCTGAAGGTACATCTGGATTCAAAACTTATTTCCGTGATAAAGAAGAAAATATATCGTTACTTTTTAATGGTCTCCTTGTTGGAATTCCGTGATTTCCCGCTTAGAATTACTCATAGCAAAAGTTATTCCTATAACTGAATAACCTATTAAAATAGCTGCCTTACTCAGGGTTGCATACGTGGCTTTATAAACCTAGGATAATTATTTAATTAATTGCATGTACCTTTTATGTATTCTTTATGAAATTATCTTACAATTATCCAGAGAATTTTTATGAAAAGTCCTCCGCTTTACTCCTTATGGCTAATTTCGCTAAGTCCCCGTGATATTCCTAATAACTGATGAAAACTCGCCTGATATTCACGTAAATGGATATTAAATATCAGTGGATACTGCATTTAACCGCAATCATCTCCTATCCCCCCAGAGTCCTCAAGTATGAATGTGGAGGTGGATCTGAGTGCTTAATAGTAAAAGTATTTTTAAAAAAAGGTTAACAAGCCTACAGTTCACCGAGTAATAACATCAGCAATTTCTCAAATAAAAATCCCAATATGAACATATAATTTAAAGAGGGATATATAAATGAAACAAAAGAGTAATAGCACAAATAAAAATGAAATGAATATTTTCCAAAACGTTACTGTGAAGTGGGCGGGTGTATTTTGTTTTTAGGTCATTGTTTCTATGGCGTGTTACTATTTAATTTTGTTAAACTAATGTCATAATTAATTAAATTATTAACGATGTTTAATTGTTTCATTTGTATAACCCCCTTTAACTTCGAAGCTCATATCGGGAACCTTTACTTGAGAAACAACTCGCTAATGATGGGTTTTATTAATCTTTACAATTAACACACTCCCACATTCATTCTCCCAGACTCTATGGAGGATAGTAAATTATTGTGGACAGAGATGAATGTCCAGAAACAGCCGGGAATCGAACCCGGGTCCTCTGGATTGAGAAGTTAGAACACTGACCACTCGACCACAGAGGAGGTGAATTAACTATTTTGATCATCAATAATTTTGGTATACAAACAAAGTTATCTTTGTAAACGTTTATCCCGATGTCGTCCTCCGTGGTGTAGTGGTTACCATGCTAGCTTCCAGTTTCCGAGGTCACGGGTTCAAATCCGGCGGAGGGCGATGGGCATCCTTAACATGGCTTCCCCTGGAAGGGAAGTAAAGCCGATGGTCCCGTGTCGTAGATTTACGCCACGTAAAAGAACCTCAAGCGTGAAAAAGAGGGCTCTGAGCAAAATTAAGGTCTTTCACGCCCAATATAGAATGGGACGCTAAGGATTACAGCAGTTGAAGAGCGTCTTTAAATAAAACTCAATTTAATTTAATTTAGTTTACTCCGATTGTCAGGAAGTGGAGAGAATATGCTTTTGTAAGAATAGTTTGTATAATACTGGGTAGAGAAAGTCAGGTGGATGGAACACAGACTTACTTTTACATACATTTTATGTGGAGTTGCAAAAATTACTGTTTTTATTTATTTTTTGGTTTGTTCCATTTATATACCGTCTTTAACATTATCGGCGGATTTACCTTTGGAACAACTGCTCATCGGCAATAGTGTTCAAACATAAAATTCACACACATTTACTGTCTCACTCGTACTTCCAGACTCCAGTGAGGACGGGGAATAATATATAAGAACAATTCCCATCCTCCAGGCAGGAATCGAACCCGCAACTTCTGGATTTGGAACAATTATGTTCCACTTCATGGGATTCTCAAAAAATATCAAAGCCACTTTATTTCTTTTATCACTACTACATGTTGATATACTAGTATTTAGCCTTTTATATCCCATTTATTCTGTACTGAAGAACACTCGAGAAGAGCAGTGGTTTTTTAATCAAAATCGGTTGAGTGGTAACAACACGTAAAATTTAATACAATGTATTATTTGTGTATATTGAAAAATAGAATTTTTCCTCCATTAATTTGACTGCTGGAAGTTTTTGAAGTGAAGAATACTTTTGTCCGCTGTACATATAAATTTTCCAGTGCCACATTATTGTGAAATTTGTGGAAGTTACTTCTCGTGCTTAAACTTGACTCATGTAGCAGAAGGCACGTGCACTTTGATTGGATTATCGTAGGTGCTTGATCGCATATTAACACCTCGGTTAAGCGTAAAGCTGAAGTGCATTAACATTGAGTGTTATTCACTAACGAGTGAAAATGCGGGAGTTTTCTATATTGTATGCATATACTGAATAATGGCAGAATCCGCGGGTACCTCTGAGCTAAAACATAGTAAGAAAAACCCTTACGTAGTGGCAAAAAAATCGTGCTACACGTTTTTAATGTCCTTTCGGGAATAAATTCAACTCTACCAGTGCGACAAATTGAGGAGCTCGAAAGTAAATTAAAGGAACTGGAAAGATAATGATAGTAGGCAAGAGCTTGGCTTTAAATGCTTTCTTATACTTCACAAATCTCATGTTCGACGCATCCCCACATATGCTTCCCAGGTCAGTCGCAGTACTAGAAATACTCACCTATATCGTATACAAGTGCTCCAAAACAGATTCCTGGGGATCGCTACCAATACTCCTTGGTTTGCTCCTTCCTGCTTATACGTAAAATGGCCTCTCGCTGCTTCTCACCCTTGTCAGACGTTCCAGGAGCTGTGACGTAAATCATCGGCGTACGCACCCACCAACCCACATGCCTGAAGAGACGACTACCACAGGATCTCCTACTCAGTAACTCCAATCACTAACTGCACTAATTTTCTCTCTGATTTAATCACTATGTAATAGTTTATCCGTATTCCGTAATTAAAAGGAGCCACGTTGGTCTTCCTTAAGTGTTAATAATCATTTATTGTATTATATTATTCACAGCTGATTGATCACGATAAATTCTTAAAAAAGGAAAATCTGTGCTCGGCATATGCATTTACATATACGTTTCTTTAAAAGTGGTCTGCGAACAATACATGCAGCTTTGTCAGTAGTGGACCAAGATCTATTCATTCATTCATTCATTCATTCATTATCTGTTTACCCTCCTCTTGTGTAGGACTTACACCCCCCAGGACTTACAGGCGGGTGCGTGGGGTCAGAGGCCCGTCGAGGAGCAGACACTCATGGGTCAGACAGAACAACCAGGATGGGTGATCAGCCCGATGCCTGGTATGGGATGAAGGAAGTAGATGAAACGAAATGTTGGTGAAATGGATGACAAGAAAGGTGATGATGGAGCAGTTGGTGGGGGAAACCGGAGAACCCGGAGAAAACCCGCCCAGACGCCGCATCCCACATGCAGGTACCTGGGATTGAGCCCGGGCCGCCTCGTTGGGAGGCGAGCGGTCTAACCACTCGGCCACGGCGCCGCCTAGACCAAGATCCAGATTTAGCTAATTTAAGCAGATCTACTGTGTATAGACTGCTTAAGGAAATGGGATTTATAAGTAAAAAGGGGTAAAATAAATGCAATAACTATAAGTCAGTGCATTATGGCGTAGATGATTCGATAGTAGCTCCTTCGGTATACGCTGCTATCTTGACGAGACATGGGTAAATGTCGGACATACATCGAGGAAGATATGACATGATACAACTGTGAGCAGTGAAAGACATTCCTTTTTGCTAGTTTGTCCGCTGGATAAAAACATCACATACATAGAAAGTGTTACAAGTTTTGTAAAAGGCGATTTGCTGCTGTTTGAGTAAAAAGAATGACATGAACGGGGAAGATTTCAGCAATAGTTTTAAAGTGTTTTGCCCAAACTGGAACGAAATGTGTGACTGCGATGAACAATGCTCCGCATGACAATGTTCGTACGGAGAAGAAAACCAACAAATCTTGAAAGAAACATAACATTGTCAACTAGATAATCACAAAAAATTAAACCTGTAGATAAATCCCTTGTGAAGGTTGAACTGCTGCTAAAAACCACGTAAGTGACTGAAACAAGTAGATTCATTATTGACGAAGCAACAAGAGCTGTTGGCCATTAAATACTTTGGCTCCCCTTATAGCTATTTTAACCCAAATGAGCAGTTATATATACAAATTAATGACTTCATAGCAAAAAATAACACCATATTCCATTTGCAGTAGGCTAGGACTCTACAGATTGCCAACACAGCTGTAAGGGAGCAATTTATCGCGTGCTCAAGGAGAAAGATAAATTATGGGAACTGGATGGTATCGTCGACAATGTTGTCGAAAGCACTTCATTAACCCTATTGTATGTTCTTTTTCAGACAGTGAACCTGACATCGCGGAATAAAGTTTTCGACATGAAAGGAATTGAGCCACTATCGAACCCTTAAGTTTAATACTATTTAATAATAATTCACAATTGCATACTTCCGACACTTAATTCTATTAGTATATGTTGTTAAAATTCAATCGCAGCTATGCAGGAAACGCGCATTTTATGATGCGAATAGCTTTGACCAATCGGGATAAGACGAAGCGAACTTACACCGAGTAGTCTTAGAAGGAACAAGGCTTAGACCGACTAGCCAACGGCCTTGTGTGGGAATACTCACTGCTAGGCTGTTCTCAAGCTCAAGGCAAATGGCTCATGTGTTTATCAGTTGTGATAGTTGTATGGGACGCACGTTTGTTGCTTTATAAGAGTAACATTTTATTCTGTACAAGTTATTCCCCGTGTTTGAGTATACGTTACAAGGGTGTAAATTGAAATTGGGTTTTATTTATGGACGCTCTTCAACTACTATAGTTCTTAGCGTCCCATTCTATAATTGGACGCGAAAGACCAGAAATATTGCTCAAACGCCTTTTTATCAGGCTTGAGGTTCTTTTACATGCCGTAAATTTACGACACGGGACCACCGGCTATATTTTCCTTCCGAAGGAAGTTGCTAAGGATTTTTACGTTCGAAAAAAATCTATAGCCCTTCAATGAAATGCAAGCGTGCATTTTTTTATGATGCCTATGTGAATTTCTGTTCGGTAAAGAAGTACCGGAATACCCTAAGTTTCCAGATACTGTAATTCTTAACACAGCAGATAAGGGTAACATGATATGTCAAAGGTAGACATGAGTTAATATTTAGGAATATTGACTAAAAATGAATTTTGGATCCATCCATATAAAAGTATTTCTACTTGCTCTATCAGACAGGTACGTTATCTTTTTGTTTCAGTTTTCTATTTTTAAATGCTCCAGCAGACGTATTAAAGACTGTACTTTCAGTATTTAAAGGTCTGTATGCTTCTAAAAAGCAGCAAGCTGCAGGAAAACAACCTGAAGGCCACAACAGAATGACATGCCAACTTAATACCTGTATATTTGCTTATTTTATTATTAACTATTGAGATACTGCACTAAAGGTAGGATCCAAACGAATCTCTATATAACGTGGTTTGTACTAGGTGTCCCAAGGAAGTGTTTATCTTTAAGATCAAAGTGGAAATTGCAGTTGTTAGAGCTGTCAATTAGTTCAACATGGCCGTTATAATACTCTGGAAGCACTGCATGCAATTAAGAACTCTCCCACGCCCACATTTGCAGCTTCTTTCAAAAACTCGCGATACTCGACGCATTGTTCAAATTAGGAAGAGGGGTTTCAAGCATCAAAGAGCAGGAAACATACATTACAAATGGTAGAAAATATCCTCAGTTAAGACTTCTGAAGGAAATAAATCTGTTCCAGGGTAGTTGTGAGGTTATTAGTCTTCCTTTTACATTTCATACGCCTTTAGATTTTCAGCGTTTTCCTGTTTATAAATTCTTGTCATAAATTTGTCAGAATATCTTGAAACTTCCAAAATTTGTTGTAATATATTACATTTTGTAATATTTTCTATTTATATTGGGTTATGTATCTATTATTTTTGATTGAGTTAAAATGTTTAAACTATGCTAAAGCAAACCCTTTTTTGATAAATTAGAATTTTAAAAAGTCTGATAGAATAGTTACCATAAAGGAAAACCTAATATAATTTATTTTTCCATACATCTGTAGCTGTATTTATACACTTCAGATTGATCAGATGAAAACTGTGACGTTAAGGAATCTTTTGTAGATTTTCCCTAACTCCGAATCCTATTATGCACACCCTTGCGTTCTCCATGCCCATGAACGGACGCGTTGCATCAACTTCAAAATTAACATAAGACCTTTTTCGAATAAAGCATTTGAACATGCAGCATGATTTTCTTTTTGAAATTTTGATGTACAAGAATAGGAAGAGAAAAATCTGCAATTTGCTTGTCATTCTCCAAATGTACGTTCAAAACTGTTTGTGCTCAAAACTGCATCTGAATTTCAACAGTTTGTAATTAGAAACCCTTCGGAAAGAACGAGATTAAGCGCGGGAAATTACCAATAAAGATGTATTCATCTTGATTGGTTCATCTCCAAAAATTCGAAAAGCTACAGATTTATTTCTGTGCCCAATAAATAGGAGCTGGGTCTAGGCAGTTTAAAGTACCACAGCTCTGTCTCGAAATACGGTCGAATCTCCTTCCTTTCGTAGACACCAATGAATAGCAAGCAACTCAAAATTTGCACCAGTAACAACTATCAACATAACAGAAAAAGATGTCTTACATTGAAAAACAAGGATCGGATTTCCTTGGATACTTATTCCTCATATGCTTACCGTTAGGGGAATTCATTTTTAAGTGAAAAATTTCTGCGTTTTTCAGTCACATTTTGGATCAGTAATTTCAATTTATTTCAGACATTAACATAAAACTTTGAGAACTTGCCACTTATCGCACGGTCGGCATAGAAATAAAAGCAGGCTAACTTTAGCTACTTAAAACTACTTCCTGTTTAGTCTACTAACCGAAGCGAAAAATGCTTCCCGCAAAAACAAAAAGAGCAAACAATGCTTCCCTGCAAAACGATAGTGTATGGTATCATGTTATTTGGATGATGGGTACGGCAATTGCTACCCAACTCCAACGCCTCTGCGCAATCGGTCTGCTCTAATTTTTAACTTACTGCACGTTCATAGCGTTACCCCCAAAACGAAAAGAACATACACCAAGTAAATCGGCTAACTCTAGATATTCATATATTTACCAAGATTTATAGTTCTGCGAGAAACCTGTGTTGGTAATATGAGCGTTATCATGCTCGATTTTGTTAATAATGTGTGTTTGATAACTTTAAAGTATAAACATTTTGTTGAATCCAGAGATAAAGAACCCAATCAGGTACAGTAGTAATTTACACAGACCTTAGCTTTAATAAATTGTTAGTAAAAAGTAGACATAGCTGATATTGATTTTAGTCACCACATATACCGTTAGCTTATTCCAGTGATTAAAACATAGTTCATTATTGGCTAATAACCTCGATTCTACATGCATCTAGCGTGAAAGTAATCAACTAATTAATTAAATTATGGTGTAATTGCGGCAAATTTGGTAACCAGGATATGTACCTTGGAAATTTCCACCGAGAATATGTTTTAGAGCACAAATGCTGTCTCGTTTTAAAATTCCTGTTTATACGCTCATGTATGATAGAAGGAATTACGAAGTGTGTTAAAAACTGAACTTTTAATATAACGTCTTTATTGCTCATTTACAGCATTGTTAGCACTGCCCCCTCAAAGTAGCCCCTCTACTGGAAATATATCGTTCCTAGCGTTTCTTCCATTTTTGGAAAGCCTCCTAGAATGCACTTTCTGGGAAGGCGAGCAGGTCTCTTGTTGCATTGTCTGAATCTTCTCTATGGTTTGGAAACGACGTCCTTTCAACGTGGTTTTAAGTTTGGGAAACATGAAAAAGACTGCTAGGACTAGGTCCGGAGAATAGGGTGGGTGGGGCACAACGGGAGTCTGATGTTTTGCCAGATAACTGCGGACAAGGAGGGGCGGGTGAACCGGCGCATTGTCATGATGCAACATCCAAGTCTGGTTTTTCCACAATTCAGACCTCTTCCTGCACTCATCATGCTTCAAACGCGCTAAATTTCCCTGACAGACTTCCTTGTTTATCATCTGACCAAGTGGTACAAATTCCTGATGCACAATCTCATCATCTGTTGATGTGGAAGGTCGTCCATACCTGGGACCTGTTCAAAATGCTTATATCACTCATAGCACAAATTGAATCGAGTTTTATTTATGGACGCTCTTTAACTGCTGTGGGCCTTAGCGTCCCATTACTTCCCTTCCAAAGGAAGCCACGCTAAGGATTTTTACGCCCGAAAAACTCCATCGGCCTCCGCCGGGTTTGAACCCGCGACCTCGGGAACTAAATGCTAGCATGCTAACCACTACACCACGGAGGACGACTTTCATGGCACTGCGTAAGACTCATTGCAGCAAAATTTCACATATACACAAACGCACACGCGCACAACGCACGTTGTTCTTCAAACTTTCACTCTCTCTTTATCACTAATCCGACGAACAGCTTGTGCACGTATTCACTTCAACGGCTGTATCTCAGCAACTATCGGCCATAGCGAAACCAGACATATAGCAGTTTGTTGTCTAAACCTGCCGCTAGGTGCACTCAGTAGCCGCAGCGCGCTGCTGTGTCGGTTGTCATGCTATATCAAAGGTTCTGTCTTTTCTGAACACACTTCGCATATTCATTACAAATCACTCTACGATAAAATATAAACATTTAGTGATTTGTAAACTATATGCTAAGCTTATGACTAATTATACGTGCTTGCAGAACTGCACGTATAATTACACGTATCTGTTACACCTTGGGTTACACGTGTCTGTGCAACCCATGCAAATTGTGTGAATTCATGCATTTTTAGTTAACCGGTGATTTTGTAACCTGTGTCTTCCTCGACGGTCTAGAGATCCATGCTTGTCTCTAATTTTTCCGGTTGGAGATATTTTACCCACTCCGTACTTTATAGTGATCTAAAAAGTTCCGGTATATGGAAAGGAGGGGTGTAAATAGAGAAATGGATCCATAAACATGTATGATTAATAGCTTAGGAGATATGAGCAAATATTTACTATCGCTATTAGAGCTGATATGTTTCTGTTACAGTGATGCTAAATATTTACTCTTATCTCTTCATTAAGGATATTAATTTAAGGGCCCATATTTATGGAGAATTTTTCTTTCTCTTTCTTCTTGTAATGCACACTACTTCCTTTCCAAGTATTGGAACGTTTTCAGAACACCTGCATATAGTACATAAGCAATCCCATGCGTAACAGACTGACATTCGTAATTAATTTTTCGGATAAACAAAAGTTTCGCCCTATGAGGGTTTGGAATACGGGTTTTGCCGCATCATTCGATAGCGTAAACAAGGGTAACTATAGAGAATTTAAATTAATACAAAAGTACAATTTAAGGCCAACATTATGTGAAATATTTTTATCCATAAACATTTCGTAACCTACTGACATTTTTGTCAACCCCCTTTACAGGTCAAAGGACCATTCTAAATTTCTCAGAAAGTTTAATCAAAAAATAATTTTTAAAAGATCGATTTGTAGGAGAGCATTTAAGTGTTAAGAAGCTTTTAAGAATCAAAACATTCCAAATATTGAAGAAGTTAGGATCCAAAATGTGCTCCATAACAGACTGTTTTGTAGCAGACCAGCATTTGTGAAATTATGCATACTGGATTGGATTAGAATAAAAATGTGTAATTCTTAATACGAACTGACATTATATGTAAAGGAAATAAAATACATTACTAAATATGTATTTTATTCATTGATATTTAACTTTCAATAGACTGTGTACAATACTAATTTCAGTACTTTGGGAGTTCAAACAATAATAGTTTGCGTTAACGATTATATTTGTAATAAGGAGTATTCGTTAAAGCAAGAGGTACCTGGATCGATACGCGGCGCCTCCGCCATATGTTACACTGGTGGGATGTGACTAGAGAGAACTGGCATACTAGCTGACTGGCCCATTTATTAGAGTCTAGAGTAATTCGAGTAGTATGCTAAAGTTCTTTAAGAGACATAGCTCAAGTCTTTAAGAGATTTCAATAAAACAATAATTTATTATAAAGTGTGATTTCTGCATGCAGAGCTTACCTTGGGAGATATGTTGCGTACCGTTGAAGGTGACGTCGGACAAGGTTTCGGACCACAGAATGAGAACCATCAACTGAGTTCTAAGGCTCTTTTATATAATTATTACTCTCCGCCTAGGGGGTCCCAACAGTCGTGCCCTAAGCTTTACCAAATATGGTGTAATCAATGCCCTAGGCTTGAGTTGTAATAGCTAATTGTAATAGAGTATTCAGATTGCTCAAGAACACTCCTAGTGACGCATGACAGCTCATGACTTGTTGCAATTGATGTGTAGTCTGCTTAACGTACTTTTGAATTGGTCGTTGACACCACTGAAACACCGATATTTTGACTTGGAGATTACATCATGTTCCTTTAGTAGTAATTACATTCTAGTAACTGTTAAAATGGCAGTGAAGGAAAGGGGATTACAATGGGAAATATTTCAATTCTTAAGCACCCCATTTGCACGAGAATCTTCAACTTGCACTATACCACACGACACAGCTTTTAAGTGAAGTTTAGCCCCATGTGTGCTACTAATATGTTACACGGGATGATAGCTGCAGAAATGAATGAATTTTGTTCTTTCCAATGCCATACTGCCAATGAAATGCTGATTGCATGAGATGAATATGTAGTTACCCATCCACTGGAAACTATTGTGTTAATTTGTAAAACGTCACCCTGTTATTCCAAATTTGCCTTGTTATTCCCCTGGTGCTTTACAAATTACCCTTACTTGTTCTTGTGCATTTAGATTTCGTCAAGTAGTGCGCATATCAAAGTGTTTCCCGTGCTTAGACTTTGTGGTCCTTGATCCTCAAACATTTCATTTAATTCTACCTTAGCCTTCCTTAAGATTTTCCCCTGGACCAGTTCAGAACAGTTAACTTTTACAAATCTATCCCAATGCTTAAATTCTAAGTGGTCTGTAGAGGTGCCTCATCTTAATTTATCTCACCTTTCATATGTGAGTCACTTGTCAGGATTCCCCTTAGCGGACCTGACTCCTCTCCTTTGACAGACTTGTTGGTCGTCTGCACTACATTTATATCTATCGTGGTGGCGGTAGGATTATTTCGTCGTCCGGAACTGTTAATCACTACGCAATTACCGGGCGCCCTGGCCTACGGAAGGGCTTCCAGTGTCTTTTATGGTCGCTTTGTAATAGTTTTTAATATTTTACTTTTGGCTTTTATTTGTGCTGTGGCTTATCACTCCCTTAAGTTTTGTTGGAGGTGGTTACTCTACATTGGGCTGTACGAAGACCGGAAGATAAACCAATTGGGGATCAATCACCGGTAAGTGTCCTTCTGCCTTCAACACCGCCGGTGGCTGCTAGGAGGACACCATCTACACCCTTGAAACCTCTATCGGAAGCAGGACCAGCTTAAGTGATTGATATACTTGGAATGTCACTTTGTATTCTTCTATCTTGTGACATGCTAGTTTTGCGCAACCAAGTGTTACTGGGACTTTTCTTATTGTTCCACTGGGGATAAACCGGTCATTTCTGTTTTCACATCACCACATTGTACTTCAAGAGTATGTTGGACACTTTACTCGTCTTCTTCGGCCAGCAACATCTTGCTTCCTGTGTCGAATTTCCCCGTGGTTATAGTTCCGTAAGACTATTTACAGTGCGACGGATGTTTCTTGTACTGGCGATGCTGTAGACATGTCTGCATTATAGAGTCACTACTTTGTGGGCGCGTTCGAGAAGTGTGGATTTGACGGCGGAACGCTTTCTTCAGTGGTGCGCTCGTATGTGCGAACTGTTGGGTGCAACAGAACCTCCATGTGTCTCCGGTGTCCTAGAGTTCCCTGCTCTCCTTCTGTGTCCCTCCTTCCCCTATTTTCTTTTTTATCTCTCTTCTTCTCCATCTTTTTCTTCCTAGTGTGCCTTCCTCTTTTCTTACTAGTGTTGCCATTATTCTTTTTTTTTTAGATCTTTTTATATATTTTGTTTGCACTCGCAGATTTACCTGCATCATTGATGTATGTATTACTTGCCACTGCAACAGCTTCCAACATGTAACAGGAATAACGTGAGTAACCACTTCCTATGACAATTCTAATGGATTTTACCATGACAACAGCTTCCTTAAGACTACGTGCAATCTTGCACAGCATTAAGCTGCACCCTGAGCTGTCATGCGTCACATGCTGTCATGTGTTCTGGAACAATCTGAATACTCTATTGCTATTTGCTGTTACAACTCTAGCCTAGGGCGTTGGTACACCATATTTGGTGGAGCTTATGGCATGATTTATGTGACTCCCTAGGCGGAGATTAACTATATAAAGAGCCTCATAACTCAGTTTACAGTTGTTATTCCTGGTCCGACACCTTGCCCGACGTCACCCTCAACGGTGCGCAACATATCTCCCAAGGTAACCCCGCATCGAGAAATCACACTTTGTAATCAATTACTGTTTTTATAGAAATATCTTTAATACTTTATCATACTAATAGAATTACTCTAGACTAATAAATGGGCTATCCAGCTAGTATGCGAATTGTCTCTACCTTCTCTTCATTGTTTCCCTTAATCTACGTTCCCTAGTCACATCCCACAGGTGTGACAGCATGACACTTCACGTCAGACACCAGCAGAGAGAAAGAGAGAGAGAATATGAAGTGATAGTTTTTCTTTTCTTACAATCTCTTGATTACAAACCATTCAATTCACACAGCAAATATAAAAGTTAATTTCATATCCCACTCACATTACAAACAAGTCTGCGATTCATACACATGCACGGTTCTCCGAATCAAGTGCCTCAGATAACTGCACATATACAAATTCCATTCATCTATCACTTTCACACAGTAAATCCTTAAGTTGCTGAAATAGGCGAAAATGTTGAAACCTTTTCTCAAGGCATTTTTCCACTTCTTCAACGTTGGTCGGGATATCTCCTAAACTAAAATATCCCGTCTTATTACACACATCACGAATGAACTCTTCTGAATTTCGTAGTCTAGTTCCATATGTAACGTCTATCCACGCCATCCTTTTTACCTGCTCTCCAGTTGCATCCAGAGTTCCTTTTCCATGGTAAGACCCAAAGAAGTTCCACTCATTTTGGATTCTAAATATGCTGGAAAGAAGTGTTACACTGTTAATGTGTACTTCTGTTTAAGTGGCCTGCAGCTCTACATGACTTCTAGGTAGTGAAGAGTCTCCAATAATTGAGAAAATACACTTCTTAGGCGAATGCCAACGACATAAGGTAATCGGACACCAGAGCAAATACTTCTGCTGAATCTCTCCACCACTCTCTTTTCTAAACCAAGTAACAACAGTGAAGATGGAAACCCGCGTGCTATTAGAATAGGTAGCCTGAATCTCATTTTGTTGCTTGCATGTGTAGTTTTCGGTGAAATCTGCTTGCTGTCTTTTAACATAAATGTGGTTTGGAAAATTTGCCGACTTGTTGTTTAGTTCTTCAATGTGGCCAATAACAGATCCCTCTTATTCTTCGATCTGAGCTCTTCCATTCCACATTGCCCATTGGTTCCAGCGACATAGTGAATTGACCTGGTCATCTGTAATATCTATTTTACTCAGAAGTGGGCCTTCTTACAGCCTGACTGCATGCATTCCTCTTCATTCTGGTACAAACAGCTTGAGATATAAACTCATGAAATTCAGATTAACGGATACCTGTTTCCTGTGCAGTATAGCCAAAAGAAACTGAACATGTTCATGCACAATGCATGTGCAAACATTATGTGGAATCTCACATTGTAGACACACATTAACAGGACGTAATTCTACAAACTTATAAAAACTAATCCTCATGTCTTCGGTATTCTGTATAAATAATGCATATGTGTCTTTTAGGGTAAGCACCAAATATCTGATCCGGACCTGTTTGACTTATCTGTCAGCGCGGATTCTTTTACATGCACTCTCCCTGAAGCCTGAATTAACATTAAGTCATTCTCGTAGAATTCAGGATTGCATCTTTAATGTCTTCTGAAAGTCTATGCTTTGATGCTGTTTTCCCTGGCTTGCTAACGGTTAATGTTTGTCTTGCTGCTAGGTCAGATATCAGCTGTAACCTCTTCCGTAGAAACTTGGGAAATGCTTCTGCAAAACGTTTTCTGCACTTTCCGAAATTGTGCCTAGATCTAAATGTTGTTGCAGGTAACTTAATATTGGCAACATCCCTTGCTTCCTGATTTCCATGCATGTTGTCCCCGATTCGCTGTATTCTTTGTCTTAATCAGTTCTTTTCCTGTTTCAGTCTTGCTGAGTTTAGTTCTTTTCTCTTCTAGTAGCAGTTTTTATTTTTACGTTCTCCATAGCGACCTTGATCTCTTAGACGATGCATGTATTTATGTTTCCTTCTACTAGTGTTTTAGCCATCTTCTCAAGATGCTTGCTACTACACTCGCTAATATATCTCTTTCAAGTGAGAGCAATATGAATTATCAAGAGCATGGAATGTCAGTCTGTTACGGCACTATCACCGGAAATCCAACTGCTTAGATAACTTACTTCTTGGTAATGTGAGGCTAACGCAGGATCTGGAAGGAAACTTGTCGTCCTCCCTGATCTAGAGGTACCATGCTAACCTCTAGTTCCGGAGGTCGCTGGTTCAAACCTGGCGGAGGGCGATGGACTTTTTCGGGCGTAAACATCTTTAGCATGGTTTCCTTCGGAGCGGAATTGAAGCCGGTGGTCCGGAGTCGTAGATTTACGGCACGTAAAAGAACCTCAAGCCTGATAAAGGGGCCTCTGAGCAAACTTTTTGGTCTTTCACGCCCAATACAGAATGGGACGTTAAGAATCATAGCAGTTAAAGATTTCTCATAAATAAAACGTAGTTTAAATTTAAATTTTGGAAGGAAACCTTAATCCCTAATTTACTTGACCGTCTATGATACTTTATCCATGTTCAATGTAACAGACTGACATTGATATGCAGTATGTCTAAAATAAGCCAGAAACCTGTTTAAATGTTTATATTTTGAATTGATTATCACTGTGAATCAAGAATAACCTAATGTCTGATGTAAAAAAAGATTTGATGTCAATTCCAACGCTTACCTTGTACAATTTGTGCCTAGAAAATAGAAACTTTGATGGGTTTTTCGTTGTGTTTCGCATTCATCAGTATTTTTAGCATTAAAATTACCTTATTCTTTGTGATTTGTGAGCATTTTATAATTGAATAAGACACTTCAGAGCAAGGAATCTTATATCATTACTAAAAATGTTGAAATATTGAATTAAAATTGTAAGCTTTGATATGACATTTCTGTGGAAGTACTCTCTTGTATACTGTTTGTAGTAAATAAATATGTTAACTAATAAATGCTGGGGTTGAAAGTATTAAATAGAACACCCAGTATAGGCTTAAAACATTAGGCTAGTAAAAGTAAGGAGTTCCCGGTTCAGAACTTGCTCTTGGCAAGGAGGCCTTTTTGAATTTGACCACTGAGCCTCCTATATGCTCTTGAATTTCAACAACTAAATTTATACTGAAACAATTTCTAACGTTATCTGTCATGATTATATACAAAAATAACTTTTGGTATAAATGATTGATAGAAATTATAAATGAAAGAAAAATTCCTATAATGTTTACAACCAAGGTACTTTAAAGGTATTTTGTGTCTTTGCCTCACATTCAAGAGATCCTGAATTCGAACCTCTTTTCGAATAAGCTACTTGCATAAGGATTTTATCCGGGTTTTAGTGTATACTTAAGACTTAAGTCAGGTAGCTCTAAGCTCTATGGGCTCATTGAGCATCATTTCAACCATTTCATTAATTCACTATGCGATATGACCCACTAGGCTAAAAGACTAAACAATTACCTGATGTGTTAAATTCATATTATTTTTTGTACTCACTATATTTTAGGGTGTGGAAAAACAATGTACATAATGTTGTAGAGTAAAACGGCAGTATTTTGAGGATAGGAACAAAGGAGTCGTAAAAGTGTTTTTTTTTTTTTACTGTGCTACATCCGTCAACGTTAAACCCATAATGTTAGAGTCTCCAGTTTTGAAACCTGTTTGTGTTGTCTCATATATAAACAAAGCGCTCTCTTGTACAGTATTATCATTGTCACTAGGTGTGTCTTATATTCAATGTCGCATTCGTGTTGTAAGCTTTACTGGATGATACAAGAATAACGACCGCTCATCTTGTTCAATACAAAGAGTTCAGTACAGTACGCATAATGGTTAGTTTCTCATTGTGTACCAGTACCCGTTGACACATCAGTGCACGCCTTTCAGAGATGCTTTTAATTTTGACTGGCAAATGAAGATGTTTAATAAAGTCGGATTTCAACTATTTCAACAACGCGCGCTCTTAAACTCAAAATCCTTAGTTTGGAACTGCCTTTCTACGCCACAAAATTTCTGCAGTATTTTTCTACAAGCTGTATAGCTTCAATAAACTATTTCTGCAAAGTATTCTATTTATTTCAAGTTAATTAAGATAAACATTTTGTCATTAGTTTCATAGCACTTTTCGTTATAGGTAAAAGGGTTACAAAGCGATAGTCATATGTTTAAAAACTGCTCACTATTAACTGGCCTTGAAATTCCATGTTCTTTCCATGACAGCGCGAGAAACAACTGAAAGTTGGTAGTAGATACTTCAAAAAATGAAATGACACAATATTGAACAAATTCAAATCAATGACAACGGACGTGGTTGATGCAATAAAAAGCAATTTCAAATAAACTATGTGCTTCAATAGACCTGATTATTAATAACAGTTACAGTAACACACCTACATTAGTAACACTTTTTTATCTCTATGATTTACCAATTGTAAAAATTATCTAAAATTTCTTCCGAATGAAGAAGACTTCGTAGGCCATTTCTAGAAAATTCATGATGCACATTTTGTCATGCAAATGTCTTAAAATATGTGATATTTTAATCAAAATAGTTAGGAACATTCTTGAGAAAATCAAACATTTTTAAACATTTTCCACGAAAAGACTAGCTGGCAGTTTCCTTGAATATCTACGTGTCGCATCTTTGGAAGATATTGAACTTAAATACTGAACAACAATACAAGACTGATATTTATGCGTATGTTCATTTTTTTGGTTATACTGCTTACACATACATACCCACACATGTAAGCACGCACGCACCTGCTCGTGTAGCTTTTTCTAAAGAGAAAAAAAACTGTTTCCAGCCCTGAAAACATGCATTTCTAGTAAAATCTAGGTATATCATTTTGGAGGGAATATACGTATAGTACACCTATACGTGGCAAAGAAAGTAATACAATTTAGCGGGGGAAAGTAAAATTATTTAATGGAGTTTTCTTTGTGTATCAGAATTTCCTTAAAATGAATTATGTGAATTGCTAGGAAATGTATACCTTTGTGAAAGTCTGAATAACATGCTTTTATCTATAAAAAATGCCATATATACAAAGGTACTTACATTCCATGAAAACTAAGGTATCCTGTGTTTACGCCTGAAGAATTCTAACAAGCAGAGGCAAGTATGTGAGGCGCTGTACCAGTGGCGTGATAATGCGGTCAATCACAGCGGGGAATGTGACGGGAATGTGCAATAATCCCACTGTGTTGTGGAGCTCGTGTTATTCCGTAAAAGTGTGAGGGTAACGCCCGACCTTTTGAATAAATTATTACGGATTTGCAGTCTCCGTTACATGAATGCTAGTTCACCAAAACCGCAACAGCATACAAATAGCCCGATCAGTTCCCTAATTATAATATTACATGAATTTCTTCCTGAATACCAGGTCGATTCGCAAATTGTTGCTTTGCGGAAAATTCAGTGCAGCGGGCATCATTAAATCCTCCCCACATTTTGTTCAGTGATCCAGATTGGAGACTAGCACCAAGGTGAAATTATTCTTTTTACTCCCGAAACAGTACTATTATTGATACAAGTAAACAAAAATGACGTATAGAATAACTGATGGAAATAAAATATGGAAACGGATGCAGCACTTGTATTATTTGGTTTTAGGGCGCTTGTTAACGAGCTGAGGTCATTAGCGACTTCGTTAGTATATAAAAACAGATTTATGTGAATTATTCCTTAGTGTTCAATAAAATGTTACGTTTTCAACAAGTGTTTCCACAATATAATATTTAAAAAAGGTCATAAATGTACACACGTAAACTGCAAGTACGTACAATGGCATTCATTAAAAATATCTCAGAATTGAGTAGATCGATTTAAAGCATTATTGTTTTAGTAGAGCATTCACTTGCTCTATGAAAAGAGCAGCGACACCCGGGTAAACTGAACCTACAGCTATCGAGGAGCAAAGCTTGCTACCTCCCTTCACTCCAAAACCTTATTTATACCCGTCGACCTACAACCTCTCATCCCGTATCTAAGTGGTTAAGCCCTAACAAGGATAGGTACACCTTCATACACCCATCGGGCTGTCCTCAGCGTGTCACCACTGGATTAGTTTGGATAAATGAGTATCAGTTCTTTCTAAAACCAGTATAAACGTATGCTTCCTTTATGAAAGCAGAAATCCAGAAAAATCTGATGTTATACTCACATGACTTTCTTTATCCACTCTCCTACAAACTATTCTTATTAAAACTCATTCTACTATCTGTTTTGTTAATCGGGATAAACGTTTGCAAAAATGGTTTTATTGCATATTTTTTTAGATATAAATGGATACAACAGGCTGAAGTGTGTGTCAGATCTTTAAACAGCGCGTTACAGTGAGATGGCTTTTAAATCCCACCAAAAAAGAAAAACTAATAAACATAAGGTACAGACATTTGAAAATTCAAAACAATAACGAAGAATATCTTGGAATTGACTAATGACACAATAATTTTGGAAACGTTTG
Organism: Deroplatys truncata; assembly: GCA_030765065.1. Taxonomy (NCBI): domain Eukaryota; kingdom Metazoa; phylum Arthropoda; class Insecta; order Mantodea; family Mantidae; genus Deroplatys; species Deroplatys truncata. The sequence goes on along the minus strand of CM060975.1, from coordinate 249,934,098 downwards.
TGCTTTAAGGAAATCCACATTTTGTGTATAGGTTTTGTGTCTTTCTCTTACGTTTTACCAATTATACAAAATTATATAAAATTGATTTTGAATGAAGAGGACTTTGCATTAGCAGGAAATTAAAGAGGTGCATTTTATTTGTGTGAAAATATTCTAAACTTGCGGATTTTTAATCAAAATCATTAGAGAGTCCTTCATGAGGAAACAAAGCATACACACATTTTCCCATGTAAAAGGTAGTTTGCGGTGAGGGAAGTTTTCTTGAAAATCTTCATGTCGCATCCTTGAAAGATGTCAAACTTAAATACCAAACTTGGTATTTATCCCGCATTTCGTTTACGAGTTATGCTGCTCTCTCCCTTTCTTTCTCTCTCTCTCTCTCCCACCTTTTTCCAAAACTGCTTAAAACTGCTTTTTGGATTCGGGATCTCAAAATTGCGTATTTCCGATGAAATCTCGGTATCGAATTTTAGGGTGGAATGCTATACTTCCTCTTCTTCCTATACGAACATAGGTAGAAGACATAAAACTGTAAAACGCACTCTTTATCGCTCAGCAACAGCGAATAGATTTCTTTCTCGGAAGTGCTTCTCAGTTGGATAACGATCGTAGATTCACCCATTTATCTTTAACGGAGCAATTCGCTCTGAACGAGAAGAATCTGTCTTCTACAAGACTGCAGTCTGCCCACTTAATTCCTGTCAGAGGCGAATAAGTTGAAATTAATCAAATTGTTCTTCTTCGCTTTACTTCAGAGTAAGCCGAAGTTAACAGCTTAATGTTATCTTTCTATAAATCAATCATAGCTCTTTAATGTCGCTTAAGGAACGCTGAAATACATCTTTCAGGTTATTAAATCAGTCGTCATTACACTATTTCCCTAAACGACACTAAAAAGTAGTTTAAAAGTGCGGAAAAATGGACACTTCTTAAGATGCCTATTATAGCATAATTTTTGTCTAAAATTTGTGGCAGGCGTTTTCCGATATTAAACGGTTCCAACTTGCTTCAACATATTATGAGACAAAATAATCTGAAAAAATTAATAAGAATACGCGCAGTGCTTCTTCGAAATCTCTGCAGCCAAGAACAGCTTTTGTTTGTTGATATTAAATGTTCTGTCCTGTTTCTGGATTGATCTGGTTAACATCACTTGAGGTCAGTTTATTATAATAAATCTATATAATTATACAAATAATCTTCTCATATATTGAAATACTTTTGCTGATAAGCTATTTTAAATTATGTGCTACTTCTGGAGTTATTATAACTTTCTCTATTTTACATAGGTGGCTTTTTAAATGTCAAATAACCATTTAGTTTCATTTCTCCCCCCCCCTTAGCATGCCCTATGAAGTTGTCAGGGCTTTATAACATGTTTTCATTCCTTTTATCCCTTAGAATCGAATTTCTCAGACCTTACTATATCCATAGTGATAAGTAAAACAACTGCCACGGAAATGGGAGTGCAATATCAACAGATACTGTATTTCTGAACTCCTTAACCTGCCCCACCAAAGTATTATAGTCTGCAAGAGTATTTTAGCAGTGAAAGAATTATTGTAATTATAATTAAGTAACACATGAACTCCATGCTAGGATACCGTAGAAGTTAAAAATCTGTGAAGTTGACGTTTCCCCTATGAACCCCCTCAGATTGCTTATTAAAATCTCTGCTACAGTCAAAGGTATCCTAGTTCCGTACTTGATCACACCAGACGTGAAAGTGTGTTACGCTACTGTTGAATAATTTTAAATAATCTCACTTTTTAAACTATGGTATACTTTTCGTACCGTAGTTAACTAAAAACGTAAAAATTGTAACATTTTTACATTAGAAAAGCACATAATCCCATGTTTTTAACGCGCAACGAAGTAAGACCAGCAAAACTAGTTGATATGAAGTATCTATTCTCCTCCGCTCCACTCCCAGGTTGCAGTTTAAACATTTTAGGCTTAGTACGAAATATATAACCCTCTTAAAATAATACGTTTGGTTGTTTACTATAATATATATCATTTCAGCAATTTCGTATGGTAGTTATTTTTCCCTTTATATAATTATTATACATTAGTAATGCAGTTCATTACAACATAGTGAGGTTATGCAGCAAAACTTGCTTACATAAGCGTTGTTAGTAGATTTTGGCATACGGGGAGGTCACTAGGTACATCTATGGAAGTTTAGATAGTCATCGCTGCAAAGTTCTCAATATTTTACAAAGCCTCAAAGAAATAAGTAGCACGCCCTACCATTTTGTTGTTTGTTTTGCTTTATATTCTGTCTGCTTAATATTTCCCCGAGACTTAGCTCCTACCTAGTAGCCATGTATATTGCTTAGAATAAAAATAAATCCTGTTTTTGTTTTTACGCTCCTTTGTGAGATAACAACGGCGGCGGCGACGAAAGTCAGTCATTTTTGTAAATAATTTTATTATAGCTCCAATACTTTCGTGTTCTAATACTCAGATCTTTCAAAGCTATTTCAGTATTTTGCTCATTTAGGAGTTGAATGTATCAGCTATATTACAGTCTATTTATGTATGTCGGGAAGAATGGGGCCTTTTAATGGTAAAATATTATCAAAAGCAAGCGCTTGAGTGGTTTCTCTCTCACTCTCTTCTCTCTCTCTCTCTCACACACACAAACACACACACAAATGTTCTCTCTTTATAACATCAGTATATATTAAAAGTGTATTTTAGGACTTATAATGGCATTCTTTCTTTCAGTGCAGTTTTATGAATAAGCTTTCTAGGCATACACAGGAAAACGTTGTACAGTGAAAGTATGAAAGTTAGCCAGGTTTCATTTTACAGACGTGGTTCACAAATACTTCTACCTTTACAGAGGTAGTATTTCTCTAAAAGAAAAAGTCCATAATTTAAATCCGAGGAACAAAGTTCAATAAATTATTTCCAACAATACGTTGTTTTGAGGATTTGAAACTATTTTCAAGCACGATCCAAGCATATAATTTATAAATAACTGGCTGAATCCGCTCTGTTCGCGTTATGCCTTGGGTATAAAGATGCATCCCATTCTTTCTTTCTCTCTCCCTCCCTGTTTCTCTCTCTCTCTCTCTCTCATGCAATGTTTCAATATTTCCAAAACCAATAATCAAACTGCTATTTTTGGGATGTTCTTGGAAATTTAAGTATCATTGCATTAGCAGCACATCTAACACTTATTGATCTTTTAGAAATGAGCCAACTTAGTTACGTGTGATACATCACCGTCGTGTGACGTGATAATGTCTCGAGATTCATAGGCGCCTAGGGAAGGGAAGAGAGGGGTAGCCTTTGTCTCTTGCAAACACGTAGATACAAAGCACAACATACATTTCACTTCTGCTAGTATCTCGCTAACAATAACTACACCTTTCCCTTTGCTTTTCCGCCATGCACTTCTCACTGGGCTCCTAGCTGAAAGCCGGGAGTAGGAAGAGACTTACAGTGATGTCACAGAGCATTCAGTTGCTTTAGAACAAATTTAGAAAGAAAAGAGGCGAATGTCACAAAAATAAAGAGAAAGCATACGGCAGAGCACACATCAAACTTCATATATGTAAGAATACAAATTTCCTGAGACTTAAAGACATTCCAAATGTTTTCTCCTCACGTTATTGGTGAAACTTCCCTTCAGGATTAGGGAGTAAAAAATGAAAGCATAAAACTTACCCCTGTTCTGTGTCAACAACTGTGGTGTTGCATGCAGTGCTAAGAAATGACAGAATGAGGAAGTATTAGAACTCCGTAAATATTCGTTATCTCGAGAATTTGTAAGTAACACAACTAAAGTAGTTTTCTAAATTCCTTCATAATATGTCAGATATGTCTTGAAGGTTGCAAACTAAACAAGTGTATAACAAAAGGCTGGATTAAGCAATAAATGTAGAAAGTTACAAACTGACTGTAAAACTTATATCACGTCAAACGCCCGAAAAGCTATTTATGTCATTACAAATAGTAATAACAACCCAAGGAGGTTGTGAAAACACATCCTAATAAATATTTCTTTTATTCTTGTATATAAGTTGCGAAGTCAATTAATTATAAGTGCATGTTACTATGGCGTAGTTATTAAAATAGATATTGCAGTCTGCATCTTGGAAGCTGACCATTGCACATGCTGTTTTGTGTGTATATGTATGTGTTTTTTGTTTACATTATTGTATATCATTGGTAATAGAAAACAGAAAAGAAGCATCCGTAATCTGACCAGACGTGAAACTACTACAAGGTGTTTAGGAGAACTAATCAGTTTTATATACTGGCAGCAATAGCTTCTTTGAGGCTATCTTCGGCCTTCATCTTTGGTTTAAGGATTTTCAATTTAGGGTTTGCTTTCCCATCACTGACTTTGTCTTAATGATTTTTCCCGTCTACCCACTTTCGCTACTTAACCCTCGCCTCGACGGTTTCCCAGAAGTTTTCAGGGTTTCTCCGCGAGATCGCTTTCAAAGCCAATAGCGCTTGCAACATATATAGCTATTACGCTTTCACTGCTTTGGTTATTTAGGAGTTTTAACAAGGTTTATCAGCCGCATTTGCTCACTTGAGCATCTGAGCTTCTTATGATGGTGCGTAATCCTTTACCTAGCTAGCAGTCGATTGTCACCCAATACAATGTGTAATTTAGATATGGAGACCTAGGGGAAAAGGGAATGCAGTCCACGTTCACTCCTAAAGTGATGCTACTCCACCATTTCGCAACTCACAAATGTCACTGACTTCCCACATTTTTACTTTCTCTTGCAGTTACCTTAATATCAGATATTTTGTTCCACCTAAACTTTCGATGCCAACATTTCAACAAAAATACAGGCTTTGAGATCCACTGAATCCAAACAAAAAGTATTTTTGTAGTATTTCTGTGTATGTCTGTCTGTCTGTATGTACTTAATGTATGTATATGCGTGCGTACTCAAAAAGGAAAATAGATTCATACCAAAGTCTATGCTTGAGGTAGACACTTTAAACACGCCCGGTGAAGATTTTCAAGAAAATTATTCCAACTCAAACTTTCGTATTTTATATTTTTTCTTAAAAATGGCTAACGATTTTATTAAAATACCAAATGTGTAAGATATTTGTATGACTAATAAACTATACCGTGAATTTTCTGTAAATAAGTTGTGAAGTCCTCTTCATTCTGAGTGAGTTCTGAATGAGCTTGTATAACTGGGAAATCATAAGCGATAGACACATTTATTACAGGAAAAATGTGGAGTTCATAAAATTACGCAATTCCTTTCTAATAGTGTTAGCCCTTTCCGAAATGTTTTGTTTGCATGTTTACACACTGAACGTTTTTTATTCTTCTTTCTTTCCATCGCAAGAGTTAGTTATCACAGCTAAGCATTAGAAAGCTGTTTTGGCATGTTTTGTGTAACTAAACACGTTTATTTTGCAATAATTTATACGCAAAAAAAGCCATCATAAATAAGGTAACGTGGTTAGAAGAAACCCTTTTTATATGAAGACCATAATATACAGCGGAATAGATACCAGTCTGTAGATCACGAAAACCGACATTCCAGCTGGGGGGTAAGCATAGTGATGACCACATCATCTCTCCTATTGGAAGGATGATCGTCCACTTCTGTCGTCCTGCACCAGTGGACGTAAGTTCGGCAATGTGTGGGCAAGTCTAGGCCCATAAGGAATAATTATTATTATTAATTATTATTATATTCAGTGAATACGAATTTTCATACGACAGAAAGTCGTGTAAATGTTCACCTCAGATGTTTTTAAGGTTTCAATGTCCCAGTTATTGAAAATTCGGATCATTGGAGGTGGTGGATGAAATGGGGTGGAAGTAATATTATGTAATACTATGTAATATTTTATTTCATCATCATTATTACAATAATACAAATAAAGCTTACATCTAAAACTTATGTCTAGTGCACCAGTTTTCTAGCTCCCCCATATTTAGCCCCTAGGCTGTATATATGGGATAAAGCTACTATACCATCTCTCCACTTTACAAACTATGCTCGTTCAGCTGTACCTTTCTTAAGCTCCTTATCCACTTATCCCTTGTGTTGCCTAAAAATGTCCCCATCATTTCAATTGTTTCTACTTTTGTGCTTCCCAACATTCTTAATGCTACTGCTTCTTTGTTTAGCTTATCCCATTTTTTATTCCATATAACCTCTCTTCACCTTTTAACCTTATCACATTCTATTAGACAATGAAAAGTACTACCTGATTCATCACACATAATACATCTCCCCGAACAATTATATCCATTCCTTTTTAAAAATATTACTCCTGTGCGCATCCACGCAAGACCTATTCTACCAAATTGATTACATATATCTACATACTTCTCCTTTCCCCAATTTCTTTTAACTGATTTATACAAGATCAATGATCTTTTATCCTCAAAACTAGCCCATATCTCTTGTTTCTCGATATCTTCCACCCTCAATCTCACTTCTTTCCAAAACCCACTGTTATTATATTTATCTAATAGGAAAATAGGGTGGAAGTATACACAAACGAGTTAAGGGTTACACGACATTTGTCATATGAAGATAGGGTAAACACCAGAAAAAGTCTTCAGGCAATTTACTGCAATTGAGATTCGCAATCAGGTCCTAGGAATTTGAAGACAGAAGATAAACCCACCACGGAGGTGGGCTCAATGGAGCTATTCCACTTATTGGCAAATATAAAGGAGACAAGTTACATAACTGCTGTCCCAAATTGCACGCTCGTGCGTAAAGTATATGCTTTAGGCGAACAAGGGCCGGCGCGGCGGAGACAGCACGACGCTCTTGCTAGTAGGATGTAGCAGTGCGAAGGTGGAAAGTTAATTTCTCTCTCAAAATAAATTCCGAGCTCAGCATACTGTAATTTGTGCTTTATATAATAAAAAAGAGCGTGAAATGCGTGTGAGGTTGCCGCGCGATTATTGAGACTCCGTGTTTTATCTACGTGCATTTAGAACATTGCATAACACGCCATGCACGTGTACATGACGACATGCTGGAGATATTTACCTTTATTCTGAGGCTCTGGAATCCTCGAATATTGGAGGCCCATTCCCAGGAAACTCATCGGTCCTCATTTCCCAAAGCATTTCTCCTTGTAAAATTACACACTAGTGCCGGATACAGGACCTACGATAGGATAGGACTCAGTTTCAGAATCACTTACTCGAATATCGGGAAAGTACAAATCTATCAACTTTTATATTGTTTTTCCATGCACAATTTCTTGGCATGAAACTACAGTGTAATAGATATTCTTTTCTACTACCTAAAATATTTCTCTTTGCGACTATAAAATGTGGAGTTATTTTGTGATACCTCAACTTCATGTCTCTGCTTAGAACATTTTGCTGTTTATATGAAGAAAGGGGCCGCCTTGATATTTAAAATACCAGAATTATTTCAATGTATACCACAGATTTTACTTTATCTATCGCAGATGCTTTATATATAGATTTATGTATAGTGTGTGTATGTATGTATGTATGTATGTATGTATGTATGTATGTATGTATGTATGTATGTATGTATGTATGTATGTACGTATGTATGTATCTATGTATGTTATAGGTAGATAACGTTCTATTCCATCAAACATTTCAGTATTTCACAGGTATAATTCTGAGGTAGCCTAAACCCTTTCCCCAAAGCATTTTGGAATAATGAATGTATGTTTGTGTGTGTGTGTGTGTGTGTGTGTGTGTGTGTGTGGGCGCGCGCGCGCGCGCACTCGGGCCAAAATCGAAATGTCTGAGAATATCAAATTTCCTACCATACACAAAATCCCTTTACTTGGAAAAAATTAGATTAATGGAAACAATGAGGGCACCCATTCCAATGGGGTTGCACAATAAGCCTTTTATGCTGACTTGTGGGAGGTTGACAAAGCTCCAAAATTAAATTAAATTGAGTTTTATTTATGGACGCTCTTTAACTGATGTAGTCCTCAGCGTCCCATTCTATATTGGACGTGAAAGACTGGTAATTTTGCTCAGAGGCCCCTTTATTAGGCTTGAGGTTCTTTTACGTGCTGTAAATCTACGACACGGGACCACCGGCTTTACTTCCCTTCAGAAGGAAGCTATGCTAAGGATTTTTACGCCCGAAAAAATCCATCGCCCTCCGCCGAGTTTGAATCCGCGACCTCGGTAACTAAAGGCTAGCACGGTACCACTAGTCCACGGAGGACGACACAAAGCTCCAACAAACCTACACCCATGTTATTTGGAAAAACATTTTCCTATTTCTCATTTCCTCAAACATGTTTCTAAATGATTTTTGCAAAAATATCGTATGTTAGCATCCAACCAAAATGTATATTTGAATCTATGAAGCACCCTTCATCCTAATGGAATTTTGGACATTTTTATAACTGGGAAACTATAAGAGATAACATGCATTTACTGCAGATTATAGATTGCATTAAGCATACAGTTTCAGTTACCTAACCGTTTAGGAGATATTCTGTTCTTTTAAATTATCCAACAGTTTAACCACAATACCCTTGCAAGTTTATGTCCATTCTTTTTTTCACACCAGCCCAAGCAAAAAATATGTAACATCAAGGCCACTCTAGAAAAAACCTACTTTTTAAACATTTAACTTTTATCCCAGCCTCCTGTATGTTCCTATGTAGCTGAAACAATATAAGTATTGAAACCATATTTGCCAACATTCACCATGTTTAACAGGTGAAAGTTCTTTCCATGAATGACTTAAAAATTATTTATAAAAAGCAAAGTTATTATGGTTGGAGAAAGTCGTGCAATTTTAACACAAGCTTTCAGTAATAATGTTACAAGTCCTGACTATATTTGTTGTGATTTATATTTTAAGAGCCGTGTCCCTGAAATAAAACTGTAATTTGTCGTTTTTATAGAAACGAAATGACAATCGATACTCATTTCATATAATGGGAATATAATTTCTATAGGCTTTAAAATTAGTTACTAAAAAATCCGTCAGAAAGTTCCGGAACTACTAAAAAGCTTTTATTCCCAAAATTTGACTTTATTCATTGACATAATCGTTTTTAAGAGGATGCATTTATTCCAAAGTTTCTCTAACATTTCGATGCTTTTCCTAGAGAACGAATTATCGAACCTACAAGAAACACTTCAGTATTCAATATGACTTCATCATTTCCCTGGAGCATCCTTTTGAGATTTGCGAACAGGTAATAGTCGCCGAGAGCCAGTTCTGGAAAATACAGTGGGTGGAGAAACAATTGAAAGCACAATCGTGCAGTTTAACCATCGTAACCATTCACTTGTGACATGGTATACTTTCTTGCTTGATGAAAGAGTATTTTCTTCTTCCACAAGTGGGACCATTTCTTCTCGATTTCATCTTTCAGTCGTTCCAATAACGCTGTGTAATATTTGCTATTGATGGTTTTTCCTTTCTCCAGATAGTCGAATATTATGTCATGAGCATCCCAAAAGACACTCGCCAGAATCTTTCCGGCCGACTTTTGTGTCTTTGACCACTTTGGACGGTTCTCACCCGCTGCTTTCAACTCAGCTGACTACCAATTTGATTCTGGAGTGTAATGGTGGATACATGTTTCATCCATTGTTACATACAGACGCAAAAAGTCCTGTTTATTCCGCCTAAATAGCTCCAAACACATTGTGTTTGCTCCACTGTGAGCAAATGCGGTATTCATTTGGAAAAAAGTTTTCTCATGCCCAAATGTATACACTGCCCTTATGTGTGTACTGCCCCGTTTAAACTCAGAAAACCACCGACAAATGGTTGTTTTATACGAATCTGATTTCTTATAACACCTTTCAAGCAATTGCTGAGCTTGGACGGTATTTTTCCCATTTGAAACAGTGTTAAATCAACACACGAAATTCAGTTCTGCCTGCTGTTTTGAAAATGTCGCAAGTAGCATCACTAAAACGTCAATGTCTCGATAAGTAATGGTCTAAATGTCATGAAACTTTGACATGTATTCTTTGAAGATTAGTACTACCTAACACGAATAGAATATTTGATTTATGGCGCCATCTGTGGGTTAGTCCCGTCTTTTTCACCGATGTGTTATTCTGGTTTAATTTATTTTATAAACTGAGGGCTGGCGGAAGAGTACTATATGCATATTAATGCTGATTTTATTTTACTCGCCTCCAATTCGTTTTGTAAAAAAATCTACCCACAAAATACAATGCCACTTTTAGCACCTGCGTCATAGTATATCATTTCACAACTAACCAAGTACGCACTCACAAACCAATTTCATTACACCCTTTCTGTTAACCATAAGAAGAATTCACCGAATTTTCAATAATTTTTTATTAAGTTTGAAAAAATTGTCAGTAAAGTTTGAAAAACGTTATCTGATTCTTTAGTTTATTCAAAGAGTGTCCCAAAGGCGATGTTTTGGAAGGGATTAATGTAAGGAAAATTAATTTGAAGAATTCTATATTTCAAGATATGTTCATTCTTTTTTTTTTTTTTTACTTTTTGTCAGCTATGGATGTAACTACTCGAATATATATATATATATATATATATATATATATATATATATATGTATATATACAGCGTGCATCACGTTAAAACTTGCACCGTAAATATTTCGGAAATGGAAAGTGCTATTGGTGTGCAGTTTTCACAGTATTGACTGGTAGTAAGGGGCTCGTACATTTAGCCTATAAACAGATTTTAATAATACTGAGAAAGTGTATTTTTTGAGCAAACACACAATGTTTTAAATGGAACAATGCCTAGTTCATTCAATATAATAAAGGTGGGGTAAATTAGAATGTCAGTGGCGTTTGTTTTGAGCTCGGTTTGGTAGTTTTAAATAAAAAAAAATAAACTGCATCAATCATTACAATTACTGTATGGTCTGAAATACGCCACAGTTTGTGAAATAAGAGAAATTATTTACCTAATACTTAGCATTTTTTGATAAGGCTTACATTGACTAACGGCTTAAATTCAATTGGTCGCACTGCGTAGATCTGTCATTTTGTTTTGTCAACCGATGCATTGATAGGTCGTTCCTTCAGGGGCGTTTTCAAAGGGGTGCATGGATGTATGCTAAAGTATAAAAGCTTTAAAACTCGCTAGAAGTTCTACTGCAGCTCTCAGTGTCAGGGTGGGATGTTTTTTGCATCGACATATATAGCGATTGCATTCTGTTCCGTAAAACACTTATGCATTGAGTTATGTATCCCTCCTCTATAAAGTGTTACGCAAATCAGCCATTAGAAGACATTCAAGAAAGGCGTAAGTCACATACATATGTCGCTTAGCACGTTGCATAAATTAAAAAATAAATAGGCGCAGCTGACTCATCTGGTATTTTAATTATTTCATTTGTATAGCCCCTTCAACTTTTATGGTCATATTGGGAGCTTTGACCCGGGAAACAACTCGTTGACTGTGTATTCTTTGACGATGGTATTTTAATAATTTTAACAGCAAACACACTCACTCTCACTCACATACATACCTCCAGACTATGAGATGGGTAGGACTTTTCTAATTAAAGAAAAATTCCCCGCCTTAACCGAGAATTGAACCCGGAACCTCTGAGCGAGAGAACAGAGAACTGACCACTTGACCACAAAGGCAGCCTGCTCGAATTTCTTGAACTGTAGATGTTGACCCCATCAACACTTTCCGTGCTCACAAGCCTCCGAACACTGCTTGACTATATAAGCTGGAAACATCATCTACTAGATGGTTCAATTACAGGTGTTGACGACCGAGCGGGATAGCTCAGGCGGCAACGTCTGTGGCCTGTATTCGGGAGGTCCCGGATTCAAATCTCGGTGACACCTTTGGTCGCCAAGGCGAATGCCGGGGTGGTGTATTCTACCACAATTTCTCCTTTCCCCCAGTTCCTCTCATTTCATCTCCATCTCCGTTTCAGACGTGCTTTCAGGTCCAGCGGTGTCGGGCAGATGGTGTGGATGCATGCGCGTTAGGAAGATTTCTCTCTGTGAAGGCCAGAGTAAGCTGTTCCCTCCCGTTTGGGTCGCTGCGTCGCCCTCTTGGGATTGCTCGTCATTAGTGTGCGGGTGTTCAAACTGGAAATGTTAGGTACTTCTGCGCGTCTCTGTAGGCGTATCTGCCTGCGGACCTGGGACCTCCTTCACCTAATTGCTGCCTTCGGGGATGTAGCTACAATAGATGAAACTGGTCGTAGTGCGCGAGCTGTCCCCCCTCCGATAAAAGCATTGTACATGTGTTGACGACGTACCTACGCGAGGCGGCAAATACGAGGTAAAGAGAGAACGGTAGATCATTATTATGACAGGCATCTAATTACCCGTTAAGAGTGCTTCAGTTCGAGTACCGTAGAATCACACGAAAAGTAACATGTGCTACTCGAGTATTACGAAAGGTGGAAAAATTCTGGTGAGTTGCACTCATATGACTTTCTCTACTCTTGTATAACCTACTTTTACAAAGCTTATTTTCAATCTACTTCCTGTTAATCGAGATAAACTATCTTATTACTAATTTTCTTGTAGGTGCAAGGGGAATATGGTAGGCTTTAAGCGATAGTCAAATCTTTTAAGAGGGTTGCTATGTGGAGCATTCCATTTTCTTTGCATGTCCAGGACATCAAAGAAACGAATAACGAATACTATATGAGCAAAAGTTTAAATTATTACAAAATTCAAACAAATGACAACGAATATCTCGGAAATTGTTCACTCCACAAAAAACTGTACCAGACATAAATTGCATGTTTTAACGAGATCTACATTTTTGCATAGAAAAATTTTGTCTATCTTTACGTTTACCAGTTATGCAAAAGTCATTCAGTATGAAGAGGACTTAAGAGACATTCCCAGAAAGTTCAGGATATAGGTACATTTCGTTTGTCATGAAAATATATTTAACATATGATATTCTAATCAAAACCGTTAAAGCATTTTTGAGAAAATCAAAACTTTCGAAAAATGTTCCATGTAAAGGTTAGTCTGGGTTGGGGGGGGTTTCTTGAAAAGCTTCGTGTCCCATCTTTGAAAGATACTGAATATAAATACCAAGTTTGGTATTTATCCGACTTCTAGTTTTTGAGTTATGCTATTCACAGACACACATGCTTTTAGGCACACACATGAACCTTTTTTCTAAAAATGCTTGTTTTGATTCAAAACATGTATTTCCGGTGAAATCTCGGTATCGAATTTTTGGTGGAATGCAATATTTCCCCTACTTACTATACGTAGTAGAGAAAGTAAAAATAGGAGTTACCGGATTGCAAATTGAATATAATACAGTATATAGTGTAGGTCAAGAGTGGGGAAGGCGCCTTCCTTCCGTGAGTCACCAAATATGCAACACGCACTGCATCACTCAGCAGCATGTGAAAATCAAATGGACTGAAACAAAGAGGGAACGGCGCCTACGAGTCAAAATGCCTCGCGAGTCCCGTTTTCGCCACCTCTGGTGTAGGTATTTCAAAACCAGTTTCGTACTTTAGTGTATTATTAATATTATAATATTTAAGATTAAAATAAGCGTTAATGTGTTGGGTAAACAAGTTTGGTTTTTTTTTACAAAGATAAGACAATAATTTCGCTGTTCTCTTGCTCAACATAGACCAATCTTTCTGCAACAACATGCATAACAGTTTCCAGAATATGTTCTGGAACCTTGGAAATTTCTTACAGTGGGCTTGAATGTGCTTTAACAAACAAATGTCGGTCGGATTAAGATCTAGAAATAGCGGAGACCATATTGTAGGAAAGTACCTGCTAGTGACAGGATCAAACGTCATCCTCAAGCTTCCTTATTAAATCCACATAGTTATCAATTAAGCATGCGACTGCTGATATATTTCAGCTCTAAATTTTCTCAGGCCGTGAGAAGGACTCCTATTTTACCTATAGTAAGTAGAGGAAGTATTGCATTTCACTCAAAAATTTGATACCGGTATTTCACCGGAGATACACCTTTCCAGACTCCTAGAATAAAAAAAGCATTGTTAGAAAAAGGTCCGTGCGGTGTGTGGCGATGTAGCAGCACAATTCAAAAATGAATAGTTGGATAAATACCAAACTTGGTATTTAAGTTCGCATCTTCCAAGGATACGATAAATTATTTTTAAGAAAATTCCCCTACCCAAAACTACCCTTTACATGGAAAAATGTTCGTTATTTTTATTTTATAAAAATGCCTAATGATTTTGATTAAAATAACACATTTAAGATATTTTCATGTCCAATGAAATGTATATTTTAATTTTTCTGGGATTAGCCTGTGAAGTCCTCTACATTCTGAATGACTTGTATAATCGATAAATTGTAAGAGATGGACAGAATCTTAACCACACAAAAAGTATATGTCGCTAAAACGCACAATTTATGTAAAATACGTTTTTTTTTAGTTAACCATTTCCAAGATATTCCTTGTTATTGGTTTGAATTTTCAAACACTTTCCTCAGTTGGAAAGTCGCTCCTGATTTTCTTCTCGTGGTTATGCAAAAGCATGGAATTTCAAACCCATCCCATAGCGAAACTTTTAAAAATCTACAATCGCGCTACCTTCTGTATCCTACAACGAATTTATAAAGGTGAACTGAAAGTGTATCTGGATTTACAAGAAATAGATAACATAATAAGCCTTTGTAAGAATAGTCTGTAAAGGAATGAGTAGAGAAAGTCATGTGAAGGTGATGTATGAAAAATTTTCATAATAGCTTTGCCTTAACTCCATTCGATTATTTAGTGAAAGAATTATAGTTTACAACTTACAAATCAACGTTTTGTTTAATAAAATGATAATAGTAACATCAAATGCAAAAAGAAGCAAATGAAAACCAATCCTGGTCAGTAACAAAACCTGGTTACTTACCCAATAAATGTTTTATTTTCCGAACCCAAATTTTTTAATATTTATAATAATTTAAAGTTTTAAATGGCTTCAAAGGCGCTATACATTTGATATGTCATGTGAATATCTTAAATAATGTATTTTAATAAACATCCTTAAGAGTTAGTTTTGAATAAAACTATCCGTATAAATGATTTGGGTTTAGGATAGATATATGCCTTGTAAACATTTGCCTTGAGCTCTTAAAAGACGTCTGACTTAAGTATCAAATTTTGAATCTTGTCGTATCACGGCTTTGCAGTCCACAGACTGATGCACACGTGCGCGTATATGAATCTTTAAAGTTGCTTTGTTCTGTTTGTGCACTTTATTTTCAGGGTGCCTCAAAATGTGCATTCCCAAGTGAGATTTTAGTATAAAATCGTTGAGGCGAATATGTTACTTCCGGTGTATTCGTATTGCGCCGATGGTCAGTTCCAGCCAGCAATCCAGCAATCGAGAGCAGTTCACCCGAGTTTACCTGGGCGGGATGTAAATCGCCACAGTATCTAGGCGCAAATGCGGCTTTACGTGTGCGATACAATAGGTAAATAAATATTTACGCAAGCTTTTATGTTTGTGGTCAACGGGTGGAGTTTAGTTTTCTGCACTGCCATTGGCTGGGTCTCGGCGAACACACCTGGGCGGTCAGGCGTCCAAGTGATGACCAAGCCCAATACTGCTTAAGTTTGGCAGCCGCTTGCGTGATCGTCAAGTTAAGCAAGGCTGGCATGGCAGTGAAGCAGGATGGAATTTGGGTTACGGTTTGAGGAATATACACGGTAGCAGGCAGGCGGGTCACCACTAAACGGTCACTCATCCAGCTAGTGACCAAGCCCGATACTGCTTAACTTGGGGGAATTTGTGATGGGTAGGAGTGGTAGCCTTTAAGCCCAGAGGCCCAAGGCGTCCTTTGATAGCCGGTAACTCTTTCGTCGTCTTGGTGCCTGTAGTCATAGCGATGGTCAGTTTCCATTACGGGCCCGGCTAATGAGGGTCATTAGGAAGGAGTTGTAAATTAATGGGATTTAACGTAAAAATAACCAGTTAGACAAGCAAGACTCTGGGTATATAGAACAAAAGGATTAAACAAATCTCCCAAAAGCATTAGTACACCTATATACCTATTTGTGTTAAATAATAGTTTTATGCATTATATACATATGGTGATACATGCCAACATATAAAAGTTCATACAAGGGGAAATTGGGAAAAGAGACTCAATTTGTTTGTTTTTGTAGACTAATATTAATACTTATTCTTTAGGGACAGTTTTGTGTAAAACAATCTGTTAACCCAACCAATGTGAACAAGCTTACTAGAAAGGAATTTGCAGTTTCTCGGAATCTCTATTCTCCTCTAACCCACATTTGCTAAAAATTGTTTCAAAGCTTCCTGTTTGCATGTTGTACTGTTTATGGAAATAGGTACGTAATTAAAAAGAAAGTTCTCAGAAATTATATTTTAGACATTTTTCGGCGCTTAAATGCTCCTTAAGATACAGCTTATCAGCGAGACCTTTTTGCTTACCTATTGATTGTCTACCTATTGATTTACTCAAAAACGGCTCATCAAATGTTTCGGATATTAGAATGACAAATAAAATGTGTTATCTAAAATTTTCTAGGAACAGTCTATAAAGCCATGTTTACTGTTACTGAATTTCATGAAATTTGAAAACCATAAGGAATAAGCAAAAACTTACTATATAAAAAATAAAAATAAGAACTTCAAAATATATTTTCCTAAGGTATGAGAAATATTTCACGTAGAATGTTTACATGTTCCCGTGTGTAAATAGTATAACTAAACCAGCATCTTCTAAAAGTATACAATTCTTCTTCTTTCCCTTCTGCATAATCCCATAAAAACATATAATGTGGTACACTCACATGACTTTGTGTTTCATTACAATTTTACACGTACTATTCATTTGAAACGCAATTTTCCATTTCTTTACGTTCGTCACGATGATAGAAGTTTAGGCTATAAGTGGCTTCAGCTTTAGTGGAATTAATAATTTATACATATAAATGCAAGAAGTGAGCTGTTACAACTCGATTTTGTTTGTCTTGAGATCATGGAGATAAAAAGCAGTGGAAATGATCAAAATATTTTTGTCAACTGTACTTCACCTGGCAAAATATTAATATATTATGACATGAAATATTTCTAAAGTGGTTAACACTAAAACACATTCTATTTTGGGAAAGGTTTGTCTTTTATTGGCCCCTTAAGTTTTTTCTGAAATATTGTTTTACCTATCCCGGATGGTTTCTCTGTCTAATACAGTTATATAATTATGTACTCACTAAAGGTAAGGAGGGTTCACAGCCTATTCCGAGAAAATTCGAAGATAAACAGTTTATATGTCACAAAGTCTTCGTGTTTTAATTTTAAAAGATCGTTAAGGAGTTTTTAAGAAAACAAGAAATAACAAAAATTTTCCCACGTAAGCAGTAGTTTGGGGTAGATGGAATTTCATGAAAATCGTCGTGTCATCATTGGAAGATACAAAACTTAATGATAAAGGTTACTGGTGTTTATTTATACTGTTCTCTCTCACTCACGTTTTCGAAAGTGCTTCGGGAACCTCAAAATACGTACCTCGTTCCTACCAGAGCAAGGCTGTAGGCTGATAAATAAAGTAAAAATCAGCTGAAATAGCTGACTGTCTTGCATAAATATAAGCATGGGAGAATAAGTATACCAAAGTTAAGCAGCTACACTTGACATAATTTCTAGCCAAACATTTTGAACGTTATTAAGGCAGGATTTGAAATATCATTGTTGATACGAAGCAATGAAATCCTTGGTTTGAGTACAACCAAGGAGAAAGGAAAACGGGAATGTTAACCTTGTAATAATTGCTAAGTTTAGCTGCAAGTTTCACTTAAATGGTCAACATGGTCTGCAACATAGAGCATTCTATGCAATATAAAATACTAGCAGTAAAAGTGTTTAATTTTAATCTGCATTGCAGTACTATGCAGAGGAATATTTAATTATATGTATAAAGGTTTAATTGTTTCCGACATTAATTAACCAAAGAAGGTAAATGAAAATTTGGGGTATAACTATGTATCTTAAAGATTTTAAAAATTAATTTTTAACTTTTTGTAACGACTTTCACTGATTTTAATAGGTACATTAGCTTTAAAATAAACTTTCTCTCACACTTTTACCCAGGCTTGGGTCTAGTAGCTGTGTTAAACAGCTTTGCTGGCGGTTTAATATTAATTTGCAGAAAAAGGTTTTCGTCAGTGTTTTATATCCACAAATTTTCAATAATTCGCAGCTTGTGGTTCCGTTTGCTGTACGTGGAATACACATTGACTAGTAAGCACAGTAATAGAAAACTGATGAAGTCTAAGAACTAACTATTCATCGGTGCAACAACAGCAACTATTAAGAAAGTAATTAGCAAGCCATCGTGCATCTCAGGGGTGTTAATGACTTTCCTGGAAAAAGGGTTAGGGTGATAAACTGATCATCGGCACCACGCCATATTACCCCTTAACTAACAGAGAAATTAAAAAGAACATTTCATTTATTCTATGGGTGTATTCAGAAGTGTCCGAATTGCGTATTAAGCCCTCATACCTATTCTATGGAGGAATCATCCTGTCTTTGCAGGCTTAGTAATACGTTTTAACTTTCAATCTAGAAATGCGGAATTTCCTGCCTGGTATAGGAATTTGTTTTGATTAATATTGTTTTCTTATCTCCCTAAGCCTGAAAAATAATAATTTCAGGAATTAAAGAGAATTTGTTGGATAAACCTGAGAGATACACATTTCAACATAGTATCAGCAATTGCTTCCAAGTCATATCCGCCTTTATGATCCTACAGATTAAAAGGGGGCGATAATTTAATGTGTAGCAGTCCAATACTTTCTCTATCAATTACTGATTATTTTCACAGTTCTTCCAAGAATTATTTATACTCGAGATGATGTACCTACCGACATTTCTAAAAGCACTATAAAAGCACTAAACCTAAGAAATGTCTTTCAGTATTCGGGGAATAAGGGGCAAGCTGCTAATCATATTACATTGGGCTACCTATCTTTCTCGACGAATAAACATCACTCACTTGTTCGCGTTTTTTTCGTGGAATTGTTTCAAGGCAAGTGATAAGTGAAAAGAGAGAAGTGGTAGAATCTAATATTAGTTTGATAAATTTGAAAACCTTAGAGGAATAAACACTGTAGGGATCCAGAGGAGCTTGTGGTACCCAAGTGTACAGCAGCTTCTAAATATCACATAAATATGATAAAAACTTTCAGTGTCTTCCCAAACATTCAAAGAAAACAAGCTAAAGCTGAAGTCGATTATATTTGTTGGTAGTTGGAAGATGCTTCATGTTTATCTGCCCCACGTATGAGAACCAATTTGTCGCGGTAACTTCGTGTTATCTTTTGCTGGGCGCCTGTTATTGTATTACTAGTTTGAATTTTGGGTTCATTGTCCTCCGGCTAGCTATTATTATTACTCAGTCGAGCATATCTCTTGATCAGGGTGTGTAAACGGAAAGGATTTATTACTGCAATATAACACTTATAAAATAATTTGTTTTTACACTTTTATTACCGTCACAATTAATTAATTTCACCTATTGACTCTTGATACACGCCAGACTGAAACTGTTATATTTTCTAATATCACTATAATCACTTATTTACTGCACGTTATTAATTCGCGTATTTCACATATATAACAAACTTTAAGACGCGAGAGATTCTGTAGAATTGCGCGACGTATAACGCGTGAACGATTCTCTTAAACTGTGCGACGTATAACCTTTGTACGATTCTGTTGGACTGAGCGACGTTTACCTCGTGAATTATTCTGTCAAACTGTGCGACGTGTAATGCGTGAATGATCCTGTTGAACTGGACATTACTTGCCCCTGGCTTTAGCTTTTTATACTCCCTCACCCTAATATGCCTAAACATTATAACAGAGGTGCTATTGGTTAATAAAACGCGCCAACATTAGCGTCTATTTTTATATCCAATCAAAATTACGAACACATATACTCTAGGGAAGAAATTCCCTGCATTTGTACAGAAAAGCGCGCGCTACTCTGACGTCATTTGCTTGCTTCTTCTAATTAATAAACAACTCACCCCCTCGCTCATTGTTGCCCGCTCTTATTGTCAGTTTCAGTGAGGCCGTGTAAACTTATTTCCTAACAATGCTTATAATTAACAAACATCTCAAATCAATGCCATACAATAATGCTTAATTACACTAGAATCACTCTGGCATTTACATTGTTGTGATATAAAATTACTGCCACAAAGCAAAATCAATTTATGAAAATACTATTCATAAAATGAATTATTTTATTCAAACAATGAATGCAAGAGATCAAGAGCTAACCTATCTTACTTTTATTAAAATTTACTATGGAAAAAAATAATGATACGATGTACAGTGATAGTAACGTCGTCCATAGAGGGTTGTACTTCAGCTGTTTTTCAGTAGGTATACGCCTTCAATGCCTATTTTAACCATTTATTTCTAATGGAAATTACACTGTACACAAATTTAAATCGTTAAATTATGGCGAAACTAGGTACATAGGGAAGAAAGTAGAGACACAGATAGCAAAAACGTAGATCAGATTCAGTTCTGTGATAAGCTTTAATTGGACCAGGCTTAATCTTTCCTAATTTAAATTACGACGCCACGAAAATGCGTAGAATTTATTTTTTCAAATACATGCTCAAACTAAAATTTGTCTTTTCATTTACCTCCGTGTACAAAATCGACTTTAAACGGGTGATATCTATAACCCTTCCGACCGGAATTATAATCTTTCCAAACAAAAGTATGTACATCTAAAATTAACAGCGCAGAAGCGTCCCGAGGAATTGTGTAATGTTTCCTCTATGAATAGCTAAAGCTCACAAGAGTTTTATTTCAGAGTTGGCACACTCTGCATCTCAATTAGTCTACTCCAATTAGCACACAACATTTAATTTTACTTGCATAGCAGCATATCTAGCGTGGTATCAAAACAAATTTATCATTCAACAGACATTCCACGGAGCAGAAATTCAGAGGAATGTAACAAAGTGAAAGTCAACCGAGTGCAGCTTTTGACGTGGCTTAGGCAGAAGGTATAAAACAAACCAATGTACCCTTTGTGCTGTAAACATTGTTTTTGTGCGATCGTTTTCATATTCTTCCCAATTGTGTTAACAGTGCAACTCAAAAACCAAGCGTTGGATGTATACCAAAACTATACATAAATCAGTCATCTTAAGGATGCAAGTAAAAGATCTTCATCAACATTTCTCATGCCTCTAACAACCTTTCACACGTAAATATTTGTTAGTTTTTATTTTCTCAAGAGTGACTGTAATAATTTTGTTAAAAGTATGTGATTCAGTGGAATGATCAATAAAATCTGTATACTGAATGTTATGTAAATATCCTTTGAGATTTTCTTCATTCTCGTGGAGTTTTACACAACTGAGAAACCTCAAAGGGATAGAGGAATGTAATGCATAACACGTAATTTTCTGCACACATTATCTTCCATGCTGTATAATTTATACAAAAAGCAATTACTCTATTCACGTTACGTTACGATAAATTTTGACTAGAAATAACCTTAAGCAAAATATATACCTTATTTCATGTACGAGTATGACAGGAAAAGCCAAACAACTGTTTATGTAAGTCATATTTTGTAACTGGCGAACCTAAGCGGAGAAAATAAGAATCTGCAAGATACTTCATAAATGCCGCAATATACCTACATACTACAACCTGGGATAACTGAAAGGTGTAACGATAAGTATTTAGAAAACTGCTAAAATACGGAAAAAGTTGTTTCATATACTTGCTCATTTGAATCAGTACTACGTTTTGTTTTTTAAAATACCCATTTGTCCATTTCTTATGGTTTACCATGTACGAAATAATAGAAAATTTACATAATAAAGAACTTTACAGGCTGTTAAGAAAAAATTCAAGATATAATTTTATTAATGTATATATCTTAAACATACGGTATTTTAATAAGAATCACTACGATATTTGGTAAAATGAAAAATAATAAAAGATTTTCTATAAAAATGTAGCTTAGGGTGGGGGATTTTCTTGAAAATCTGAGCTTCGCATGCTTAAATAGTGTCTGTCTCAAATATGAAAGCTGTAGGTGTTGATCCCACTTTTCATTTTTAGTTATGGCCTCTCTCTCTCACTCTCTCTCTCTCTCACACACACACACACACACACACACACACACACACACACACACACTCTTCTAAATTTTGGGGCGTGGAGTTCCAAACTGTGCTTTCGGTGAAATATCCATATCCAATTTTTGGGCAGAATACAATATTTCTTCTACCTACTGTAGGTATACCAATGAGAAAATAAAAATACAGGAAAAAGTAGATCTAGTTAAAGCAGAGGAATTACATTAAAAATGGTTACACTATTAAGCTGTTACCAAAGTATTAATTGTTGCTCGTTTAAACGTTTCCACTTTTTAAGCAATACACTTTGAAAACATAAAGTTTCCATTATTTTGATTCTATGAGTAAATGCAAAAAGTGGCCTATAAAATGCATAGTACCACATTATTACCTAGTTGATATTTGGGGCGAATATTTATAATTATTATCACGAAGTAAATACAATAATAAGCTTTGGTGTAAATAATTTGTATAACGGCTATGAAAATAAAATTTAATGGGTAGAATTAATTGTTCTTTCACACAAGCCGTGTGTTGCACAGGGTTAGAAAGGTAGAATCAGATGACTGAAAAAATTCAATTTAATGGGTAGATATTTTTATTTTGTGTTCAGTCTAACATACAGATTTCCCCTCACCCATTGGTAAAACTAAGTATTTGGTCGACACTTTCATTAATTTGTCAATCTTGTTGGCACAATACAGCAACGAAAGTAAATGTAAGGCTATCAAATAGACAAAATGACCTCTGGTCTGTTGTGAGGGATTGATTTACAACGCCACACATGGCGTGACTGTTGAACACGGTTTATGTAAATTGTTAATGAAGTTTCGCTGTTACGTGCTGCGTGTATCGTCATCAGGGTGGGTGGTGAGAAGACAAACGATCAAACATTTATTTTAGCCATTTGTTGCTATCTGCTAACGTTTATATCTGCCCTCACAGTTAGTAGTGTTTTATGGCACGAGGAATTGACGTGGTCCGAACTTCAGAATCTGGGTTTTCAGTGTATTGAATGTATATTGATAAATATATCACAGGGTAAACCTCTTAAACTTCTAGAGATATACAACACTGCAATTCCTAGACTGACACGGGTGGCAGAGATCGTTCCTGAACACGAAGACCGCGGTTCAAACCCCGCCAGGACCGTTCTCGATGACTTGAATGTTTTTCAGGATAACCCAGTACTCATAGCTGGCAAATGCTGGGAAAGTACCCTAAACGTAGCTCTGGAGTGTCTACTGATGATACATGATGTGACAACGGGCATTAAAACACTATTTAAAAACCTGCAATACCTGAAGTCGATTAGGTCGCTTCTGGTCCATCTCACGTAAATCCATCCTTGTATTAAAATGAAAACAGACCTCAACAGTAGTCACATTATAAAATAGCAGGTTTTGCAACTGATGTAATGAAAAATGAGCACGGGAAAGGTCAGTAACACACTGTTGACGCCTTCTGAAGGTGAAATTAATTGTTCACTGCTACACAATTATGTACAGTGAATACAGGGAATCGTGCCAGCGTATTCAGTTTCCTATAGTGTTTTCCCGGACCAATGCTGGTAGAAATTTTCTATTATTTGGTTGGAAAATCAGCGCCTTGATGAGCCTATATCTCATTGTTGCGAAGCAAATTTCGAAAAACGAACATCAACTAATAAACCGGAAGTATCAAAGTCAATGCTATAGTGGCTTCAGTAGTTGTAGTAACCTGCTTTAATTGGCCAGTCGGCCGGTCGGAGCGTGCTGCAGAAGATGCTTAGAGTTACTGTATGTTAGAAAGTATCGCCATAAGAGCGCTGTCCGCTATTTTCTATCCAGGCAGATTAGTGAATTACACGGAGCCTTATTCAGGAATGTGGGAAAATTAAGAAATACTTTGTTTCTTTAGCGTTTTTACGCCCACCTAGCACTGAGGTTGTTCCCTTGTTGATAGACCTCGCAGCATGAAGCTATAGATCAACGCATATTAGAAGCTTCTCGGAAAACTTAATATCAATACTGCATAGAAGAATCTGAATTTCAAAGCGAGGACGATATCCTCAGTTTCCGTGAATGGATTGGAAGAAGTCTCAAACAAACGACGGGTTGGTTGGTCATGCTGGTGAGAAAGTGGATTGAAATCCTACATGAAATCTAGAGTAACTGGAACCCATACCCAAACTAATATTCCCAATACCGTCACAGAAACAGTATCCTCGGGTGCTAGACGACCTATTTCATCCGCCAGCTACGACAGCAGTAACTACACACACCTAATGAGCCAATAAATGACAAAGCTGAAAAACTATCAAATAACGACAGCGATGTACGTGACACCTCACAATGGATGAAAAACCCGCGAGAAGAAACTTAAATAATTATCTATATCAGAACAACTAATGTTAATAAAGTCTCTAATGGAGACAGAACCAGACAAATTTTCACTTGACTTTTTACAACCTCAGAGCCTTTTTGAAAGAACTACTAGTACTGAAAATTCCACTCCTATAACACTTGAATGCATAGAGAACTTACAACCCCTAATAGAAACTATCGAAAAATTGCACCCACACTTTTCAATAGGAATATAAAGAATAAAGAAACCCCCTTACAGAAAAGTTTACTTGATGCAGTTAACCAAACGCAAGTTTGCAAGATCTCTCCAAGGACACAGGATATCTTAATAATCCCAAACACAATGAAGAAACGGTCTTCAACAAACAAATGGATTCCACAATAATATAATGGAACCTTACGGGACATTGCGCTCAACTTCAACAGTTCCAACTATTAATAAATAAACACAATCCCTTAGCAGTCTGCCTACAAGAAACTAACTTCCGTGATGAGCATCAAATTCAATTGCATCTTTATTCAGCTTGCAACAAAAATTGTCAGGCTATATTATATACAGTCATGGAAATAAGTATTCATACAGCACTACAATTAGATTTTATTGCTGATATTTCCAAATGTAATTAAAGGATATCGCTAAGATTCTGATTAGAAGTCTACACCATTAAATACTTCGTAAAATGGTAACGTGTCTTGAATATTAAACAAACATGCTTCAAGAAAATAAACAATACAGCAAATCTGGCGGAATTTAAGGGAAAAATGTATTCATAATCACTAGAAACGTAAACATAGAAACCACTACAGAACCCTTGCACCAAGGAATGTCTTCAGTAGCAAGCTGCGCCACTAACAAGTTGTTTTGATCTGTGCAATTGAAAAATGTGCCGCAAAGGTAAAGAAACAACTTTGGAGGTAAGGGAAATTGTTATCTCCCGGAATCAAACGGAAAAATAATTTTCAGAAATTGCTAGTTTTATTGGAAGAAACCGAGCAACTGTGCAGTTCATAATATTGCGATATAGAGAAAGAAATACTCTCATTAATAGTGAAAGAACAGGCCAAACATATTTACTATGGCAAAGAGAGGAAACTATGTCAATAAGGATGGTTATGCATTGTCCGCGCATGTTAATGATCAGTTCCGGAAAGAAATCATACCAAAGGATGTTCGCTATATTCTAAGAAGAGCGGGTTATGGAGCTAGGGTACCTAGAAGAAAGCCATACGTAAGCAAGTACAAGAAACTGAGACTTGAGTTTGCTCTAGAACATGTAAACAAGATCACAAGTTTCTGGGATAAGGTCCTTTCATAGATGAAAGTAAATTTAATGTGTTTGTAAATGATGGCAGAATTTTGGTCTGGAGAAGACAAATACTGAGCTTGATCCCAAACATTTTCAAGCCACAGTGAAACATGGTAGTGGAGGAATTTTGGTATGGGGTTGTATGGCTGCATCTGGTGTTGGGCGCGTGTTTTTCTTGAAGGCAACATGGATATATTTCAGTATTTAAATATTCTAAACATAAATCTGCAAAACAAATTGTGGATAGCTTGCATTAAGGCACTACTTTCAACAAGACAATGACCCTAAACATACAGTGGTATTTGTCCGTATGTGTTTGTTGTATCATACCCCTGATTCTCAAGTTTCCAGCATAGAGCCCAGACTTTAATCCAATTAAACACCTTTGGAATACACTTGAAAGAATGGTCAGACAAAATGAAATACGAAGTAAAACGGCTCTGAAGCAATGTTTACAACAAAATGGCAGAATATTACATCAGAGACAACCAAAGACCTGGTTCATTCCATGCCAAAGAGGTTAACAGAAGCGATACATCGAAGACGAATACCTACAGGGTATTAAAATTGTACATACATTTGCATAAATTGTAATGCTTTTAAATGTATGAATACTTTTTCCCACCGTGTGAAGCCAGCTGGAAAATATATTTTTGTTTTATTTTTGTAGAAGACTAACTTCGTTAATATTTTTGTATATACAAATTTGGAAGGAAATGCCACACTGATAGTTTACTACAATAACTTCTCTGGATGTTGTCTTAGTTCTAATAAATAAAGTTTTCCTACATAAACGACGGTGTATGAATACTTTTTTCCATGACGGTATATACCGGGTGAGTCTTCTCAGCCTGCGGATTAAGAAGTTATGCACTCCCAGCGTTGTACAGACTATGCCGTAAACACTGTCCACTATATCGCGTCGTATCAGTTTCGGCCGAAATGACTTGCGTGCAGTGACTTGCATTCGTAGCGCAACAGTGTGCACGCTAGCCTTCAGTGGTGAAGGTTCCAGGTTCAAAAACTGCCACTTTAAGGTACCTTTTATGTTTAGTAAATTTAACGAGAAGTGATAGTTTGGCATGGAAGTGTCGTTTCACTTGATTAGTTTAATTATGTGAACTTCATTAAAATACAAATTGTTACTTGTTAGAATATGCTTTAATAAACATAATAAATAAATGTAAGAAATTAATAAAAAACTGATTTATCCTCAGGCATGATTTGAACCGACCATGACCATAACTTACTAGCATATTAACCATTCCGCTGCTAAAGTACGTTAACAACGAGCACCACCGTAGCCATAATCAGCGGGCTGGTGAATGCGGTGTCAGCATATGCATTCCACATCGTCTGTAAAATGCAGTTACCAATCCGCAGGACGAGAAGACTCACGCGGTGTATATAGAAGATATTCCACATAATTGGATTCCATTCAAAACCAAGCGGTGCCAATATATATGCTTTATATACTTTTTCTTTTATCTCCAATATCTGTAAACCTAACACTAACGAAATGGACCCAACAACTCATCAAGATTTCATAAATCAACCCCCTCAACCATTAATTCCTGTAGTAGGTGATTTTAACAATCACAGCAGTCTTGGGGCTTCTCTACTACCAATATTATAGATAACACAATATTTCAAAATAACCTATCTATTCTAAATACATTACAACCCACTTATTTCACTGTTACTATTGGAACTTTCTGCAATATGGACTTAACAACATCGTCTCCTACAGTTGAACGCAGGTTCATTTGGTCTGTGTACTCAACACTCCAAAGCAGTGATTATTTTTCTGTACTCATTACCATTGATTGTTTCATAGCCTCCTACATATCTAACCCCAAAATGAAGCTGGTTATCACCCATTGGTCAAAATACAAAAACTACCAGAAACTACCGTATTGTGATTCTTTGATAGTGATACAATTATTTCAGAAGTCACAGAACTCGTACTTATTGACAGACGTGCAAATTCCTAAAATGACGGCACCGCCTAACAAAATAAGTGTACTCTGATGGAATCAATCATGCAAAGATACCATAAAAATAACAGAGCATTCTACCGACATAATAAACATCCCTCCTTAAAGAACAAAATTAAGTTTCATAAATGTCGCTCAGAGACATGCAGGACTATCAGAGAAAGCAAAAAAAAATCTGATTTAGTTTCGTCTCCTCCTTAAACCACAATACACCTATGTGTATTCTCCGGAGCAGAATTAAAACGAATAAGCGGCACTTTCAAACCAATAAAAATCACATGCCCCCGAAAGGAGAATCAAAATCTAACAATTTCCACCCCAAAAGACATAGCCGACACGTTAGCAGACTTGTTTGCAATAAGTTTCGAACCGCTATATATACCTCGAAACTCTCTTGCCAAGCAGCAATATCAGTCCCTAATACCGACATTCATTCCCGATTACCCTG
Source organism: Deroplatys truncata (assembly GCA_030765065.1). Lineage (NCBI taxonomy): Eukaryota > Metazoa > Arthropoda > Insecta > Mantodea > Mantidae > Deroplatys > Deroplatys truncata. The sequence continues at coordinate 249,905,925 of CM060975.1, read as the reverse complement.
AAGAAGACCAAAACGAAGAACTAACTATGGCAGAAAGTTAGAAGAATTAAAACCATGCTCTTCACATGCATCCGGGCCAGACAACATTGTTTATGAATTTACGAAAGTACTGCCACATGAAGGGCTTGTTTACCTGAATTATCTGTATTAACTTATTTTGGTCACAGAAAGTTTTCCCTAATCAATGGCGCCTAATTTATGGACGCTCTTTAACTCCTTAACGTCCCATTCTATATTGGGCGAGAAAGGCTGATAATTTTGCAGAAAAGCCTCTTTATCAGGCTTGAGGTTCTTTTACGTGCCGTAAATCTACGACACGGGACCACGGCTTTACTTCCCTTCAGAAGGAAGCCATGCTAAGGATTTATACGTCCGAAAAAATCCATCGGCCTCTGCCGGGTTTGAACCCGCGACCTCGGGAACTAGAACCAGTACTACGTGGTAACCACTACATCACGGAGGACCACAACATCCACCATGTGTAAGCTTGTGGAAAAATACTAAATAAAAGACTAAAATGCAACTGGAAAAGTAACATTATTTCAGCAACACCCAAAACTGCTTTCGGAGCCAACACACAACGGTTGACACATCTATCAGCCTTAAAATGGAAATCATAGACGCCTTTTCATCATTGGAACATCTATCCTTAATCAGCCTTGACATCGAAAACGCATATTAAGAAGTCTTCGAGACATCAACATTAAGGATAATATGATACATTTTATATGGAACTTTCTATAGAATTGCAACATATGTGCTAAAACCAATCAAATGCTTTCGAAACAAGTTAAATTGGACTCCGGATACTCGAAGGATCTTAAATAAGTGCAACTTTGTTTCCTATGGTCATTAACAGCGTGGTAAAATATCTAAACCCGCCCATAAAATCTAACTTATATGCAGATGACCTTACAATATATTGTAAAGGTAACAATATCGTCTGTACTGAAAAACTGCTTCAACTGATCTTTATCAATTTAACAACGATCATCAGATACGGGATTCATGCTGTCTAACTCCAAGGCAAAATGTTTTACTTTCTCCAGAAAAAGGTCTCCACAAATAGATTTAGATCTATACTTAACTGAAAACAAATTCCAGTGTGTCCAAAACATCAGAATACGTTGCCTGGCTTTTGACAATAAACTTAAAAAATCTAAAGTACGGCTGCATAAAACGTCTTAATACGCATATGACTTTGGCAACAAAGGGTTGGGGTGTTGATCTCTAAAACACTTATAAAGCAGTTGTTAGATCCAAAATGGACTACGCAGCTATGGTCTATGCCTCTGCATCTCCTATTTCTCTAAAATTCTGGGAAAAAATACAAGTAATTATTTATGCTTACGTTACTGACCCAGTGGCGAGTCTCCAGAGAGAAGCAGAAGAACCACTGCTCTCCACTCGCAGGAAGACAGTTTATCGTACGCCATCAAGACAGTTTCAAACCCAAATTTTGTAATGTATCCCTACATTTTGCTTACTTATACATCATTAACATCCTCTGAGCAATACCGGACCAAACCTTTTCACGCCAGGATTGTCGAATGGAGCAAATAAATTTAGTTTAAAATCCATACAAATCAGCTCAACGGAATAGCTCAATGGCACCTACGACGCCCTAAGCCAATCTTCGTTCGGCTTCACTCTGACAATTCCATACTCCTTTCATAAAACTGTACATCTATGGTAAATTACACAGAGGCTGTATAAATCTTCAAGGAAGGATCAATAACGACCAAACGATGCGGTTGTGGAGTAGTGTAGCCCACGCACATTGTGCTTTATTCACTACCGCAGTATTTTCCCATCTTCTCCTGTGAAGCCTTTGCAATCAAGTGAGTCCTTCAATACATCATCCATTCCACTGTGAATACCAATTTTATCATCTACATAGACTCATTAAGTACTCTTCAAACCAGCCAGAAACCAAAGTATTCACATCCCATTATACAAGATATTCTCCATCTGCATTATAAAATTTTACACTCTGAAAACAACTAACCGTTGCATGGATCCCATCACATGTGGGCATTATGGGAAATTTGAATGTCGATGAAGCTGCAAAAGAAACTACTCGTCATCCTCTCAGTGACCTAAGAATACTTACGCCACACCAAAATATCATTAACTATACAAAACGACAGTTTCATGTAAAAATGGAAGAGTTGGTCTAATTCAGAAAGCAAATTACATGATGCTCGCAAGACGGTGCCAATGGTTTTGAACCTCTCCTAACTCTCAAACGCCGAGAGCTACAAAGTAATTACTCGCCTCAGAATTGGTCACTGTAAATTCACCCATTCTTTCATTTTAAATAAGGAATCTCCAGACGTGTGACAGCCGCAACATCCGCCTCAGTGTAGAGCATATTCTAGCGCACTACCCCAAATACACCAAATGGAGCCTGGCATCTGTACCATATAAATAATAAACTTATGCATGGTCGCAATTTGACTAAGTTGTTAAAGTGACACTAAACAAATTAAATTAAAACAAGAAGAAATTAAGTAACTTTCCAAAATCTTTTAATAAGTCCATCTTAACGTTCAAATTCTTGTAGTTTAATCAATAATGATCAATCAATTTTATCATTTAATGACAGGATATTTCCTTTTTACGATAAATCAGGGTTTCCAGGAACAACATTTTTAGCACTTTCGATTAAAATACTCGGTACGACAGCCCGCAACTCACTTCCGACCTCACGCCCACATAAGCATGGAAGATGTGGGCGATCATCCAACCGATACGAGGAGATTATGGGGTCAGCATCATGCATCCCCAGCCGAAATTTTCGTTTTAGTGAGCTACAGATCGATACTTGTAATAGTACCTCAAATTCTTAAGTGGGCAACAGTCTTTAAAATCCACCGGCTCAAGGGTGGGTTTTGGACCCGAGCGTGGCAGCGATCCAGAGCACTACCTCTATGATGGAGAAATGGATTATAGAAGCAATGTATAAAGTAAAAGGGTTAGAGCAATAATTTCTTCGTAATAAAGTATGAAACTTATACAATAGTCTTTTCATGTGAATGTCTCTATGGTTATAAATTAATATAGTTTATTAAATCTGCAATACCTCGTATAATTATACACTTAGTTGTGAGCGTCGAGAATGCCTGTGACAAGTTCCATTAAGTTTTCCTGTAGTCTTCCGGCTTCCTTAGAAATTTATGTTAAAAATTAAAATTATTTCGACATGTTTAGTAGAATGCTTCTGGAAACGTTGCGCATGTAACAGATTATATGGAATAAGCTCCTTACAGCGTGTAGAGAGCTGTGGGTTGAACGTGCCGGACTTTCACACACGCAATTTGAACTGTGTGATTTGCTACTTATAACGAGATACCAAATTATAAACGTCCATTCATTGCGTTCTGTCCAGAGATAAGTCCTTGACTAGAAATAGAAACTCCTTCAGCATTTTCTCTTTCTGCTTTCGTCTGTGCGTGAAACATTTCTTAACTTTACATTGTTTATCATTTGGCACCGCCTTCTGCCCTCGATACATTTTCTCATTCACCGTTCTTTCTAGTGTATCTCTTAGCAAGAAATTTAAATAATCAATCAAGATAACATAAGAGCTATTAGCATAAAGATTAACTCCTGAAATCTGTATTTTAGATTATTACATACAGTGTCTTCATTGTTTTATTTTTCCATTAATAAAAGCTACTGTTTCAAATCCACTTTTTCCTGTTAAAGAAACTTGTCATAACCGTCCAGGTTTGCAATCGAAATAACGGCAATCGTCTGTTGTGATAGTTAAAGTATGTGTTTTTACTTCTGACTAGGGCCTTTTACATGGAGTTAGAAACGACTTAATTAGTTGGCTGTACTGAGGCGGAATCGCTTAATACGATTATCAAAAGAAGGTACGATTCCTGTCCTTCCTCCAAGAAAAACATTTATGCATGTGCATAATGAAAGAAATACATAAGTGTTTTAAATCTTTCAATATAGCTAAACTAATGGACAGGTCCAGATAATCCTACTTAAGTGAAGAGTGTAAATGAGTTTTCCTACTCCTGGTTCATTTTCATTTGAAATACTTCACTATCAACCGTTTCTACATCATTATTACTTATAGTTAAACTAATTTCGATTAATATAGGTCTAAATTACAAAATATAAAATGAACTAGTGTATGGTTTCATGAACTTTAAAATTTTCTAATTTCTCTAATTATATTTCAGGTTATAATTTGAGTCAGTTTTGAGAAGAGGATTAGTCTACGAAAAATTATTTTGGGAACAATAATAATTTTTTCTATTGTTTCTGAAATACAATGTAGACATTTTTACTGCAGTTCGGTGCCTCAAAACATTAAAATGTTAGTTTTTATATGTATATTAGCTATAATTAAAGATAAAATCATCAAGTTCTGTAGTGTCCTCGTGAAAGGTTTTGAATAGAAAATCGAAAATAGTTGTAAATGGCGTCAAAAAAGTAATAAAGTAAAATTCTAATTTATTAATAGTTATTTATTATTGGCAAAGTTTCCCAAGAACACTCGCCATGAGCCCTTCTTAGCTTCTCCAAATATACGGGCCAACAGACATTTTATTTATAAATTGTGATTAGGTTTTAAGGGTTGTGTTTAATTTGCGCACATCCTTTATTTTGTATACATGATTCAGTTTTCTTTAATTCTGAAATGGAAAATGGAATTTGTATTAAAACACACACACACATACCACCCTACTGAAATGTCACCTGGCAGCGAGATCAACCTACCACAGCTCCAACAGCAAAGCCTCTCACCTACGTGGAAAGTCACCGCTTGGGAGTATTTGTTTCGCAGTTTTGCCATATACGTCTGTCTCATATATACACTGTGCTGCTGACAAATACTCTAATCACGCTAAACGATGGATCTAGATGCGTGCTCAAATTCCTCGATTTCCTGCAGCTATAGCTGCTCCTCGGAGCAATTACTACACTTTTAGCGACCGAAACATAAATGGGCATTTGCAAATCCTTCAAAGTGTCATAGCAATTTGAGTAAAAGGTACTACATATTTAAAGATAGATCATGCAATGTTTTGCACGAAACAACAAATTCCTTCCCACTTTCCTAAACTTAGGACTGGCATATCGGTAAGATTAAAAATGTTGTTTCTGTTTTTATAGTACAATTTTCAGCTTTAACTCACAGCTGTCGCTTTAAAAATGTTGTAACTCCTCTAGATATTTTATATTATATATACAATATCTCCAAAGCTAAGCGTTGTGGAAAAGAAATATCTGGAATGTAAGTTGTTTGATATTATGGGGGAAAGTAAGCGCCATTAGTCGTGTTTTATTTGGAGACGTTGTGATGGTCATTTTAGGGCCAATTAAAATTTTTAAATGGAAACCTAACTTTATGTTGTTTTCTCACTCCTCATAAAATACCAAATAACATTTATATAAAGCACTTTGCAATTGTTCTTACACAACGTAAATAATAACGACAATTCTGAATGGCTGTGTACAAGAGCGCAAGGAATTGTGGACCATCCATGGATGATCATTTCAGGGTCAAGTACGTTTCTTAATTGGAAACCAACATTTTTTATTTTGTATCCTTATTCCTCATCACAAAATAAACAGATTTTTATAAATCATTTTCTAATGAGAAAACAACATACAAAATGTAGGTTCCCGTTTAAAAAAATTAAATTGACCCTAAACTGACCATCACAACGTCCTCCAAAACACGACTAATGGCATTTACTTTCCCTCATATCAAGCAGCTTTTATTAAAGACATTTATTTCTACAGCGCTTAGTTTTGGAGATATTGCACAGTCTCAGATTAAATGGTCCACCCACCCTGTATATATACTGGCATGTTTGACCAACTGAAATCTATTTAATGCTCCACGTAGTGCCAATGTTCTTTGACATTTGCGGACATTGTAGGTCTTTCTTTGATCTTGCATTTGAAGTATGTTTAAGTCTGATACTGTATTAAAATGCCAATAAAGACTAATAAGTTAGGGTGATACTTATAAAACTTAGCGTTAAAAGGTGATTGACACGATTCACATGCGTTTCTGGTGTTTTCCAAGGAATTTGTAGCTTGAGCCCACATTTTCGGAGGGAAATTTATAATTTACTAGAAGGTAATTGGACAGTTTGTTAATTTTGAATTAGATGGCTGAGAGTCAAATAAGTCGAAAATAAGTAGAAATGCCAACCCAAATAAGTAATTACTCTTTGAAGTTAATAATTCATCGACGATTATCGATTCTTTTCCTTTTGTCGAATTTGTCACCTTGAGTTCTAAGTTGTGCAATCACTGGCTGAATACAAAAAAATTGCTTTCATAATACTCACAGCATGTGAAGCTGATGTAGTAAGTTTGTACCTTATGTATTTTTCCCCAATTACAACTACCTTTCCTGTCTCATTGCAAGGAAATTCTCCGTTTCTCAAATAATGGTGATCAATGAAGTGCACCATTTCAATTAAGTTAATGCAATATTTGCTCTGGAGGGGGCGCGGAGGGAAGTGAAAGGCAGATTAGTTTTGCAATCACGCAGGTCAAAGTTCAAGTACTGCACTTGCCCCGCTAAGGCATTTCGTATACTTTGCCGTTCGCCTCACCTGCCCTACACTTCTCAGCTTCTCTCCGGGAGAGAGAGTAACATGTTCCTTAGGTCATAAAGCATTCAGTAGACTGATATTGCTCTAAATTTCTAAGATGCACAAAAAGAATTAAGCTATTTTATAAACCACCGAAAACTATCTGTAACCAGTAGAGAGAAAAACTTACAAAATTCAGTTTTGTTTTAAACTTCTAATAAACGTGAACAATCTAAGTATGCAAAATTATGGGTTTATGCAAGTTAGGGTACCGATACTTAAATATGTGGCACTGATATTTTAATAAATATTACCACGCATGTGTATAATAATGTCTACAGTAAGTCTTAGGCAAGTATATCAGCTCCGGGGTTAAAAGCTAAATGATGTCTTCCGCGAACTTTTCATTTAAGCCAACAGCTGAGATGCCCTTTGAAAGCACTTTGGTCAAAACTAAAAATACAGATCAGCCACGTAGGTTACTGCGACATTGTTCGTGCAGAGGTCATTGCACAGGCGAGCTCGTAAACTTGATGCTTCCCATCTGGTGTCGCACGCGTTGTTGAGGTAGACTTCGATCGGCGTCCTTGGAAAAGGTTATATATTCATTTATATAATAACCCTGTCATGCAGGTAAGACATGCAACAGCAGCAAATGGTCTATCATGTGCAACAGCAATGCGGATAGTTTCATGTTCTCAGCCCACGCAGTAAAACGTATTCTTGCTATAAACATAACTAAGATAAAAATAAATATAGTGTGTAACTAGTACAGGAATTTATCTATTAGCTGAACTATGTAATTCTTAAACTGTCGACCTCTAATTTTGACTTCGCATGATAATGCAATAAAATTCCGCATATGCGACATTTTGTGGATCTATACTGAATTGCTGTCTATAATTCAATATTTTATTAAATATATAGATGTATACATTATGTTACCAAAATTACCCTTGATATCAACCATTGCACATTTATTATTCTGAATTTAAATTTAGCTTTTAAAAAATAACAAACAAACATTGTGGCCTGTTCCTACTTATCACACATCAGCAACAGAGCAAGTTAGTCCGGCTAACTTAAAGCCAATGTCATTCTCTACAAAAACTTAGTAACAAGTTAAGCTCTATACAGACTATAGTTTTTATTTCTTACTGCATCATAAACAGGCATAGGGATTCTTAAGCAGTTGGCTTCAAATTATGTTCACTAAAACCATATAGCAATACAAATAACGTAAGTAATAGCAGTCATATACTACTGATGGCAGGTAAACACGCTCTGGAGAATGCTGTCTGCAAACGCCAACAGACTGTAAAAAGGATGTGGTTGGTTGTTTTACCTGTAACGTTCCTGTTTTTTAATAATCAATTGCTTAACACAGCTAAATGCTATATAAATTGCAGATATACTGAGACTCAGAATATAGCTCTAAAGCATATAAGTTAAAGGGGATGCTCAAATGCGACTCCCCAAATCGAACACTAATCCAATCGTTGGGAAGAGAAAATAAGTAAAAAAAAGTGCCACGCTACATGTCCTTAAGAGAAGATAATATCCTGCGGCAAGCGCGGCTTCAGTCTAGGCTCAGCACCTATACAGCTGTGGCAGTATTTTATATCACAACATTGTAAATGCCAGAGTGATTGTAGTGTAATAAGCATTATTGTACGACATTGATTTGAGATGTTTGTTAATTATAAGTATTGTTAGGAAATAAGTTTACACGGTCTCACTGAAACTGACAATAAGAGCGGGCAACAATGAGCGAGGGAGTGAGTTGTTTATCAATTATAAGAGACAAGCAAATGACGTCAGATTAGCGCGCTTTTCTGTAGAAATGGAGGGAATATTTTCCCTAGAGCATATGTGTTCGTAATTTTGATTGGATATAAAAATAGACGCTAATGTTGGCGCGTTTTATTAACCAATAGCAGCTCTGATATAATGTTTAGGCATATTGGGGTGAGGGAGTATAAATTTCGTGCCAGAGACGGGTAACGCGCAGTTTGACAGAATAATTCACAAGGCAAACGTCGTTCAGTCCAACAGAAGGATTCGCGGGTAATACGTCGTTCGGTCCAACAGAATCATACAAAGGTTATACGTCGCACAGTTTAAGAGAATCGTTCACGCGTTATACGTAGCGCAATTCTACAGAATCTCTCGCGTTGTAAAGTTAGTTATAAATGTGAAATACGCGTATTAATAATGTGCAGCAAATAAGTGATTATAGTGATATTAGAAAATATAACAGTTTCAGTCTGGCGTGTATCCAGAGTCAATATGTGAAATTAATTGATTGTGACGGTAATAAAAGTGTAAAAACAAATTCTTTAATAAGTGTTATCTTTTAGTAACGAATCCTTTCTGTTTACACACCCTGTTTAAGAGATATGCTCGACTGAGTAGTAATAATAGCTAGCCGGAGGACAAAGAACCCAAAATTCAAACTAGTAATACAATAACACGCGCCCAGCAATAAGATAACACGAGTTACCGCGACAAATTGGCTCCCATGCGTGGGGCAGATAAACATGAAGCATCTTCCAACTATCAACAAACATAATCTACTTCACAGCATCCCGGTTAGAAGTATGCAGCACCAGGTACTCAAGGAAGTTGAGCAAAGAACCTGCGAGTCTTCATAAATATGTGCTCTTGGGTGTTGGCAATTTCCAATTCGGTGAAGTCATTCCGGATGTACTGTGGGGCGTTCACAGATATCTTGTTCTAAGCACTTGGAGCGGTTGAATCTTAGTAGAAGCATCCAACCCCATACAGGATTGGCATACAGGAGGAGTGGCAGCAGAATGTTCTTGTACAGTAGCAGAGTGCAGTCATCACTTAGAGAGTATTTGTTGTTTAGGCTGGGATAAAGCTTACCGAGACAAGATATGTCTGATTGAGTTTGGCGTTTATATTGGTATCCATGACGGTCAAAACTGAACGTCCACATATTTCACTGCTGGAGCCGATGGCAACTATGACAGAATAATAAATCCTCTGTTGACTCTATGAATATAAAAAATAAGATATAAACAGATGTAAACAGGTAATATAATATGAACAACAATATTAGTACCTAACAATAATATAGAGTCGAATGTGTGCTCCAGTATGAGGTCTGCGTAAGGCGAAGAGATTTTGTTACACTTGCTGTCCAACCAGTGCAGAAAAATGTCCAGCGAAGATTGTAGGGTTGTGTATGCAGTATCAATGGAAAAATGAGAGGTAAAGATCACTGTATCGTCAGCAAGTGGAGTACTTGCTAGGAATACAGGCATATTAGCAGTGCATATGCTGTGAGAATCGGGGAAATAATGCCGTACAGTCTAAGACAAAATAAATGAGCGATAGCCAGAGAGAAAACTTCGATTCGCAAAACAACGGAAGCAGTCGCGGACGGTGTTCACAATATATGATTTAATACCACCCTGCATTCATTTTAAAACTATGCGATAAATAGAAAGTTGTCTTTCAGCTTGGTTGTATGCAAGGTAGCCGATAAGTGAAACGTTCGTTTCTCGTAATTGGAGCAACCTGCCTTCGAATCCTTGTTGTATATGCTTTTATTATTGTTTACATTTTAATTTGTAAAATATAAATATATGGCAATCCTCATATTTTCCATGCATAAGATATCTTAATTTTAAGAAATTCATGCAAAGAACACAAACAAACCACTTTGTTTTCAAACTAAATGGCTTATTAGGAAGAATTCTAAACTGAAAAACTAAACCAAATACTTAATTGGCTTAAAATTGAAAGTGCAAATTTTGTCTCATTCTGCAGTTATGAATGGCGTTGGAGTGATCATGTGCGCGCACCTCATAGCCTTGGAGATCTGCATGCTATGTTGGCAATTATACTGACTTTTGCTATGGCTAAGTACACACAAAGACGAAGCTACCAGCAGATCTCTCATTACGCTAGTGAACGTTGCTGGATTCTCCGAGTCTCAGGCTGCAAGAACACTTGAAGTCCCTATATATACGGCTACGAAGTGGATGAGTTTATCAAGGTAAGGGACTGTTCGTCGTCGGGTCGAAAACGTTTGTCCACTCCTCAGCAGGATACTGCACTTCTAGAAGAGGCAGATAGTAGTCTCTTCCAGCATGTGCCTATAATTAAATGTAATTATAATTTTCCTGGGTCAAACCGCACAACCTTGCGTCGTTTGACTACAGCGAGCCCTTTGATCGATCGCAGCTAAGAAGCAGCATCTTACAAACGATCACATTTGCAACAGAAAATGTCAGGGCATAACTAGATTATGGCTATATTATAGACAAGTGACATTTTCATCTACAAATAGGGAAAAGTAATTGTCTTCCATCCCAGAGAAAAGCCGTTACGACGAAACATATATGGCACAAGTGGAACGCCAAGGTCACGTATCTGTGTTGGATGCCACGAGATGATCTAGGTGTGTTGCATTAGCTTGATGGCACAAATAGCCAGCATTATAAAGACATCCTCGAAAAAATCCTATGTAAAACGTATGGGCAGAAGTGATGAAAGTTTTGCAGTTAAATTGGTCTACAAGACAAAAGAGGTTTTATGGGATCAAATAGTGGATACTCAGGAGGAAGCATCATCACGTGAAAATTTAACTAGGTGTGGAATGCCCTGGAAGGGAGGATTTACACGCCAATATTAAGTTAATTTATATTTTTATTTCCTTTCCATCTAGGGAATATAATATTAACTTATTTCATATTTAGTTTGAAAATGCAAAGGAGTGTGTCTCAGTTTTTACGAGTGAGCATAAATGCCTTGAAATCAAATAAGTCGTAGTGATTAGAAATTATAATATGCGTAATAAACATTACGTTTTTCTGCACAAAAAAGTTATGCTAAACATCGGCATGCCTGATTGCTACGTATCTGCTTATAACGGCTCGGGTGCCAGAGCAAATTCAATAACTGGACTCAGTTTGAAAGGTAATAATAGAACGAAGCTAAAGGCACGCCTCCCGAAACACCATTGTGAACCGGTCGCGGAAACCATTTGGACTTCGATAAACATAAGCTTCAAGAGTATGCTCTTTTATTATCTTTTTATTATTTTTGTATCTTAGGGTGTATATAAAATTGACGATCCTGAAGATAGCTGGTAATCAAGCCAAGCAAATAAATTGGTAGGACAATGTCATGAAGTTTATAAAGAAGGCGGTTGTGCCACACCCATCAAACACGAGTGAAACCTACAAATGCCGCCTGGGTATGTTATTTGGCCTCAAATCTACGGTTGAGGTGTCGTCCTTCGTCGTTTAGGGGTATCGTGTTAGCCTCTAGTTCTCGAGGTCGCGGGTTCAAACACGGGGAAGGTGATGGATGTAAATATCCTTAGCTTGGCTTCCTTCGGAAGAGAAGTATAGCCGGTGGTCCCGTGTCGTAGATTTATGGTACATAAAACAACCTCAAACCTAAGAGCCCTTTGAGCAAAAATTTTCGGCTTTTCACGCCCAATATAGAATGGGACGTTGAAAACCATAGCAGTTAAAGAGCGTTGATAAATAAAACTCAGTTTGATTTTTACGGACGGGGTGTTCAGCAAGTCGGAATAATTGCCGAGTGTTCGAATGGTGTCGTCGAATACCGAAGTGCAGATAAGGCACAAGTAAAGTATCAGCAACATAACGAAGGAGGCATTTTTAGGGAGTTTCTCTAGCAGTTTTGATTAGAGTCGGTAAGAGACTTGTGAACAGATAGCTCTGTGGATACCTGGGAGGCTTTCTAGGTTTGCATATTGCAGTAACATCAGCATGTTTTCCGGCTTGCATAAAATACCCGATGCGAAAAATCGCATTGTATAACGAGGCAAGGAAGACCGATGTTTTTCTTGGGAAGCGCTTCAACGCAAGCGGTGAAATAAAATTGTTCCCAGTGGCCTTCTTAATGAATAAAAATTGTATGTTCTGGCAAAGCTCTCTAGATGAAACCCACTTAATGAGCAATGGGACTGTTAGCCGTGTAGCACTTAATCTCTGCTGAGTAGATGTCATGAAGACAGGATCAGTTAGTTGACGTACTTGGTGTGAATGTCGATTCAAAGTACGTAGCAAATGCTTGCGAAGGCTCACACAGACGGAGTTAACCGATAAATTAGTGAAAGCTACCCAAACTTAGCGTTTGGACATGGTAACCAAAGAGATGACCAAAACGGCAGGTGTGAACAATTTCACATATAGACCACGGCCTTCCAGCCCGGAAGCTTTTACTAATGTATCAATACGTAGCCAAAGTTTCGCACTTTTACAGTGTGTTATTACTGACTGGATTATTTGGTCTATGCAGTAGCATAGGAAAGATCCGCGAAATATCTGTTTTCCCTGGCTAAAGTCCAGTAACAGTTCAACTTTATTTCTTTTGTCCTGGCTTTAACGCTTGGAAATTTCTACACTTTATTATAAGTATCTCTTTGAAGCAAACAATTAAGATATCAGGAAGTTTCTAATCTAAATGGGACCTAAACTCGTATCTCCAGTTCGTTTCCCGACTGAAGGATGAGAATTCTTCTTTGGCTAGAATTATTTCACATTCTTCCTGGAATCTAGGGTATGAATGACAGCGTGAATGTCTGTGATTTGATTTGTAAAGCAACATCTAGAATGCAAACCTGAACGATATAATTTGAAGAATGAACGTCCTTGCCAAATTGGCAATGATTTCAAAAGTAAAAGCCGCCTTTATGATCTCAGAATTTAAAGGCGGCTTACATGGAACAAAAATGTTCAAAAACAAAATGTGCTTTATCCTAAAATTGTCACAGTAGCATTATAAACACACTATTATCTACTTAATAATAGGTAATATTTTGATACATCTATGAACAGTGATCCAGTAATGGTATACTCATCCAAAAATGAATAAAAGTAGAAAATTGAGGCGTTCAATAGTTAAGACGTATACTTTCTGAATATCAACATTTCGGAACAGTTATGATAAGACAGGGAAGGGTGATAGGGGAAGCGAGAGGTGTTTATATCATTATACTTCAAGGCGAGCATTTCTTTGGATTGCCATGCTGTTAAATAGAATGAGACTTCAGGGTGCTCGTAAGAATGAGCTTTATGCCAGTTGTAAAATTAAATGCATTAGTAATCCATTTCTTCCCGGTTTTTACTGGCTACACTTCTTCGTATTTCATCCTTTTAAACGGTTTCCATCCGACATTGCCAAAACTCAATTGTGCTCGCTGTGGCATAAAATGTGGTGAAAATCTTGCTGATACGTAAATTAATATTATTAATTAATATTATTATATAATAATTGGTAACACTGAACGTTTTCCTTAAAGTCATAAATGAGAATAGTAATACAGCATTATCTGCAACGCACTTTTCTAGCTTTAAACAGCAATGAATTTTTAAAGGCTTTAGGTGAAATGAGAACTGACGACAATAAATAAAAGTAACTAATTGTGTGCGTGTATTATAAAATTCAACCAAAAACTTTCAGGGCTTACAGAGGGATGGTATAGGAACACATAGATATAAAATACCTATGGCCTGTGACAACAAAGCTTGAAGTTATGTAATAATTTTTCATTTGAATATTCGTACTGATACTACAAATAAATGAAGACTTAATAGGAATGTGGTACTAATATACACTCTAAAATAGTTAAATTTGTTCCAAAAGCGCGAAAATAGTTACTGTTGTGGCATTTTCAAAGTTATCAGCTTTGCTTCTTCTTGAAAAAATTCCCAGTGCACCACTGATTCCTCCACTTTCACACGGAGAATCATATGTATCAAAGAGACAAAACAATAGTTAGATTTAGTAATAGCGTAATCATTATCGTGATTGGCTGCCAATTTGCTGGTGTTGGGTTCAAATCTCTTAGAAGTATTTAAATATTTTTCCCCAAATAGATGAATGGGGAGTGTTTGCAGTGAACCCAATTTTTCGCGTTTCTTTCAAAGTTTAAGTAAATGTTAGGGAGATATTCACATGGAATGTTTTATTCCCTGCCTGTAGCGGCAACCCAGGGAAGCTTTATCAGTGACGTGCTGGCTCATTATTTATTTTCATCTATTACAAATAACCATGAACTCAAATACCAACTCATAGGTATCCTATATCAAAGTTTTGGCCTGAAACTCCTCTGTAACCTCTGAAAGTATGTCGGTTGAATGTTGTAATATCTTGCGTGAGGAGGGGTGTTTTATTTGTTTTCTTTTCATTTCATTTAATACCACTCCGGTAAACTACGCTTCCTGCAAGATGCACTATTTTGGAAGTGTTCTGCGAGTACACTCTCTCCCTCCCACCCTCTCTCGCCACCCCCATCGTTTTCTTGACTGACTCGCAAAGTGCTTATTGCTGTAATTCTTTCTTATTCGTCACCATGTCCTGCATTTCAAAGGTATTTTATCCTTTGCCTTGACCACTAACAAAGAAGATCTTATTGAGCTGCAACCTCATCTACCCGCGACTGGCTACCTGAGCCTTGACGCAAAACTTGCTAAATCCAGGTTTCTCCGCTTCTGCCTTTTTGTTCGAGTGTACCTCATTTATTCAGACAAAGGATGACGTGTTTCTGCTGTGCTATTTCTTCCTATGAAACTGGCAGCAATGGTGATATTTTCTGAAACTGCGGATGTACTACTCGTTCTCCAGGTCTGAAAACGGCGCGTGCGTGCAGACACTCACGCGCGCACACACTACGTGTGGTAAAGCACAGGATACCCAGAATCATTAATGTCATGTGCCTTATGAGGTTTCTAGAACAAGATTTTAATATATTTATCACAACCTTGGGGCTGTAGGTCAGCACACTCATAAGGGTGGAGCAAGTAATTTAAATTATTTTCGCATCAAGTACCTACTTCATGGAAACACGATTAATAGAAATAAGAGCGATGTCTACATTATGATTATCAACGTTTCCTGCGCTTAACATTAGCTCTGAATATACGATTTATTAGAATAAAATAACATGTTACCTATTGATTACGCAAGAAACTAACAAAAAAAAGCCATAAACACTCCGATCATGCACTCTACAATTCGTAACCACGGACTTTTGGAGCTGTGGTTGGCTTCACGAAACTTTTGTAAATACAGGTCAATATTACATTCACAAACGCGTGTTTACATTGTAAAGGTGTATTTAAACATATTCCACCAATACATATACATATGTATAATTCGCCTAGAATAAATAATAGAAGCCATATGTCTATTGCTCGATTTTTACCCGTGCTCATAGCGCTGTGGTAGCGTTGCTATAATATGTGGTGCAAGGGTCCCCGGCCTGGTTGGGAGGTCTGATACGGGATGCACTCAACCTTGTGATTCGGAACCAATTGAGAAACTACTTGAAGAAAGAGTAGCGGCTCCTGTCTCAAAAATCGCTCCAAAATGACCAGAAGTAAGCGAAGGTACCATTTTTGTACAATTTTTGTTATATTATGATACTACTGTAATGCAATTTTATTAGGTTATTACACCATGGTTAAAACACCAATGAAGCGGTGCTGAACCTTGACATTCACTATATCTACCCAGAAGGTATGGTATCGCTATGTGAACTTAAAGATTTACAATGAAGGAAATCTAGGGTGAAAATTTAAGAAGAAATTAATATTTCGTATTTTATTATAACATGACTTTAAGCATTTGTTAATAGCGTTTACTTTTCCTTAAATACAATTCACATATAATTATAGTCCTTTTATTTGACCTTATAAGTTACAACTTTCGTTTATAACTTATAACAGTTTTAAATGAATTACAATTTGAAAGATTACTGCCTTCTGTACAACTCGATAAATTATATGTTTAAATATTGGAATCATCATGTGTCGATTAGAATTTATGCCTCCTTCTTATTCAATGCTACATCGAAAACGCTGTAATGTAATTTTGTGAATACTTATCAAAAAGAATGTATGATAATTTAGAATAGTTCAAAACGTATAGAAATTTCCTACCCTCACTATGCCATGCGGCACGTGGCTCTGAAGTAAACTCCGTGCTTCTCTCGGCTTTAACTACAATGGTCTTATAGGCGGCCTTTCCTTTAGAACATATCATTGCCTATAGACAATGGCATTATCTCGTATTCGTTTGTCGTTGGGTTAGATGTCTTGCAAACTTTGGATTTTATTCATTAGATGACACACATATTCACACTCTCATTCATACTTTCAGACTCTGGGGAGAATCGGAAATAATCTTGGCTAGAGAAAAATTCCCACCCCAAGCCGGGAATCTAACACGAGACCCCTCGCACAGCAAGGCAGGTACTCCACCAACTAAGGTATGAGGCCACCCACATCTCTGTCCATGATGTTTTGCGTGGACGAAGGGAGAAGATGTAGCGATCGTTGGCGGACCTTGGCCAGCTAGGGCTATTGTACCATGAATGAAAACCTTACTTTATGACCTACATCATGAACTACAGTAAATGGAAGTACAATGATTGTGCTGCTGATGATAGCACTGCTACACGTGTTAATATCCCTATCAAGGATTGTCGTATGCAACTTCTTGTTTTCGAGTTACGCTGTTCACTAAGAGATATAGGTACATACCTTACCTGCAAATATTTTCTTGAATTTACAGGGCCTGCATTTTTGGTGAACTCTCCATAACCAATTTTGGACTGAATTTAACACGTTCTTCAAGCGGGAGGGAAAGCAAAAATTGCATCGATTTCTATACCTAACCAGTTTTCAATTAAACTTTCGTTAATGAAAATTGCTCCAAAATCTTAAGGGTAATTACACTAGTTCTGAACCACCCTGTGCTTACACTGGGCATTATCATTTGTATGTGCACGCTGCGGGCGTAGACTTAGATAACAAAGACGTGCTACTCTCACATTACATATGAGAAGAATTTTTTCATTTGCCAGTGGAAAATGCCCGCCCTCGGAAAATAAAGAGCCAAATCTGCAACATGAGTTATGCAACATGTTGACCTCTAATATAGAGTCAACTGAAAAATTCAACGCCACAGCCGGGATTTGAACACGGTTCTCCCGCTCTCCGTGCGGTTGCTCTAACCATTGAGCTACTGTGACAACATGCCGGTGGGGCATTGAATTCCCCAATTGACTCAAGTTGTTTTCCTAGACATACCTACCAAGGCATCTCCCTCGAGATGACAAACTTAGCGGCGACCTGCTTATTGCAAGTACTTCAGTGCTGGGTGCTTATATATTTTTAATAAGGGTTTTAATTATCTTTGTTGTTATTATATAAATTAATTATACTTTTAGTAGACCTTAGCCTGGTCTTAGGCAAGTTTTTAATATAGAGTCAACTGAAAAATTCAACGCCACAGCCGGGATTTGAACACGGTTGCTCTAACCATTGTTGACCTCTTACTTCTGACAGAAGCCGCATGACACAAAGTGGCAACTATATCTCTTTCTTTTGATAGGACTCCCTCTGTCTTTAAATGGTTCATTTCTCTCTATTCCAATGTAGACCACGTGACCTTTGTTTAGCAAACATTTAGGGAAGGAGCTATATTTTACTTCTAGCATGTTATATTTGATATTTTCAATGATTATGTAATATACTTTAGATTATTTGCTAAGAAAACAACAACCCCAGGTTTGACTCATGGCAGGAATTGGGTTGAATCACCTCACTCTGCGGTATTCCAGTTCTGTGGCTGCAGAGAGTAATAGCGCTTGTTGTTGTTTGCTAAAGTGATATGCGAATACTATTATGTGCAGTTATCTGTTGAGTGAGTGTACTTATGCTGTGTACTACAGAACAGCGGGTGTTTGTCGTGGAAGTTTTCCTCGAACGGCATCGCTTGTAGATTACTTGAATTTACACAGACATTCTGTGGTGGTAAAATCTCCACAATTTTATAGGTTGTTAGAACAACTCAAACGGAATAGTCCTGTTGGACAAAAACAAATATGAACATCCAACAGATCTAATGAAGAAAAAAAATTGACGAGAGGTCTGTCGTGGAAAGAATGCTAAGAAAAGTGTTGTCTCGCTTAGCAACTTTAACGGGCATTTCGGTTTTATCTGCACATACAACATCACTTTTTATGCAGGAATAGTGCAACTGCAATGCAGCAAATCGGTCTGTAAAAGCATTAAAATATATTTTTCACCGCGGAAGAACTGACGGCCCAACGCTCTCCAGATCTAAATCCATGTTATCATCTGGCTAAAAAAAAAACGTTTATGGAACAAATCCCCACACGCTCGACGAATCGTAAAACAGTATTCAGTGTGCGTTTTCCAATATTTCGTCACCTAAACGTTTTTGGTTGTTTAATGTGTCTAACAGATGCCAGATGTGTATAGATGCAGAGGGACACCATTTGGAACATCCTTTATAACGAAAGTTGAGGTAACATCTGTTATGTTTCGCATGGTTAGCATGATCTAGGGGAAATGTGACTGAGCTGTCCCTTGCTACTGCAGAACGGATTCATGTAGGACTGCTATGAGAGCAGCAGGATGCCACCCGCAAAACCAAAAGAAACTCTTATCTCCCAAAATACAAATTACGGTTCAGCTAGCCCTTCTAAATTCCCTGCTCGCGCTTTAACTGCGATATTGGTTTTTAGCGTTATTTCAAATTAGGAAACTTTTTTATTTATATAGAGTATTCATCTTAAAATGAGAAAATGGAACCTAATCCCAATTGTTTATTCTAAACCATATTTTCCTAGTGTTACTGATGTGCATTTACGCCTCCAGAATATGCCTTCTACGCAACCAACTTTTTAGGGTTACTAGGAATACAACAGAAACTATTTTAATGTGTAATGTTTTCATTATTACCGACTTCACATCACGACTGTCGTTTTGTTTTTGAGTGAATAACTTAGGCACCCGTTTTAAAAGCTGCTGAAAAAGTAATTCTAGTGTTCCTTTATAAATTATAAAAAAACGCTCATCCCAGCAATTTGACTCAAACAGCATTCGAACTAGCGACTTTCTCCCCAGACGCAGGTGGCTAAAATCAATACGGTAAACACGAGTGGCTGATGGTGGGGTTGAAAGTAGACATTCTAGCTTCTGAGATCAGAATTACCAATGTAATGTTTAGCTAATAAGATAAGTTACAACTTTAGCGAAGGAAATGGATTGTTTAATTCCACTGGTTTTGTTTAAAGGACAAGGATATGAATTACTCGCAAACACTCACATAGAACTACGTACTCAACCTTAATTGCATAAAACACAAAACCCTTACTGTTGGGGTAAGCTCTGGACTGCATCTGAACAAACCCGCAAATACCATGCGTGAATATGTATTAGCTGAATCACCCGTTTGCCCCTACCTTTCTTTGAATTTAACCTCTTTAACCTCTCATACGTTAATGTTTGAGTGGCCAGATTTTTTAAATCAAACCAATACGAGATGGACTCATCCGGGGGCTGGTGTGGACCGTCGTAGCGAAGCTTACCTTCCACACTCAGGTGAAATGTTCCTGCAATCTTCCTGTTCGCCATTGGCCTAGGCCTGACTTCTGATGATCGGCTAATGCGTATGTGTCGGACTTGAATACAAACCAATAAGAGATCGGCTTCCCAGGGCTGGTGTGGAACACGGCTGATAAAGGTATCGTACTAACACTAAATAAAGAAAAACACTTTAGGAAACCAAAAGTTTCCGTGCACTCGACTGTACCCTAGGACTGTCTTTGTTACCAGCTTTGCAGATATATAATATATATTACTTATATTAATATAAGTAATACTTATATAATAAGTATTTATCATATACATTATATAATATTACTTATTAATATATATAATCTATATATTACTTATATAGATAGACGAAAGCTCCACGCATAGCCAAAACACATTGCTGATAACCAATTAGAATCGCTAAATCCATATTTCCATGCATATGAAATAACTCAACCCCTGCACATGCAGAATTGAAATTTTAGAATTTGAAGAAAATTTGTCTTAGTATTTCATATTTTGTAAAATCATTATTCAATTTGCACAGAGAATCTCCAACACATTTTAGGAGACTGCAGGAGCGATTCCCAACAGCACTCGAGGAAGTAATTTCTTTGCATTAGATTTGTACACAATCTAGTATGTGAACATGAGTGTACCTGCATGTTTCCACCGCTTACTAACAAGATGACTCTCTGAGAACTGTCAGTAGGGAGATGTCTGAATGCATGTTCCACGGTCATATTAGAAGACATACTAAGACACATAATGAGCAAATCTATATGATAATAAAGTAGTTACAAAACATTTGACGAATAGCACTCTGTCTAGAGTTAGGGAAAATGGCTATTTTTCAGTAACAGTTTCGATTTCGCTAGTTCCAAAGAAATAATAGCTTGTAAACAATCGTTGCTAAATAACAGTCAAGTACGGCCATGACGCATAACCGTAACAGCAAGATACTCTTGGTCCACTATTACTTGCCTGACTCGGCTTCTTTCATATTAAGTCGTGATTCTTCGTTTCGTTCCCAGAGTATTGTGAATCCTCTCACTTCCACCATGTATGTGTGAATTCATAAGTACCGTAACACACATACAATATTATATAACACACAGTGATCGGACGAAACCACTATTTCTCGACACTCGATGCTCAATAAAGGCGATAGCTTGTTCACTGAATTATGTTCTTAATGTATCTATATTTCATGCTGAAAACTTTCAAAGCATTTTCTATCCATGTCATGGAAATTTCGTACGGTATACTTCTAAGCTACGCTCCTCACTCGAGTTTGACTTGCGTAAACAGAAACCAACAGATGAAAGAAAAGAACACTCATTTCTATGCGCTGTATTAGTTCACGTCGTAAGTTCTGATGTTTTCTGCTGGATTCATAGATTTTGGTCTCCGGATTAGGTAAATGTGAGATTTAGTCACCCAGCCAGGCTATTGCAGAAATGTGATGAAGTGCGTCAGCTAAACCAGCTTCATTCACAACTCGGTTAGCAATGCATGTTACATGTGTACATCAACTCCATCCCCCATTGTTTTACAAGTTTTCATTTACACGCAAGAGTCTGAAATGTAGTATTGATTCACCTATAGGAATTGCAGTCAAGATTTATCAAGAACTATACTCCAGCAACTCTTTGGGGACATGTGCGAGGCAATAACATTAACTCTCGACCCATCATTCCTTATCTAGCATAATGTTAAGTGCAATAACTTTCAATAATGCAAAACTTAAACATTTAGAGCTATCGAAAAACTATCGAAGGTTTATCTCAAAAGTATTAGTCATACTTCGATACCACCGAGTATCGAGAGTATAGAGGTATCGACGTCCCATCCATAATATATATATATATATATATATACTCGATAAGTATGTATATGTATTATAAAAACCCGATCATTAATCCGGAGTAAAGGAATCCATGTCCAACATCGTAGCAATCGTCATGTATCACTTTGCATGATGCTAATGATTTTATATTTCAAAAAAGATATCTCGGATAATGTTTCGCATGCATATTGCTAAAGCTTTACAGCATAATTAAATCTGGTCGGCCGGATGATTTCCAATTGGTGTTTGTCTTCTATTCAAATTTGGAAGCAGTGGTGGTTTCAAGGTCCCCAACATAAGTATGTCTGCAACTGTTATACAGTTATTTTTTCTTACTTATAGTCGCACAACTTTCTCATCAGTTAACTCAATACATACATTTTACTGACAATTAATGTATGGCATTATCTTTATATCCATTTCAGAATAATTGCAATAACCGTTGGTACATAATTTGTTTTTCTTCGAAAATAACATGGTAACAGGTAATTTGGAAGAATTTCTATAGTAAGAGTTTGTAGCTAGGAAGACAATCTTAATCTTTCAGTTCACGGGTGATATAACCTGGATAAACGTTTTAGAATTATTCACTTTCCTATAAAAATCTGATGTGATACACTCAAATGACTTTCCCTACCTCTGTCTGTATTTGTGGGTATAAAAACTATTCTTTCTAAAGCTTATTTTACTGTCTAATAGATTTAATCCAAATAAATCTTTGCAAAAATAGCTACATTACAAATTTCGTTATAAATACAAAGAGAACAGAGATAGTCAAATGTTTAAGAACTGGACGTTATGTTCTGTTTTTGAAATTCCATATTGTTTCCATGCAATTAAGAGAAACAACTGAAGATCGACGGGACTTTAAAAGAATGACAAGTATTGAACATTTGAACCTTTAGAAACGGCTCATGTCACAAAAAAACTTATTTTAGGTAGATTGTGCGTTTTAAAGATATCTATATTGTTTGTGTGGTACGTTTTTGTCTATCGCTTAACGTTTTAAAGTTATACAAGATTACAAAAATTATTATTAAAATTCTTAAAACACACCGGGCTTTTTGGCCATGGCCTAAACGATAAAACATCGCCTATCGATGTTTTAACGTTTAGACCACGGCCAAAAAGCCCGGTGTGTTTTAAGAATTTTAATAATAATTTTTATAATGTTGACACCGGCCGTGAAAGCTTAAGTATGTATATTATACAAGATTATACAAAATTCCCTCCAAGTGAAGAGGACTTCCCAGGCTATTCCCAGAAACCTCAATATTGTAGCGGACCAGATTGAGCGCCGAGGATTACATCAGATGAGGTAACCAGGCAGAAAGTGTCGAAACGAGGTTACCTCAACACGACCGCGCTAAGGAACGCGGAGTCAGCTCTTCTGTATGTATTTATACTACGGAGGTTTGACTCGAGGGGAGCAATTGTCGGGATCATTGTCTGAATGATGGTCTGAATCATTGTGGAATCGTCGTAGTAATCAGTTGAAGGGAGAGTTGTATCATCGACGACCTGAGGTCCGCTCAACTTAAACGAGTCGCCAACGCAACACCAGGTGAACAGGTAAGGATGTATCTCCTCTAAGTTCTGCTTGCTTGCCGGGCTTCACCACAATCTGAGTAGTCCACCTACGGGCCCTAATGTACTCACACTAACGCAATAATACAATTTATTGGCTCAATGCATCCCCTGTGCATTATTTAAATACCCCCATCCTGGAACGCCACCCTGGAGTACCTACCACCCCAGTACCGACGCATCCCCTATCTCTGAGCTATCACCCCTAGTGTAACCAACTACTGCGGGGCAACCACCCCTGGTAGGGGTGTTACCATATGGTGGAGGCTCCGGCTACAATATGGTGGCGACGCCAGGCACAATTGGTGGTGGCCAACTACTATGAGGGTGAGCAGAGGGGAAAACACCCTTACCTCTTCCAGCCAGGGATGTAATAATTTTTCCTCCCTCTTTCTTCTTTTGTTGCAAGGTGTAAAATCACACCCCAGTACGGGATGACCTTTACCCGGGGTTATCTATTGTAGATAAGAAAACCCAGTAGTTGATTACACTAGGGGGGTGATAGCTCAGAGATAGGGGATGCGTCGGTACTGGGGTGGTAGGTAGGGCAGGGTGGCGTTCCAGGATGGGGGTATTTAAATAATGCACAGGGGATGCATTGAGCCAATAAGTTGTATTATTGCGTTAGTGCGAGTACTTTAGGGCCCGTAGGTGGGCCACTCAGATTGGGGTGAAGCCCGGCAAGCAAGCAGAATTAGAGGAGATACATCCTTACCTGTTCACCTGGTGTTGCGTTGGCGACTCGTGTAAGGTAAGCGGATAACAGGTCGTCGATGATACAGCTCTCCCTTCAATTGATTACTACGTCGATTCTCACAATAATTCAGACAATCATTCAGACAATGATCCCGACAATTGCTCCCGACAATTCATTCCGACAATTGCACCCCTCGAGTCAAACTCCCGTAGTATAAATACATACAGAAGAGCTGACTCCGCGTTCCTTAGCGCGGTCGTGTTGAGGTACCCTCGTTTTGACACTTTCTGCCTGGTTACCTCATCTGATGTAATCCTCGGCGCTCAATCTGGTCCGCTACATCATATACACCTTACTTGCCACGTAATTATCTTTCATATATGGTATTTTAAACAAAAGCATTAGAGCCATGTTTTAAAAAACCAAAAGTTTCGAAACATTTCCATGCAAAGAGTAGTTGGGGTGGTGGATTTTCTTGAAAATCTTCATGTCGTATTCTTGGAAGATACTAAACTCAAATACCAAGTTTTGTATTTATCGACTTTTTGTTTTTGAGTTATGCTGTGCACAAACACACACACGTTTCAAAAAATGCTTTACGATATTTAGATTCAGGGCGCCTCAATATATGTATTTTCTGTGAAATCTCGGTATCGAATATTTGGGTGGAATGCAATACTTCCCCTACTTTCTCTACGAAGAGAAAGTAATTATAATAAGCGTCGCTTCAACTTTATACAGCGGAGGTGTACAAGTTTATTTTAATAAAATTAATTAAATGTAAGCTATAATCCCACTAAAAGCAAAAATGTTTATTTAGCTTTAAAAAAGTATGTCTCAGTTGAAACTGTAAACATTTAACGTAACGTAACATTTAATCCCTTATTGATGTGAGTTTAATTTCTTTTTGAAAGCATGTACACTTTGGAATCACTTTGATGACTAATATAGGTAACTTTTGTATAAACAAGAACAAATCCAAATTCTACATTCTAGAAATCTCTGTAGGGAAGAAACAATAGAAAAAGAAGTGAGGGAGATACATTTTGAAACTAGTAACACCGAAATAGAAATTAAATTGTAGTGCAGGAGGTCAAACAAACTTTGTAGCCCATAGATTGCGTAAACATGCACAGTGGGGCATCCGCATTCTGTAAATTAATTAAAATAAAGCTAAAGAGTTGAAATATGTAGTTAAACAAAAAACTTAAGGTTATTACACGTCATATAGTGCCTTTCTTTCTCACTGTTGGCACCACACAAGGGCTCACGTGCCAGCCGCTACAACTCGGACTCCCGTTTGAGGTAGTGAAGAGTACAGACGCACGATAGTGAAAGACTTTTGGCTGTTTTCCACTGTAAACGCCACGCGCGGCACAACATCGGCATACTGTGTACTCCCACCAGCTAAAGCTTTACCTGAGAGATAAGCCACCACACCCCACTAACTAAGACGTCGTTGAACAGACAATAGGCGAAGAATGCTAAGAACGGTTATTGGGGTAGATAAAAGGGAGCGTTCATTAATTGCGTTTGTATCATTTTACCATTGCCACTATCACGTTCTACCGGAACCCCCTTCCCCGTGCTCAACGCCGCGCTTACAACTCTTGTTTTTCAGCTTCGTTTCTCTAAAACGCATGATTTATAACGTGTTCATGATGGCTATATTATTAGAATACATTTTTAACAAAGTGTTGATATATATTATGAGTAAGGAAATTAAAGTTTCAGCTTGTTGATTCAACAAGGTAAATCTCAAGTGAAACTGCGGTTTAAGATAAGAAAATGGAGACACCTCCATATAGTATTCTGTATTATTGGGGAGAATAACCTAAAAGCATAATGAAATAGTTGAGTAAATGAAACTATTACTTAACAATGAATTCCATACCGTTATTTTACTTAAAATTGCTGAAAAGAAAATCCAGACAATCTGTTAAAAGTCCCCGCGTTATAGATGTTAACAAAATTCTTACATTTAAGTGGCTGCAATAGCAGTAGTAGCCGCCATGGCACGGTTAAAAGCGCAGAATGGATATCCCTGATTCGAGTAGGAGGAGGGTTGTAGTGTTGACAAATACCTTTTATGTGACCGTTAGCTATACCATGTAGTTGTTATTGCCACAGTAGTAGGTAATTGATTTTCGTCATTTGAAAGTTAAGATTATGTTATTCTCCATTAATTTACCTTTTTTTATTGCCATCACTAATCTCTTAATCAGGAAGTTCTCCATTGTTAAGAATTAACTGGATGAAACTATGAATGTTTTGCTGACATGTATCAAGCACAAAGTATTCCAATTGGTCTCGCATACTAAGATTCGCATAGAATAGAATATAATGTAGCGTGTGCCACTGGCTACTTGCCTCCTCTCGGGCAGGGAGTGTTTCCTGCGACGGCTGGCTTGTGATTGGTTGGAGAGAGCGAGAGGGATGAGCTTTCCTCTTGACAAACTGTCCGAAGCTCCTATCCTGTCGGGCAGAAACCTCCGTATTCCCCCCTTTCTGGCTTCCTGTGAAACTTCGAGGATATGCCGCCTGGGTATAAAAGGCAGGCTAGTAGCTGCTTCTGCATTTTCGATTCACTTCTTATATTCTGCTGTTCCACAGCAAGTACTTGGGCGTACGGTTAAATAATGTGTGCACAAGGAGAGAAGAGTCCTTAGTTTGACACGTTAGCGAGAAAACCGGAGAAAGAAGAGGGTAAATTGTGTGCTTGAGAACCAAAGTATTACCTTTAGGAAAGACCAGAAGGTGGACCAAGCCGCAATAGTTTTGAAGAAATTTATTTTTTCAACAGTTGGTAATTTGAACGAATGCATTTTCAGATAATTCTGGTGTACTCTATTTTTAAATAATAGTAACATTGCTATGATAACCTGTTTGAATCTGCATAACATGATGAATGAGTTTAAAAATAATAAAAAACTTTGTATTATATGAACATTCCCTAAGGTACTTCACATCTTCCAATGCAAAAGAACAGTCGCTAATCGTCCTAACAGATTTGGCTACTTCATTTGTAACTTTGTTTATCATTATACATTCCGCTACTTTGCACAGAATTAAAAAGGGGCGCAAGAACTTATTTGCAAAAAAGTAATGTATAGAAATGAGTTAGGGAAGCACAGACAGTAAATCTGGCAATTTGTCAACTTTTCCAGGGTACAAGGTTCACACTGGACCGGATGAATAGCTCATAAATAAGTGCCAATCCGGTTCTCTGCCAAGGCGACGTTGCTATTCTGAATTGCATTCAGGAGCACGAAGTGCCAAGAAAATGTCCAAACTAAATTGTCCTAAAAAGGTTTAAGTAACTCTTAGCATGCTAATTTAAACTTCATAAATTTCCACAACCAGAGCACCTGCATATGAAACAGCAGACGTGTCAATTTATTTGCATTGCATAGTAGATCAATAACATTAAAATAAACGGCTTAATTTATGCAAGCAAAATATCAGTTCCAAAAAGCGATACACTTACACTAGATTAAGTACCTACTGCATTCAACACCTTTCAAATGTGTCGAGATTTTACGTGTTTTGAGGCTCCACTGAATCCAGCACAAGAAAATGTTGTTGTATAAATAGATCAGAATACGGTGCGGTGAGAGAGAGAGAGTAAGCAGCAGTATAATTTTAAGACGAATATCATAAGCCGCAAATTAGTTATTTCATTCAGATCTTTTCCGGGGATGAAAAGGAACATTTGGAGGGGGGATTGCCTCCATTTCAATGAACTCTTTATTTTGGAAAATGATGTTATTTATTTCTTTCCATAAAAACGTTCTTAATTTTGTGTAATTCTGAGGACTGAACTCCATATTTTACTTTCCTTGCGCCTACCCATATTTGGTTGAAGAACTATTCCATTCTGTCTATAAATACGATATCCAGATTACATTAGTAATAGGTACAAGCTGTTAGGTCTCGAAAGCATAAATATTAATTTTTAGAAAGGGGTTAGTGTATATCTGCGCGCGTGTTTGTATAAACAACCTAACTCAAAAACAAAAATTGGGAAAATACCAAACCTGGGAATAAGTCCATCATCTTCCGAGAATGCGACATGCAGATTTTCATTAAATTCCCCCTCCCGACACAAACTATCCTACCGTATGTTTGACATACTAACACGAGGAATAAAATGTATGTCTAGAATTATTAATAGTCTGTTCTCTTCATTCTGAGTGAATTTTGTATAGCTAATAAGCCATAGGAGGCAGACAAGATTTGCTCGAAAAATGTAAGAGTTCAGTGAAATATGCACACAGTACTGCCATAAATTCTGTCAGAATCTCATACACTGCTTGTGATTCAACCACTTGCCAACTGCTGCTGCGTGGTTGGCAACCAATGCCCGACGGTTATTTGCTGCTGCTGTTGCTGCTGCTGACTGGCCTAGTGGAAGTCCGGAACTTAATCCATTGGATTATTCCCTGTGGCAGAAGCTCGACGCAATGGCATGTCAAAAGACACCACAACATTGAGATGTTAAAAACATCATCACGTCAGCTGTCAAGAAAATTCTACTGGATACGATTCGTACAGTTATTGATGAGTAGCCTCAACGTCTCCGCCGCGGTGTTGTCTCACGTGGTGACCAGTTCAAATAAGAGTATGTTCATTCTGTATCACTTTTTTATGTTATTTCAGAAAATTTGTATATTAATGGGCTTGCATAGTTTTATTTAGTAGCTATATGCATTGAAAGTACTGACAGAACTTATGGCAGTACTGTGTAATTAATGTCAAATAACTTTTTGTGTGTGAATTAATTATTTTTGGAGTATTTGTTGTTGCACATTTCAGTTCTCAGGTTGAACAGTGGCGAGCTCCGTGAATATCCTTATGCTACATATCAGTTTTACTTATCTGACCTTTCGCCAGAAGATTGTCCTTTATGGAAGGAGACGAAGCTTCAGGAATCTACTGTTGTCCACCCTTAAAGTTTTAGGACCATGTGTTTGAACGAAGCTGCAAAATTGATATATTGGCGGATATTTTTTCAAGCTACATTCAGGCCTAATACCAGTGTGAATGCCGAGTCAGTCAGGATATTGAAACTGTCATTTACAGAAATTCCTCGGTTCCAGAGCAGCTTAACTGCACTTCGGTCCAAGAACTTCGGTGGCTTCTTCATATTTACCTATTTACATAAAGAAGCTCCAGGACATGATCTTATCCCAGATATTATTTTAAAGCACATTACCACTAAGGCTTTGACCTACTTGGCCTCCATATTTAATCCTGCTTTTCGTCTCAGATATTTTCATGGAAACAAGCTGAGGTTATCGTTCTTTCTAAAGCTGGATTGTTCCCTTCCTTACTCTCTAGTTATCGTCCTATTAGCCTACTACTTACACTTTCCTAACTTTTGGAAAAGGCCATCCATAAAAGATTAAGCAACTTTCTAACGGAGAACGTAGTAGTACCACAACAACAATTTGGTTTTCACAGACACCACTCTACAATCCATTATCTTCTGTGATTAACTGAGGCGATTGCTCGCGGTTTTGAGCTTAAGCAATAGCAGCTTTCTGGACTTTAAAGCTTTCATGGAGTATATCACGCCGGTCTGCTCTAGAAGCTCAGGAGCATTGTGTTGCCGGATTATCTTTATAATGTAATTAATAGCTTTTTCTCACGTCGTATTTTATAAGTACGGATTGGTTCTACTCTGTCCTCTGTGTGGTCAGTCATGTCTGGAGTACCTCAAGGTTCCATTATAGCACTTGCGTACTTTATGTCTTCACCTACGACATACATGTTTACTACATGTCAACATATCCATGTACGCTGGCGATATTGTCATTCTTATCGCACACTACCAACTAGGATTGTATTCTGGATTGACAACTGGAGGTTTTCTTTGTACCACAAAAATATCAAACTAATTTTACATTGCGTCGTCCTATGGTTCACCCTCCTATTACTTTATAAGCTATTTCCATATTTTGGAAACGTGCTGACGACACTGTTAAACACCTTAGTCTGCATTTTGATCGTCAACTCTCAGATTAATTCAAAATTAAATCTCTTTACTCCAGATTATGCAAATTGCAACCCATTTTCAGCAATAAGTCTTCTTTGCAAACACCATATGCTTCTGTCTTGCGCAAGTCCTTACTTCGTCCTTTATTCAGATATGCTTGTACAATTTGGGAGGTTCAGCTGCAAGCAAATTTCGTCTGCAGTCTTTCAAAGTTTTAAGTTATACTGAACGCACCTTGGTTTGTCAGAAATGCCCAGATACATCATGAACTTGGACTCGGTAACATCTCTGCACATATTTGCTCTCAGGCTCACACATTTTTTCAACATTTTCACATAGTACCTGCGCAGCGTACTTCTTGAGACGAAGATTTGATGCGATTCAGGAGTTGTCTCTCGTAGGAATTGCTGCTTTCTTCCGGAAGTTGTTCCGAATTAGAAGACTTTCAGTGAATTATCTGTAGGTTTGGTGACACAGGAGACATGTGTGGCTGACTTCAGATTAAGCTATACTATTCATGTTTGTCATTATGTATTTTATCCCGATTATGAATAGTGTTTCTAACGCTGAACGAATATATCCAATACAAAAAAAAAATCGGAACTGACATGCGGTATCTATAACGCATCTTATATTATTCCTTCTTTTTCGACATAGACTTACTAGTAAAAAGCAACAATTTACAATATGCGGACAGTTGTGTTCTGTGTTTCATAGTTGCAACAAATCTATATTGCTCAATTATGATTTCTAGTCAAAACTATAACTTCATTTTCGTACCTTTATATATACAGGATGTTAGGGGTATGAGTGCACAAATTTGGTGTGCTGATAGATTCAAATATGAGCAATAAAATCGTCCGTATGAAAAATGCAGCTACCGTGAAATGTAAAGGAGATAATTGGGCATTATCGAACACATAATCTGCACATCGTGGCAACAGAGTAGGACTAAACAGAGATTGTTTTGTTTATTGTTGCTTCCGCTACCATACTGTGTTCACACCTACGACTGTTTACTAGTATGGTTAGTAGATCTGCACTCGAAAACAGGTTCTGCCAAGTGTCTGTTATCTTATCAACTACTGCAGGTAAGAAGGGGAGGGGTGGCTTTCTTTCACACTCTCCGTGCAGTGTTCCGAGCAAATAACTGCGCGAGCGGGTTGAATGAAACGATCTCGCACAAGAACAGCATTTATTTTGAAGATCAGAAATAAATAATTCTGCAGTGCGAGTTATAAGTAACGTATATAGTGTAACATTAATATTAAAACAAAGTCAACCTCTTTAAAATTCAATAAATATATTACGAAGAATCTTTGGGTAACATGAACACTATCGTATTTTTATTTGGAGATGATGCTGAAAATGTGCGCCGTTAGTATCTATGCAAGCATCACATTTTTTAGTAATTTTGTCCTACCAATTCTAGAGCTTGTGGGTTCTGCCCAATCTCTACACTTTTTCTTCAAATGTTCCAGAAATAAGAATCCAAAAGATTAAGATCTGGGGGTCTTGCAGGCCAAGATACTGGTCCAAATCGTCTTATCCAGCGATCAGGAAAGTTGCGATCTAAATGTCATCGAATCATTCCACTTATATGAGAGGGCATCCCGCCATGCATAAACCGCAAATTTTTCCTTGTTTGAAGAGAAACATCCTCCAAATGAGAGGACCATGTGTTTTTAAGAAACTGCTTGTAAGTTGCTCCAGTCGATCTTGTGGGTAATGTAACAGGAACTATCAACTTATCTCCAATTATTCCAGTCCAAATATTCAGTTAAAATGGTGTTGTAAATGATTTTGTCGCACTACATGGGCATTTTCAAAAGTCCAAATATGATTGTTATGAAAATTCAAAATGCCATTACGTGTGAAACACTCATCAATCACCAGCACCTGTGACGAAAAATCAGCATTGCGCACACACTGCTCTCTCAGTCATTGGCAGAATGCTACTCCAGGCTGATCATCGTTTTCACCTAGATGTTGCACTCTTTGGATATTATATGGGCGAAGTAATTCCCTTAATGTTCTATGAACAGTCCAATTTGATACACCAACATCACTTGCAATACCGCGGGTACTAGCATCTGGATCCTCTTCTATCAGCTACAAAATTGCTTCCTCTGCTTGCTCACATTCGAGCGCTGTGGACCCCGGTTTTCAGGTTGCAGAATCACCCTTCCCGACTCTTAGACTCGCTTGAGCTAAGGCAGAAACTCCTGCTAGGAAACTTACCCCTATACAAGCATTGGGATTCACGCGCGTTGTACTCAGCTTTGCCATACGTGAGCAGCATGCCCAGATACTCCTGATTTGAAAGTACTGCTATAGCTATGAATGCGCTGTTTCGAATCGCGTAGGCATTCAACGCATCTGAACACTGACAGATCTAGCACTTGGTGCAGGTACGAGGCAGTTAGGTAGTTGTATCAACATGCCTGATCTTCCTCTCTAAATACACGCCACTGTCGCGCAGTTGCCAAGCGTAACTCCACGAATTTATTTCATGTAACAAATTTGTGGCTAAACGACTCGTTTTAGCAGTAAACGGTAAACACATTAATCATTCTCATCTTTTGAAGCCCCATCTAACTATGCTAATTTCAGGAGTAAAAAGATAACGAGATGTTAACATAGTGGCAGTCAAACTGTCCACACATTTTATTTTTTTATTTATGAAACAATTCACTAGAGAGAAAAATGGAAGAGGAACTAATGTTCCAGTTTAACATCAAGAAGTTGCCCTTTAAGTTTGTGCAGTCATGCCCCTACACAAGTACTATAATATGAAAGAGTATGTGAAGTCGCAATGGATAGAGAAGGCCATGCGAGTGAGACTGATCAGATTTTTCATTCTTGTAAAACTTCATATACGTGTAGTTAGCTAAGAAACAAAGGATAGACAGGATTTTAGCTCAGGCATTTGTGGCATAAACAGCTTTCCGAAGCATTTTATGTTGAATGTTTAGATTTTCCTCACTTATAAATATGTTTTCATATTTTAAGCTCACATTTTTTATTTCTAATGGATTAAACTAATGTTAGTAAATCAGTTTTTGTACTACCCAATGAAACCAATTCATATACTTATCGCATACAAATAAATTTATTAGGAACTTACGCATACTATTTTACATATAATGTCCATAAAATGTTAATGGCTTAAAGGAGCCGTATAACAGTTACATTTACAACATTTCCTTTGTTACTAATTTTACTTCCTCTGTACTGTGGGCAGCTTTACAGACTTTGTAATTTCCTTAAAAGGTCTGCATAAAATTCAGAGATTCACTCAAAGTTTCCTGAACCTTGTAAATGGCTTTAATTACATTGCGAGTTGCAAAGAGCGTTACAAAACTATTTTTTGTGAGAAAATCTGTTTCCAGAAATTATCCTATGTTTTCCTCAGCATAAAAAGGTTTCAGTGTCTCTCGATGTGCGACCACTAATACGCTCTAAGCCCGCTAATTCTCTGCGCGGTTCTTCCTTGTAGGATGTTTCTCGCAGGTAGTTTGACTTTAATGCTAATCTCATTGAGGAAGAGAGCCGCTTCTCTTTTCGGGCGTCCTTGAAACGAAGGGAGGACCTGGAAATCCAATAACGAACTGGTAGTGGTGGGGTTACAGCTGGCGGGACCTCGCCCCGGCCACGGGTGACTTGCTGCGCCTAACAGGTCAGGCCACACGCAACGCGCGAGAACAGGTTCACTCTCTCATAGGTCGAGCGCATTATATTCCTGTCACGTCCTTAACTTAAAGCATGCAACATCACAGTTATTATAGTAATTATTATTAATTAACTTATAATTTTTTGTAAAATGCTGTGTATAAACTTTTATAGGTAGCACAATCGTGTTTCCGTGCCTGAATGGAGCTTAACATATGTTTGTTATGATCAGAGCCCGGATTCTGATGAATATAATCTTAATTGTTGCATCACAGGCATTACTAACGTGTACATAAATCCTGTCCATGGGCGCCATATTATGAAGATGCATATCTTTTTTCGATTTTACATCATTATATTGCCCTTGTTTGTCTTTATTAAGTAATTTTCTTGAATTTATATTGAATATTCAAACAGTTTTATGTTATTGACATTTTCATAAGGATAACTTTTAAAGCATCAGAATTTTTTTGTATTCAACTGAGAAATAAGTATAACATTGTGCATCTTTCACTCGTATTCTTGATAAAAAAAATCACATAGCTATTTAATGGTTAATCTGGAAAGGGTTAATTCTGGTCGGAGGGGTGGCTATCGTCAGGAGAGCAGGTATAATTACAGTTATGAATCATGTCCCAAACTAGGGATGTGAGACGTCAGTGCGCACGGTCAAATCGCTATTGTCCTCGTCCTTATATCGTGTCATAGGCTGTAAATTCCTCTTCATTCACTATGAGTTTTGTATAATTTGAGAACTCAAAAGTGCTTAAGATCTGATTCATTGGAAATTGGCTTAATTTCTTCTAAGATTCTTCAAGCAAGATCATGGAACAAATATGTACTTGAGTGAATTTCTAAATTTCTCATCATTATTCTTACTTCTACTTTTTCTGTTTGTAGAGCAGTTATGCCGAGTATAAATTAATTTATAACTTTCTGTACCTTAATTTTAATAAAAATAAGGTACATAGTTTTAGGTCATTTTTAATGATTGTATTACTTTATAAAAACTTTAGGTAACCAAAATCCGGATCCTTGTTATGATAATACCTTTGGCAAAAATCTATTACTTGCAAATTCTTATTCGCATATTGCAATACTGGTTTTCTGAATTTTGTCTATCTACGGGCTTTTTTATAGATTCGGGAGCACAAAAGTTGCCCATCCCCCTGAATTGCAACAGTGTTTCTTTCTTCCGTAAGGTTTCCACATTTTTCTAACCAACCCAGGCCTTTTCAAGTCTCTATGACTGGCTTGGAACTTATACCAAGAAACAAACATGAACCAATGAGAAATGTTACACTCGGTGTGCAACCAATAACTTTTCTAAATAAATTCGACTAATTCGCGTAAACATGTAAACATAGCTAGTCCAATCTAACATGGTTAGCATATCTACCTTGTAGAGGGAGGGGTGGGTGGATGGATGCAGTTACCTGTGGCACCGAAGTGCATAACGGTCGTCGTCGTCGTCGTCGTCGTCGTAGTAGTAGCAGCAAACCATCGTTGAAACAAACGCATTTTATAGTCAGCCTTATTAATATTACCACGATTATTATTAATTTAACGGTAATAAATAATTAAAACATAGACAGCTCATCTCAGTATCAAATGGCCAATCAATTCTGTAATTAGCAAGACAGCGAAGCTACGTATGTCAGTACGAACGTAAATCCCCTTGTTCTTATATGGGTCACGTTTTCTTCTCCCAAATGTACATGTCATAGAGTTATGAAGCTCCCACTTATTGCTTATATTTGCAGGATGTAGAAACTCTTATCAGTCATCAGTTAAAATATTATTTCCTCTAGAGAATACATACCCCTAACTCATCATATAAGCACATGTTGAATCCTTTGCATTTTTCCCTCTAACCATATCGTCAAAACCTAACTGAAGAAATATATGAATATCGATAATTTCATTTGGTTGTGATATTTACCGTAAGATCATGTATAAAAACTTAAATATTATTATAAAATAACTATCAAAACTGTTTAGGTTATCCCAGGCGTGTCATCTCCCAATGCTGTATAACGTTGTAGTCATTATTCGCCAGATGGATCAGATATAGTGAATTTTTCCTATGATCGCAGCTCCAAACGTGAAGCCATATTTATAGTGATGTCATATGCCGTGTTTATTTCAGCCAATATACATATAAGCACTTCCGAGCAATGTATGAGCTCAAAGCTGCTAAGTGATTGAAAATATCTCTATGATATAAATCTTTCTGCGTAATGTTAACTGTAAACAATTTAATTTTGAGAAAAGCTACAATTACTAGTTTTGCACCATCCTATTGGTATTTGGTTCACCCAATAATGTCATTTTGAAAGCTTTAATTTAAAATAGTGTGAATATCCTAAATAAAACACAGAACTGCATTTACACATTCTTAGCTTTATCGTTTGTGTGAAAGTAAATGACTGTGTTGTAAAGCTTGCACTTTTGTAACGACTCGAACTTTCGCGGTCTTCCGACGATAATCTGTTTCCTGAGTGAAAGTGACTTAACGTAAAATTCTAACAATGATATTGCATTTATACTTGTTTTGGAGTGCTTCTAAATATATTTAGAGAAACATGTAGGATTTAACACATATAGACTCTTGCGTTATTTGCTTAGGAAAAACTGTAAACATGAATGTATCTGAAGGAGTACATCAATTGTACATATATTTCAACTCTTAGTTCATATTAATGCTTTACTTCTATATAATTTGTTTTACAAAGCACAGTATTTTAATTTGCTTTGAGTAGGATATTAGAGTCAGTTTATCCCATAAAGAACGCAAATACTTTCTCTTTTTATTTAGGGAACTTTGGGACCTTTCATTTGTGAAAGATCATTAGTTTTATTTTAACTCTGAAATATGCATTATTTAGAAAAATGCATAGTGTTTTATTTATCGATTTGTTTTGTTTAAAGTGGTTAGAATTGTTTCAACTCGGTAATGGGCAATTCGTACCCTTATTTAAGAAAATTTCATTAAGTATTCATTTTTGTATTTAAGTTAAATGCAAAATATTTACGTAGATACAAATTATTTCATTTCTCATATGCTTTAATTACTTGAATGAGTACAGTAGTAGCATTCACACCGATACGAATAAAAACATTTTATTTTGTTTCGTTTGTGCTTAACCACAGCCAAACGGCCGGAATGGACAGACACTGTTTACAGCTGACACATTCCTCTGAGTACAGGCCAGCCGGTCTGGACACAATATAGGTCGCTAACACGTGTACGGATAAATGCCAGTAGCTTGTCGCGTTGCCGGAAAAATATGTCACCAAATGATGAAACCTACGCAAACTTGTTCAACCCCTTGCGTTAGTATCTATAAGTATTCTCTTTCAGACGACGTGGTTCCTTCCATCCAGTATACACTACAACTGCACGTTTGAGCCATAATACACTCTTTGATTTACACGATGTTGTATAAAGTTACTTTATTACTCAAGTTCAATTCACGATATTTTCACCGTATACCAAAGCCGTATCTTTTAATATATTAGCCAATGACCAGTGATATGTGGTTAAAGAAATATGTGCGTATAAAACTATAACAGGCTTTTTATTGTAATTTTTCCTTCTGATGCTAATATGTATGCGTTCGTTACCTTTTCACTCAAGAATGGTCGAATCAATTACAATGAAATTTTGTATCAATATATCTTAAAGTTTTCCTAAGCAATTAAATAACCAAGATTTATAAGCATAATGTTTAAAAGAAGTTATTTTTAAAACACTTCGATAACATCAATATTTATGAAGTTATTCCATTTTTTCCTTTTCATTAGTCGTGTACATAGGTCAAGTGACGTTTTAATTTTGCAGCTTTTATTGTATTTTCTTGGTTGCCATAATAAAGAATAGTATTTCGATCTCATAACAAGCATGAAGAACAACATATGTTGTTATTAAACGATTTTATAATAGCTCATAAATAGTAAATTACTTAATAGTTTTCAAACCAACATAAGGCATGTGCTTTCACAGAGAGACAGTAAAGCAAGATCGTGAAGGAGAGAATTATAGAGTGGGAGAAGAAAAGAAGTATGCTAGTACGTATAAGTGAGAATGACAATGTGAAAGAGGTAGAGAAAGGGATTGACAGACAGGCAGAGAGACAGAAGAATCTTTGCCTTTTACACAATAATGCGAGCAGAGCTTCTATTTATTTTTATTGATTTATTTTTAAGAGAAAGTACTAGCCACTGATTGTGCTCCAGCAACCTCGCCTGAGGTTCCGGCTACACGCAAAGCATAATATGCCGAATAAGTTGCCTAGCACTGGCGGAGTCTGAATTTTTCAGTCATCTGATTCTACCTTTCCAACCCTGTCCAACACACGGCTTGTGTGAAAGAACAATTAATTCCACGAGTCTAAACGAATTTCAGGGACCACACATCGTATCTTATTGTAGTTATGCTGATGAAGCCTGCGTCATATGGATGTGACAGCTCTTTTATAAGTCTATCGATCTTCCAATACGTTTCTATGTTCATGTGGCCACTGCAGAGTCTGCAACTGACGGTATGCCTTAAGTAGAAAAAATCGGATGCGATTGGTTCGCTATTGGCTTCCGAAAATGCCCCATTAATCCTTTATATGAATCATTCTTTGCACATTCAGAGATAGTATGATACTGGTAGTGGTGGTATTTATTAAGTATTTAGTATTACATTAATTGCATAACACAGTCACATGGGTCATAAGCCCGTACATGCTCTCTAGAAAAATACCTGGTCTGTATATGTGACTTGCAGTATCAACCAGAAAAACAACTATTTTTTTATAATCACCGCACTATATACATACATATAAAATTGAAAAAAACACTCAAACACACACACACACACAGTCGCGCACAAGTACTCAAGCACCAAATATGTTTAAAGAAAATTTACATAAACACCTTATCTCTTAGTACACGTACTTCCATTAAGTATGTGCCCAAGCTTGGCCAGTTTTGGCTGTTTAGAATCATGTCCCAGCATGCTGTCCTCCGTCTGTTGGAAGCCAAAAATACTTCCGGTAATAGTTTTTTCCTAATACCCTCCGTCTGCACGCATGCTGCCAAAATATGCGTCCAGTCTTCTTGTTCCCCGCATAATGGGCAAATCCTCCTGCCATCGTCATCAACAATCTTGCGAGCTTTCCACCCTCCCAACCTAAGCCATGCTATTCCAGTCCTCTGTTTTATACTCAATTCCAAAATATATGTTTCCTTACCCCACCTAGTTTTTATTTCATTTTGTAGCTCCAATGTTGATCTTTGTCTACATTCAGATTCTATTTTCTGCCTGTTTATATCGCATAGTCGTCTTTTGACTTTTCTCACGGCACTGTGGGGTTTTGGAATGTGGAAGGTTTGAGGGGAAAACTGGCTAGTGGTCAATTTTTTAACTTGGTAAATAACTTGGACATAATTGGGTTAGCAGAGACTTGGCTAAAAAACAATGAAACTGTGGACATAAGTGAATTCCAAGGTGTTTATAGTGGTTCAGAAGTGAGAGGTAGAAGGGGGAGATATCCTGGGGGCGTTGCTACTTTCTTTAAGAGTAATTATGTACAGTCTATTAAGGAAATACAGAGTCATCTCAGGGGAGCAACCTGTATATATTGTAATATAGCTAATATTAATATTGTTGTTATAACTGTATATCGTCAGCCGGTTACGTCCCAGTATGCTGAGCCAGAATTCTTTACAGATTTAGGGGAAACAATTCTAGAAATCAGGGACGAATATCAGGATGCAAAGCTAATAATAATGGGTGATCTGAATGCTAGGATAGGGCAAGAAAATATTACAATTAAAAAAGGGGACTTAGATAACAGAAAACCCGGCAGAAACAGCAAGGACTCAATCCTGAATGCAAGAGGAAAAGAGTTATTGTTCTTTTGTGACGCCTACGAGTTAGAAATAATGAACGGTTCGGACATGCCAGGGGAAGTAACATTTGTGCATACGAATGGGAGTAGTGCCATTGACTACATTCTGTGTTCACAGGACGTATTGCCGTTAGTTCAAAATTTTAAGGTTGAAAACAGCATTGACTCTCATCATTTTCCACTGATAATGACTCTAAAAACATCTCGGCTGGTTTCTTATACAAGGGATGAAAGCGCATGCGAAACACTGACGCCATTGTTTAAATATAGATGGAGGGAGGCAGGAAAGGAGATTTTATTAACACTTTAGAAAACGAAATTATATCTTTTGACGTAGATCAACACAAAGGAACTGAAAGTATAATAATATAACTAATATTCTACAGAAAGCAAGTGCACACATGCTAACAGGAAGGGTTAATGCATCAAATGGCTTAACATCAAATAGTTGGTACAACGATCAGTGTAAAACAGCGAAGAAAGCAGCGGAATCTGCACTTGTCAAATACAGAAGAGAGGGGGGTGAAGAACGTAGAATTTCTTTTGCAAATCTAAGAAAGTCATATAGGGAAGTCCTAAAGCAGAGCAAAACAGCTTGGCAGGACGCAAAGACAGAAGAGGTACGTCAAGTAGTCGAAAATGGGGAAATTGGTGACATGTGGAAAGTTATTAGACAGATTCGAAGGCGAAGGTCCATTCAGGCAACTATCCCTGCTGGAGAATGGATAAAGCACTTTAAAACTGTCTATGAAGGAGGGGAGTTTAGGATACAATTAAATACTTTGGCCGCTGAAGGGATGACTGGGGTTCCAATTGTGCAATGCTTGATTATGAAATTAGCACAGCAGAGGTTGTTCGTGCAATAAAATGTTTAAAAAACGGGAAGGCAGCTGGTATAGGGCTTGTCAGCGGAGTTTTTCAAGATCTCGCTAGAAATTAATAAAATGGTAGATTTCTATAGAAAAAGCTTCAATAAAATATTTGAAGGCGGAGAATATCCGGAAGCATGGAAAACCGCCATTATCCAACCTCTTTACAAGGGCAAAGGGAGTTACAGCATTCCAGGAAATTACAGGGGTATCTCGCTGCTCTCTATATTTGGAAAAATTTACAGTAGAATCTTATATGAAAGAATTAAGTGTTGGGCTAAGACACATCATAGGGTTTCTAAATTTCAGGCAGGATTTAGTATGCTGCTATTACAGTAGCACCACCACCTTTTCGCCATATGTTCAATGATTTCTGCGCGATTTAAGACCGCACGCTTGTACCACTTATTTACAATGCATATAAATTCGAACAATTTATTGCGTAATTGTATGCAAATCCAGAATAAATGCCAGAAAAATGGGAGCACTCATTCAGAGGATATACCGAGCGTTCATTTAAAATGGTGCCATGACGTCATTGAATCAATGTTTTGAAGCGAGTGTCAGCTCCAAAATATAGGAAGTAACATAGTATACTTGTGGCGGAGGAGTTACATTCATTTATTTATTTATTTGTTCTAGCAATCTTCCTTAGAATATGGCTATACATCAGCCCACGCTGTTATCTTGCCATATTCTACCCATATTACACTCTTTAATTATAACATAAAAATGATAATAATAATAATAATAATAATAATAATAATAATAATAATAATAATAATAATAATAATAATAATAATAATAATAATAATAATAATAATAATAATAATAATAATACTAAATATAATATAATTACATAACTTAACATCACATGATGAAATTAATTTAAAACCCTTTTTATTGTCCATAACCATTTCCTTTTTACTTTGGACAGGTACTCTCCTACCATTTTACTATCCTTGTTAAAAATCTTGCTTAAAGCTACTTTCCTGTTCAGTTGAACCACTTCCCATTTATAGCTTCCTTTCTCCAATGCTGCGTACCTTTACAGTCAAAAACGATATGTTCTAAATCTTCTCTTTCCTCACATATTGGACACTGGTTCTGTGGGAACCCATTTCTCATTTAAATTAGTCTCCATATACCTGCTCGTACCCAGGCTATACTTTCTCTTTGTTCCTTATTTGAGTTGTCCAGATACTGTTCTCTAGCCCATAAATTTTTTATTAATATATATGATTCCAAGGAACTTTTCTTTCCAATGTTACTAAATAAATTTTGTATCTCTATATCTTCAAACCTCTGTCTAGCTTCTTTCCAAAAACCCTTAACATTATTTTCCCTCCTTCTCCAAATTTCTCCCAGACCACTATTTTCCAAATTAGTTTGTATACTATAACGCCAACCATCTTTCTTTAAGCCCCTTTCTTTGAATTCCAAACACTGCCTCAACAAGTTCTTCTCTTCTAAATTTAATAGTCTGTACCAATATTTAAAAGCTCTCTCCATTATTACCCCTTTCCCCCCACTCTTTTCATTTCAATTAGAGCAAATTCCTTAACTGTAGCATTTGGTAGGCCTAAGACTTCTCGACAAAAACTCCAATGTACCATATCTATCTCTTCCCAGCATCGTTTTACTCCCCATATTTCACTTCCATATAACATTTTTGCTTCAACTACTGTGTTATATATTTTCTCTAGCCATTTAACATTTATACCTGGTATTCTATATTTGCACCCTCTAATCGCTGACATTGCCCCTTTCCCCTTTGTCAATACCAGTTTCTTCTGTTTCTCCCATTTTCCACCCCCATCCATTTTAACCCCTAAATATATACAATCTCTGACCACTTTATATTCCTTCTCTCCATTCTTCCACTTTTCATACTTGCCCAGTTTAGAACCTTTCTTAAACAGTATAATTTGATTCTTCTCCTGATTTACTTTCAGATTCCATTCATCACAGTATTTATTCATTTGCTGTAGGGACTGCTTAGACCAATCGTTGAAACTGATCCTATCACTAAATCGTCAGCGAATAATAACCCAGGGATTGATACCTTATTTATCACAGGCAGCCAATTATTATTCCTTCCTATCTCAGTGAGGATATCATCAATATACAGATTAAATAACACTGGACTTAACTTATATCCTTGTCGTAACCCCTTCCTTTGGTTTACTTCTTTTGTCACCAATCCTACTCCTACTTTCACACAAAATGTGTTCTCCTTGTATAGAGCTTTAAATAAATTCACTATCTGTTGGCTTACTCCCTTAGAAGTTACATAACAAGTATGGCATTGAACTAGAGGATTATTAGTACGTAATCATAAAACATATACAAAATAGCGTGTC
This sequence comes from Deroplatys truncata, assembly GCA_030765065.1. Lineage (NCBI taxonomy): Eukaryota > Metazoa > Arthropoda > Insecta > Mantodea > Mantidae > Deroplatys > Deroplatys truncata. The sequence goes on along the minus strand of CM060975.1, from coordinate 249,862,991 downwards.
TGGCATTGTCACACACAAAAGTGTAAAGTAAGCAACCAAACACCTTAATCTTCCTTGCATACCCTATCAACGTCCAATCATTCTATACAGGTAATGTTTTTTATCTTTAGCACAAGAGAGCCGCATCACCCTGTTGACAAATCCATGCTGCCTTACACTAGAGATAATCACAGCTTTCACGGTCCTTCGATACAGACGAAACAAAACAGTACAAATGAGGTTTTGGTAGGACACGTACTGTATAGACAGCCAACTGTTGCTACGACATGGAAGGTTATCACGCCTTCCTTCTAGGCAACTTCTCCGACATACGCCTCTGTAGAAGTTAGGCGGATTGAAATCTAGGCTCAGCGGCTAGAAAAGTGACACCATACAGTATGTCATGCTGAAATGAACACCCAAACATAGTACTCCTGAAAACACAGATATCAAATCGAACCTCAGATGACGAAGGTTAACGAAGACAGTGCTTCTACAACGAGGAGTGAAAGGGTCAATAAATTTGAGCTTCTGAAGATTTTAATACACATTTTTGCCAAAATGCTAGAATATAAATTGAGTGACCAATTTTATTTCATTAAAAAGTTTAAGTGTACGTTTTTAAATATACTAGTAATTTAACCTTGAAACTTTTAGCATTAAATTTCTTCGCCAGTGTATTTGAATCCAGGGACTCAAAACCATAACATTCTAGAGGTGCAAAATTAGCAAAATGAGTAATGTTTTACTGGAATCGATACAGTGACATCCGAAGGTACAACGAATTAATTTGGTCTGAGTTGAGAATGAACCGATTACCAATGATGTAGAACAACTAGTGTAGACCTAAAAGTGAGTAAAAGCACTTTGAGAAAGTCTTTTGTTATCCTGCAAACATCCTATCTATGATTGATCGAAGGTTGAAAACGTCTGCCTGGAAAACGAAGACTGTCTGTCTCTAGGTAAGATTTGCTTCTTCCACTTCTGCTTAATGATCCAGATGATTTTAATGTATCAAATTTGATCGCATCCTTAAAATTAATTGTCTTCCCTAGTCTGCCTCTTTATCCCTCTTGTCTTTCTTGTACTAGCTCTCAGTGCTCCCTCTTTTCTTTGTCTTGGTTTCCCTTCGCAATTCGGCACAAACACTCCTTCACAGTCTCACCATGAGTTTTTCGATTTTTTTTCATTTGAATATATTAATGTAATAAATTATTAACTATCACTAGTTTCTCCTCTGAATCTATAATCGCATTGGCCTACCAATAAATCACGTTTACAAAACCGTTATCCCTATTAGACGTTCCATGAATATCTTAAAAATCATTTGCATAGTATTTAATGTTTCTTCTATTTTGTATTGCTTTTCCTTTATGACTTCATCATAAGTTGCCTCAATATGAAGTCAAAATAAATTTATGGGTTATTTACTATTGTATGTTGCAATTCCCATTTTTCTTTTATTTCCTTTATTTTACCTTGTATATCGCAACCTTTGTATCCAGGACAATTTTTGGTTACACTGTATTGCATGTACAAGTGCAAGTTTAAAAGCAGTTGTTTCCAAAACAAAAGAGAACTAGAAGAAGGTAATAAAATGCATTGAATATGTTAATAATATAGCATTTTTAATCGAAGGGTATACTATACTTAAAAAACATGCTCACAGAGATAAGTAGCAACTAGGAGCGCGATGTTTAGATAAGTGCTAAAAACGCAGACCGAGTTTAATGGAAGAACCACTTGTGAATTTAAGATGAGTTAACGGAGAAAAAAACTATAGATGCTTGGGATGTACCATAAATAGTAACATAAGTCGTTATAAAAAGAAAATAACATATATTTCATATTCCTGAAGACATTAGATAATTGTATGGCTTGTGAAATTCTTAACTTAGACACTGCGACGGACGGGGGAAATATTTTAAGTGGACCGTATGAAATGGACAGGAAAAATAAGTATTTAAGTAGTTTTTGAAAGAGAAGGCGAAAGATGAGAGCAATCTGGAAGAGGAAAAGGTTTTGACTGAAGTAGTGTAAACTGCTTTCTCGGAGATACACTGAAAGAATGGTGAATGGTGAAAGGTTCCGAGCAGAAAAATATACCAGTTGATTGACAGTATTGAAATAAATGTTTCATATGCGAAGACGGAGAGGAAAGTCTTTAGAGCAAAGAATGGAGAAGGCCGAATTTACAATGAGGGGCGTTATTGGGCAGATTAATATTTTATACACTCATATCTTTTACATGATTAAACTTAATTTGTAATACAAATCAGCATAAATGCATATTTGAAGGAATTAAATTCACAAAAGATTTACTTCTTACAATGAAGTGGGAATGTCCAAGTTTTAATGTGTACAATCCAAAAACTAAAATTTATAAACTTCATTTGAATCGTTTATGAAAGAGCTTTAGTGTATTTTTCAATTCAATGAGTCATATACAGCATATGGGTTTCTGGATATAGTTATTTAGAGATGAAAGAGTAGTAGTTTAAATCAAAGAATAACACTTATCTGTGTTATTCCATGTTAAACCAGTTTAAGTGCAAAGTTTTAAATATTACTAAAAGAGCTTAAACCAGTGAACGAGATTTATCCTTCATGTGTTCTAAATAAGATTGTAGGTTCCTCTCTTGAACGTCCATGGTTCTACTAGGTATGAGAATTTTCTCTAAATTGGATAAAAATAACTCAAAAATAGGGGTAAATTTATGGGAATAGTATAATAGAAACTTTACTCTTAATATATAAAATATGCAATAAAATTTCAGTAAAAGTGTATGTCCTGATATTAAAATTATTTACAATACAGCCAATGTATAAAAAGTATTAATGCCAAATCAGATTTTCGCCCATAGCTTTGCAGGTATTAACTATTACGACTTTCTTCACTTATGTAACACAATAACATATCTAAAACATAATAATTATAGTAACTCTCACATGACTTTCTTCAACCACTCTTGTACAAACTATACTTACAAAAGTTTATTTTTATATTCGCTTCAAGTTAATCGAGATAAACATTTGCAAATACAGTTTCATTACACATTTCTCTGAAAGTGAAATAGGGCTACTGCAGGCTGAAGCCATAGTCAAAACTTTAAAAAGCGAATCGCTATATGCTGGGTTTGAAATTCCATACTCTTTCCACGACATTGTTAGACACATATGATGATTACACTTCAAAAAATGAAGTACCAAGAATTCAAACCAATTACAATATCTCGGGAAGCTTGATGCCACAAACGTTATTTGAAATAAACTGTGTGTTTTAAAGAGATCTACCTTTTTTGTACAGTAACTTTTTGTTATCTTATGGTTTGTACGTTATGCAAAATTACACACAATTCATTCCCAATGAAGAGGACTTAGGAGGCTATTCCCAGGAAATTGAAGATGCATATTTTATTATCATGCAATTTCTTAATTATGTGACCATTTTAGCCATTTTTGTGAAAATTAAATAATTACGAAAACTTTCCACGTACAGGGTAGTTTGGTGTGGAGAAATTATTTAAAATCTTTGTGTCGCATTCTTTAAACACCCGTCTTTTCGTTTTTTAGTTGTTCAGTTCACATACATGTATGTGTATATATAATTCCTTTTTTAAAGCTTTTTTTTTAATTCCGGAACTTAAAAACATGCATTGCTGGTAAAATATACGTATGAAATTTTAGGTGGAAGGCAGTATTTCCTTCAATTACTATAAGTGTTAATGGAAAATTATATTAATTTAAAGATTTATTTATGTTTAAATAAAATATTAAATTATATTTTCTTCGAATTACGTTGAGTAACTCAAAATACATCAAGATAACTTCTACTTGATTTTTCACTAATGAGATGGAGGTTCAAGTTTTGTCCTTATCCTTATATTGAGGGTGCACATAAAGTCCCTGACTTTACAATGTGTGTAAAGGGCCATAGGGTATTCTTTGCTAATATATTCATTTATACCATCCAGGTAACTGCTCATAGCAGATACTCCATCATATCCTTGTGGAACCATAAAACTATTAGAAATATCAACTTGTTTTCTGAATTGCATTTGTGAACTCAAAAGGCTTCATTCATTTCAACATGAACTCCTCTAGTTATTCGTAGAAAGTTGTGAAGTTTTCTCAATAGGTTCCGTATCATGCTGGAAGTGATACTTTGCACTGCATCCTTCACTTGAATGCTTGGCACTTAATCATTTGTGAAAACTTTATTCTTAACGTGGCCCCATATAAAGAAATGTAATTGTATAAGAGCGAGGAGGCTAGAGAATGGGTCCATCACAAGCAATCCACCGAGTGCTGAAACGCAGGTTCAGTGACTCGTGCACACTGCAGGCACGTATACCATATTGCTAGAAAATTATGTTTGGACTAGTAAGTGCTCCACCTGTGGAAGGAAAAATTATTCCAACATGTCATGATGATTTGCTGCATTGTCACTGTGCTCGTAATGTGAGAAATGAATGACCCACTACCTTATCGTGCATCACCTTCACCTTCGGACTGTTTTTATTTCACAAACCACACATGGATTCTTGGATCCCCATATCTGAACATTGTGTCTGATAACCTTCCCGTACAAATAAAAAGTTGACTCGTTCAAAAAAACAATGCAATTTAAATAATGATGATCTTCGATATTGCGCAATATATCAACAGGACATTAAGTGTTTTCCGCTTATCATCAGATTTCAGATATTGCAGCAACCGAAGTTTATATGACAGGGCCGAAGATCTTATGTAATACGTTATGAGCTATAGCCAGTGGCATAAGTAACACTCTAGATGCTCTCCGAATCGACTTCTGCGGTCTTCTCCGAAATTATATCTTCATCTTTTATCCCAAGTCGTCCACTTCTTTTTCTCAAGAACATTACCACTATCTATAAACTTGTACCAGTCTAAATACTGTTTGATGATAGCGGGTCCAGCTAGTACGTCGTTCTGTAGTTGCTTTGTATTTGGATTACTGATTCCGTCTTTATATACCAAACTACACCTGAATTTTGAGCTGCAAATCCATTTTACTGAATAACAAATAAAACACATTTTGCCATAGAAAAGACGAATGAATGAAACCTTTGAGTTCAAAAATTCAACAGAAAAATCAGCTAGTTGTTATCTCTAATAGTTATGTGATTATTAATTAAATCTGCCAGGGAATTTATGTACACCCTGTACATTGGTCAACGTTATTTAACGTTGGCAGAATCTCCTTTCCGTTGGTATCCAAACCAGCTCTTTGATAAACCAGTCTCTTATTGGTTTTAAATAATCATCCCGACATACAAATATTAATCCATAAATAAACGTCTGTGATTAGGAGAACTTAATCAGTAGCAGCTTGGTGCTGCTTTCTTAAAGTCTATGCACTACTTCATAGTTTGATTTGATGAGGAAATTAAAAGTTATTGCACGTATTGAAAAACGTTACAGTGCTGCAGGAACTACTGAGCATTATAGCATATCTTATATTTTAAATTTCTAAATTACTGTTGAATAAATGTATGACATTATGACATTAATAGAAAACATGTAACATTGCTTGGTCGAGTCTAATTTGATTGCAAAACTTTCAGTAAAGTTTCGGCATACAGGTGTATTATCTATCCCCTTGTTACTACGCATAACCGAGCCGTAACATTACTCTTTATCTTCATTTTTAGTAATTTTGCTTAATTATCTACCTTGGCTTTATTTCTTTACCCTTTCCTAAACCCTTTTACTTCATTTTTTTTTACTAATTATCTGGTTCATTATTCCTAATTTGCTCTCGGAGCTTAACCTCTTTTGCTAAACAGTCTGCTCATTTGCTCTGCATTCCCCAATTATTACGTCATCTTTATTATTAATAAGTACAGATGAGATTGAGAAGTTTAGAATGTAGATCCATTAACTGTTATTAATACCTATCAGTAATATTAAGTATGCTATAAGCGCACATGCGTGCATGGCTCGTTCTTTTGCCAAGATTTCCTTGCACGCTACCAGATCCCTTTTACACGGCGTATGCAGAATAATAATAATAACAATAATAATATAACAATAATAATTTTGTTTGTCATCCATGCGCTGTGATTACGTAACTTTCCTGTCTCAAGCTGTTTCTATGGAATGCCTGCATTTGTTCAATCTCTAATTCATTCTAATAGGTACGTCCTTCCCCGTGTTCTCGAATTCTCGTGCATGAATACTTTACATTTGCAACCCTGTTTTTAAATACTTCTCTCAGTTCCTACTTCGTGCTCGTAATTTCTCCTTACAATGTATCTTCTATTATTATTATTATTATTATTATTATTATTATTGTTGTTGTTACAGGTTCCGAAATCAAATATCAAAATTGTCTACATGATGAACTCAAGCTTCTGAATTTGATCCCCATGTTTAACTATTACAGTATTTTGAACATTTGCTCTCTATTGCTAGAAGTGTCTTGTGACAAAGTTTGCTTTGCCTTTCGAAGGAAAAGTCATTTTGGAGAACAAATGAAATTCTGAAAGTGTTGCACAAATAAGGTCTGCCATTCAGAGCGCTGAAACCACTCTGTATATGTCCATCCTAGGACGGATAACACCGAATAAAAGCCTCAGTCAGGCAGCGCGAGAGGCAAGAATGTTAACTTTGCATCACCATGGGGGATCTTAACGTTTTTATGTTGTGCAATGCTTCAAACATTTGCTTTAGTCTTAAATGTTACTCCGCATCTCCTGTCACATTTCTTTACTAGTATGCCACAAAACACACTACTGAATAGACTTAATGCAGCTTTGTAGATTGTAAGTATACACGCTTAAAACTTGGATCATATAGTTTGCTATTTTTCATTAATTTTTACTTTCTCTACTACGTATAGTAGGTAGGGGAAGTATTGTATTCCACCCAAAAATTCGATACCGAGATTTCACCGGAAATATATGTTTTGAGACCCCCTGAATCCAAAAAAAGCATTTTAGAAACATGTCCGTGTGTGTGTGTGTGTGTGTGTGTGTGTGAACAGCATAACTCAGAAACGAACAGTCGGATAAACACCAAACTTGGTATTTAGCTTCAGTATCTTCCAGAGATGCGACACGAAGGTTTTCAAGAAAATCCCCCGACCCCAGATTACCCTTTACATGGAACATTTTTCGAAAATTTTAATTTTCTCAAAAATGGCTCTAACGATTTTAATTAAATGTCATATGTTTAAGATATTTCATGACAAATGAAATGTATATCTCGAATTTTCTGGGAATGTCTCCAAAAGCATTCTTCATTGTGAACGACTTTTGCATAACTGGTAAACCATAAGAGATAGACAAAATGTTACTACACAAAAAATGTAGATCGCGTTAAAATACACAATTTATGTCAGACATTTTTTTGTTGAGTGAACCATTTTCGAGATATTGCTTGTTATTCCCTTAAATTTTCCAATACTTATACTTTTTCTCAAATTCGTTATTCATTTTTTATGTCCTGGCATGCAAAGAGAATGCAATGCGCCACATAGCAACCAGCGCTTAAAAGATTTGACTATCGCTTATAACCTACCATATTCCCCTTGCATCTACAAGAAAGTTAGCAATAAGATATCTCGATTAACATGAAGCATATGGAGAATAAGCGTTTGTAAAAATAGTTAGTACAAGAGTAGAGAAAGTCATGTGAGTGCAACACATCAGAGTTTTTTTTCTATCTTTTAATCTGATGTTTCACTTTTCCCCTCGCTTGCCTAAGTTAACGAAAGCATTAAACTTTCGATAACGCAATTCGCCAGAAATACAGAATTTGAAATCCCTAGGTAAAATTAATTAAAGCGTTTTTAAAAATGTATGATTGAGAGTCACAGAGAACTGACAAAGAAGTGTTTTCAGAAAATTGAAACCATTCTGAGAAGCTTTTATACAGAAAACATTTCCTTATTTTTAACCCTCTAAAATCACTCATGAATTTGATTAATATATTAGTAAGGCAAACAAAATATATACCACACATTTCCTGTAAATACTTTGCAATGTTCTCTTTATTCTAAATGAGCTCTAAGTAATTGAAAAGTTATCTGTAGGTAAAGTTTACCACACAAATAAGTATATAAGAGCTGATTAAGATGTATAGTTAGTCCCAAATAACTTTTTATAGCATTTTAAATTCTACAAATATTCCACTATTTTATGCTTGTTCTCCAGATTGAAGCTTACTTTGAACTGTAATCTATGTAACGTGCACGAAAATTGTCTAGGATTCCTTTTTTATTGCATAAGCTCGCCATTAACTAAAATCTATTTATGATAAAAAGTTGAGTATTGTTTTTTAATCTTGCATATAACCAAATACAACTATTTTAACATTTATTGCAGTTAATAAAACGAATAAAAGAATTGCTTTTATACGAATAAAATGACAAAGAATAGAGAACATTACTTGATTGGAACATACATTTCTGTTTATCAGTGCTCACAGTCTGGTGACAAAAGCGATAATAAAGCGTTTCATTTTATGGGACGAGACTTATCAATATATTTTCTTGAAAACAGAGAGGCATTGTGGCTTTGTGCACGGCAAACATTAATCTCATTTATTTCCCGGCTGAGGGTGCACAGCCAACCTTACTTGGTATGCATAAAGAGGTTGTAGAACCTTCATAGAACAATCTTTTGCCTTTAATAACAAAACCACAAAGGAAATTCATAGCGCTCTGTAACATAGAAAACTGGTAAGCGGCGAAGTATCCAACTACAGTGTATTTAAGAACATTTATAATCACTGTACTAGAACATATAGGTTGTAGTATATAACAGAATAAGCTCATTGTTACGCACTATTGCAATACTAAATAAAAAGTCATTTTTGTGATTTTAAATGCAATCTCCAAAAAGTGCATAAATCCTAAACATAGCGAAAGATTGTAACGAGCTTCAAATTAAGTAGTTAACATTAAATTCAATTAATTAATTATCTAGCTTCTTTGTCTTTCTTCGGGTGGGTGTGTTTTTTTTCTTTCTTTTTTCATTTTTTGCATCTCCTGGAAACCAATATTTTGCTGAATCATTTTATATAGCTTAGTCCAATTTTTCACACATTCTATTTCAGAAAATAACACCGAAAATTTACTAAATTCCATAATTGTAAAAATTCTGATGTGGTACACGCACACGATTTTCTCTACCCATTATTATTACACAATAATTTGCAGTTAAAAAGGGATTCTTCTATAAATTTTTATCTTAAAAATGAAAAATAATTTGCCTAGAAAGTATTTCAAACTAGGCTATAGGACCTTCATTTATTCCTCCATGGTTACATGCAACATACGGAAGTTACGATCAGCTGGAAAGAAACAATACGTCAGCTGTCAAGGGAATGGATTTTTTTTTAATCGAGAATCTTAGCCATTACATTTAGACTGTGATCTTGAACTCTCGGAGCAAACAAATGATCATTGGCTGTGCTGAGATGTTAAAGCGGTGACGAGATGAAACTCGGCTTAGAGACACCGCTTTAACATCTTATTGCTATATCAAGCGCTAGGCGTAAGTTTAAATACAGTCTTGAACAGATGAGACTTATGACTAAATAATTCACAAGAAACTTGTGAATGTTTCAAATCACTTCATTTTTTGAAAAATTAAAATATTTGTTTTTTCCAATTTAACTACGTATGAGCCGTTACAGGAAATACCAATTTTAGTGCACATTATTTTCGGAATTATTTCTTCGTCGTTGGTATGGTAGAAATGCATTGCTGTAAGCTATGCTTTATTTTCCACTATATCAAATATTTTGCATTTACGGGCACTAAATCTCATGATATAGTAGGTAATGACGAATGCTCGTTTTCTACGTATATTGCATTGTTTTCAATAGCCTTACCATGCACCATATGGTTATACTATACATATTTTTAATCTAGTTTAGCAAACAGGTTTTTTGGTCTGTGATTTCTTTTAAAATTTTGTTAAATTGTACCTTTTATTTGGATTCACAATAGGTCATACTAGAGTTCAAGTGAGCGTTTAGTTTTAGAAATCCACGGGAATTTAAATCGAGAGAAAAGATACTTCATTATTTAATGAATGCGTGAACAATAGTTGCTATGAAACTTGCATAACTATCAAACACTGAAAAATATATTTTTTTTTTTTTTTGCAAAGCAGGAGCCACAGTTTTAAGATGTCTAACTTTTGGCGTGTAAGTTGGCGTTCTTTTGCATTTTCCGTGAAAACTTTGTTTAAAACGACACAAAGTGTTGAAAACCTTGTTTCATCCGTTATGAGAAACCATTTTATTAAATGCTAGTGATGATTTTCCTAAAAACTATTATTAAACATTCGAATAAAAAGTGATACCTTAATTAGTTGTAATAAATAATAATAATAATAATAATAATAATAATAATAATAATAATGTATAAAAATCTCACATGACGATCTCTTACACCGGCATTAATTCCTGTAAAATTACAGCTAATGAATTTCACTTCGCAATTTTGCTTTTATAGGTATAAAGTTGCAGCTCGCTTTACGTTTTGGTTTCGACAAGTTTTTCCAAAAATATCTACTTTAAAAACAGATAAGAACCTTTATTAAATGCAACCTAAGAAATTCAAAGAAATAAAAGTGTGTTTTCTCTACGGAAAGTGAAATAAAACACACTGGACAGTTAAGCACTAATTGTACCAAGGAAAGGAAATTTAGATAAGGAAAATCACGTGGCTTCAGAAGTTGATATGCTCCACTGGAAAAGGCGAATTTATCTCGAGGAACCAATACGTGCGGTTTCTACCGCCAGACCGACCGCTCGTGGGATGGAACAGCAGCGAAACATGTCTTGCTTAAAATCATTATAAGTTCAGAGCAGTTTTCCTTTGTAGAAATACAGGTACACGAGGAACGAATGTCATATAATATAATAGGGTAATTATGATAGCATTATGAAGGTTGGGTTGCAACTCAACAGCATACAGGCCTGAATTCCTGAAAATGCAGTCAACTACGTTGCATGACACGCTGTCATACAGCTGTATATTTTTTCAGCACTACTTTTTCAGAAAAGTATTGGGAGACACATACCAATCACCATAATATTCTCCCGCTATTACACCTTGCGGTATTGATTTGTTTCGGAAGATAAAAGAGCCCTTGAGAGGCCGAAGATTCCAAAAACAAGATAGGATATTTTTGAGCATCTGGCTAAGTCCGGCGCCATCCAGCACTTTAGAGAAGATTGTGTGTCAGTTGTGTGTCTGATTGTCATAGAGGCTCTATGCAGAGTTGATAGATTAGAGCTAATAAACGACCGTAAAATGTATTATTATTATTATTAGTAGTAGTAGTAGTAGTAGTAGTAGTAGTAGTAGCAGTAGTAGTAGTAGTAGTAGTAATGGTGGTGGTAGTAGATTCATTATCATTATTATTATTATTATTATTATTATTATTATTATTATTATTATTATTATTATAACATAGCTCTTCCAATTTTAGAATGCATGTGGCTTTCTCTAGCCAAGATCCACCCGTACTCTTCCATCATTAATTTGGCTTTATTTGTTTACAACATATGACAGGGTAGTAGTTTAATTGAACATATTTAATTAAATACGGTAATTTATAGCAGATATAAAACCTAAATTACTGGTGACATACTGGACTGTTTCTAGAAGTGCCACTGGAATTCTATAAACAAAGCGCTTATGCAACAAGCTGAATTTGGAGTATTAAATTACCATATTTTACTCTTTTAAATACACTGCCGTTTGTGAAAATTGCAACCCCAAGAAGGAAACGCTTAAATTCAATGAATTTAATACCACAGGTTAGGTACATGACAAGTAACAAATGATAATAAACTTTTCAAATCTATACATGACCTTTGAGCCCTAATATTCAATATTTGGTGTGGCCTCCGTGCGCTGCAATTAGAGCTGTTATATGCCGTGGCATTGAATCAAAAAGGTTCTGAATAAGTTTGTATTCGAGCCCAAAAATCCGTGACACTGGTTACTAGAGGACCGTGACGCATCAGGTGCCGACCAACCATATCCCAGACATGTTCGATGGTCGACATGTCAGGCGAAGGTGCAGGCCAGGGAAGCAATGGTAGCCGTCGCTCTTCGAAGAAGGCTTGTACATTCCTCGCAATATGTGGCCGGGCATTTTCCTGTTGAAATGTGACCTGTGAAGATGCCTGAATCAGGGGGAGTACCTCAGGCTCTACAGCCACCGTTAGGTACCGGTTGCTGTTCAAAGTGCCCTCAATTCGTAGGAGGCGTGATCGGTTGTTGTAACCAATGGCGCCCCAAACAATCACACCTGGTGTTTGTCCGCTATGCCGCTCAACAATGCAGCCCTCCAGGTTGCGCTCACCACGGTACCGCCGGACACGCATGCGGCCAATCCTGTAGGGCACGTTGAAGCGTGACTCGTCCGAAAAGACTAAATTTTGCCACTCAGCACCCCAGTGACGGCGTTCACGTGCCCATTACAGTCGGAGGAGCTTATGGTTTCTGGACAATGGCATGCATTCAACCAGTCCAACCTGCAGCAGACGGCAACGAACCGTTGATGCAGACAAGTTCACACCTGTTGCAGTGCTCCAACGTCGAGCCAACACTGTGGATGAAGCTGTACGGTCCGTTATGGCCATGCGGACAAGATGACGGTCATTCTGTGTTGTGGTCATATTCCGTGGTCCAGTACCCGCTCTTCGCTGCGTACGACCTTCATCTTTCCACTGCTTCCACACACGCATCACTGTCGCAGCAGCATGCCCTGTACGAGCCAAAATGTCACGGTATGACAAACCCGCTTCCCGGAGACTGATCATTCTGCCCCATTCGAACTCGCTCATATGCCGATATGGCGCCCTTTGGCGTCGACGAGGCATACTGGTACTCACTTTATTGTTTCCCCCTTGTTTGACAGCTCCACACTGACGACACTGGGCGCAACGCTGATCTTGTCGAACCGATACGAGAGGGCTCTGCTCAGCCTATGTGTACCCCATCTCTCTGCAAACTTAATCACTTATTACTTGCACACTCTTCTACACTTCCACCAAGTTTGGAGTTATTTGGGAAATTTTTTCATGGTGTTGCAATTTTCACACGTGTGTGTGTGTGTGTGTGTGTGTGTGTGTGTGTGTGTGTGTGTGTGTGTGTGTGTAAAATTCTTTCCATCCGTTTCCTTTCTTTTTGTTTGTGGGTGAGTATGTATTTTCTTTTCTTCGTATACAATAACAATGAAGGAATACTTTTCTAATGTAGGTTCGGTATCTGTTCGTATTCTATAAAGGAGTGTTTTCCATTCAAGTGCGTGTATACAGTCACTTACCAGACAGCGAAATTTTCCCAATACCTTTAAACAGTCTTGAAACATAGCGATACAGCTTGAATTCAGGGAAATACGAAAGCAGATTATCATAAACAATATATCATTGTTTTGTCTGCTACTGAAGTTTTAGCCATGCAAGAACTGTGTGTGTCGTCCTGAACTGGAAGGCGCGTGCCGCCTGGAGTGAAAAATACAGGTCCCTTGTCGAGAAGGCGGTGTTGATATATTATAGGACTATCTCGTGCCGTTACGCTTAAGCGACTTTCGCTTCTCTCGAATAAACTCTAGTGTTAAAATACATTACTACTGTAAACATTTGCGAAAGAGTATACAAGGTAATTTCTCATGATTATTCAGTTACATATAAAATTGAAGCTTAAAACATGCTTTGTTTTTAGTCACGGCTGTGTGTTTTAACAATTACTTTACGCATTCTCACGAATATAGGCTTGTTTTAAAAGTGGATACTGTAGAATTAGAAGTATGTGATCATAAACGAAATGTTATTTTAAGCAATAGCTCGAGGACTAATTTATCATGTATTTTAACGAAACAGATTTTAATGAAAATTCAGGCGAAAAATATATAACGAACCTTAAGAAAGATACATTCGAAATCTCAAACAAAATCGTATGAATCAACCAAACTGTTAATAAATAACAAAATTTATAAGAATATAGACAAGCAATTCGAAAAGTACTGCTGTTATGTATTTTTACTACTACTATCGATAAAGGCTGTAGAGCGATAAAATAAATGTAAAAAGGCAGCATTTTATGCTCATTTTTTATTCATATTATTAAAGGCAAGAATGTTGAAGAGAACATTATAGAAGCTTTATGTTTATATATCATACCGTAAATAAGTGAGCAATTAGATTTGGCATTGGGAGCTGTCAGAACATAATCGGGATGTTTTGTGATGTTTAACGCCCGTTGTTACAGCATATAGCACCACGAGTGGTAGATTCTGATGATAAATGAAATTAAGTAATTGTCAAATGAAATATAGGAAAAAAATGTTACCTCCCCAGTATTTAACAATTAGATGGATTGAGGAAAATCTGAAGAAATAAGAACAACAATCAGAAAGGACAGTCCCGGTGGGAATTAAACCACAGGCCTCCCCTTCATGAGCCGTGCATTAACGTGCTCAACAACCCGTGTCAGTCACAATCTGTAAATTATGGCACCGTTTACATTAAGTAGACTAAAAGGTGAACTAATAGTATAATTGAACTGGAGTTGCCCATACTTCAAAATACGGAAATGTAAGACGCTTTAGTAAGAATTTCATAATATTCATACATCATTTTAATGGATCTTTTAGGGAAAGTCTAACCCATGTGGCCCATTCTGGGTTTTAGTGCACTCAAACAAAACCTAAATTGTTTTAGGAACTTCAATTTTTCTTATGCATTCTAAATACAATAATTTCGAGTAGTCTATTTGATAGTGCCGTAATAGTTATTTTGGTAATAACGTTTTTCTTTCTTCCATATTAAAATGTTTCCAAATTAAATAATTTCTAACCATAATTCTCAATTACACTTTGCAATAAGAGTCTATACTTTAGATATACTTAATATAAAAATACGCGCAATATTTCGACTTTCTTTCTCTTTTTAGAATATATCGATTTATATAAGAAAATGTATAAATTTAACAAAATTCAATTTGAAGCATTAGTTTGCTTTAAATGGAGTTAAAATGTTAAGTTTCATATATGTTAAAGTGTTCCTAAAACATTGTCAATAAGGGTGTATAGTAAATAATAATATTAATAATAATACCAATAAAGTAAACCTGCGTAATACCTGAGAGGCAAGGGCCTACTACATTGGTAGGAGTGCCTCTTATAAACGTATCAAATTAAAATCAAACAGTTTGTGCACCTGCTATTGAAATTATGAACATAATTTTATTTTGATACTTCTTGCTACTTCTTTGCTATTAATGAACTAGTCCTCCTAAGAAGTCATATTTGAGAAAAAAAGGTCATGTTTCAGGGAACTACAAACTATCCGCAGTTAAACTCGCTATATAATTTATCTAATATGAATGAGATTGACTTCCAAAGATGATACACACTATAACTTGTACACATTTCATCAGCCTTGAATATTTACCGATAGTAGCGCCACATACTCTCATTGTTGGCTCTAATTTTCATATGATCCTATATTCCAGCACCTCTATACATCGACAGTGCATCACGTTATAACAATGTGCGGTCATATGCAAAAAGTTGTAATCTCTTAGTTCGCAAATGGAGTACTCCATCCAGAAAGTTGCCATATTTGGCTTACTAAAATTTTACCTCATCCCATACAGTTCTTTAGCCGAGTTATTAGAAGTAAATGCTGATAAATAAAACCTAATGAAAGGAAGGATATAATCAAAATAAGAAAGGATGTAGATAAGGTGAGCGTGGTCAGGTGCAATTTGAAGACTCAGTGGCATGCATGCACTGGAATAGGGAGAAATATACGTTGCTTCTTATTTATTACTTTTGGAAAGTAGGAGGGGGATGAGATTTTCAGAGGAAGGAGGGAGGACTATATTATTTGAGTAGCAACGAAACTGCTGCGCTCTATATCGTTCAAAAGTTAAGCTTTGCACGCATGAAATTGAGTTTTAATTTTCGACGTTCTTTAACTGCTATGGTTCTTAGCGTCCCTTCTATTTCGGGCGTGAAAGACCGGAAGTTTCGCTCCGAGGCCTCTTTATCAGGCTTGAGGTTCTTTTACGTGCCGTAAATATACAACAGGGAACCATCGGATTTACTTCCCATCCGAAGGAAGCCATGCTAAGGATTTTTACATCCGAAAAAAATCCATCGCCTTCCATCGCCTTCCACCGGTTATGGACCCGCGACCTCGCCAACTAGAGGCTATGGTAACCATACACCACGGAGGACGACATTTGCACGTATACGTACGCAAATTAGTTCGCGCGTTTTGTTCTACTGATGGATCAGATGGAGAGCAGATTGTGAAATTTTGGAAGCCAATGGTACTAGAAGTCTCTCTTGGCAGAGTTAAAATATCAAGGTTTGCTTACCTACTGAGACAGATTTATAAGGGCTGAAACTTTGGAATTTGAGCAGCTTTCTGTGCACTTCAATGGAATTATACCATTTATAGAATCCAAACAAGAGTTGCGTTTTTACCTTTTCTACCACTTACCTATGTTTGGCGTAGGAAGTATTATACCCAAAAATTCGATATTGAGATTGCACATGAAATATATTTTGAGGTCTCTTGAATAAAACATGGAGAAAAAGCTCTGAGTGGATGTGTGTTGTGTATATATCGATTAGATGTTTAAGTTCAGCGCCTTCCAAAGATGCAACACAAATATCCCCCTCCTCAATCCACCCTTTATATGGAAAACTATTTGTTATTTGGAATTTTCTCAAAAATTGCTCTAACAATTTTGATTAAAACATGTACTATATTTAAAAATATTTGTATGAATAACAAAATGTATATTGAATATTTTGCGAATAATCTGTAAATTGGAATGAACATTGCATGCTTTTGTGTAGGCAAAGTCTTAATAAAAACATGTTGATCTCATTAAAACACACAAATCATGTCAAAATGTTCTGTACCATTAACCATTTTCGAAATTTCCCTTGTTACTTCTTTAAATTTTCCAAGATTGAACTGCTTTGAGGCATCTATAGGACATCTCACGAGATTCTTCTTTTTTCCCGCATGGATTCATTATTAACAAAGCTGAGTTACGATATGCGTGCAGTTTTCCTGTCCGTATTGTGCAATATGAAAGCCCATATTGCCTAATTTTAGATTATTTCTAGCCAAAAGTACTCATGAGTAACGTAACATGAATTTAAAAATCACTTATGTTAACGCGTAATACATAAAAGATTTTATGAAGCTGTAATGCTTAGGGAAAGTCGTGTGAGCGTGACATCACAATTTTTAAATTTCATTGTAATCGTTTTAGCCACTGTATACAAAAAAACAGCCATAAAATACAGTTAATGAGTCATTTTTGAAAACTTCTACTTCAATGGTTTCAATGACATTCATTTCCAGCCTTACAAATAGCATTGAAAATGCCAAAGCAATTGATTTGGTGATATTTTCCCTCGAAGCTTTTACAGGGTATTTAAGAAATGCAACGGAGACAAAAGTTCTGTTAGTAAGCTTCATATCCTGTGCAGGCACAAAATTAATATTCGGAAAACCATGATTCGAAACTAGATTGTATCCGAGTTTCATTAAGCCGTTATGTTTCGATGCCTTTGAATATCCAAATTTGCCTAAGGATATGGACAGTTTAAATGGAATTGTATATATTTTAACTTTCTCTGCTGCTTACTTATAGAAAGTACAGGAAATATTGTGTTATACCAAACATTTGACGTCAAGATTTTATGGAAATACACGTTTTAAGATTCCCTGAATAAATAAACAAGTTAGCAAAAGATGTGCGTGCTTTTTTGACTCTACATCACCATACAAGCCAGATGTTGATTGTGGATTATTCGTATTTTACAGAACTATCTTCCGTTTCCACAACAAAGATGTGAAGTAAGAGGAACATGCAAATATCAAAAGGCCAGTAAATTTTCAAAAATAATTCGCCAGAAATTCCATTTATGCTATGTTTCTTCCACTTTTATTTTCACTATAAAATTTCACTAATATCCAGCCTGAACATCTTCTTTGGATTACCACACAAGTTTTTACACAGCATTCTCGTTAGTTTATTTATCAATGTAGGGGTAAAGGCATCTCTCAGACAAATTATTTCCTATTTCCGAGTGAGACGCAGATTGTTACCTGCCAGGGTTCATCAGTACGTACTTCTTGACACACCATAATGGTATGACGCGAGATACACGCGTGGCCTTAGAGGTACAGTGTTATCAAATATTGTTTTAGAAATCACTCAATTTAACAAATTATTAGCAGATGGACTAAAGGTTGCTAAATATTGTTTTGCTTCTTTCGATGCCTCTCTAAAGAATTAATACGTGAATATTTATACCCATTCCACCTGTACAACTGTAAGAGATAAACAAAACCTATTAAAGGAAAATATAGAACTCATTAAAATATCCAATTTTTGTCAAATTACTTTGTGATTTCAGTCGTTGCCCAGCTTCCTCTACGCCTGCATGTTAATAATACATTGAACACACTTCTGACGAATATTATACAGATATTGTTTAAGGGGAATAGAAAGATGGGCTTTTCTGTGACCGATTCCTAAAACAGCTATGAAAATAAACGATAAATGGTACAGACAATCGTGTGTTTCCCTATACCTATATCAAAGTTTTTCTAACTCCTCTTAACGCTAAGTTAATCTCTTTTTCAAAGTGTTTTATGGAAATAAAAGTGTATGTGAACAGTATAATCATACAAATATTGGCGCTGATCAACAAAATCAGAGAGTATTAAAAAAATTGTGCTTTTTGACTTTATGTGTCCTTAATACCCCATCAAATGCCTCGTTTGATTAAGATTAAAGTGTCTATATATAGCTAGATAAGCAATCAAGTTTCAGATATTGCTAATATTTAATTTGGAACATATGCAACACTTCTCAGCGTTAAAAAAGAACCATGTACAATTTCTGTGGTTTTGCGGTATTCATTCTACAAGCTATGGCATAGAGATAAAACCGAAAACTTTCTGTGGGATTCCTCGAGCTAAAGCCTCAAATGAAATCAATTCATAAATTAAATTTCAGCCTCGTATAAATCAAACCACACAAGCTGTTCCCCCGAGCATTCGCTAGTAGAGCTATTATTTCAATCGCAATTCAGCTAAAGGAAAGGAGGAAAATGACCAATGTGCACCTGGTTCAGCTTTTTTATTGGGGGGAGGGGGGCTCCAGCGCTCTTTGCCATAATTCTGCTTTTGTGCTGACCAAAATTCAAGCACAATAAAACCAGCGACGTTCCTCCCTTTCACGATTTTAAAATCCAATGATATGTTAACATTTTAAATAACATTGTTTTCTTTAAGGAGTTTGACACGATACAGCATGTGAATCAGCCACCCCTATGTTTCAACAACTATGTAATCCTTAGTTTATAACCTTAGCTGAAAATTACTCCGCTTAAAAAAATATATAACAGCTACGCTACATATTTGTCCCTGGCTGTTCTTGACTAATTTATTACATGAATTATTAAATTTTACAAAACTGAATATCAACTAGCTTAAATGCAATAGGACAGCCTAGATCTGAAAGATCTAATATGGAAGTGTTCCATCTCCGCACCTAAGGAAGAATTCAATATGGCTGAATGGACTAACGCTTCAAAACAAAAAGGGCTCCAGAAGTGATGGTGCAAATCTCCTCCGGTATTAAGTTCTTTTAAATATATTTATATATTCACTGCAGATGCTCTATCACCTGAGCCGAAAAGCCTATAACTAATACTAATTTTGATCACATAATTACTAAAGTGCTATGCTGCAATATAATAAATGTTATTAATTTTATATTAGTTCTTTCTAAGGTGCGTGGATGAGAATGACGCAGACATTACTTACGTCCAATCCTGATCTCTAAGTGAAAACTAAAATTGAGTTTTATTTATGGACGCTCTTTAACTGTTGTGGTCCTTAGTGTCCCATTATATATTGGGCATGAAAGACCGGTAATTTTGCTCAGAGGCCTCTTTATCAGGCTTGAGGTTCTTTTACGTACCGTATATCTACGAAACGGAACCACCAGCTTTACTTCCCTTCCGAAGGAAACCATGCTAAGGATTTTCACGCCCGAAAAATCCATCGCCCTCCGCCGAGTTTGAACCCGCGACCTCGTGAACTAGAGGGAACTAGTGTAACCATTACACCACGGAGGACGACTCTAAGCGAAAACGAAAGGGAGTTCACAAAGAAGAAGATGAACTTCCTCTGTGAGATTTGAACTTATACTTTCACTTCGGAGTTTCAAATTCCTTCCTAGCGAGCTACTTTGAAGTGGCTTCAAGTACACTTGAGAACAGAAACAGTGGCCCAATTTATACTATTAACTAGCTAAGCTAAGAGAGGAATCGAGTAAGGTTAATATCGCTTTTATAGAAAGAAAAGCTTTATTTCATAATTTTGATAATATATATTTTAATACTACTACTAATAATTAATAATAACAATAAATATAATACCTATTGTTACATACTTGGGTTGAGGGCCAAAAGGGTTCCAGCAAAAATATTAAATTTTAATCACCCCAACATTCACATGCGGAAGCGTAACTGCAGATACTGCGAGAGGACCAGGACCTTGATGTACACATGCCGATGCAGGCGTGGGAGTTTGTAACAAATTACACAAATTTCACATCATACATATTACCTGTGATTTATTAATAACACATTTAGTGGCCCTACATTACATACACAAAAGGAAATCAAAGATTGAGGGGAGATGCCTCACACTCACACAACTTACACCTTACACACCAAGTATCCACTCAGACTCACGCACTCAACTGACGCTCAACACACAAAGAAAAGTAACGCTAAACTATTCCCCCTCTCTCCCCACCTCTGGCTAGGATCGCCCGCCAGCTGTGGGGAGCGACATGCCAGGCGAAATTAAAACACAAGGCCGAAAGAAATACTAACATTACCCCAACGTCGCCAGTGCGACGCAATAATGTGCCTACATAACAATACACACACATATGCCACATCATGTTTGGATTAAAATTAATTTCGGAGGTTCCTGGCTATTTTGCTTCACGTTCGGAGCTAGGCCAGCCAGAGCCAGTTGTATTTGGGAAAGAAGTAAACAACACCTCACTCCAATTGCAAAGCCGCTGTAGCGTGTCTTCGGCTTTTTCCACTCATATTTCCTTCTTGATGTATTCCTTTTAACTCTCATTAAAATAAGTGGAAAGCTTACAATCTTTTACTAAAGTGAGTGTACAAATAATTAGTAATAGGAATCGTTAGTAAAATAGTACAGAACTTGTACATGAGTATGTGAACAAACCTTTTCGTTTCTCACGCACAAATATTAAAAATGGATTTGTGAGGTTTGTAGGTTTAACAGGCGATTTGTTATTAGTCCATATGTCATAACCAATTTTCATTCCCGTGTGTTATGAAACTTATTACTTTCTCTACCACTTACCTATAGAAAGTAAAGGAAATGTATTTCACCCAAAAATATGATACTGAGGTTTCGCCGGAAATACATTTTTTTAAGTTCACTGGACCAAAAATAGAAAGAGTTCTGAACGGCAAAACTTCAAGCCGAAATCTCAAAAAACACAAACTTCGCATTTGCGTTCAGCATCTTCCAAGGCCTGCCCCAAACTACACTTTACATAGAAAATATTACGTTATTTATAGTTTCTCAAAAATGGCTCCAATAAATATGATTCAAATGGCACATATTTCAGATATTTTCATAACAATTACAATATATCTTAAATTTGCTGTGCATGGACTGTGAAAACTTCTTCATTTTAAATAAACTAAGAGATACACAAAAAAATTCTATACACAAAATATAGATTTCTGAGATATTCTTTGTCGTTGGTTTGAATATACCTTCTACTTTTTAAAAGTGCTAAGTTGCTATTCTTTTTTTTATCACGGCCCTGCAAAGTCCGTAATTTTAAAGCCAATAAGTCGCGTTCCACTTTTTAAAGATTTGACATTGATTCCGCTTCTCTATCCTCCTTGCAGCTAACGAAATGTGTAATGATAGCATACGTTTACTTCGATTAAAAGGAAGTATGTAGTACTTCTTTTTAATCTTACTTTATACCGTAAAAGTATAGAAAAATAACTTTTGTAAGAATAGTTTGTAGAAGAGTGGGTAGAGAATGTCATGTGAGTATAACAAAACTTTTTAATGCTATAGTACCGAAAGGAACCACATTAGTGGTTCTTATATTGCCAACTTAGGAATGCTGACTCTACAACATTAAAGTGTCCTTGCCGTAGAAGTTTCCTTTTACCGAAGGAAAGAAGAGCACAAAACCGATAACTCCTTACTGTTTATCTGATCGATTTTCGCTAGTCATGGTGATAACTATCGGAGTTCCTTCGTTTCCGGAACCTAATGTCACTGTGTAACTGCATTTAACTTCAATTCCCCGCTCTCTGCAGGGCGAACAGCTAATCGGTGACAAGTCGGAATTACGTAACCTCTCCATCCCATCAAATACACACCTTTTAGATAACGATTTTTTTTCTTAAATTCTTTAAATTGTATTGTGTCTTGTACCCTTTGTATACCTATTGTCTGGAAGATTCTTTTGTTAGAAATCGTTCCGGAAGGGGCGTAGATGCGCAAAAGTAGTAAGATTTCGGTGATTTTCAAATAATCACAGAGCAGCTTCAACATTAATTTAGAGGTTTTAATGACAGAAATAGCTCCAAAGTTTAAATATATTGTAATTAAACGATATAAGCACACCGCACTTGCTTCAAAGCTGTTAAATTCCAAAGACTTGAGCCTACACAGTGGTGAAATGGCGTACCTTCTCCCGCAGCTGAGGTGGGAGAGAACGACGATCCAATCAGCAGGGTCTCTCAACACGGGAGAGCTACAAGGGTCAAACAAAGTGTGCATCATGGTAAGGAAAGGAGGATTTGCCATATGTTCATTTAGCACTGAAAGAATATGAAATCCGGAGGTCCCAGGTTCGATGAGGATGGAGGATGGAAATCTTTCTTTAGCCAGGATTATTCCCTATCCTCCATAGAATCTGAAGCATGAGTGAGAGAGTAAATTTGCATGTCAAATTAATGTTTAAGAAAAACGCAACGTTAAACTAGTGAACATCTTTGTCGATGAGCAATTGTTCGAATCTGACGTTAGATGTTAAAGATCGTATATAAATGAAAAATAAAAACAGTTTAAAATGTGTTGTTGAAAAACAAGAACGCCCATATATTAATTATAAGTATTTAATTCGTTTTTATTACTTTCTCTACCGCCTACCTATACTAGGTAGATTAAGACGGTATTATATTCCACTCAAAAATTCAATGATGTAAATGCAAATACACGTTTTGAGAACCACTGAATGCAAAGAACAGTATTTTAAAAAATATCTATGTATGTGTGTGTGTGTGAGAGAGAGAGAGAGAGAGAGCAGCATTACTCAAAAATGAAATTCGGATAAATGCCACACCTGATATTTCAATTGTTCCAAGCATGCAACACGAATACCTACTTTAAAAAACATCTTCCATCTGTAAATTGCCTTTTCATAAAAAATGTTTCGTACATTTATTTTAATGCTTTTATTTCTCTTAAAACTGGCTCTAACAGTTTTTATTAAAATACCAAATGTTTAAGATATTTAAATGACTAATCAAATACACATATTGAATTTTTTGCGAATAGCCCGTAAAGTCTTCTTCATTCGGAATGAAATGTGTGTTATTTTATATAACTGGTAAAATATAAGAGAGGAAAAAACGTACTCCTTGAAAAAATGTAGATCTTGTTAAAACTCACGTGTCAAATGTTTGTAGACTTATCCAATTCTGAGATATTCATTAGTACTGATTTGAATGTTCCAATGCTGTATACCTTTTTCAGTACTGAATCACATGATTTTGTTTCTCGTGATGACACAATGAATGAAATTTCAAGGCCAGTATATAGCGATACGCTTTTTAAACATTTGATTATCGCTCCATCCGCTTCGACAGAACGTGTAGGTAACAAACAATGTTTTCATTTTGTGGAAAAAATTTAATATAAATATATACAAAGTGGATAAAGAAAGTATCACATCAGCGGAAAAAGTGATCTTGATTCTTAACTGAATGCCAACTTAGCTACTCCTAAACCCTACTCCGAATGACAACCACCTCGGATCAGTGCTAAGATTTGCTTCTGCCCGTAATATTTTCCTGGATATATTGTGGAAGGTTAAGATAAATTCCGTATACTTAAATTCATATGTGAAATACTTGAATTACAATCTCACATTAGAGGTCTTCTTTTTACTAGTACCATTTAGCAATACATGTATGTAGAAGCATGAATAGAATGAGTGAAATTTTAAGGGCCATTGAGCTGAGGGTTCCTCAAAATCTGTCTTATGAAGACAAGGAAAAGCTTCGAAAAAACACAACTTATCCAGGAAACTCACACCAACCGAAGTCGGACACGTCCCAACACCATGTAGACATGCACATTGAATTAAAACGCTTTTCTGATGTTAATGCCAAATGTATTGAGGTTAATTATATCACAGCTTATACTTATGTGTACCTACACCAGAAAAAAAAGATACTAAATTAATTACATTACCTTAGAACAGTGTTGGAACTTGCCTCTGCCATAAATTCCTAGCCAAAAATTTGAAATGATTGGAACAATATAATTTTAAGCCCTAAATGTACGAGGCGTATTCCAAAACTAAGGTCCGGTGAACAATATTTAACGGATGGTAGGCCTGAATGACGTTTCATGGCTGCAGCGCTGTCTACCGAATCCTGAAGAACCCACCGCAGTGTTGGTGTGACGCAGTAGGCGTTTGCCAGTCGGTGGGAGCAGATCGCAATGGTCGCGACAATAGTAGATCCCGCCAATTGTGAAATGTGTGTGATTAGATTTTCGCTGGTAAAACGATCGTCAGCTGCGGACATCCATTGTGAGCTATGATTGGTGTATAGACTGGACATAATGAGTGACAAACAGGTTCGACACTGGTGTCAAGAATTTCAAAATGGCCGCACAAATGTACACGAACAGCGGAGTGATAGGTCCAGTATTCGGATCGACGACATCGTTGAGCAAGTGAGCCAAAAACTTCGAAGTGATCGGTGTTTGACGATTAGTGTCTGACTGAGGAATTCCTAAATGTTGCTCGAACCTCACTTTACAGAATTGTTACTGAACAGCTTGGATATCGGAAACTTTGTGCGAGGTGGGTGCCAAAACTGCTCACCGGTCAGCACAAGGAGCAACGAATGTGTAGTGCACGACAGTTTTTGGAGCGCTATAGACAAGATGGAAATGGTTTGTTTTCCCACATTGTTACAGGTGGCGAGACATGGATAGCGTACACCAACGCAGAATCGAAACAACAGTCAATGCAGTGGCGCCGTTCCGGTTCACCCAAACCACAAAAGGTTAAGCAATCGCCCTACACGAATCCAAAATGATGGCTACCGTGTTTTGGGACGAAAAGGGCGTGCTTTTGATTGATTTCATCGACCGTGGGTCAACAATTACAGCTGACGAGTACTGTGCAATGCTTACCAAACTGAGACGTGCGATCCAAAATCGAGGCCGCGACACAACTGTCGTCTGGCATCATCCTCCTGCACGACAACGCACGCCCGCACACCGCTTCCAAAACCAAAGAGAAGATTCAAGAATTTCTTTGGGACGTCTTTGACTACCCTCCGTACAGTCCCGACCTGGCACCAAGGGACTATTTCCTCTTCTTGCATTTGAAATGGTGGCTGGATGGACATCGATTTCAAACCGACAATTAACTCAAGACGAGCGGTACCAACTGGTTCAAGTCCCAGGCGGCAGACTTCTATGCCGAGAGGTTAAAGAAGCTGGTGCAGCGTTACGCAAGTGCATAGATGTGAACAGTCGTTATGTGAAAAAGTAAAGTATATATGTAGGCACATATCAATTTCAATAAAAACCTTGTCTCATGAGCAATGTTGTTAGGACCAAACGAAACTTAGTTTTGGAATACGCTTCTTATAACTGTACCCTTAATATAGAAATACTGCATTAAACAATGCATCAATACGCCGGTATTTGTTTAAAACATCTGCATATAGCTAAAAATATAAGCTTCTAAATACTTTTAAACAATGTGCATTTGAGGTGTAAACATTAATTTTTCAGTAACAGATCCAAAAAGTATTAAGTTCCAAATAACTGCCTCAGAATAACAGTCATGTAGATAGGTTCAAAATTATTTTATTACTTATACATAAAGGTAAATCAAGATACGCTTGATGCACGTTAGTTGACGGAATCGGGTTCTTTCGCATCAAGTGGATTCTTCGTTTCATGACGAATATTGCCAGATGACAAGACAAGGCTTCCTTCTTTTCCTCTCTCCCTCTAATGCACGCGCGAATTCGCAACGAACTTCTAACAATAATACACAAGCCACACACATAAATATTTATAATTACTTCTCACTTAAAGGAGTTCACGCCCATCATCATTAGAAAGAGCATTTGGGATACCTAAAGACTGAAGTTGACCGCCCATTTACCTGTAGACGAAAGGAACACGTGCTTCACTGAACCAGTTTTTGAACACCCAAAACAAATCAAAGGCAGAGGCGGGGTCAGTATAGGCGTAGCGCTATTAACTCGCAATCCCTCAAACGATAATCTGTCTGCTCTCTCTCTCTCTCTCTCTCTCTCTGTCTCTGTCTCTCTTGATCATCATCATGCTCATCATCATAATTGCTGTTGTAACCGTTTTGGATCAGTTTCTATCATTATGCATTATAATTACGGTTTTCAAAGCATCTATGGTTGCCTTTCGAATGTGTATCCTAAGATCTCAACAGCACAGTTAAATCTGACTGATCGGAAGATTTTTAGTGCACGTTGCCCTTTATTGGAACTTAGAAAACACATGGTTCTAAGGTCTCGCATCATACACATAGTCGAGTACACGGAAATGTGTCGATGCTTCTGCTTTCCTATAGTGTTTTTCTTTATTTAATATTGGCAGAAACTCATTATGTTCCACATCAGCCTTGGTTGAGCCAGTGTCTTATTGGTTTGAATTCAAGTCTGACACACACGCACTAGCCTAACAACAAAGGTCAAGCCTAGATGAACAGCGAAAGGAGAGGAGTAAGGAAACATTTCACCTCAGTGGCTGAAAGGCCTGCTTCGCAACGACGATCCACAACAGCCTCTGTATTAGTCTGTCTCGTATTGATCTGATATCAAAGGTGTGGCACTCAAGCATTAACTAAGAGCATAGATCAGTTCCAGGCTCAGGAGCGAAAAACAAAAGGGGGACAAACATTATTTGGAGTGCCAGAACCAGTAAAAGAGTGGGGACTGAATGTGGCAGAGTCGGATTAGTACAACATAAACCACTGCGCCTTATATAGGCACGATTCTATGCATTCGACTGTACATACGAGGCGTGGTTTTTTTAAAGCAAGAAGCGTTTTAATGTTTCGCCGCTGCAGCGCTGCATTCGCGATTTTGAGCATGCGCAATCACTTCCTCCATTCATTAGAAAGCCAGACGTAGCTATGAATGATCATAATTTTGTGTTTTCCTTTTGTTAGAGCGTTTCTAAATGTTCAAAATAATCGAACGACCCGCCGGCTGTGAAGTGAGGTCAGTGATCGTTTTTTAAATGTGAGAAACGTTACGCCAGCAAACATTCTTCGCCATTCTGTGAAGTTTATGGGAAACAATAATGAGTGATAATGCCCGGCCACACGCAGCCAAACTCAAGAACTGATCGCATCATTTGGTTGGGAATAATTCGAGCCCTTCCCTACAGTCCGAATTTGGCTTCAAGCGATTTTCATTTGTTTCTTCATCTGAAGACATTCCTTGGTGGAAAACATTTGAATGACGATGATATTATGAAACAAGAAGTGCAGACTTGGCTTTCATCACAGGCGGCATCATTCTTTGACGAAGACATTCAAAACTGGTTTCCCGTTACGACAAGTGCCTGAATAACGATGGTGACATTGTGGAGTAGTAGTCTAAGATGTAAGGTAATGAATAATAATAAAGTATTTGGAAAATAATGTCCTATTATTTTTAAAAATTTATCGGTACGTACTTTAAAACCATGCCTCATACTTTTAACTCTTGAATCGTAACGCAGCGTTCTCTCTACAATCAGAAGTAACTTTTGTAACTGGTTATAAACATGCTGGAAAGATTGCGGTAATTGGGGGACTGTTTTGGAGCAGTATAAATGGAACTATGGAACGTTCCGAGAATGGAACATTCCCCTACTTCTAATTTGCATCTATTTCTTCTTCTTCTTTAACGGATTACCTTTCTCGTTTAGGACTTACACCCTCAAAGACATATAAGCCAACGCCTTGGGTCAGTAGTCTATTGAGGAGCAACCCAACTCTGGATCATAACATATCCAGGATGGGTGATCAGCCCAATGCCTGGTATGGCGGTGAAGAAAAAGGGAATGAAAATAATGATGAAATCGATTGTAGGTAAATTCGCGGATCAAATTATCCAACCCGGCATTCGCCTAGCGACTGAGATAAAATCCCGAATAAACCTCCGTTCAGATTGGTCGATCCCAGGAGTTTGAGCCCGGCACCTCCCGAATGCAAGTCGCACACGTTACCGCAGCGCCACTTCGCTCAGTTTGCATCTATTTCTTTAGGAAAAAATATCTTTTATGGTATGTGATAGGCTTATCAACATTTTCAGTCTTCAGTTGTTTTGATAAGCTAAGCCAACATTATGTTATGTTTTCCTTCCCAACTTCAATTGTTAACAAATTTCCCTAAACAGAAGTTTAAAATTTGCATTGGACAATAGCTATACAAAAACATCCTAGAACAAAGTGTGTTTGATCGAATTCTAAAGGTGTCTCGGCGATTCTTTTTCTAGCCATTCTTTATATTCGTTGTTGCGGCTTGCCACGGCAAGACCAACATTAATCTGGTATTTATTCATGGTGAAGAGGCTCTTTGGAGGCTCAAGTTGCTTTGAGGAACAACGTTTCTTGAAAGCTAATTACGTTTTCCAGTTGGCTCACGCAGAAACAAAAGACTGCTGCCCAAGGCCCTCAAACCACTTGTTACATTTCTTGGTCCAGTTGACGTAAACTTAGAGCTACCTGTGCCCTTTGTGGGCTGTTTGAATGTATGTCGTGAATATTTCAGCCCTCATACTTGGCAACACAGCGTCTTACAGACATCAAATATTCAATGCACGTCCCAGAACTCCCCTGCAAGCATCACCAGGATGATGATAGAGTATCGGCAGCTCCTTTACCGAATTACTGGCATCAGCGCGCCTAAAACAGCTCTTTCTGGAGCAAACAATCGATAACAGAACTGCGATGATAATCAATGGCAGCACAAGACTTCAAAATGTCCTGAGCGTTATCAGTAGGTATATCAAATAGAAAATGACTTCAGCATCGACCGAAAATAACTAAAAGGAATGTTTTAACAGATATTATTACTTTCCCTATCGCGTACCTTTCGTACGTAGAGAAAATAGGTATAGTTTTCACTAAAACGTTCGATATCGGGTTTCCCTGGAAACAGACGTTCCGAAATCCTCTGAGCCCAAAACAACGATTTTAGTGCGCGCGCAGCAAAACTCAAAATTGAAATGTCGTGAAAATTGTTATTCAAGTCCAGTATCTTTCAAGGATGTAACACGAATTTACAATATTCTTTTACAAAGAAATCGTTTCCTTATTTTTTTTAAAAACAGCTCAAAAGCTTTTGATTAAAATATAATGTGTTTGAGATATTGACATGGACAATAAAACACATATTCTGAAATTTCTGTACATATTTGTGTAACTGGGAAACCATTAAGAATCGCACAAAGAGTCACTGCAGTAAAAATGTGGGATAATTGAAGTACACAGATTTAATTATTTTTTATTGCGTTAGCAGTTATAGCAGCAGTTTTATATGACACTGAAGGTTCACATTTATCGAACGTAACCACGTCGTTTCTTGAAATGAGCGTAAAAATTCTCCAGTCTTTTATTTCTTTCTTTTCCTTTGGAAGAACTTATTACCTACTAGTCTCCGAAGTTATATGTAATCGAGCACTTATTTCTTAATTTGAAATTATTGTATCGTAAGTAATTTGATGTGGATAGAAAAATTACTTTTTACATAAAAGCCATAATGTATAAGGAAATTATGTGAATATGTAACGAGTAGAGAAAGTAGTATGAGTGTAGCAGAGAATCTTTATTTTATTCAACACTAACAGAACCTTCAGCTCAGATTTTATTATCCCGCTGAGTTATTAAACGCTTCTCTCTCTCTCTCTCTCCTTTTTTTCCATTAAATTTTTGTTCTCCCACTCTATCTGGCTCTCGCTCTAATCTATTTGCCTAATATTTCCAAAATCAGTAACAAAACTGTTTTAAGCAAGGATTAAAAATAAACCTCACTTAGTAATTGAATTCCACAATGAAATACTTGCTAAAGAAGCTAAGAAGGTAAATTCTGTTGTGTAACCACCACACGACTTTCTGAGCCTATTATTTATTTTAAATTATTCATACAAAACTTCTTTTTCCTGCGAAGGCCACCACACACTGGCACTCCGAATGGAGCGTTTCCATTTGATATCCAAAAGACGACATCCAGAACTAGGGAGTCACTCAATGTCGCGCCACGACTTGCCAGCCGTTTCAGGAACAAGAAATATTTATGACTAGCTGCAAGTAAAATATGATCTTTCATGTTCTAAACCCTGCTTGCTATCATCATGGGGATAATTATTTTTACGCTTAGCAATGTAGAGAACTCAATTCATGTGATAACAAATTTCATATTTGATAATATTTTCGTAAAATCTTAATATTTCTTTATAGTTTGTAAGATTTACGATTTTTCGCTTTTAAAATAGTTTCCGTTAGCAGTGAATCAGGCTTTTAAAATATTCTATTCTGGCAGTTTTCTTAAAACACATTTAGAAAATCCGAGCCACTCTTTCCAACGTCAGCTACAGTTGAGAACATGTAAAGCCCGTTGTACACGATCAAACTATTTTTTTCAATTCAAGAGTTTACAAGAAAAATTGTGAAATACTTTTCAATATGTGACAAGATTGGAAAAGACTTGGCAAGACTTGACAATGTCAAAAATGTGTATTTACAGGTTGCCTCTTCGCCAAACTGAAACCCTTTAGAACACATTGTTAATTTATCACGCGCAAAGCAATTTATTATTTACATCACAGTATAACAATTCGCAATGAAATGTTGGGTTTTACTAATATTATGTAGCACTTTCACGTATTATATCCAATGAAATCACATTACGAGTGTGGAATGCAATGAAAATAATACCAACCGATAGGTTAACCACACTATATAACATTGCATTAATGTATACTTAGTTCGGAAAACTGTATGGCAATTATTTCTTCATAATCGCCTTCATCTACTTCATCTTCTTGTAATCCACGTAGCCCTCGACGTACAGACATGGCCAGCTTATGTATAACCTAATCATTCGCATACGACATACCTTGGCCATGTAGCCATTTTTGTTTACTTTTCGCTTTCAGCCATGTAGTAGATTTCGTGGCGCACTGTGAATACTTGCATTTCATTGGCCAAAGCCATAAAATCATTGTGAAATCTTTCAAATCATTGTGAAATCTTTGACCGTTTAGAGAAGGTCCTTATTTGCTTTCAAGACTTTCAAAGACCTTAAAAGTATTGGAATCAATTTGACAAAAAAAGTTGTAAAGCTGTGGCAACTCTTGAAAAGTCCTGTAAAGTATTGAATTTGACAAAAATATTCATTCATTCATTATCTGTTTACCCTCCTCTTATGTAGGACTTACACCCCAGGACTTACAAGCGGGTGCCTGGGGTCAGAGGCCCGTCGAGGAGCAGACACTCATGGATCAGACAGAGCATCCAGGATGGGTGATCAGCCCGATGCCTGGTATGGGATGAAGGAAGTAGATGAAACGAAATGTTGGTGAAAGGATGGAAGGAAAGGTGATGATGGAGCAGTTGATGGAATGAATGGCGGGGGAAACCGGAGAAAACCCGCCCAGACGCCGCTTCGTCCACCACAAATCCCACATGCAGGTCCCTGGATTGAACCCGGGCCGCCTCGGTGGGAAGCGAGCGGTCTAACCACTCGGCCACGGCGCCGCCGACAAAAATATTAAGTCAGGGAAAGCAAACACCTTTCTTTTTTGTGTAACTTTTAAGGGTTTCACAGTGATTAAAATTTGTAAACTCCATGTAACTTGGAATTCACCTAATAGTGGTCAAACTATAAATCCCGGGACTTAAAAGTCTTTTTAGCCATCGGGGTATGCCATATCTCAATACATTTGATATTTCTTTGTGGTTTACCGGGAAAAATCGAATCAGTTGGGGAATTTAATGCCGTATCGGCATGTTGGCACGGTAGGTCAGTTGTTAGAGCAACCCGACGGAAACCAGGAGATCCATGGTTCAAATCCCGGCTATGGCACTGAATTTTTCATTCGTCAGATTCTACCTTTCCATCCATGTTAACTTGTATTTCAATTAATATTCTATTAATAAATATGAAGAAAAACCTATTATTTTAAACTAATGAGGTAAACCTGCTCCAAATCCTTAAATATAATTAAGATGTTTTGCCTTTAAAACACCGATTTCAAAATGTTTTGGGATTTTTTCTTCGTATTTTCATATTTTGGGAATTTATTCATATTTGCCTGTCTCTATGACCTTTTCTTTGCTTTGCGTTTTGCTATTTACTCAACTATTGTGCTTGTGTATAGTGAACAGACACAATCAATCTTTGAAGATGCAGTTATAATTTTCTGATGCCTTTGCCTTTGGATGAAAACAAGGTAACTAGTTCCTCTAGAGCGACATTTCTTTTCACTGTGTTGTGGTAATCACTGATGGTAACCTGGCATGCACTTTACGTAGGCTTCAATAACTTTCAGAACGGTCGCAAACTGACAGTGAAGTTTGTAAAACATATGCTGTCAATGTTATCTCATGATTGACTGACACTGGACAAGGTTTACCCACAGACAACATGCTTGTGTAGTGGCTTGCAGCCGCCACACTTAGTATTTCCCCATTCTTTATGCGACGGATCGGTGGCGTGTTGGAGCGGTCTGTTGGACTTTAGCGTGGCCAGATATCTGCAGACCCATCGCACCACGCCAAACAGATGGCGGCTCCCCAGTTCACCATGAGAATGTGAGTTATATTATTCCATTCACACGGAGGTTGACACACCAGATAACTCTCTGTGAGAGAAACAAAAAAGAGGCGCTTAGTATTTCAAAGTGTACTGCTAAAACTATTGCAAAATCAAAACAGAAAACATTTCGGAAACGGCTAATGTTGTAAATAGCTTCATTCGACACAGTTTTGGTTCGTCTCCTAGGTTTCCCAGTTACAGAAAATACTAACAGAATGAAAAACTTCCTCAATTATCCACAAAAAACTCCCAAAGTACGTGTTTTATTCGTTATATTAGTAACTCAAATTCATAATGTTTTAATCGCAATAGTTTGTCATTTTTGATAAAACTAAAATGTAACGAATGTTTTCCATGCAGACGTTTCCTTAGGGTGAAGAAGACCTTGTCTTGCACTCAAAGTACGTCCGTCCTAAATACGAGCCATGGTATTTATCGGTTCTTTCGTTTCTATAGTTGCATTCCTATCTCTCTCTCCCTCATGCACACATACAAATACACAAATTCGAGTGGATTCTCTTTTCTAAAACTGTTTTTTTGGATTTGAAGAGCCTTACAACGTTTACTTCCGGTTAAATATCTAGGTTGAATGCTTTTGGGGAAAGCAATACTTGCTCTACCGTATGTAAAAAGGAACATGTGTAATACAGAACACATCCTTATCCCTTTCTGGGCAGAGCAAGATTAAAAATGTATGTAATATAACTTTTCAAATATCTTGAAATGAAAAACACATATTTTCATACTATTATTAAAGCCTTTCCAACACTGAGGAGAAGAAATTCTGCATGGTTCTCTTTTTTTCCTATTGTGACCATGAATTAAAACAGGGATAAAACGTCCTCCTGCCCTTATAAGGCGCTACCAATTCCCTTCTCTTGTTTAGCAACCGGCTCTTACTCTTTGTTTGCGGTAGAGGATACAACTTTTAATGAGATAATGACATCAATACATTTAAAAGGTGGAGTTTTAAAATCTTTTAGGCTGAAAATCTTAATTAATATTCAGAATTAGTAATATATCTTCCTTTAATTATAAATCCTATGAATTGGTGCAAAAAGAGTGGGCGCAAATATTTAAATCCCTTCTTTAAAATATGAACTGCTCACATTTATGAATTTTTTCGGGTAGACATCCACTAAACATAGCTGCAGTTATTTGCAACACTTTATAAAATAATATATACAGCATAAATTACAAAATATTTCTTATGCGAAACTAAAGTATTTAAACCGATTTTTATTCAATGTAAAAACAAAGTAACTATCTGACTTAATTCTTTAAGCTGCTATATATAGAAAAAATTTAATACTTTAATAAAGTGTGCAAAAGAAACTTTAATTTCTTTGAAATGAAACAGAATGAACATATTAAGGCACGAATAATAATAATAATAATAATAATAATAACAATAATAATAAATGAGAACACCTTAGATTCGATCAAGTAGCATTTAAATAATAGTGCTGCTACATGTTTTCTATGAATAATATCAAAGAATTATTTAGTAAGTAGAGAAAATATCGCATTCTACCTAGAAATTAGACATCAACATTCCACTAGAATTACATTTGAGGTCCCCTGAATGAATGAATGAATAAACAAATAATAATAAGTTGTGTGCATGTGAATAATATTTCAATAATATCCCTCCCAAGCAAACCTACCCTTTAAACACAAACAATTCCGTTATTTTTGATTGCGTTAAAAGTGGCTCTAGCTATTTTGAGTAAAATGCATATGATTAAGATGTTTTCATGACATTTAAAATGTATATCTTTAGTTTTCTGTAAATAACCCGTGAAGTCCTCTTCATTCCGAAAGAATTCTGTATAATTTTTTTAATCGGTAAACCGTAAGAGATAAACAAAATTTTACGATGCAACAAATGTAGTTCTCGTTAAAACATCAATTTATGACAAGTAAGTTTGGTTTTTTTTAAATAAATTATTTCCGAATATTCTTTATTATTGCTTTGAGTTTTTAAATACCTATAGCTTTTTTTCAAGGGCCAAGTTACTATTCGTTTTTCTCTTCGTGGCCATGCAAAGAGTGGAATTTCAAAGCCATCACTAACGACCCCCTTTTAAAGATCCGTTGTTTCAGCTTCCTGTATTTTCCTTATACCTACAACCAACAATGAAACCATTTCTGCAAATGTCTATCACAATTAATAAGAGGTAGATAGAGGAATCAGCTTTTGTAAGAATGCACAGTTTAGGAAGAATTGGTGAAGAATCCCACACCAAACTTTCCAGAAGAAATTTTCCATGATCACTTCGTAAACTAAAATATATGTTTTTACAAAGCAACTTCTTCCATCAAGTTTTCAATTCTCCACCTCTTTACTCTTTTTTCATGGATTAAATTTTGTGTGCCTAATTTATTTCAAAGAAATTAAAAGACTGATTCATTAAGGAACTGGATTGGAAACAAAATGATAAAGCTGTCAACATTAGATAAGAGAAAAAATAGATCCTTCGGGAGTGTTTTCGTACACTCGCACGTACACTTGAGTGCATGGAATCTTGTCGATATAATCATAAGGGTTTATGCTGGTAAGGAAATACTAAATCGCCTCTGCCACTCCCAGGTCCCACTCCTTAACTGGTTCTAGCCCTCCACTTAATATTTTCTTCAATTCTCCCTTTCCTTCGCTCTTGAGCTGAAACGAACTGTGTTCATTGGTTAATGTTTGAGTACCAGACTTTTGACATCAAAACAATTCGAGACGGACTAAATCAGTGACTGTTGTGGACCGTGGTTGCGAAGAATTCCTTTCAGCTACTCCATTGAAATGTAGTCCTCCCCTTTCGCCACTCACCTAAGCTTAACCTTCGTTCAATAGGCTAATGCGTGCATGTTGCACTTAAATTCAAGAGATTGCCCTACCAAGGTTGGTGTGGAGCAAAATGGTAAGGAGGTTTAGCCAATATTAAATAAAAACACTAGGAAACCAGAAGCTTCGACACGTTTCCGTGCACTCGACTGTACATAATGATATTTATAGGTGAAGACAATCATAAACAGACAAAACCAAAATCATAAATCCTTCAGTACTCATCCTACCGAAGAGTATATCGAGAATGTCTGTCTACCACGTGTTGCATTTTTTTTCTCATAACCAGGCAGAGGGGTTTTAGTAAGTAAGCCATCAAGTAAGAAACGTACCCAGGTATGGTGGCGACGGAAGGCGGAAGAGCTTAAGACCTTTCAGTGCTCTCTGTAAACAAAAGTATGTACAGTTGAAGACAGTACGCACTACTTCGAAGGTAGACCAGGATTAAAGAGTATTAGTAGGAAAAAAGCAGTATATGTTTAGCTGTTCATAGTTTTCAATTTGTTTACGAGAGCTACCAAACAAGAATTTTCGAAAACTGTACATTTTATAAAGCAATATCTACTCGGATTAATATATGAAATGGAATCTCGAAAAATTCTGATTTGTAGTTTTGGGGTGAGGAGGTTGAAGGTCCACTTTCCTCGTTATTCTTTTCTAATAATGTCACATTTCATTGTATTTAATTGGATTACAGTGATGTTTTAACTGATGGTTTAAAACTTTTTTAAGCTCTACGTTACTTCTAATGGTTTTGCCATTTGTGCTGCAGTGTTCCCTGCCACATTCCGCCACAAATAATGCCAATTTTTATGCATGAACTATTCTTTGCTTCAGGCATACTGCCACAGCTCTCCACTAGTTTATAGGCAGCGAAAAAATGGAACAATCGCACCGAAACGGCTGTTAGGAAGAGGAGGAGTGTGTCCAGCCAGTGCAGCGTGACTAAGTAGATAGGCTACGGCGCGAATCGGAGTTAGGTAGTAATGTTAGTCTTAACCATGGTTAACACTGAATAGCTTCATGATATAACGTACGTTTTCCATACATTTAACGATCGATTTATTTATTTATAATATAGATACATTAGGCGACTGTAATTTCACTTCATCGGGCCATGACTGAACTAGAAGCATAAGCTGATTTCAATTCGCACCGTAGCCGGTCTATCTCGTTAGCCACGCAGCGCAGTACCTGATGTCATCTATACTCCGTGCGGCAACACGATTGCTAGATTACTTAATAAAACACTTCTGTCTGCTCATAACCCCATTTGGGAATTACACGCCTGCTTACACATATGTAAATTCTAAAATGAAGTTTTGGCGTCTAAGTGGCCCTTTATATACGTTGATCTAATTAAAAGACTGCCAGAAATTTAAAATGAAAATTAAGTATTACTTGGACTTGCAGGTAGCTAACGGCAAATGAAACCTTGACTTTAAAATTAAATGAGCTGAAGTTAAAACTTTTAAATAATTTCTGCGCTCT
Organism: Deroplatys truncata; assembly: GCA_030765065.1. Taxonomy (NCBI): domain Eukaryota; kingdom Metazoa; phylum Arthropoda; class Insecta; order Mantodea; family Mantidae; genus Deroplatys; species Deroplatys truncata. The sequence goes on along the minus strand of CM060975.1, from coordinate 249,825,453 downwards.
GCTTAATATGTATACAAAATTAAACTACGATATTACCATTTAAATTTAGTGTAATAAATAGCATACATAAGTTAACATACCATTTTTAAAAATAAAATATTATGGAATGAACTGAATCACAGAACAAAAGAAAAAATGATAGCTTCATTTTCTAAAGATATTCCAAACGCTTCTTAAACAACGAAGAATGCGAACGCTTCTAAAAGTGGAAAATACAACAGATATAAAAGTGTCTTTTGCTAAATTTAGTAGATCCCCAGGCGACCAAGTATTCTGTCTCCAAGTAATTGCACCCGCGGATAATATCAAAGGTCAACACCCAGCGCTTTCTTTAATGTAAGATGGGTCCTTTCTCTAAAGATTCATATTCTTTAAGCTTCGCGCATTCCACTGTTCTTTTGTTTGTAACACACGACAGCACAAATTCTCATGCGCTTTAAGAGTAAAAGATTCTTCTCAAAATATAACAGGAAGGAGGTGAGGAAAGATATAAAAGCCCTCTTCATATTCGATATTTTTTTCTCCTTAGCGTTCTAACTTGAATGAATGTGTAAATAAGCACGAAATAACTTTTTGGGAGGAAATGGAGTTCGGAACAACACCGTTACCATCGAAAACGTGCATTTTATTCCATGCCTGTGGGATGCGTTAAATAACGACTATGACAAAGAAAAGCATGTATATGGAAAAACTATGACATTAACGCAATATGGGGGAGACTGTCCCGTTAATCGTTTTAGCTTTGACTTTAATTAGCAGAAATTAAACTTTCGGACTGGGCATTCATGTGCTTATAACAATTATTAATAATTTATGAATACATTATATGCTATGCTATTTTTTCTGTTGTTTTATTTGTGAAATGGTAAAATTAAATCCAACTGATAAATTCACTCACAACTTCGTTTCTTTAGAAAATGTTATTGAAATCTGAAAACTTTGTTGTATTACCATAAAAAGTTTTACTCTCATTGCAAGTCTTAGTAATACTTACATTTAAATATTGTGTAAATGGAGCCTTTTGATATTGAATGAGAAACAAAAAATACGAAAGTATAGCGAGGATATGTTTCTATAGCTTTTCTTTCTTTCTGCCTGTCTTTCTTTCTTTCTCTTGCAGTTATTAACGTTCTTTATCAGGTAGGTCATAACGGATGTTAAATGAATCAACTAGTTGAAATGCTGTGACGGGCTTAGTGTTACCCATCTTGTCAAAATAAACGAAAACCCCGGAAAAACCTAACTCGCCCTAATCGAGATTCGAATTCCGAACCTCTTGAATGTGGGGCAGACACGGTATCCCCACATCATGGAGATGAGTTCTATTCTGTTGTATTCAGTGGTCGAATAGGGCACAGGGTTAATTCTGTAGGTAGCATGAATTTGTCCCCTGGAAATTTATAGCTAATTTCTTATTTTCCTTCTCCGAATCTTTTACAGAATTTATTTTATTTTAATGAATTCGTATTATAAAGGGATGTTTTAGTTCCCCTTAGAATATGTAAGTTTCTTCTGAGTGCTTTAACGAATACCTTCCAATATATTCCACGTAACTGATGGGATAATGCAACTGGATATTCAAAAGAAGTAGGTTGTAATTCAAATTCCGAATAAAGAATACAGTTTTCCTATTTTTTAAATTGCTCTGTTCTGGCTCAAATTTCATGGATTTTAAATAACGCAATCAATAAAACGTAGCATGCATTTTCTATGGAATGACCTGTATGTTTCTATAAACGAAAAAAATAAAATAACCTTGATATGTATTACAGAAAAATACAGCTCTGATTATGACGATACAGTAGGATTAGGATTGTATGACCCAATAACCCATGGAGTACACACTTATGAAGCAATAGAGGAACAGTTGTGAAACAGTCACCGATTTTCTTTTTCATTTTACGTTATGCCAGCGTCTCCTCGGTGTATAAGAATGGAATATTACCCTTGCTCAGAAATGTAAAATATATTATATAAAATGTACTTTCATATCATTACCATTATTATTATTGTTAATATTATTAATGTTATTGTTGACCAATGGTGGGTAGTTCTATATAGATGTGCTAAAATACGTATAGAAAGTTGAGATCGAAACATAAATTTTGTGATACAGAAATATCATATTGTGTAAACTGCTTATGCTCTTGTGTGTATGAGTTTTCGCGAACATTATAAATTTGAGGGAGAAACTATAAGTTTATATTAAATTTTAAAATACTGAGTGTATATTTAAATTAATTATCGCAAACACTGAACAGCTTACTCTCGGGGAATGATGTATTATTTACACAAACCATTTTTAAAAACTGACGAGATTGATTCCTTCATAAAAGTAAACACAATTTCTAAAATTCATATATATCACTTTGGACTTCTTGCGACAGAAATTGTAAATAATTTGCATACCGGCTTTTACCAATATGTTAACTTCATACGTTAACTTGGCCTACTTTAAGACAAGTATATAAATAGTAATAATTTGTTTTATCATAGCCATGTAAAATGTAAGTCAGCGCCACATTGATGCCCTGGTATTATGTCTTCACCGATTTCCTCTCATAACAGTAAATAATGATTTATGTAAGAATTTCATTTTAAAATCATCTTACATGGTAAGCAGTAAGGCTGGCACGTCTGTATGTGGAAGAAAAGTTTGCGAAGTTTGAGAGTTATATTTGAATTATACTGAATTTTATAGCACAACTTTGTTTATTGTTTCTAGTTTCCTTCATGTTTGTTACCCTGATTTATTTCCTCAAAGAAAGTATGGCATGGCGATATTTTCAATTCTTATTCTTATCTGTTATGTTAACGATTTAATTTAATTTTTATTCGAGTTATTTGGGTATAGAAAAATACTTTTTCACTTGTGATGCCAGGTCTGTTACAAATGAAAAAATAACCCATCTCCTTAAATATGTTTTATCAACGTTTACATCACTACAATAGAAATTATAATATTTTCAAATATACAAAGTAAGCAGGACACAACCGTAACTCCGCTCGCATTATGTATAGAGATTTTTTTGTTCTTAAGCAATGAAAAGTACTATGCATAACTTATTAAATATTCTATCCATGTGTTGCAAAGAAAACGTGCTAATAGGAAATTATGCTTACAAACTTTTGATACACTTAACAATAAGTTAGATATTCAAACGTTCTGCTGTTGGGCTTGTCACAACCCCCCCTCTTTGAGGAAAGTTATTAAGATGTCACAGAGCGGCCGGTTCACATACACTTTAAAAATATTATTTATGGCGTATCAAATTCGTCCAAATTTCAAAATTATCAGAAAATGTTCGATTTTAGTTTTATTATATGCATGACTAGTAGGACCTGCAGCTCTCCTGGCGTTATTGCAATAAAAGCAGAGATTCTTCCCATCTCACCCCTTCTCCCCGCCTCTCTCCCTCCCTCCCTCCAGCTTCGCATTTAATTCCCTTTCCACTCGTTTTACTCCCATCACTCTTAACCCTGTCTCTCCTTTTCTGTAATTTACAGGTCTTGTGACATTTTGAAAACCGGCAATAAAACTGCTTTTCCTGAGATAGTAGTCAAAATTAAAACACAGCAGTAGCTTTAACAGTACACACAATTGTGCCTCTTCTTTATACGTGAAATGGGATACTATTTCCCTTGATAACCAGTTTACAAACATAAATATTAGTGTCGAAAATGTGTATAACCTCATTATTGTACATATAATGGAATTTTTATAATTACAAAATTTGTAAGAAATAAAACGCTTATAACCATTTCATACGTGACATTTCCCCACAAAAACTAATAAGCCAGATACACTCATGGACAAAAGTATTCACACATTAAGATATACTAGGGCCGTCCAATAAGTAAGCTTCCCTATTTTATAAAAAACCATTACACACAATTGGTCATGTTGAATTAATTTTATTTGTATTGCACAATCCTTCTGTTACTGTTCTACATAATCAACATGTTTTTCCAATCATTTTTGGAGACGTGACAAGTTTTTCCAATCATTTTTGGGGACGTGAAAGTTTTTCCAAGCCAGTGTTGTACCAGGTCCGTCCATTGCTCGTAACCACCTGTTCACTTCTGATTGATCTTCGTCACGGTATTAAAGTGCTTACCTCCACGATGACCTTCGAGTCAGGAGAGCATGTGAAAATCACTTGGGAAAAGATCTGGTGAATATGGAGGATGATGCGAGAAAACTTCCCAGTTGAATCTCCTGAACTCCGCCTGGGTCAAGACTCAAATTGGAAGTTTTCTCGTATCCTTCGTATTCACCGGAGCTTGCCCAAGTGATTTTCACACGTTCCTCCAACTCAAAGGTAAGCACTTTTAACACCGATGATGAAGTCAAATCAGTGAACAGCTAGGTGGTTGCGAGCACAGTACCCGACATGGTACAACACTGGCTAGAAAAAATTTGTGTCACGTCCCCAAAATGCTGGGAAAAACATGTTGATTATATAGACAAATAACAGAAGGGTTGTACAACATAAATAAAATTAATTTAACATTAGCAATTGTGTGTAATGTGTTTTTATAAAATAGGGAAACTTACTTATTGGACGACCCTCGTACTTTTAATATTTAATTATAATTTTAACATTTATGAATACAAGCCACCAAATTTAACACAAACAATTCTACACGCATTTCTGCTTGTAAGTCTGTACATAAACACAAAATAATCATGATTATTTTTCCGAAAAAAAATAAAAGCTTTAACTATACTGTGATAATGGACGGACATAAGTATTAACACTACTTATGTTGTACCGTTTTGCATTAGTTGCACACTTCTAGTAGCGTGCATTCGTCCCTTTCCTTCTAGTAACAGCCTTTAGTCTGTTCTGCATTGATTTTGCAATCTTTCTTGCTTCAGGTGTGTTTTACTGGAAATATGATGTTTTCCGATTCTCCTCTCCAACTCGTCCCACAAATGCTCAACAGGGTTAATGTCTGGGGACTGCGGTGGCGTTTTTAGGGTGTGGGGCGTAGTATACAGAATGCAAGCAAGTACATTGTATGCTTATGTTTTGGATCATTGTCCTGTTGGAAATTGTAGTCAGTATACAAACCTAGTTTTTTGGCACTGAGTTTCAAATTTCTCTTTAATACTGATCCATGGTTCCATCAATAAACAACAGTTGTCCTATACCTGAAGCAGCAATGCACCCCTAGACCATGTCGTTCTCCGTGTTCTAGTGGTACCATGCTAGCCTCTGGTTCCTGGGTCCGCGGGTTCAAACCCGCGGAGGGTGATGAATTTTTTCGGCCTAAAGATCTACAGCTTGGTTTCCTTCGGAACGGCAGTAAAGCCGGTGGTCCCGTGTCGTAAATTTACGGCACGTAAAAGAACGTCAAGCCTGATAAAGATGTCTCTGAGCAAAATTACCGATCTTTCACCCCAATTTAGAATAGGACGCTAAGAAATACAACAGTTAAAGAGCGTCCATAAATAAATTTAAAAAAGTAGACCATGAGACCACCACCATGTTTCACAGTACATCTCATATTAGCAGGTTCCAGCTCGGTATTCCGTCTACTCCATACCAAAATACGTCCATCGTTATGAAATGGTTGAACTTGCTCTCGTCAAAGAAAATTACTCTGTTCCAGAACTCTGAGCCCTTGGTCACATATTCATTTGCAAATTGCAAGTCTTTTCTTCCTATTTTCCCTGCTGATGATATAGGGCTTCTTTCTTGGAACTCGAGCAGTGTAGCCGGCTGGATGAAAAATCCTCCTGACAGTCTTCGAGTGAACTTGTTCCCATAAAACTCTTGTATTTGTGCAGCAACCTCTGATGAACCTATTTTAGGCGTTTTCCGAACAACCTTTACAATCTGCCTCTCTTCTCTTTCTGTAAGTTTACATGGTCTTCCAACGCGATGCATATTTACCAATGCTTTGTTTTTTTTACAGTGTCTAACAACACTGAACACAATATACCGGCCCCTCTAACAATCCCTGCAATTGCAGCATATGATTTATCCTCATGTAAAATTACCATTCTCTTTCTGTCTTCCGGAGCTGTTTCCTTCCCTTTACTACCCATGTGGTCACTTGCGTATTTGCCTGCTCTGGCTATCCTACCTCAACGATCTACAGTTTGGACCTGAGGCTCACCGTGAAACCACCCCTATCAGCACATTTTGGTCTCTAGCTTTTAACAAATGTTGTGGATTTAAATAAATTTGTGTATACGCAGACCAAGTTTCATAGCAATCCATATAGCCATTCTTGGAAAAGTTAATATTTTCAAAATGCTACTTTTGGTCTCAAGTCGTTCATGGAATTTATTATCAACTTTTCATTCAAAATCGAAAAATTTCAGAATTGGAAGTTATTCATCATTTAATTTTGTTTATTATCAAATGGGAATTCGATTTTTGTTTTTGTATAAAAATGTGCTACACTTTTATTACATGCGTAAATAAAGTTTCTAAACTTTACTTTAAAATTTTATAAAAATCATATAAATGTAATATATAAGTTAATATAGTTAGCTATGTACAATGAAAGGAAATTAAAATAAATAGACTGTTTACTAATCAAATTAATTAGTTGAAAGGTATGAACGTATCTCGTACACTCAGAAAGTGTAAACATAATTCCACCAAGATAGAAAGATCCTAAGCTGGACCTCCAGAACCTGCTTTGGACAGAGGGTGATCTTTCCTTCCCTCGCGTGATGTGAACAGCTACTTATATTATTTTCAATCGCACCTTAGCGTCTGGAGAACAGCATCTCTCAAAAAGGGCAAGTAGAGTCGTTCACATAAGAGTAGAAGTCACTGACCGTGTGTAGTGCTCAAAGAGTTGTTTTATTGCAAGATCCTCCATAGTAACACTTCCGCTTTCAAATTCTCAATGAATTTTATATGACTAAAACACCATAAGAGATAAAACAAAAACTTTCTCTCCATAAAAATATTTAGAACTAATTAACACCAACAGTCTGTATCAATATTTCTTGCGCCATTATCCGTCTTCGGAGTTTTCGTCATGTATTTTTATATCTTCCCAAGTTGAAAGTTTTACGTTACTGCATATCTAATAGATGTTTGAGAATGTGTGCCTCTTAATTTCTTCATGAACCCGCTAATAACAAAAGTTACTAGTGATATCGAGTTTTTTTTTTCTGATCGTGCATGTAACGAAGTCGGTATTGTCTAGGGCAGAGCTTCTCTAGACAAACATTAACGTAAAATGGACAAATGGGTGTATTTTTGTACGAATACTACAGTGAAGAATTCCTTGATCACATATATTTTAATGCCAATAAAATAAATTTCGACAAGACTCCAATGTACAACACCTAAAATGTCGTCGCATTAAAGCTCCCGTTTTGAGGTGTGCTCAAAATGCAATGAATTCTCAAAAAATACAGACAGAGCTGGACCACAGCTTTCCTTATAAACAGTTTAAGAAACGGTTAAATATAGAAATTAATTTTCAATTATATATGGTTATATCTTTTATGTTGATCCAAATGACATTGCCTTGTCTTTAATAATAGCTTATTTTCTTTAGTCTTAGTTGTTTTCCTCCATGTTTTATTTATATTGTTATTTTATATTTAAATTTGCATGTTTAATGCATATGTAGCTACTGTAATTGGAGCATTACTCTATTCTATCACAAATATAAAAAAATCTGATGTGCTATATTCACACTATTTTCTCTACCCTCTATCTTTATTAGTATTCTTACTAAAGCTTATTTTTTATCTACGCATTTTAATCCAAATAAACCTTTGCAAAAATAGCTACATTAGACATTTCATTATAAATACAAAGAGAACAGCGATAGTCAAATGTTTAAGAAGCGGACGCTAAATGATGGTCCGAAAATTCCATACTGTTTTTATGCAACCAAGAGAAACAACTGCAAATCGATGGGACTTAGTAGAATTACAAGTACTGAACAATTCGAACCTTTAATAATGGATCTTAGAAACGGCTTATGCCACAAAATTTTTTTTTAACGAATTATCTGTTTTAAAGAGATCTACATTGCTTCTGTGGTACGTTTTCGTCTATCTGTTAACGTTTACAAGTTATGCAAGATTATACAAAATTCCATCCGAATGAAGAGGACTTCTAGGCTATTCTTAGAAAATTCAAGATATTCATTTTATTTGTCATGTAAGTATCTTTCATATATGGAATTTTAATCAAAATTGTTACACATTTTTTAGAAAATAAAAAATGTCGAAAAATATTCCATGTAAAGGGTAGTTGTGGGGTTGGGGAATTTCCTGAAAATCTTCGTGTGGCATCCTTGGAAGATACTGAACTCAAATATCAAGTTTGGTATTTATCCGACTTTTCGATTTTTAGTTATGCTGTTCACAGAAAGACACACACACACGGACCTGTTTCCAAAAATGCTTTATTTGGATTCAGAGAACCTCAAAACATGTATTTCCGGTGAAATCCCAGTATCGATTTTTTGGGTGCAATAGCTTCTATCCTACTATGTACGTGGTAGAGAAAGTAAAAATAAAATAAGGAATACTTATGAAATGATAGTGGAAAGAGAAAGTAATACGAGATACATATTAACCTTTTTACCTTTTGAAAGCAAATTCCTGCCGTCCCTTATCACCTCTGTTCTCGTCCATCAGTATCTTAGAGCAGTGTCAGCCAACTGTATGCTTTGTGACGTCTTACTCCCAGTTTCCATCTAGGAAATCGATGAGAAATGCAGAGCAGGATAGGCAAGGGGAAGGCGATGTTGCCGTTAGCAGGTTAAGTGGGATGTATAGTTTGCTTTTTTATACGTGGTTTTAGGACACAAAATACGCACCCTTATCTACGAATCGCCAAAATGGCATTACGTCACACGACTGTGATACGTCACATTTAGTTGGCTTCCTATATATAAGCCTAGTTACTACATTACAAGCACAACTGAAGTTCCGTTGTGCGCTAGAAATAAATAAACAAAAGATACACGCTATCCCTCCTAAATAAAATGGTGCAATAAATGCTCTAGTTTTTAAACCACTGTAAATGTAGCACTGCATCAGCGGTGATTCAATCACAGATGTTGCCTTTGTGCTGCGTTTTCATGTGTACGTCACTGGTTTCTTCTTTGTCAAGGTTCGTGCTTGAATGGCGGGCAACATGTGCCATTAACAGAGCCGATTATCATTTGAATGTATGCATATGCTTTGATACCAAACTGCCAGCGTGAAATTGCCCTTGGGACATTGCGAAACTTTGTAGCAGCTTCTATGCGTTTCGGAATTTTGTGTTTTCCAACAACGCCCCAAAGTGAAAAAGAGTATTACATTTTTAGGCGAGAAAAATCAGTGTGTTAAAAACCATTCTAACTCATGTATGTGTTGTCATTCCTTAGGGATTCAGGGTTATTCATATAAATCTTATGCAATTTAAGCAAAATGGGATGTATAGGATGTATCAAAGCTATTTATCTCAACATGAAATTCAAAGACAGACATTGTTCTCCTACTGTCACTTTCAACTGTTTCAATATGCACTAATTATTATAATATAACCTGTGCACAAAGCAGAAATAGTTTCCATTTGCTGGTATAGACTTCGGTATACGCAGGAGACAGACTACAATGGATTGTTTACAAAACAAGCCGAACTATTTTAAACATATTTCGAAGGAAATGAATGACGTTTCAGAATCTACTATATTAACTAAAAAATCTTGTAAATAAAACCACAAAGTTTTCGGAGGAGATTAAGGCTACAAAAATAATTTCACATAGCTGCAGTATGTTTTAATAAGAGTCTACATTTCCCCAGTAGTAAACTCTGTATTATTTCGTATGTTTACTGGGTTGAAGAGCGTTTAATAGGCATTTTACAGAACGTTTCAAGGTTTTTTTAATATGATTATTTCACATTCATTAAAATGTAACCCTTCACGCCAGATTTATTTCCGACCAATAGAGATGTATCAATCTACAGAAATACTTGCTCCCTTAAAAACAGTTACTACGCGTTCCTCGGTTTTGGGTCAGTTAGCTCGAGCAAGGAAAACCATTAGACAAGTTTCCAATAATCTTCCATCCTCTCAGTTGATCAAGACTTTGGAAAAAAAGTTGGTAAAGTCCTAGGTAAAATCAATCATGGATAACCTCACTGGATGTTCAAAGTTCCGTTGCACTGTGCTGAAGCACTACTTTAGCAAAAGCAACAATGATATTGTTGATTTTAGCTTTCTATTTAGTAAACGTCATGCTAATAGGAACACATTTAAGTAATCTGATGAAATCTTCAGAAGAGAGGTTAAGGATTGTTCAGTTACAGGTCTGTTGTAGCTGCGTTTAGTTTTATAGCACCCTAGTTTGTAAATTAACATCAGTTATAATGGATAAAACTACTGAAATGGTTTAACCAAAATAGATAAAGGCATTTTAAAGTGAAGCAAGTTTTCCAAGTAAAACGTTAGCTTGAATGCGACATTTTTTGCTGAAATTGTAAGCTTGTATCGTATAAAGATATCCAATTTCAATAAAAGTGTATGTTTATAAAACTTCATTTTAAGCTATGGTTTTCCAGGACAGATAGAAACACCGGACGTACTGTTTTTATTTCTCTACAACTTAGATATCATAGGTAGAGGTGTATTCCACGCAAATATTCAGCATCGAGATTTCGCCGGAAATACACATTTTTGGGTCCCACAAAATGCACCTTCAAAACAGATATCTGTGTGTGTGTGTGTGTTCAAAAAGAAAAAGTCTGTCAATAACAAACTTCGCATTCAAATTTAACGTCTTCCATTGATATAAAACAAACATTTTCATGAAGTTTACATGGAAAAGTTTTCATTTTCTTTCGTTCTTTCTTTATTTATTTCTTACTTTTTCCTCTTTATTTATTCTCACCATATGTAACACGAAGAATAAAAGGTATAGTTTGATATTTTTTATAAATGGTCTGTTATTCCTCTTCATTCTAATTACATTGTGTGTAATTAACTATAAATGGAATAAATTAGAGATAGACAGAAACGTATTATAGGAAACACAGAGTTCATTATAATACACGGTTTTTGCCACAAAGTACTGTCCTTAGCATTAATAGTGTTCAAAATAGTGAATGTAGTATGCTAACATTTTTTTCCAATTTTAAGTGCGTCATCCTAAGGAACAATGTGAAAGTTCAGTTTATTTCTCACCTTGTATGAAGTGATTATTACGACTTATGATATAATCATGTGAATATTATTTTCGTATTCTGTATGTAGTCAAGTCTCTACTTCTTAGCTTGTAGTTGTTTCCAAGGAGGAAGCCTGTATCGTGAATAACGCAACGTGGATAGAAAAATCACTTTTACGTAACACACTTCGAATACATAACGAATGCACGAGAATATGTAATGGGTAAGAAAGCCATTAGTGTTGTATATCAGATTCTTTTTCTAAAATTAATTGAATTTGCGGAGCCTCAAAGCGTGTATTTTTAGTGATGTTGCTATTTTTTAAACGGAAGGCTTTCTGTAGAGAAAAAAAAAACTACAAAGAGTCCCTTTCTTTAAATAAGGTACACAAACTTGTGGATTGCAATGGTGTATAAGCAGTACTTATTACGATAGCTTGGGTGAGCTTTAGATATGATAGTGTACGACTATGATAAGATCACCCCAGTTATGAATTCTCTCATAACGTTTACAGTGCAATTCAAATACAGAGACAATCACTATTGCTTATTACGAATAAACTGCAAATTGTTTAAAATGTGCAAGGTTTCTGCGTGTATATAAACATACAACAAACATTTATTGATCTTTGACATCTTATACCAGGTGGCTCTTTAGCGCCGCTTGTAAAGAAAATTTAAACAACTGAGTTTTCTTTGTTGCAGGTGCACTATCAATGAGATTGTCATTAGTGCAGAGAAAATCAATAAAGGAAATTTGTTACAACTTTAAGTTTGGTAATGTTTAGCATCGTCTTCACATGGGTCAACTGGTATTTGTACAAATAACTCTTTCCTCAGTGACATTAGTCCGGACGAGTAAATTATCTGACGAACAATTTGTCATTTTTAGATTAAACCAGTGTGATCAAAAACTCCCTACTAGACTTCAGTTCAGAAAATAAACACCAGTGGTCGCATGGAACAAAATCAATAGTAAGTTCATTTCGCATAGAGAAATAAATACACATTTCTTTGTTTTGTTAATATTTTTTTTCTCTTTTTCTGTTTTTTCTTATTTTTTCAGGGTGTTTTATCTGCTTTATCTTAAACGGGCACACATTTAATTAGATACATTAAGCCATGCCCGAGGCGGGATTTAAACCCAAAGTCTCTTGCACCATGTAACACCGGCTAAGACCTTAGCGAGCGTGATATGGGGACCGCCTTTACGAGTACATTTATGATGCTCAGAGGAAAACCAAATGACAGTTTTCACATTAAAAGAGATTTGAGTTGAAAATTCCTGGAGCATTTTTGGAAAACACGTGAGAGAGAAGTTACGTCGTAGGAAGGCTGAGCTTCCGCAAGCTATGAGGCGTGTATTAAAATAAGTAACCATATTCTTTTAAAAAGTAACAGAACATTATTTTCGAAATACTTTATCATCATTCATTACCTTACACTACTACTCCTCATAGATACCGCCGTTATTCAGGCACTTGTAACGGGAAACCATTTTTGTATGCCTTCGTCAAAGAATGATGCCGCCTGTGATGAAAGCCAAGTCTGCACTTCTTGTTTCACATTTATCATCGTCGAAAACTTTTCCGCCAAGCAATTTCTTCGTTGAAGAAATAGATGAAAAAGCTTAGTGCCAAATCCGGACTGTAGGGAGGACGGTCGAAATTGCTCCCAACCAAATAATGTGATCAGCTCTTGAGTTTTTTTGGTTGCCGCATTGTCACTCATTATTTGTTTGCTTGCGTAACATTTCTCGCATTCAAAACACGAATCACTACTCTGATCTCACAGTCAGGGGGTCGTTCGATAGGTTTTAACATTTTGAAGCGCTCTAACAACAGGAAAACACAAAGTGTCGATCGCTCATAGCTGCATCTGGCTTCCTAATAAATGGAGGAAGTAATCGCGCATGCTCAAAATCGCGACTGCAGCGCAGCGGCAAAATATTAAAACGGTGCTTACTTTAAAAACACGCCTCGTACATTTTGTCCGTTGAAACTGGCATTTTATTAAACTTGAGAGACTCTAGTGAACAAAACCTGGTTATGTCTCACCCTGGGAAGGAGAAGGGCACAATTGCACATACATTAGTTTTGAGATAAATTACGTTTAATGTCGTAACTACTCTCTTAATTTGAATTTTGAATGCACTAATTCCACCCTTCTTAGTTGGGACTATAATGAGTGCTTTTTAAACACATAAACCAATTTAAGGGATGTAATATAGGTTTACTTTTGGCATTTGCGGTCTGTTGAAATAAAATACACATTAGCTAGCTTTGAAGGGATATATTTTTATGTCTTTCGGCGCAGTCAGTATTGTCTTTATACCAGCAAGAGTGGGGTGAGTGTGAATTGTTTTTCTTTTCAATTTTTTTCTTTAACCCTAGTAAACCAAACCAAGCTTTCTTCTGCTGATACAAAGTTCTTGTTTATCTCTGTTCTATCTCCCGGCGAGACTAATATTCTACTGACAGAAAAATAATTAAAAGAGGTTTAATTTTTGGCCATCAGATATTATCAACAATGGCAAGAGATGCAAATTGGATTAATTATCCGTTTACGCTGTTTACTTGTGATATCTAACATCCATATATTCATTTGGCTTATTTGCGACGTAATGTCGACATAGTTTTCTTCTGAGAACTTGATTTAAGCATGAAATGAATTGTAATATTAGAGCGATGGCAGATAGAACAAACCTCTTGTGCAAAATGTCAGATGGGCTCATTCTTAGTCATTCTGCCCTTTTATCTCCTTTTCTTTCCGCTTTTAAAGAGTAGCCTCTACCCCGAAATACCCCGCCTATAATTCGGCCTAAACTTCAATATATTTATGAAACGAATTGTATTATATATTGTACTGGTGGTATGGTACCATTTCTTTGGACTTGAAAATAAGTGTCATAAATCCTGAAATTAATACGACTATATCTGGAGCTTAGATCTGAAAATTGAAATACCCCACTATGGGATCATTAGTTTAATTTAAACTTTTTGTGGGGAGGGGTTGATCTGCATAAAAATAAACATTATGTAGAGGGCTTATGCTTTTGGCCTTTATTTAATGAGAACTTTAGACGCCGTATCCGCTGGCAATTTCTAGCACCGTTGGTATAATGAATGCTCTGTGACGTCAGTGATCAAGCCTCCTTTTACTCCTGGCTCTGAGAAACTCATAAATGCTGGGCAAATAAGGCAAGGGTAGAAAAAATTATTCTTAGAGAGGGATAAGCAGGATTAAAATTAAATTGAGTTTTATTTATGGGCGCTCTTTAACTACTGTGCTCCTCAGCGTCCCATTCTATATTGGGGGTGAAAGACCGGAAATTTTGTTCAGAGGGCTCTTTATTAGGCTTGAGGCTTTTTACGTGCCGTAAACCTACGACACGGGACCACCGGCTTTACTTCCCTTCCGAAGGAAGCTATGCTAAGGACTTTCACGCCCGGAAAAAAAAATCCATCGCTCTCCGCCAGGTTTGAACCCGCGACCTCGGGAACAAGAGGCTAGCATGGTACCCCTAAAACACGGAGGGCGTCTAGCCAGCGAGGTGTTGTACATACTTTTTACCCACGTAGCTGTAAGACACAAAGGTCTACTCCTCTGTTTCCTTCGCACTCCTTACCTATGAATCTCCGAAAAGGTGTAACGTCATAGGACTGTGTTACGCCATAGGTAATTGAACTGGCTGACTCCGATCTGGTTGGTAAACTCGGGCGCCTCGGTTTCAGATGGACATGGTTCATTTCTTCTTTCTTTTATCTTCTTTCGTTTTCTTATTCTTTCGTCTTAAATCTATATTTTTCTTTATCCAGGTCACTGGAAAACACGAAGTTTAAATTACAAGCTGTATCATAAACTCCTTCATAATCATCCTCTCTTCAAATCCTCGATATTTCTGTGTCATAACAACTGTTATTAAAAGACGGAGGGAGAATGAAACTGTTCACGGTTTTCTAACAGAAATTCGGTAAATTATTCATGTTATCAGTAATTTGGAGTTGGTATCCCGAATTTTCCATACTAAGTACTTGTTTTACTAAAAAACAATTTCCTGTAATCTATAATATCCTAAAACACACAAAGATAGAAGAAAGACACACTTCGTTGGGCAGATTGGAACGAGGGATCATTAGATTGAAAGACTCCTTCGGAACACTAATGCTATATCTTTAAAACTTGTCTGCATGTAAGCCAGTGACCCATAAACCGAATACAGAGGTACAGATGGGCGCAGTGGGAACGAATTTGATACTTTTGTTTCTCAATAAAATGATTGTCATACAAAAAGTAGGGATTACTGCCATATAAACGAGTTTATGATTCAGTGCGTGTTTAATGATGTGACGTGTTGGTAGCACTGGGGATGCTAGTGTTGGCAACACGGACATGATGGGACGTGCCGTAAAGGAGGGGAAACTTGTTAATCGCGGCGAGCCCAGGAGGTGCCTTTCTCTTTGTGTAAGGCAACTGAAGGGATAGCACGTGGTAGACATGGAGGTCCTCGTGGAAGCAAATAGAAAATGTAACCTGTGAATTTCGGTGTAATATAGTGGCCATCCAAAGTTGAATATGGTTTGATTATTTGAACAGGTAACCTTACTCCATAATCCATGTAATTTTAAGTGTTAAACATGTTTTAAGGAATTTTCGACTCGCCCCCGTCGGCCTCGTGTTCAGTGTAAAAGAATGTAAAGATTCTGAGTACCTTTCTGCTCTACCATCTAAATTTAAATGATTAATATGTGAGGTTACGAAAATATGTGCATTACTTAGTACTCGGAAAAACACAAAAAATAAATATAAATACAATAAAACTATTTCAAAAATAAAGTAAAATAGCAATCATAAATACTGTGATATGTGCGACTCACGGACTTTCTTTACTCAATATAAATTCATATGTTCCCCATAAACATCTCATTGCATTTCTGGTTTACAACAATCACAAGAAATGCTTGCCTAGAAATGACTTCGTGTTAGTACAAACATATTTCAAGATGCATAATCTACACTCTATTGATTGTATTATAAGTGGATTTTTGTTAGTAATGAGCTCATGCAAAAGAAGAAAAAAGAAGAAACGCACATTTGCAAACTTGTTACGGTGTACCAAACCTCAATCTGCTAAAACTTAAGTATATAACAATACCTCAGAAACGGCTAATGTTGCCGTTTTATTTGACACAAATTGACATTACCTGTGATAGGTAATGGCTTCCCTGTTACATAAAATTCAAAAAGAATGAAAATTCACAAGTTGCCTAATGAAATTCAATATAATATACATAATATCTCAAACACACAAGATTTTAATCAAAAGCGTTAGAACTATTTTACATAATAAGCAATAACGAAATATATTCCATACAATTGTTGTTTGGTTCGGGAGAATTTTGAGAATCGTTGTCCTGCAGGAGTTAAAAAAGCTACGAATTTTGGTATATGCAATTGTTCACTGACACACAAATGCGGCAGTCAGAACGATTCTCGCGAATATTATGTTAGGATACCTTAAAACACCCGAATTCAAACCTAAAAATGAACTTTTGGAGTAAATAAAATAGTTTATTTTTCTAACATAGGTTCGCTGGCACGTCTCGAACCTGAGACCCCAAATTCATGTACGCCTACGGCTAACTGCCAATAGCTACACAGAATTAAATATGATGGATCATTTAATTTCACAAACCCTCGGAAATATATCTACTTATTAAACCTACCGATTAGTTCTGGCTTCTCCTTGCTAGCAATAAATAGCTCCGGAATAGCGAAACAAAAGAAGCACCCGGTCTGAACTAACACCTTGATCCATAAGCTGATTAAAAAAAATTGAGTTTTGTTTATGGACGCTCTTAACTGCTGTGGTTCTTAGCGTCCCATTCTGTATTCGGTGTAAACGACCGGATATTTTGCTCAGAGGCCGCTTTATCAGTCTTGAGATTGTTTTACATACCGTAAATCTACGACAAGGCCCACTGGCTTTCTTCACTTTCGAAGGAAGCCATGCTAAGGAATTTTATGCCCAAAAAACTCCATCGCCCTCCGCCGGATTTGAACCCGTGACCTCGGAAACTAGAGGCTAGCATGGAACCCCTATACCGCGGAGGACGAACCATAAGCTGTTGCATGCTTATTTTCAAGTGTTATACAAATTACAGCCCTGGATGGAATGCTTCTTACTTGTATGTCACACTTGTTTACAAAATGTCATTTACATCCATGACTAAAGGTACTCGTCCAGATGCAACTTAAATGGCTTGTAACTTCGAACTGCGCAAGAAAAGTGCGGTTTCCCCGTGTAAACTGTCAAGCAAGCAGAAAAATTGCACGCGCAACTCAAATTCAGCGCCACTTCTGAGTGCCGATCAACTTCGGAAGTTACTTCGTGTACACAGCGGAAAAAAGAAAGTTGCGCCATTTGAAAGTGGCTTGAACAGTTTAAAATTTTTGTGGCGTATTCCGAGCAACTTTGTTATGTCGTCTGCTGTGGTAGGAAATAGCTGTTTGAAAGGTAGGTACAAGGATCATAATTTGTGTTATACAAACACAGAATTAAGACAGATACGCGTATTTTATTCCCTTAACAACACGAACAATTTATTGTAGCACGGTGACAGTTTATTTATTCATAGGTAACAATGGTTCATAACAATAAATGGACGAGGGAAATGACAAAGAAGTTGATTGAACTGATTGAGACCAAAGATTGCTTGTGGAGAGTAGAAACTGTGGATCACAGAAATATACAAAAGCGACAAAATGCGTTGCATGATATAGAAATAGAGTTCAACATGTCAGCAGAGGAAATTAAAGTAAAAATCCTCAGATAGAGAACCCAGTTCACCTACGAAATGAATAAAATGAAGGCAGGAAAATCTGCAAGTGGTGCAAAAGACAAGTTATAAAACAAAATGGGAATTTTATGATGCATTGCAAATTATGTTTTACCACACCAGCACCAACAATGATGCAGTAGATGAGTAGATTCTTTGGTAAGTACCAACACACTCACTTTAAATGTAGCGATATTGCCCAGGAACCTCTCCTTCATGAAATTAAAATTAAATTGAGTTTTATTTATGGACGCTCTTTAACTACTGTGGTCCTTAGCGCCCCATTCTATATTATGCGTGAAAGACCGGTAATTTTGCTCAGAGGCCTCTTATCAGTCTTGAGGTTCTTTTACTTCCCTTCCGAAGGAAGCCATGCTAAGGATTTTTACGCCGAAAAAATCCATCGCCCTCCGCCGGGTTTGAACCCGCGACCTTGGGAAGCGGTACCACTAGCACGGTACCACTAGTCCACGGAGGACGACGCAAAATACCCCTTGAATTCCTCTCTAACGTTTTTTGCTGCAGTATGAGGATTTATACTTACAGAAAGTCGTAGTTTTCGTTGTGTCAAGTATTCGAATTAAATACATCAACGACTGATAGCTGTCGCCTAAAATAATCACATTGATTATATAGTTACAAATAATGCCAGGGGAATATGATATATGTATCTATATTCAACTCGATAATGTTGCTGCTCCATTATTTTAAACCGATACCTGTGGCTAGAAATCTCAGTGTCAGCACAAGACGTTCTGTTGGTGATTTTTATGTTATCGTGTCTTGCTTTTGTATTACAGGTGCTACTCTTCCAAGCAGATAATTAAAATCAACCGCTGATATACTTAGGAAATTCCTATAGAAATTTTTATCTTCCTCATAGAGCTTTTGCAGCAAGTTGCTTAACAACTCCACAATATTTGCGACTTAGAATCCACTCTCTTACCCAACATTTTCTTGCCGCCCTTTATGTTTTTGTCTACTCGACGAAGTAAAACAAGAGACAAACTAGCTGCAGAGCAAAACTTCATTATCACCACACCAAGAACACAGGTGACTAGAAAGTGGCATGCACAAATATAGCATCCTGTAAACGTTCGTGCAACATTTCTGTGGAACATGCCACTTTTCTAGTTGGGGAACACGAAATCGTTTACTGTGTGTAAACAGAAAGTGCCACATTTGTGGCATGCCATAAAACTGGCATCGTGGACAAGTACCTTAACTCGTTGCAAAATACAAGGCTTGCTGCACATATTTTTCCTTCCCGCTAATATCGAACGACAACATCGAACCCCTTAAATCTTATGCATCGTACAAACAATAACAGCCATCAGATGTGCTCCTGATATAAGTCTCTGAATACAGGACATAAACACAAAATAAAATAGGTCAGAAAGACCCATTCTCGCTCTTGAAACGTGCTTGTTCAAGATAGCAACATGTTGAGGAAGAAGAAACAAAACAATTCCTTCTATATCATAGAGAGTCAGTATAGAGGCAGGCCCGGTTTATTTCTCTTGTTCCCTTTTAGTCTATTTCCTTTCGTGCTCTCCCGCTTTTCCTCCTTGTTTTGCTTTACTTGTTTCTCTAAAGGAGAAACAATGGCTTATTTTTACGAACCGTTCTACATTTTTCTTTCCCCGCCTTTCTTTAACAACCAAAATCTGAATCAGTGTCATTTCTTTGTCAGCTATCCGATCTAGGGAAATACTACCAAAGTAGTCATTTATAAAGTTTGCGATTCCTGATCGGGTGCGACGGTCATAAAGTTTTACTTCTCAGTCAGTCACTCACACAAAATCAGGGGCTACCATGTATACGGTATGGTGGACGCTGGTCTTCCGAGGAAATGAGGATAAATAAACGGCAAGAGAGCTGCTGTTTTCATATAAATAGGTAGTATTCATGGGTATCCTTAAATGGCTTCTGGTTTAACAGCAGTATGGCTGTTCATACTTTTACAATGAGACAAAGAATACTAAAAGCCAAAATGCGAATTCATTTTAACTTTGCTAGGATAGTTGTTTATCTCGGAAAAATGGCTGACTTTTAAGTCTTGAGTGTGGTTTTCATGTATCAAAGAATAAAATGTATCAAAACTGGTAATAAAGTATGTATGATAAAACAGCTTTTAGAGCTATATACGCAAATATAGAATTGCTGCCATACAACAGGTTTCAGGCTTTGATTGCGGCAGAATCAGGACATACCGAGAGGTCGGGATGTCTGTCTAGGAAATCGGTGATGGCAATGGAAGGAATGCGTTCACAGTGTAATTAAAAAAGATCAGTGGGTCAAGGAAGGAAGCACGTCGGCTTGAAGGATTCCTACGGCCCCGTCGCACCACCGAACGTGAAGAGACACGTCTTGCTGGACTGCACTAGGGCTGTCAACTACCCCATATTGCCCAGGAAATCCCGTATTTCAACATTTATTTTGATCCAAACCTGGGCCTCATATTTTGTAACATTTATTCCGTATTTCCTATTTGAATTATTTAGTTTTACTTTTTTGTAATGGAACGTGTTGGTTTTATATATGTGATGTTCCACGACGATGGGTTTAATTGAAGAAACCTTCAAGAGTTTTTACTTGAGTTTGGATGCACCACTTCAGATTTGAAGAAAACTTGTCAGTAGAGCCTTGAATGCTCCTCACTTTGAGAACAGAGCTTCAGTTTAAACTACTTCAAACTTTCTTAAAATATTCAGTGACAGATGTATCTCAGAAAAGGAATGCATCAGAAAAATGCGTGAAGTTTTCAGTGCTTTGAAAAAAAGAAATTTGTGTGTAAATAATTTGTTTAAGATCGTCAGATTTTTACTTAGTGTACCAAAATCAATTAATGCAGAAATAGAAATAATTTATTCTCCAATTAACAATACTGAGGCATGTAACGGCAGCAGTGTAGATCTCATAAAAGCAGAGTTTCAGGTGATTGTAAATTTATTTATTCATGTAAACAGCTTTTTAGTTTTCAAAAAACAAATTAAATTAAGGGATGCACAAGGAAAAACGTTCTGTTGTTATAAATAGTGTACTGATGTTAATATGGCAGAATATAATACAATATATTTATAATAATAAATCTCTGACGTAATAAATAAATGTTTGGTAAAAAAATGCATTAGAGCACTTGCCTACGTATCCCTTATTTTATTGAAAATTGGTAACCCTAGATCACACGCCACATCATAAACACTTCCGCAAGAATTGGGGCTCTGTAGATCATCAGCATAAAGACAGCCATGGCTTCAGTTACTGCACACTATAGGCGTTCACAGCTGCAGTGGTGACGAGAATATCGCACGTTGAATGACGAAGGGCGCGACATCATATTTTCGGATGAATCCCGATTCTCACTGCAACACTTTGATGGCATACTGGCGATACCATGACGAGAAACGGAGCAAATTAGAATACTGATCCGGCTCCTGTCGAAATGGTATGACGTGTCATTGGATATCATTGTCGCTTGCATCTAGTACCATTCTCGGTACATGACCAGCCATTGTTTTATATCGGAGGTGTCGTAGCATGTAGTTATTCTTTATACTCAAGCCAATATGGGGCCAATTTACCAACAGGACAATGCACGATCGCATGTGCCAATAACATCTAGAAATTCCTTGATGACTATCAGATAGCAATTGTTCTTTCTTGGCTCCCATTGTCAGCTTATCTCTTGCTTATTGAGCAGGTCTAGCCTATGGAACATCCGTACCTACAGCAGATGCACTTTAACAAGTAAAAAAACCTGGACTATAATAATATGCACCTTGAACACATTTAATCTCCCTCTCTCCCTCTCTAAGATTCTTTCAGGGTTTCTCTTATCCTGAGTAGACAAATATCAGACAGTTCTAAGTTCGTGAACTCCGGGCTGACATGAGCAGCAATCATTTCAATACAGTCTTTCATCGTCGGAGTAATCTGAAAGTTAAATTAAAATGTCAGTAAATTTACTGATATTTAAAATAACTACTGTGTGACAAAATACCGGATCACCAGTAAAGGTATCGTCCTGACGATTACTATAGTTAATTAAACTTGATTATAGCTCTTATTAAATACTAACGTTCAACTGGAGCCAATGTTTTTGGCTGTTACAGTAAGTTTATGTTGTTTGAAGTTAGTAAAATGGTCCTGAAAATATAGCTAAAATAAAGAGAACAGGGTTTAATCATCCCTCAAGCGTAAAACGGCACCATAGCTGCATTTGCGCTGCACTGAGGGTGGTATCTCCAGCGTGAAATCGAGGAATTAGTCCTTCCAACTATTTAACATGTCCCTGCAGACCAAATTCCTAACGCGACATTATAAAACTTTATTCTGAAACAAACACAACAGATTTTAGTTTTTTTAAGCCGAGGATAGTATACTGTAGTGTGGAACAGAGGTGAGGAAACATACAGCGTATTTCTGGCATTATTCATAAACCAACTACTATATTAATTATAACATGCACAACGAATTACTCACAATTACTTGTGTTACATGTGATTACAATGGAATTCCTTAGTTTTATTGGTAAGTCAGATTATATTGAAAGTCAGAATTAAAACTTTTGATATATACTAAGACATTTTATATCTATAAACTGTAGAAATTCATCTGCAAACTTTAGTTCCGTTAAAATAGGAGTACACTATACATTTTACATAAAATTATTTGAGGTATTCTCCTGATGATGATCAAATGTGTTTATTTTTATTAACTAGAGGTTGCTAGCGATACACGGTACCAAATCAATGTTTACTTAGTCTCTAAACTGCTAAAGAAACAAAAAACCAAACATGAAATACTTAATAAGTGGTTTATCTAAAAAAACAGAAATGCATACCAAGGAAACTGAAGATTAATAAAACTAAAGAAGATTGAAAAAAAGAAATAATCTAATCTGTGATACGACAGCCATTGTGGGTGTAGGCCTACCAACCCTGCTGCCAACCTCGCGTACCTAAGTGCATGGCGGAGGTGGACGATCATCCTTCAGATACGGAAGATTGTGAGGTCAGCACCATATTTCACCCAGCCGACATGTTTGTTTTATTCACCTACAGACCGCTACCTATTTTAGCTGAAGTGTATCACGATGCTAAGTGAGCAGCGGTCCTACTCATGTGTCTAAAATTTGCACATCTGTGGTTGAGCTCGAACCCGTGCGCATTCCCTGCCTGAGAACCAGAACACCACGCTTCAAATCACGACGCAGGACTAGCAATAAGAACACATGCGCAAACTAAAGTACTGTAAGCGTCAACTTTAGATAACTGTTCAGACTATTAACTGTAGTTCAACGCATCTGAACCAGTTATAAATTATTTTGTTCTGATATTTATTCTAGTGGCTAATAAAAACAAACACAGGTACGTTAGGCAGAGATTTGATATCGACATTTCACTGGAATTGCGCGTTTTGAGGAGCGCATTTGTATGTCCAAATGTGTTCCAAAATAAACGGTTTACATGTAAAATAGTTATTTTTATTTTATACAAAATAGCAAGATGCGTCCTCGAGAAATTTAATTCGTATTCTGTGCGAGACGAAAAACGGCTTGCGTGTTAAAAAAGGCAACTAATTAATAAAACAAAACAAATCTCACAGCTCTCTCTCTATATCAGTGAAGTGTTATTTAAATCGTATCAAGCATTAATAAAAAGAGTGAAGTAAAATTATAATCTGTTTAAGCCTACATTCTTCAGTCGCACCACTCCCTGCTAAGACATTCATGTCTCTAAAAACATATAAATACTGACGCAGCCGAGGCAAACATAAATATACACTATTTAAAAAAACAGTCAAAATTATAAAGTTAATATTTTTAAACTTGGGGCAAAGGCCACCCGAAAGTACATTTGGGGCGAAGGCTACCGGAAACTTTTTACCATACGTGCGGTTGCTACTACTTCAAGTTCGGCTCCCCAACAGTCGAAATATAATACATCTTCTACAAACTGACTTTCCATACGTAGCAGCAACAAACCTTCTTCACTACCGAAGTTGAAACACGAATATTTTCAACAAAATCCGCCATCTCAAACTTCCCTCTTCACTCAGAAAATACTTCTTTATATTTTCTCCCAAAATAGCAGCAAATTTAAAAATACCACAGCTTTAGGATGTTTGAATGACAAATGAAATTTGTATCTTTAATTTTCTGCTATCTGTGAATTTATCTTCATTTTTGAAGAATTTGTAGAATGTTGTGATAAACTATAATGTAAAAAGTCTGATGTGTTACACTCACATGACTTTCTCTACTCTTGTACAAACTATTTTTACAAACGCTTATTCTCCATCTACGTCATGTTATTCCAGATAAACATTTGCAGACTCAATCTTATTGCTAATTTTCTTGTACATGTAAGGGGAATATATATTTACAAGGGCAATATAGAAATACAATAGCCTTTAAGCACATACATATCTCTTAATAGCTGGTTGCTAGGTGCAGCACCATTCCCTTTGCCACAGATTAATACTCTTTGCATATCCAAGACAAAAAAATCTGATGTGTTACACTCACACGACTTTCTCTACTCTTGTACAAACTATTTTTACAAACGCTTATTCTCCATCTACTTCATGTTAATCGAGATAAACATTTGCAAACTCTATCTTATTGCTAATTTTCTTGTAGATGTAAGGGGAATATATATTTACAAGGGCAATATAGAAATGCAGTATCCTTTAAGCACATACATATCTCTTAATAGCTGGTTGCTAGGAGCAGCACTATTCCCTTTGCTACAGATTAATACTCTTTGCATATCCAAGACAAAAAAAATGAATAACGAATTCCCATTTGAGAAAATAAGTATTGAAAAATTTAAGGGAATAACAAACAATATCTCGAAAATGGTTCACTCAACAACAAAAATGTATATGACATAAATTGTGTATTTTAACGCGATCTACATCTTTTGTGCAGTAAAATTTTGTCTATCTCTTATGGTTTACCAGTTTACCAAAAGTCGTTCACAATGAAGAATAATTTTGGAGACATTCCCAGAAAATTCAAGATATACATTTAATTTGTCATGAAAATATCTTAAACATATGATATTTTAATCAAAATCGTTAGCCATTTTTGAGAAAATTAAAATGTTCGAAAAATGTTCCATGTAAAGGGTACTCTGTGGTGGAGGGATTTTCTTGAAAACCTTCGTGTCGCATCTCTGAAACATACTGAACCTAAATACCAAGTTTGGTGTTTATCCGACTGTTCGTTTCTGAGTTACGCTGTTCACAGACAGACAGACACACAGACACAGAGACACACACGGACATGTTTCCAAAAATGCTTTTTTTGTATTCAGGGGATCTCAAAACATGTATTTCCGGTGAAATCTTGATATCGAATTTTTGGGTGGAATACAATATTTCCCCTACTTACTATACGTAGTAGAGAAAGTAAAAAGGTGACCGAATGAGCAATGCATAAAGACATAATTTATGTACTTGTTTCTGGCATTAATTATTTATTAGATCGACGCTCTAAGTTTGAATTTGTCAATACTTAATCCCAGATTTTGAAGCGCTAACTCACCATTAATTTGTTTCTCGTGATGTCGCAAAAAGAAAATGGCATTTCAAAGACAGGGAATAACGACCGCTTTTTAAACATTTGACTACAACTTCAGCCTCGTGCGTTTCCCTTGTAGTTACAAGAAAATGTGTAATGAGACAGTTTATATAAGGTTTATCTTGATCAACATAAAACAATCTTATGTGTTACA
The DNA here is from genome assembly GCA_030765065.1 of Deroplatys truncata. Classification (NCBI taxonomy): domain Eukaryota; kingdom Metazoa; phylum Arthropoda; class Insecta; order Mantodea; family Mantidae; genus Deroplatys; species Deroplatys truncata. The sequence continues at coordinate 249,799,720 of CM060975.1, read as the reverse complement.
TTCACATGACCTTCCCTACACTCTACCGCTTATTTGTGGGTATACAAATTATTCTCATGAAAGTTTATTTTCCTGTCTCTTCACTTTAATCCAGATAAAGCTTTATAGAAATAGCTATTACAGATTTCGTTAGGATACAAGGAGAAAAGCGATAACCAACTGTTTAAGTAACGCTATACGCTAGCCTCAAAATTCCATACTGCTTCCATGCAATCGCGTGAAACAACTGAAAATCGACGATACTTAAAAGAATGGCAAGTATTAAATAAATTGAACCATTCATAACGGATATTTCGGAAATGGTCGATGCTATAAAAAAGTTATTTGAAATAAATTGCGTGTTTTAAAGAGAGCTACATTTTTTGTGCAGTACGTTTCCGTATATCACTTAACGTTTACCAGTTATGCAAGATTGTAAAAAATTCCGTCCAATAAAGAGGACTTAACAGGCTATTCCCAAAAATTCAAAATATATATTTTATTTGTCATGTAAATACCTTTAATATATGCTTTAAATCAAAATCGTTAAGAACAATAAAAAAGGTGAAAAGGGTAGTTTTGGATGGGAATTTTCTTGAAAATCTTCGTTTTGCATCTTTGGAAGGTATTTAACCTAAATACCAAGTTTGGTATTTATCTAGCTTTTCGTTTTTACTTTCTCTACCACGTAGATACCTAGTAGGTGGAGGTGGTGCAGTTCACCCAAAATTCGATACAGAAATAGCATCAGAAGTACATGTTTTGAGGCCCCTGAAACGAAAAAAAGCATTTTTAGAAAACTGTCCGTGCGTGTGTTGTGAACAGCATTACTCAAAAACGAAAAGTCGGATAAGTACCAAACTTGGTATTTAGATTCAGTACCTTCCAAAGAAGGGACACGAAGATTGTCAAGAAAATCCCCCCAGCCCAACTACCCTTTACACGGAACACTTTTCAGAAAATGTTGATTTTCTAAACAATGGCTCTAACGATTTTGATATATATGCATGTCAAATAAAATATATATCTTGAATTTTCTGAGAATACCCTGTAAAGTCCTCTTCATTCGGAAGGAATTTTGTATAATCTTGTATAACTGGGAAACGTCAAGCTACAGACAAAAACTGCCACACAAAAAGCGTGGACCCCTTTAAAACACACAGTTTATTTAAAATAAGCTTTTTTAGCAAAGCCTTTTTCTGAGATATCCCTCATTTAAAGTTCGAATTGTTCAATACTTATCATTCTTCATAAATCCCATCGATTTGTAGTTGTTTGTCGCGATTGCATGGAAACAGTACGGAATTTTAAGGCCAGCATATAGCGCCCAGTTCTTAAACATCTGACTATCGCTGTTCTTTGTATCTATGATGAAATGTAGCTATTTAAAAGGTTTATTTGGATTAAAATGCAGCATAAAAATATGCTTTAATAGGAATAGTTTGTATACCCACCAATAAAAATAGAGGCTAGAGAAAGTCATGAGAATGTATCGCATCAGAATGTTTAGTTATTTTGCTCACAGACACGCGCGCGCGCACACAAGGACTTTTTTCTAAAAATGTATTTTTGGATTCAAGGGGCACAAAACATGTATTTCCGGTGAAATTTCGGAATCGAATTTTTGGGTAGAGAAAGTAAAAAGTAAGTCTTTGTAAGAACAATTTGTAGAAGAGTGAGAAAAATAAAGGATAGTGGATAGTAGTCATGTAAAGGTAACACATCAGTTCTTTTTTTCTCACTTACTTACTTAGTCGGCTTACCCTCCTCATATGTAGGGCTTACACACCCTAGGACTTACAACTGTGCCTAAGGTCAGAGATTTGTAGAGGAGTAGATGAACATGGAATCAAATAATGAAGAACCCGGAACGGGGGACGGCACGCAGGTAGTTATGGGAGTGAGGGAAGAAGATGATATGAAATGAAGGCGAAATGGATGAAAGGAAAGGCGATGATGAAGCAATTGGTAGATTCAACGGCGGGGGAAACCGAAGAACCCGGAGAAAACCCGTCCAGACGCCGCTTAGTCCACCATAAATTCCACATACGGGTCCCTGGGATCCAAACCGTACCGCCTTGGTGGGAGACGAGTGACCTAACCACTCGACCACGGTGCTGTCCCGTTTACTTTCTAATTAGCTTATCTAGCTAATAAAATGACCATCATAACGTCCTCCAAACAAAACACAACTAATGGCATTTACTTTCCCCCATAATATCAAGCAACTTTTATACAAGGCATTTCTTTCTACAACGCTTAGTTTTGGAGATATTGTACAGCCTCAACTTAAATGGTCCACCCTGTATAAAGGGAATGTAAATAAATGACATATCTGTTACTTAGACTAGAAAATGCATATTATTAATATTACCTAAGACCATTTCCGGCGTATATGTATTACGACTAACACGAATTATACACAAAAATAATTTGTAGAGTAAACAGAAAGATAGTAAAATTCCTGTGAATTTTAAACGAAGAATCTATTCATTAACAACGCTATTTAACTTACTAGTGTTTACCTAAGTAAAATACACAACGGATAAAGAGGTAGACTACCTCTACAATTTTAGTTCCTATACTCGTTTAAAAGCGTCCGCTTTGGCAACAACTGCAGGAAAACCTGCCTTAATTTAAAATACGGATAACAACAAGATTAAATCGTTAAGTATTTTATATGGTTCTCGTGGGAAAATGCGCAATGTTAAACCTTTAAGGGTTTAAAGAGCTTAAAGAGATGTACATAAATAAAAGCGCCCTATGGTGTTTGTAATGTACTGTCTTTAACTGCTTTGGGTAAAGGTTCATGGTTTAGTTTCCAGATGCATTTACAGAAGGTGCTTTAGATTAAGTCCAGAGAAGCAAACAAAAATTCCAGATTCAAACAAATCTTATACGTAACAGTCATACAACTTTCTCTCCCCATTATTTGTTAATAGTAATTCTACAAACTGTAAGTACAAAACGTTTTTTCTGTCGACGGCAGAAAATGGAGGAGGATTTCAGCATTGCGGTAAGCAAGGGAGTAAGAAGTGCCGTCAGATCTGATGGCAGCAGGCGTACGTCAGGTGTGTATCTGACGTTTCCAGATTGAAACTTCCCCGGCGGTACCTTCTTGCCCTCCGCCCATTCCGGGCAGAGGGTTCCATGCCAGGGAAGAAACAGTTCTCTCAAAGTAATTCACCGCATACGTCGCACACTACCGTCAAACCCATTTAACCCTGCTAACTTGCAAGATGAAAGGAAATGAGGAATGGGTGAATTTGCTGTAGCACCTATAATATAATCCACCCCAGCATTCGCCTACCGACCTGGAAAACCCGCGAAAAACACCAGTCAGGTGGCTGGTCCAACGGGAATCGAATCCGGGACCTCATATTGCATAAGCCATCCCACTCGATCGTCTTATAGTAACGTAGCCGACTATGCCACAACTAATATTTATATATCTCTTATGGTTTATCAGTTACACAAAATTATACAAAATTTATTCCGAGGATCCGAGGGTTATGCCCAGAAAATTACAAGTATAGATTTTATTGCTCATGTAAATATCTTGAACATAGGATATTTTAATCAAAATAATTAGAGCTATTTTGAGAAAATAAAAAAACCGGCATTCTCCATGTAAAGGATAGTTGGGGGATTTTGTTGAAGATCTGCGCGTCGCAACCTTGGAAGATGCTGAACTTAAAGACGAAGTTTGGTATTTATCCAAATTTTTGTTTCCGACTTTGCTGTTCACTGATTGACCAACCAACCGACCGACCGACACACGGGAGGCCTCAAAGCATTCTGGTAAAATCTCGATATCTAATTTTTGGGTGGAATGCAATACATCTTTTACGTATTATAAGTAGGTGCCAGAGAAAATAAAAAGGGACATTTAAAATCATAAGATATACCACTTCTGTCTAAGAAATTTTAAACATTAGGATTTGTTGTCTGCAAGTGGTTAATGACATAAATACAGTTTCATGTACATAAATTGTATGTTTTAACGAGATCCACATACATGTTGTAGTGAATTTTTATGTATTCTTTTGTGGTTCCCAGTTACGTAAAATGTCACAAGAATATCAAAACAAGGATGTGCCATTGGTTAGGCTGCATAGAACGCTGAAGATGGAGTTTATTTTTCATGAAGATGCCTCAAACTCATTGTGTTTTACTTAAAATCTATAGAGCATCAATCTTTCTCTTGAATTCTCGAAAGATGCCTAACAATTGTTAAATATGGTGTTTATAACCTTTGGGATATTCTATTCACACATACGTCCGCCTTCACACACGTGAGAGAGAGAGAGAGAGAGCGAGAGAGAAAGTTCCGGTAAAATATTTTCTTCTCGATTCATACGGCTTCAATACTTATTTCCAGTGAAAAAATAAATAAAACAAACATATATATATATAGGAATGTAATATATCTATGTATGAATATATGTATAGAGTGAATGTAATATTTCCTCTCTAGGTGCAAGGTAAAGAAAGTGAATCCCAGGACTCCAATACAGGAGTGTAAGGACATGAGGCAGAAGATAAAACATCCATTTTTTGGAAACCAGTGTTAATCACGATCTCTTGGTCTAGAAACAAAGAAATACACCAGAATCCGCAGTTAATACCAGGTTTCTCTCTCTCTCTCTCTCTCTCTCTCTCATTTGAGGTTTTGAAAACAACAAAGAAACTAATTTAGCTGGGTATTTTTAGACATTTAAACATACGTAAGTGTTTTAAAAGTATGTACATAAAACGATGCCTATTCTTTATGGTTTCATGGGTTTAAAACTATACTGCAGTCATACAAACATTCATTCATTATCTGTTTACCCTCCTCTTATGTAGGACTTACACCCCCCAGGACTTACAAGCGGGTGCCTGGGGTCAGAGGCCCGTCGAGGAGCAGATACTCATGGATCAGACAGAGCATCCAGGATGGGTGATCAGCCCGATGCCTGGTATGGGATGAAGGAAGTAGATGAAACGAAATGTTGGTGAAATGGATGAAAGGAAAGGTGATGATGGAGCAATTGGTGGAATGAATGGCGGGGGAGAACCCGGAGAAAACCCGCCCAGACGCCGCTTCGTCCACCACAAATCCCACATGCAGGTCCCTGGGATTGAACCCGGGCCGCGGTCTAACCACTCGGCCACGGCGCCGCCAGCCATACAAACAGATGCGGAAAAATTGTAGTGCAACCAGCTTATATTGCATAACGTGACAAAACTATGTATAATGTCTTGAATCTCCATTCCATTAATATGTTGCAAATCGCAAAACTTGTCACAAATAATTACGCTTTTAGATTTTTATATACAATATACACTTCACAAAATACAATAATACGCGAGATATTTTAGTTTGAGTGTCACATTGCAATCCCCTCTTTGGGAAAGTAATTAACATACTACATTGCCTCTTCTATGCGAGAAAAACACATTTTAGGCGCAGTTTTCTAGCAATTGGATCGGTCCCCCCCCGCACACACACACAAATGCAATTTTTTTTAACTTCAGAGAGCAGCCAAATTATTATACATATCGACATAATATGTATTTACATAAAGTCTAAATTACCACAAAGAAACATTTGTTATGCATTTATGTTCATGATCTGAATTTCTAACAGTTTTGCATATCCTATATTAAATTTAATTTTGGATCCTGCCTTTCAATTTCTTTGAAGTATTAGCAAGAATATTTTTTTCCTTTATTTTTTCCCAATTTTCTGATCTCTTCCCACTCAGACGGGTATTCTGGCCACTTGATTCGCGGCCTTATTAATTTGTGCTTTACTTTTAATTACTACACAAATGGCTCCTCATAAGAAAATTAAATTAATAAGTAAAATATACAAAGACCTGTTACCTGCCACAATCTGTAGAGGGCAGCCATATCAGTCAGTCTTGTCAGAATTCTTTTTCTTTTTGTTCAATTTCGCATGTTTGGTAAAGGAATTACAAACTTTTAATCAAATTTCTTTTATGTTCTTCAGATTTTTTTTAGTCAGTCCTTCCACAAAAAGAAGAAGTAACTTACGGAATCAGCAAGGGTTTCTTTTATGATGAACAAATACATCTACCCCTTTTATCTTCAGTTTTTTCTTTGCATTTTCTCGTTAGTTCTCTGTCGCCCACCTCCCGACACAATACTATTTTTCTCCTGCATGTCTGGTTTTCTTCTTTCCCTTACTGCCTATGACTTAATGCATCTTCCAGCTTAATGCCTTTTTTACTACACTTCAAGGAAATTTCAAAGGCAAGTAACCGGAGCAACAATCAAGTTTACCTTCACCAACTAGCAACTCTCATTTCCGACGCCATATTTTTATGCGCTTTTCAGTTACTGTAACACTTCATTAGCCTTAATACCTTTCTAAAAGTTTGTACTGCACTATATAACTATTGTAGACACAGAGTAGTAAGCTGTGTCTACAGAACCAAGCTTATGATGTTATAAATTAGTTTTTCCGCTTCCACCCTCCAAAGAATGCCATTGTTAAACGGTTTCGGCTTTCCAAAGTTGTCCTTTTTTGCACGCAGTATAAAAATGGATTTGTTTACGAGTACACTCTGTTAAAACAAAGCAATTTTATTACATGTACTTTTCGAATACAACATTATATTGGAAAGATGTCTCCAATAATAGTTTTACAGATTATTCATTGCAGTAATATAACATTCAACAATTCTTATAATTAAATCTTTTTCTCCTTTATGGTATCTGGTATATCGAATGTATTTTCTTCATCGCTTCCGTCATTCATTTTGAACAACATAATGCTTTAAACTTTTCTCTGTGAAGAAATTAATGTGTTTACTGCCGTGTCGTAGCAAAGCAGCCAATCATGATGCTTTTAATAATTCTAAAGTCTAGTTAGCGCAAAAAATTAAGAATGCAATAGGTACAAAAAGCTTCCTTTGCACCTTTAAAACGAGCCTACAGCTAATTCTTAAAGTTTCTCATCGCGCGTGTTAAAAAGACGCTTTTCGGACGTGTTGTTTAAATAAATATAATTTTTGTTTATGATATAAACAAATATATACTCGATACAAAACATTCAGAACTGAATGTGTAGGATTGCAAAATAAACACATTCCAGTTGTAGAAAGTATCACGTTAGAATTTTAAGTTTTAATTTATGGTGACCCATTTCCCTGTTTTTGTTCCTATATTTTAGAGAAAATGTTATCAGCCTTTACCAAATTCTGCAGTCCTTAATCTCTTATGGCATAGAATAATATTTATTTTTATAATTTTATTTCTTACCTGTATACACGTGAAAATGTTAAAACATTGTAAACTTTTATGTCCACATGTATGTTAGTAAAGACCATATAGAAAAGTTAATCGGAATATTCCCCCTAACATATTCAATTTGGTGAATTTGAATAGTATTTAACTGAAATATAGAATACTCACAATTATTAAAATGAATTATTAAAAACTATTATTTTATTACTCCCAGATATTGATAATCTACTGGCGAGGAAAATTTTGGAAATTTGGCTCAAACGCATACAAAAGAAAAGGATTTTAAAATTACTAAAGTGTCCCCTAATACAGCTACTAAAACTTAATGATAGAAACTATAATTTTAATATATTACCTCCCTAGAATATCTCACACTAAACATACAAATCAGAAAACTCTGACGTGTTACACTCACATGACTTTTTCTACTCTTGTACAAACTATATTTACAACCGCTTATTCTCCATATGTTTCATGTTAATCTTATTGCTAATTTTCTTATAGATGCAAGGGGAATGGTAGGCTTTAAGCGATAGTCAACTATTTTAAGAGCTGGTTGCTATGTGGAGTATTCCATTCTCTTTGCATTACCAGGACAAAAAAAATTAATAACGAATTCCCATTTGATAAAAAGTATAAGTATTGGAAAATTTAAGGGAATGCTGATTCACTCAGCAAAAAAAATGTATATGACATAAATTGTGTATTTTAACGCGATCTACATTTTGTAGTAAAATTTTTGTCTACTTCTTATGGTTTACCAGTTATGCAAAAGTCGTTCACAATGAAGAATACTTTTGGAGACATTCCCAGAAAATTCGAGATATACATTTCATTTTTCATGAAAATATCCTATACATATGATATTTTAATCAAAATCGTTAAGAGCCATTTTTGAGAAAACTAAAATTTTCGAAAAATGTTCCATGTAAAGGGTATTCTGGAGTGGGGGATTTTCTTAAAAACCTTCGTGTCGCATTTCTGGAAGATACTGAACCTAAATACCAAGTTTGGTGTTTATCCGACTGTTCGTTTCTGAGTTATGCTGTTCACAGACAGAGAGACAGACACACACACGGACATGTTCCCAAAAATGCTTTTATTGATTCAGGGGTCTCAAAACATATATTTCCGGTGAAATATAGGTATCGAATTTTTGGGTGGAATGCAATACTTCCCCTACTTACTATACGTAGTAGAGAAAGTAAAATTATGTTATAATTACTTCAAGCTTCATTTTACTGCCGGTATTCTAATGCGAACCGTCATACATTTTAATAACAAAAATAGTTTTTTTGTGAAAAGGATAAATATTGCCTATAAATTAATATTATTATGTAGGTAATACAATGTATATAATACACACTTGTATTCTATATTATATAACACCATGTGAATCAGCTATTCCTAGATACTCGTATCTATGAATCCGTAGATTATGAACATGGGAACTTAAACATATTTTTCCTAAAACTATGCTCTTCTAAAACCGTGTTTCTTTTAACATCTTTATTTGTCCCTAGGTATAACAATGGTGGGTGAGCTAGTCCCTCGAAAATACTCAAATATCAATGGTTCAAATCCTATGCGTTGAGAAGCTCTTTATATTTCTTTAATTTTAATGATATGCAACTCTAGTCGCAGAGGTTAACCCATACACTATGTTTACAAAGTTATTAGTGTAATATATAAAGTGGTGTAGCATATTTGTATTGTTTGACACTAATTCTTCCTCAAGCGGACATCACCACACGTATTATGTAGCTTTAATTATTTCCGCGAGTTACATACCAAAACCTGTATTAAGAGTTAAAATGTAATACAAAATGAAGTGTTTGTAGCTCCAATTGCATGGTATTCAAAGCAGTATTAAGAGAGACAGCATTCCACATAAGTTCTCTGCGAAGTCAAGCAAGCCCCATACAGAACTTAACCTATTAATAAGTAATAGCATATTCCACATCTCCCCTCGATTTGTTTGCGCTACTCTCTCTCTCTCCCTTCTCTCACTCCCCCCGCTTGTGTAACGTACACCTTATATGAATTTTGAAAACGGTAATCTTTTATTCCTGGGCTGTTAATAAAAATAAAAACTAGCTCATATAAAGATGCCCTACACCAACCTAATCCTCTCAATCGTTAAGTTTTAAAATCGATTGAGCAGTTTTTATGTTGCGCTGAACACAATTATTTCTCTTTATATATTTAGCATACATTAGTAATCAGTTAATTACGATGAGCATAGTAAGTGAAGTAAAGCTTGCTTGCATAGCAAACGGCTTTGGCGTACAGAAAATTTTACTCCATATATGTATCTGTAGAATTAGAATTAAGGTCACACAAAGCTTTCAATGCACTCATATGCAGTATTTTACAAAATGTAAAATAAAGAAATAAATATCACATACGTATCGTACCGATGTAAGCTGGAACCTGTTCTCTTTTGTTTTACTCTACTTCTGTTTGCTTAGCAGTCCTCCAAGGCTTAGCTGTTACATCGTCATCTCTCTGTTTTATGTCTATTCTCTGTAGAGTCGAAAGGTCAGATCATAGGATCTTTACTGTGGTTTCATCAAGTTACTTCAATACCCAGGCGTTGTAAATCCTATTTAGCTTAGGAATAAATCCGGGCTGGATGGCTCAGGCGGTTGTGGCCCGCATTCGTGAGGCCATGGGTTCGATTCTCACTGCCGACCTTCCTGACCCATGGGCTTTTTCGGAGGTTTCTCCCTGTTACTAGGGAAGGCACATTGATTCCCTGCAATTTCTCTCCCCCTCATTCCCTCTTATTTCACCTTCCCCTTTCACGTTATAAGTTGACTCGGGGGCTGCGTGTCGGACGACTGCGGACAGATAGCGCAGATGCCTTGCGTGTTGGAGCTTCTCCTCGGACCCGTCAGGTGGAGGCCGTTCGAGTCTCCACTGCTGGGTCGAGCTTTCCCCGGTCTCCGCTGGAGGGGAGCTTGTAGGCCACTCTCTGGCTAGGTTGTCAAGCTTGTAACAGCTAGGAATCTCTGCCGTCTCTGCCGCCTGCGTCGGCCGGTCCTGCAGCCCATACGTCGGTTCCTTCATCTCATCCATTACTCCCGGGGATGTATGCACAAAAGATCCTTGTGCGGGCCGAGGTGCTTGTGTCCCCTTGTAGCGTAATCCTAATCCTAGCTTAAGAGTGATTAATTTGTATGTTTTAGGATTTTAGCCATCTTTTAAAATCAATAAAAGTCTAGCTTTGTACCTCTGTAGAATACGGTAACTAGGGATCTTTAAAATCCCTAGAGCCGGATTTTGCAATTTAATATATAAGATTTGATATAGATTAAATCATAGGCTTAATTATTGCACATCTAAAATAGATCCATATTCATTTGTGCGCCTAAAAGTGAAGGTTATATTCACTTTTAATATTATTTTAAATCGTGTAGTTTAACGAGACGTTTTATGAGAATCCAGCATTTTAATTGGTTTTTAGATAACTTATATACAATGTACTAAGATTATTAATGCAAGTTTTTATACTGAGAATCTTCATTTTCATAGCGAACAACCAACCTCCCGAAAACGGAGTGTCCCATATGGAAATAGCAATTGTTCTATACTGTTCGACAAGGCTTAAATGCATACCAATGAGATTTGGAATAATGCAGAGTGTGATGTTGCAATATCCACCCTTTGTCGTCCTAGTAAACAAGTATTCTGATAAGCTACTTCGCTCTGCGGGCTTTCAGTTATAGTGAAATAACAGGAATGTAAATAAGATACGAAAACATTTGTTTTAACGGCAATAATAGCTTTTGGGTGGCACAAAATTGCTGGGACCATCAGCGCCACACACTGGCTACGTACTTATTTACATCCTGGTACAAAAATAATACAAACTTTGAACGCCATTAGATTCAGGAAAGGAACAAAAATGAAACAGGCAAAATTATGCGTTCTAATTCAGTACACAGTTGTAGCAAAATATTGAAAAAATTCAGAACAACCAAACAATAGCGAGTGAAAACACTGGGTTATTAAATTCCATCCCGCTCAGAAGCTTCTTCCGAAAAATCTCCAATTTTAACGCGCACAGGTCTAACAAGTCCACCATATTTCGGCGGGCAGTCCGAGGATTTGTTGCCATCAACACTCCCATCAGTCTTTCCCGGAGGCTCACTATACTTGACACCAGTCCACTAGCCTAGATTAAATTCTACACAACTGCTATCACTTTACTTGAGGCAGTATTTTTAACACTTAAATGATATCACTCTATTATATAATATAAAATATAATAACAGCCTGCCTTAAAGCAATATGTATGTAATAATATAAAGTGTATATTACAATCATTCAATTATGTTTATATTATGTAAATGTATAAAAAAGTTATGCGAATGCATTAAGTAGTTTAACAGTGTAGGAGCTGTGAGAATAGAAGCAAGCTGCCTTCCGTAGCAAACATAATTACAAAGTAGAAGCCGAAAGTTGCTAACAATAATGTAACCTTGGGACAACAATAAATTAGAAAGTTTAAAAAGGCTACTAATAGTTCTTGCAACAATAATAATGTAATGTTTAAAACAGTTTATAAATAGTCAATCGAAAACTTGAAAAGCTAAAAGTTAAATAAAAGTATTCTATCGGAGTAGACTTAGCCAATCAGAGGCTAGAAATAGAGGAAATGTACAAATTCAGGCGGTAGACGCTACAGTTTTGCTTCGGTACGGGTCAGTGATTGTATGCGAAACAAGAACATTCATTATAGTGAGGATAATATATATACTTTACCTGTTAAAAATGTGCAATTAACAATAATCTCACAGCTATACAGTAGGATAAATCAGTGAAGTGTTATTTAATCGTGTGAAGGATTAATAAAAAAAAAAGAAATAAAATTATAATTTGTGTAAGCCTTGTTCTTTAGCCGTACCAGGCCTGATAAGAGATACGTGCTCTACAAATTACTAATGACGCAGCCGAGGTATGCATACGTTATATATATATATATATATATATATATATATATATATATATATATAAAACTAAACATTAAAAATAAAAAGTTGGTTCTTAAACGTAGGGCGAAGGCCACCGGAAAGTTTGTACCATGGGGCGAACATTTCCTAGAAACAATCTCCCGCAAATTGGCATCCATTACGTGTGTGGTCTATTACGTGCGTGGTCTAGAACAGCTTCATATTAGTTCTTAAACGTGGTGCAACCGCAACAACAATTAAACCCCTTCAAGTTTGGCGCCTAAACGTGGGGCAAGAATAGGTGAAAAGAAGAGATCAACGAACATCATAGAACTACCACAATCGACGAAAATACAAGACTTCACTACAAGAACTTCAGAGAACTTCAAGATCATCATTAAACAACGTCACCCAAGGACAGTGCAAAGACAATTCTTTCAGGAGTACGGGGCACGCAGTCAACAATTCAACTAGAAACTATGAGGGAACACCAGAGTATAAAGGTTTACTAACACAGCCAGAGAAAAGGTCAGAAAATTTCAATACTATATATATATGTGTATATAATTGTTAAGATAGTTACGAATATATCGTTATTAAAATAATTACATGTTGTTAAGAAGTGGAAAAGTAAAATTCAGCAATTCCAAAGTAAAAGTAGCAATGGAAAATATTCAAAATAAAATGGAAACGGAAAACAATGTAAATATGGAAGTAGGAGAGGATAGGTCAGCCATTACAGATTATAATGTAAATTTACAGTCAGAGCTAAAAGAAACAAATAGTTTAGATATAGAAGAACAGACATTTGTAATTCACGGTTAGGTATAGAAAGAGAGCAGCAGCAGCAGCAGTAGTAGTAGCAGTAGTAGTAGTAGTAGTAGTAGTAGTAGTAGTAGTAGTAGTAGTAGTAGTAGTAGTAGTAGTAGTAGTAGTAGTAGTATGCAAGGTCAATCACCTTTATATATGTTACTGCAGGGAACAACAAAGGAAAGAAACACTGTCCCTCACATATCTAGCCAACAAGAGCAGGAAAACTCCTCACAACAAAATTTAATGTCTATTCTAAAAGCAATATCTGAAATGAAAGTAGAGTTAAATAATAAGCTAACTGAAACAAAGTAATAAGTTAAATGAATCCAAGCTAACAAACTAATATAGAGCTATCTAGTATCAAAAACGGTCTAGCTAAGCAGATAGAAAATTGTATGAAAGAAAGCAAAGCTGAAAGTAGGAGGTTAGAAATCAAAATAGAACAATCTTCTAAACCACTTAAGAATGATATAGATTTAAAAGTAAATAAAGGTTGTAAGCAGCTAGAACAGAAATTGTCAAGTCATATTGATAAACAATCTAACTGAAATGGAGCTGAAACTTATTGATACTAAACAGGGTATTTGTAATAAGTTAGATAAACAGGAGGGCAGAATTAAAATAATGGTGGAAAACACAAATGCAGGTCTTGTGCAAATACAAATAGATTTAACAGGGGAAATTAATAAAATGCATGAAATGGCTAAAACAAATGCAGCTGCAATTAAAGAAGTACACACAGGGCAAGGACAAGTAATTTGTCATGTTCGGAATAAAGTGCCAAGTAATATCCGATGATACTCATGTTCAATGAAATAGGATTGTAATCTTTCAGTAGCGAAAGACATCGAAATCGGTTGAACGGTTTCCAAGATATCCTCCTCACTACACACACCATTTTCTCCCTTAATAACACTAGTTTAGGTTACAAAATAATACTTAACAGCGAAATAATCATTATCTAATTAGTAATATGTTAAGTGCATATGTACATGTCTATAAAATAGTATTCATTAAGAGTTCTCAGAAAATTATATGTGCAATTAGCATTTAGAATTAATTTAAAAACTAAATAATACCATCGAGTTTTGGGTCAATAGAGTCCAAAAAAATTACAAAATATCTGTCTCAAAAATGAAAAATTCCTTTATACATAATTTCTTACTTAGTTCAAGTCATTATCCAAGGATGCAAGGAATTCCAATTTCAATCCAATTTCAAGGAATTCCCCTGCCCTAAACATTACTGTGGAACATTTTTGTAACTTTTAGTTTCTCAAAAAGTCTCTAAGGATATTCATTAATTAAAATGTTATATATATATATATATATATATATATATATATTGCATATTGCTTTGACAAATAAAATGTATTTCTTGAATATTTTGTAAATGGCAAGTGAAGTTCCCTTTATTCTGGGGGAATTCTCCGTAACCAAGTTACACCAAAGCTTACTAATGGAAAAGTCTGAATGTGTTGCATTCGCATGACTTTTTCTGTTCACTCTTAACCAAGCTACTCTTATAAAAGCTTATTCTTCTATCTACTTATTGTTAATCGAAATAAACCTTCGTTATAAATTTACACATTTCGTTATAGGTATAAGATGATTATCTACAGTAGGCTTAAGTTGTAATTACATTTTTAAAATGCGAATCGCCATGTGTTGCTTCTTGCATGATTATGAGAAAAAACAAATAGCGTCTTACAGCGTGAAAGAAGCTTCAAGTATTTAGTGAAATTAACAGCTTTTGTGTGGCGTAAAGCTGCCGAGTTCACAGCGCCACACTCTGACTATATAGGTATTTATTCACGTCTGATAAAGCAACACATGTAAAGCTATTACGGGAATAAACAAAGAATACAAAAGTGCAAATAGTAAACCAACAAATATAAAAATTCAACAATAGAAATCTCAATAATCAGGATAAATACGAACGAATCCTCAGCATACATAAGCAGTGAATATAATTGTGGGACAGTTTAAGAGTCGATAGCACACAAGAAACTGCACGAGTTAAAATTGCTTAAGGAAGCCACTTAATTTAACATATCGGAGAAGTTTGGCGATAGAGGCAGAGTAGCCTCCTAAAATAGTAATTAAATTGTTAGATAAGCCAAGTCATTCGCGAAGTGTAGAATAGTGACGACACTGGGTGAGGAACTGCTTCACCGTTAAGGGCACATTGCAATGGATACCCTTGAACTTGAGGAGGTAGCCATGACTAAAACAACAGTGACCAATACGAAGCCAAGCAATCAGGATCTCCTAGAGACGGAATGGACGAGAAAAATAACGCCAGAGAAGTGCTGTATTTAATTATTTCACAATTCAAACCGCTAACAAAGAATATATAGGAAATAGTTAACGCCACAAAAGAGTTTACGAGTATTTAACTTCAATTACGTGTTTCAAAGAGATCTACACTATTTTGTAGAAGGATTTTGTCTCTTACGGTTTACCATTATACAAAAGTAATTCAGAGTGAAGAGGACCCCATAGATTCTTTCCAGAAACTTTAAGGTACAAATTAAATTTGCCATGCAAATATCTCACAAATATAAGGTACCCTTAACATCTTACTATATATGGTACTCTAATCAAAATCGTTAGAGGCATTTGTAGAAAATAAAGGATTAGCGAAAATTTTTCCGTCTAAAGAATAGCTTGGGGTGGAGTGATTTTCTTGAAAATGTCCAAGGTCTTCTCGGTAGATGCCGAGCTTAAATATACAATTTAGTATTTAACTACTTTTTCAATTTTGAGTTATGCTGTTCTTAGACTGATAGACACATGGACACAGTCATACAAGGATATTTTTCTAAAAATGAATGTTTGAACTCACAGAACCTCAAAACGTGTATTTCCACGACAGCGAAATTTTGGGTGAAATACAATACTTCCTCTACTTACTATAAATATGAAGTAGGAAAAATAAATTTATCATTAAAATACACACTTTATGTCAAATAACATTTTACACTGAATTAGACTTTCGTTTGAACTCTTATATTCTATAAACAGTGGAATGGGACTTTAAAGGACTATTTTTGGCTTTTAAACTCATGATTGACGTCTCAGCCACCGGTATGTTCTCGCGTATCTACAATAAAATGCGAAATAATTTCTGCAGCGTTTATCATAGTTAATAGTTGATGAGTAGAAAAATAAAATGTTGTGGGAATAAGTTATATAACACAAGGAAAAATAAATAATAACAGAATATTTTGTGATGGTTACACATCAGACTTCCCAGATTAGTACTTATATTTCAGAATAAAAGGCCCGTACTGAAATTTGTTTAAATCAGTGATTTCGCGGAAAAGAGAAAGCTACTGATTGGAAATAAAGCTTATAATCTTTGACAGGATGACTCAGACTTAGCTGTTCCTATCACATATAAAACTGCTTTACAGTTCCAAGTACGACTGGTCCATATCCCGTGCACAGCACAAATATTGCACATAAAGACGTTATAGGAGTTATAAACTTCGCTGTAACATACTGGTTTCAATTTCTATTTTATGACAGTGTTTTGATGCTACAATCAGGTGCAGGACCAGTAAACATACATCGATTTTATATGTACACCACATTAGCATAAAAATCAGAGATAAAAAAATCTGATGTGTTACACTCACATGACTTTCTCTACTCTTGTACAATCTAATTTTACAAACGCCTATTCTCCATATGCTTCATGTTAATCGAGATATCGAGATGTCAATCTTATTTGTAATTTTCTTGTAGATGCAGGGGGAATATGGTAGCTTTTAAGCGATAGTCAAATATTTTATCGCTGGTTGCTATGTGGCGCATTCCATTCTCTTTGCATGTCCAGGACATAAAAAAATGAATAACGAATTTGAGAAAAAGTATAAGTATTGGAAAATTTAAGGAAATAACAAGCAACAAATCACATAGCGACGTGCTATGAAAAGATTTGACTATCGCTTAAGCCTAGTGTACCCCCTTGTACCTACTGGAAATTTGTGATAACACCACTTCTGCGTGTTTATCTGATTAACTTGAAGTAGATAGAAGAATAAGCTTTTGTAATAAGAATGGGTAGAGAAAGTCATGTGAATTTTTTTCTCGTGATTTTTTTCTAAATGTGACCGAAAATCCGCACCCCCATGGGTGACCTCAAATCCACGCACGTTCCGTGGTGGGAACCAGAACACTACGCTGCAGCCTGCTACGCCACGGCGCGCGACTTCTGTTTACAAACACTTCTCCATATTTCCCTTTTAACCTTTCCAAGCTACAATGTTTGCCTTCCTTTTATTGCGTTTATTTGCTTACGCAGGAATTGCTGATATCCATTTTGTTTTCGAAAAATTCTTGTATCAAGAGCGATAGTCTTGAAGCTTAAAAGTCGTGCATTTATTTCACTGAGAGTGGGTTTTTAATTTATTGTGTTGCCTTGAAAACGCTTCAGTGGGCGGCACACCTTTCTATGCAAAAATTGCAGTTTTCAAATCTTTATTTTTATAGCGTACCGTTTCCTCTCAAAATGGAAGAAAACATTTTTCAAATGATTCCGAAACCTCAAAAGATGAAGGTTCATATTATCATACGGCTCATTATTTCTGATTCATTTTCCACGTCTTTCATTTAACAGTGTTTTTCACCGTAATTAAAAAAATCTGATGTGTTACACTCACATGACTTTCTCTACTCTTGTACAATCTAATTTTACAAACGCCTATTCTCCATATGCTTCATGTTAATCGGCATATCGAGATGTCAATCTTATTGCTAATTTTCATGTAGATGCAAGGGGAATATGGTAGCTTTTAAGAGATAGTCAAATATTTTAACGCTGGTTGCTATGTGGCGCATTCCATTCTCTTTGCATGTCCAGGACATAAAAAAATGAATAACGAATTTGAGAAAAAGTATAAGTATTGGAAAATTTAAGGAAATAACAAGCAATATCTCGAAAACGGTTCACTCAACAAAAGAAATGTATATGACATAAGTTGTGTATTTTAACGCGATCTACATTTTTTGTGTAGTAACATTTTGTCTATCTCTTATGGTTTACCAGTTATGCAAAAGTCGTTCACAATGAAGAATACTTTTGGAGACATTCCCAGAAAATTCGAGATATACATTTCATTTCTCATGACATTATCTTAAACATATGATATTTTCATCAAAATCGTTAAGAGCCATTTTTGAGAAAATTAAAATTTTCGAAAAATCTTCCATGTAAAGGGTAGTCTGGGGTGGGGGGATTTTCTTGAAAACCTTCGTGTCGCATCTCTGGAAGACACTGAACCTAAATACCAAGTTTGGTGCTTATCCGACTGTTCGTTTTTGAGTTATGCTGTTCACAGACACACACACAGACACACACACACACACAGACACACAGACACACACACAGACACACACACGGACATGTTTCCAAAAATGCTTTTTTTGGATTCAGGAGGTCTCAAAACATGTATTTCCGGTGAAATCTCGGTATCGAATTTTTGGGTGGAATGCAATACTTCCCCTACTTACTATACGTAGTAGAGAAAGTAAAAATGAATAACGCATTTGAGAAAAAGTATAAGTATTGGAAAATTTAAGGAAATAACAAGCAATATCTCGAAAACGGTTCACTCAACAACAAAAATGTATATGACATAAGTTGTGTATTTTAACGCGATCTACATTCTTTGTGTAGTAACATTTTGTCTATCTCTTATGGTTTACCAGTTATGCAAAAGTCGTTCACAATGAAGAATACTTTTGGAGACATTCCCAGAAAATTCTAGATATACATTTCATTTCTCATGACATTATCTTAAACATATGATATTTTCATCAAAATCGTTAGAGCCATTTTTGAGAAAATTAAAATTTTCGAAAAATGTTCCATGTAAAGGGTAGTCTGGGGTGGGGGGATTTTCTTGAAAATCTTCGTGTCGCATCTCTGGAAGATACTGAACCTAAATACCAAGTTTGGTGCTTATCCGACTGTTCGTTTTTGAGTTATGCTGTTCACAGACACACACACACACACGGACATGTTTCCAAAAATGCTTTTTTTGGATTCAGGAGGTCTCAAAACATGTATTTCCGGCGAAATCTCGGTATCGAATTTTTGGGTGGAATGCAATACTTCCCCTACTTACTATACGTAGTAGAGAAAGTAATAAGCGAATAATTCATAGAGGCAACTGAAACTAAAAGTTGCGAAAATTAATAAAAAAGAAAAGTTAAAATTAAGGTGTGACTGTTACAAAAAGCCATAGATAAAAAATTAAATAACGAGAAAATACAGGTTAGTTTAAAAATAAATTAGTTTGCGATGTTAGACTTTATTGTGCGTGTAAAAAATTGCGTTCATTGCATTTATTTTTGAAAATGCGGTGTCTAATAATTTTACGACGACATTCCCTGCGGATTTATTGTTCTGCATACTCTACTAATTATTCATATAAAACCATATTTTTCTGTGTATTTCCTGCTATTAAAGATAAATATTCTCCAAAAATGGTTTCATTTACTAATACTACAATAATGTAAAATTTAACTTTAAGAATATATATATATATATATATATATATATATATATATATATATATTGCTTAAAACGTATGCATAATGTTATACCAGACATAATGTTATATACACTTTACATGTTCTCAGGATAAATGGAATAATGATCACTTGACATGTCCAAGGATACTGCTTAGAAACAGAAAACATTTAAACGAATAGAAACTAATATTACGGAAATTGTTAATGCCACAAACATAAAGTGTTTATCTTAACTAGATGTGCAGCTTTACTTAACTATTTAAGGGAGGATTAAATGCCCTATACTGCCTATGTTAAATTAGCTTATTTAAAAATCGTTGTCTTAGAAACTACTGAACTATCTCTTTGAAATTTTTACAGGATAAAGTTACAATATTTGTAAGTAAACTGAAACACATTTATGAAGGAATGCCTCTCATAAAAGTGGTATGATTTTTCAAAATAATTTTTACTCTAAAAATTACTTGTTTGGGAAATGTAATTAACTGTGACCAAAATAATACATATATGGTTCATTGTGGTTCAGTTTCACTGTTTTTATGTTGTCAACGTGTGATTAAAATTTTATCCTTCTATCAGTTATGGTTACAGAGAAAGTGGGGCATACATTGCAAAACATGTAGGGAAAAGGGGGAGATTGTTAGCTTTTTGTTGCAACTCACATACAAACTAGAATCATTTAAAAGACATAAAATTTGCCAAAAAAACGAATCATATATCAAATTAAGCATCAAATTTCAAATATTAATATGACGGAGAAAACAAAACATGCAACTTTTTACCATAATCATTTAATCTCCCCTTAAAATAACAAACTGAAATCTTTGCACAATGTAGATTCATTCATTCCTTCTAATTGGCTTATTTACATTTATATAATAATGTGATTTTTAAACAATATATTAGTTTTTATTAAACTTGATCAGTAATTAATTTCAAAACATAAACAATCAACTTACTAACACTAAATTAGAACTGTAACACCACTGAGGTATTTTTATGGTCTCAAAATTTAATTTAGCCTATCTTAATAGTTCTTAAGAAAATGCGTCATTTATATTAGAAAATAGAGAAAAATAACCTCACTATATTTACAAAATAAAAATCACATTGCTAACATGCGGAAGCTGCTACATTTAAAAGTGGTACCAATTTGTAGAGCAAAATTCCCTAAAAGATGAACTAAAATTCTCCCTACTCCAAAGCGTACAGGAGTTTTTATTTTTCCTGTGAAGTGATGCAGAATTTAGAGCTCAAAATGGCAGCATATTTTAAGCATATATTTTAAAATATAATCATTATAACTACAATTATATTATATATATATATATATATATATAAAATTGAAGAGGAAATTGCAGTTTATAAGACTACACCAAAAAATTAGAAATGTCATTATTGGCAACTTTAGACATTTAGCTTTCCCTTAAGTATTATCTATCTCTTACTGTTCACTAGTTATATAAACTTAACGAGAATGAAGAGAATTTTAAATTTAAAGAAATTGTAATAGATATATAAAAAGTATATATATATATATATATATCTGAATTTCCTAACGAATTGTACATTAATTCGAAAAATATGTTTTACTTAAGAATGACTTCAAAGCACTTATTGCTTACAATATGCAGAAAGAGCATTCAGATGTTTAGCCGTAGTAACGAGTTCTTGCAATAAAATAATAGCAAACTTTCAAGCATGCCTGTCAAATGACGTACTTTGCAAGTGTAAACATGCAACAGAATATTTAAAAAAAGGGGGCTAACACTACGAAAAAAATTGTGTATTTAATACAAATTGTGTATTTTAATGTCCTCCACGTCTTTCTTGTTTTTTCCCTTACTTTTGTTTGTGCTTTAGTAGCTTATGTCCAACACGCCTGTTTTCCCAATTATACAAAATTGTAAAAAAATAAATGCAATCAGTATGATGAAGATTTCACAGGTTACTCACAGGAAATTTAATATATACACTTAATTTTTTCACATTAATATTTCAAATATACATTAATCAATACTATTAGGGTTATTTTAGAAAAAACGAAAAATAAGAAAAGAATTTTTCAAGTAAAGAGTAGTTTGGGATGGGGGAATTTTCTTTAAAATCTTCACCTGGCAGCTTAAACATTGTCCTCAAAATTAAAATCGACATGTATCTCACTTTTGTTTTTTGAGTTTTGCTGATAGACGCACGCGTGCGCGAGTGTTATTGCTGCTGGACCCAAGAAGTTTGAGGTTTTCTTTTTTTTATCACTAAAAGGTATTGAATGGCAATTAAAGTGTACTTTCATTAATTCTGATTGAAATATATTTCCACGCTATATGCTTGCATTATAATACAAATTCGGAGAGCGTGCATGGTAAACATCTTTCGCAAGCTTATAAGAGTAAATTTGTGCCAAAAAGTAATTCGATCAGGTTAGAAGTTATCTCTTCACTGAAACTCATCCTCTAAACGTATCCTACATTCCGCAAGTTGTGTGCGTGATTTTATTCACAAACCATAACAAAAATTCAGTTAAAACAGTTTTGAGAAATCAGAATGAAAATATGATCTAAGATTTAAGTTTAGGGCCCCTGAGCATAAACAATTCAAAAGCGTATACAGCGTGTCTTAAAACGGATGTCCCTGTTTAAGAACTAATTTGGAAAAGTGTACTTCTCGGACTTGAAAATACATAGTTATGTTGTTTGGGGGGGGGAATTTTAGCTTTTTTTAACGGTAGGATGTGGTTATCGAAGGGGGACACCTCACGCACTGCGAACACCTTCATCTACTGGGCTACACCCCCTCCCCCGATAGGCAGGGATGAGGCGATGGAGATGGAGGAGGTCCGCAGACAGACAGGCCTACAGAGACGCGTAGAAGTCCCTAATATTTTCAGTTTGAACATCCGCGCATCAGTGAGCGAGGAAACCCCAAGAGGCGACGCAAGGACCCTAACTGGCTCATTCTGGCGCAAACAGGGAGAAATCTTTCTCAATGCGCAAGCATCCACGCCATCTGCCTGGCACCGCCAGCACCGCAGAACCTGAAACGTGAAATGGAGATGAAATGAGGGAAAGGAGAGATCGTGGTAGAATACACAACCCGGCATTCACCTTGGCGACCAGGAGAAATCCACGAAAAAACCCATAGTCAGAATGGGCGGTCACCGGGAATCGAACCCAGGACCTCCCGAATGCGGGCCACAGACGTTGCTGCCTGGGCATCCTGCTCTGTTTTTATTACAATTGAAAATTAAAA
The DNA here is from genome assembly GCA_030765065.1 of Deroplatys truncata. Classification (NCBI taxonomy): domain Eukaryota; kingdom Metazoa; phylum Arthropoda; class Insecta; order Mantodea; family Mantidae; genus Deroplatys; species Deroplatys truncata. Next base: position 249,776,919 of record CM060975.1, on the reverse strand, counting down.
CTTTTATTTTACATAAACTGTGTTTTAATAGATCTACATTTTTATAGCAAGTTTTTGTGTACCTTTTGCGGTTTACAAGTTATATAAAAGTATACAAAGTTCATTCCGAATGAAGATCTCTTCACAGGTTATTCCCAGAAAATTCAGGATACACATATTTGGCATAGAAATATCTTTAATATATGGTGTCTTAATTGAACTGGCTTTAGAAATTTATGAGAAAGTCAGAACTGATTTTATCTTTACGACTCCCGACATGGGATACAATTGTAATTCAGCGATTGGAAATATGTTTGTTTTTCCCTCAGTCTGTCAGTTTGTGGTAACGCAATCACTACCAGCCATACACGCTGTGTAAGCCTATCCACACCGTATCGTGCAACCAGTTTCGTAAAACATGTTGTTTCATTCAGTGTGCTAGATTATATACAACGGTGGTATTATAAATATCAGTGAAGTGTAGAATTATATTGAAGGGAAAATGAACTCGCATATAGTTCGAAATATAAATACATAAGTAGCTGAATAAAAAGCTCATCATTATTAGCTGTGGCAATAAGGGGTATATTAGGGGGATTGCTGCAAATTGAAGAATGCAAAACAGCAACATCCGTAACACCAGTAAATGATATAGAATTAGTTATTAAAGTTTTTAAATACTAAAAGCTTTAAAGTACTTCAGTGAATAAGCTATTTGCTACCTTTAGACTTTTCATTGAGTATCGAGTATCGATCATCCTATCCCGATTTTATACCCAAATATACTCTCATTGTAAAGCTTTTCTTGGCAAGAATTCCATTTTCAATGAAACAGAGATTATCAGAACCTCATTTCTGTACGCTTTCTTCAAACAAAATAAATATAAACTATAATTTGAACAAAACGCTTGAAAGTATAGGATATACAAAAGAATAGCAGGGTAGGTCCCGCATCAGTACACGATGCAGAAATAAACAAATTCTGTTAGAAAGGAACAAGTAACACAAGTAAAAATAAAAACAGATAAAACGTAAGAATAATAAAAGTGAAAGCTTAGAAGGAAAATATAAATAGAGCAGTAACCTGGCTGTTCCTCTTTTAAGAAATAAAAACACTCCCAACGCATATAAAAACACATAAAACATCGCGTTTCTCTTGAAAACAAGTCATATAAATCACAAAACACACTGAACAAAACATTCTCTACATACTAGAGCAAGAAAGAACTGTTTAGCAAACACAGTCATAACTCAAAAGAATTTCATATTATAGTGTACTGTAAGCCTTCCATTTCCTTACTGGGAATCTGCATTCCTTCAAGAAGAACACTGTCTTTTATTTCCTCTTTTGACATCCTGCGTAGGGGCGTACAACTATTTGAGTTTCTCTACTTCATAACAATTATATAGATAATTTAATTGTTATGCAATCAATAATATTCACAGCAGCTACGTGAAAAACACTTTTTATGCACACGAGTCTGAGACAACAGTCACCGCTTTATAAATAAATAGACGTCCGCTACTCATAGGCTCATAAAGAACAAAATAATTGACTTCCGAGAATGAACAATACTTTACTGTTTCACATATACTAATGAGTGTCACTTCTGTCAATGAAAGCAGATAAATCGTTTCACTCCATGAGGAGTTAACAATACATGAGAAGATTCCGACAAGCAAAGACAAGCCACGTGTTAACCTTTAGAGTAGCAGAATTAATACGATGGTTAAGAAATCCATCCCTCCCCTCATGCGACTTTACTATAATGCTTATTTTAATGAAAAGTTGTTTGGAAACGTCGCAGGGAAGAACATATAATACCCTCCCTCTCTCTCTTTTTCTTTCTCTCTATTGGTCTGGCTTAAGAATATCTACAAATTAAATAATTTTTCTATGAAGGATTGTTATCGCATTTTTGTTCCTTTTTTAGTTTAGGGTGTTTTAACCGGTTAGATCATATCGGACGATGAATGAAATGACTGAAATGATGATCAAATGAGCCGGAGTCGATAGACCTTAAAGCTACCCGACATTCAGCTTTTAAAGTCAAGGGAAAACCCGGAAAAAAATCCTTAACCGGGTAACTCCCCTAACCGAAATTCGAACTCGGAGCCTCTTGAATGCGAGGCAGACACGTTACCCCCACGCCGTAGAGTCGGGTCTTGCATATTCTGTTTTATTAAAGTTCGTCACATTTCTACAGCTAACAGCAAAACGTCACTTTAACTTGAACCTTGGTATACGGTACATTCATCTTTGCTGACAGCCGTCTTAAACTTTTCGTTAATATGTCTTGTCATGGCTTCTCTGGGTTTTGCTTATGAGCTCCTGCATGTTTTGTGAACAAAGAACCTGTTTCTATAAATGTTCGATACCAGAACATTATGAAATCGTATTTAGGTACATTACGCACAACTTCTCACGTGGAAATTCTCTTTGAGCTTGTTTAACACACTCAAATTTAGTATACCAAATAACGCATTGCACTCGCTGTTGATTTGTAATAACCAGGCATAGGAGTGTTAAGCATTAAAGCCAGGACGGAAGGAAATAAATTGAACTGTCACTGGACTATAGATAAACCATCCCCCAACCCTCGAACGGTCTTTTGACGTTTGCAGACAGCACTCGGACCGGCCTGTCAGTTACCCTTGGTGTCTGTTGTTTTGCAGAAGGGTGTAGACAACTTGAAGGCAACAGCTTAAGAATTCCTATGCCTGGTGCAACCATTTTAATAATTTATGTTTTTTCTTTATCATTATGCATTGTTGATTTTCATTCTTGCCATGTATGGAAACTCCCCTCTTTTAAGTGAAATATTAAAAACAGGAAATGTCTATGATATAAACTTGTATAATATTATGTAATACTATCCATACCCAAGCGGATCACCTGTTTTATTACCAGACATATTATTAAATAAAAATCTGATGTGTTACACTCACATGACTTTCCCTACTCTTGTAGAAACTATTTTTACAAACACTTATTCTCCATCTACTTCATGTTAATCGAGATAAACATTTGCAGACTCTATCTTATTGCTAATTTTCTTGTAGTTGTAAGGGGAATATATATTTACAAGGGCAGTATCGAAATACAGTAGCCTTTAAGCACATACATATCTCTTAATAGCTGGCTGCTAGGTGCAGCACTATTCCCTTTGCCACAGATTAATACTCTTTGCATATCCAAGACAAAAAAATGAATAACGAATTCCCATTTGAGAAAATAAGTATTAAAAAATTTAAGGGAATAACAAGTAATATCTCGAAAATGGTTCACTCAACAAAAAAAATGTATATGACATAAATTGTGTATTTTAACGCGATCTACATTTTTGTGTAGTAACATCTTTTATGGTTTACCAGTTATACAAAAGTCGTTCACAATGAAGAATACTTTTGGAGACATTCCCAGGAAATTCAAGATATACATTTTATTTGTCATAAAAATATCTTAAACATATGCTATTTTAATCAAAATCGTTAGAGCCATTTTTGAGAAAATTAAAATTTTCGAAAAATTTTCCATGTAAAGGGTAATCTGGGGTGGGGGGATTTTCTTGAAAACCTTTGTGTCGCATCCTTGGAAGATACTGAGTTCGTTTCTGAGTTATGCTGTTCACAGACAGACACACACACGGACATGTTTCCAAAAATGCTTTTTTTTGGATTCAGGGGGTCTCAAAACATGTATTTCCGGTGAAATCTCGGTATCGAATTTTTGGGTGGAATACAATACTTCCCCTACTTACTATACGTAGTAGAGAAAGTAAAAATAAACCACACTATGATAAAATTAGAGCTAAACTATCGAGCCATTTATAATGGTTCAATTAAACGGAATTATCTCATATTTTCTAAAGTACTAAGGATGTCTGACATTAAAAAAGTTTTCAAAAATCATGTGTCATGTATACTAGTACACATTTAAAAGCAAGTTGATCAATGCATGAATTGCGATACATTTTAGGCACATTCGCAGCATTTTGTGTACTATATTCTGATATACAGTGTATATTTTGAAAATTAGTCCTAAAAGTCGTACATTTTAGGAGGATGTTCAAACAAACTGATCTTAATTTTGTACATATTTCAAAACAAAATTGAAGTTTCTTCACAAGTGTTCTTTTATACTATCCGTTTGCAGACACTAGGCTGGAAAGCTGAATCAGATGAGAAGGTTTAATACGCCTACGGGCATCTCGCCATGATAGATTAGTGGCGTAAATTTTACAAAAAATCCCCCACCCAAACTACCCTTTACATGCGACTATTTCATTATATTTTATTTTCTGAAAATTCTCTAATGGTTTTTAATTAAATACCACATGTTTAAGACGTTGCATGACTAATTCTTATTTTTCTTCTTCTTCCTCTTCTTCTTCTTCTTCTTCTTCTTCACGGTTTAAGCTTCAACCTGTTCTGGCTCCAAATTGCTGATGCCATCGTTTCTTTGGTGTATCTAGTTTCCTTTTCCCTTGTAGATGATAATTTAAAACTGCCTTGTATATCCTGTTGTCTGAAATTCTGTCCAAGTGTGACTCCCAATTTCCTTCATATGTTTTTATTATGTTATTTAATTCTACTACTTTTATTTCTTCCCGAATGTTTATATTTGTTTTTTCTGTACAGTTTTGTATATTCTGCTATATATCTCAGGATATATCTGCTTGTGATCTTTTTCAAATGTTGATTTGCACTGATTCATGTTTCGGATCCATATGCGACAGAAGGTATTGCTATAGACTTATGCAGTCTAATTACTGAGTCTTGCCTTATTTTTAATGTTCGTCTTAACGCTTCAGTTATGCAATTAATTTGTATATCCTTCGGTATGTATCTACTTCGTTAATATATATTTTACAACCAAGAAAATTAAATAATAACACTTGTTCCAGAATCTTATTTTCCAGTATTGTCTCTTTGAAAGGACACTTCTAAACTCCATTGCTTTATCTGTTGATATTTTCATGTTAAAATGTTTTACCCTGTTTAATGTATATGCCATCTTTTGTATTTCATCTTTAATTTTTGCCAGTGGGATCTGATCGTCTGCGAATAAAATTGCTTTAAAAGTATGTTTCCTAATTTGATCCCCCCTGTTGTCTGTTTTTCCCATAATCTTATTATTTCGTATGTGTGTTTTTCTAAGGTGCAGTTGATAGAGGGCAACCTTATGTACTGCACCTGTAATTACTACTGGCTCTCGCTAGTTTACTTTGCTCTGCCTATCTCTATACAAGTTTTGTATTACTCATATTAAATATAATGGTATTCCTTTCTTCTTTAGGATATTCCACAGTTTTGTTTTCTATACCTTATCAAATGCTGTGTTATAATTGGCAAATAATAAGTGTGTTTCCATGTTATATTTTCTACGTTTTCCTATATTTGTTTTAGAGTAAATACATTTTCTACGCAACCTCTTCCTTTTCTAAATCCTGATTTTTCCCACAAGGTATAGTATCTGTTATTTTGTTAATCTAAAACTTATGTTTGCAAAGATCTTATAATGTGCGCAGAGCAAGCTGTCTCCGTTTTTTAAATAATGCTACCATTTTTCCTATTTTCCATTCTTTGGAGATGGCTTTTTGTCTCCAACACACATTAAATAAGCGTAGCAAGCGTTCCTCGGGGTAAATTAATTAATTCAGTATTTTATTGTCTATTCTGGGATCTTTAAAGCCCTTCCTTTTTTTCTATGGCTTCTTTCAGCTCGTCCATTTCTATACAATCTATCTCTATTAAAAATTCGTCTATTTTGTTTTATTTCAATTACCTCATTGGTCCACAAATCTCCGTAATATTTTTCTAATACCTCATCATAAATTATCTGTAGTTTTGCTTTGTCTTTCTTTTCCGAGTTCAGATTCCTTATGAATTTAAATACCTTATGTTGTTGTCCATGAAAATTGTGTTCCACCTATGCTAGATGTGCTCCCAATTCTTATGTTTAACTGTCGTGAATATTGTGATGCAACGCTATGGCCCAAGCTTAACGGGAGGTCGGCGCTGGGCGGTCGTAGTAAACAACCATAACTGCCGCTCGCTAACGTAAAAGACGGGCGCGCTTTTGACAGATAACTAGAACCTTCTGGAAGCTAATTCTTCCCCTACCGAAAGTGTGTCGAAATAGTTCTAGAACGTTGGAACCTTATGGAAAAACTCCATTGACTAACTATATAGGCGAATGCTCTCGTGGAAGTCAGGCTGTCGAGTTGAGTGCGAATCGAGTATACGCCCCAGTTGTTTCTCGTGATGTCATGGAAAGAGTTTGGAATTTTAAGATCACTACATTTGACTATCGCTATTCCCTTTGTATCCATAACGAAATGTGTAATGCAGCCATTTCTACAAGGGTTTATTTGGATTAAAATGAAGTAGATAGGATAAGGAATAGTTTGAATACCCATTAATAAACGATAGAAGTTAGAGAAAGTGATGTGATGCAACAAATCAGATTTCATTTCTATCCACTTCATTTTAATCCAATAAACCTTTGCAGAAATAGCTAATTACACATCTCTCATAGACACAAAGGGAACGGCGATAGCCAAATGTTTAAGAACTAGACACTATACGCTGCCTAAAGTTCCATACTGTTTCCATGATATCGCGAGAGACAACTGAATGTTGAAATGACTTTAAAGAATGGCTAACTAATGAACAGTTTGAACAATTAATAACGTACATGTCGGAAATGGCTAATGACACAAAAGAGTTATTTGAAATAAATTGTGTGCTTTACAGAGATCTATATTTCTTGTGTAGTTAGTTTTCATCTATCGCTTAACGTTTACTAGTTATACAAGACTATACAAAATTCCATCCAAATAAAGAGGACTTCAAACGCTATTCTCAGGAAATTCAAGATATAAATTTTATTTTTCATGTGAATATAATTAATATTTGGTATTTTAATCAAAATTTTTGGAGCCATTAATTAGAAAATAAAAAATTCGCTTTAAAGGGTGGTTTAGGGTGGGGTATTTTCTTGAAAATCTTCGTGTCGCATCTTTGGAAGGTACTAAACCTAAATACCAAGATTGGCATTTATCTGACTTTTCGTTTTTGAGTTATGGTGTTCACAGACACACACATGGACCTTTTCAAAAAATGCTCCTTTTGGATACAAGGGATCTCAAAACGTGTATTCCCAGTGATATAGAAATTTTGGATGGAATGCAATACCTTCTCTATTTGCTAAGTGGGTGGTAGAGAAAGAAAAAAAATCCTATGTGTTACATTCACATGACTTTCTCTACCCTCTATCGTCTATTAGTATATATACAAACTATTCTTACTAAAGCTTATTTTTCTGTCAACTACGTTTTAATCCAAATAAACCTTTGCAGAAATGGATACATTACACATTTCATTATAGATATAACCAGAACAGCGATAGCCAAATGTTTAAGAACTGGACGTTATATGCTAGCCTTAAATTCCATACTGTTTCCGTGCAATCGCAAGAAACAACTGAATGCCGACAGGACTTTAAGACAATCACCAAGTAATGAAGAATTCGAACCGTTATAACGGTAATTTCAGAAATGGCTTATGCCACAAAAAAGCTTCTCAGAAATAAATTGTGCGCTTTAAAGAGGTCTACATTTTTTGTGTATTACTTTTTCGTCCATCGCTTAACGTTTCCAGTTATACAAGATTATGTGTATAGAAAATTCTTTTCGAATAAAGAGGACGTTACAGGTATTCCCAGAAAATTCAAGATATACATTTCATTTGTCACATAAATGTATTTAATATATGGAATTATAATAAAAATTGTTACTCATTTTTTAGAAAACCAAAATGTTCCATTTAAAGGCAAGTCGGTGGTAGAGGAATTTTCTTGAAAATCTTCGTGTAGCATACTTGGAAGATATTGAACTTAAATACCAATGCTGGTACTTATCTGACTTTTCATTTTTAGGTTATGCTATTCATAGACACGCAGAATGACACACACACATGGACGTTTTTTCTAAAAATCCATTTCTTTTTGGATTCAGGGTGCCTCAAACATATATTTCCGGTGAAATCTAGGTTTTCTGTGGAATGCAATGCCTTCTCTAGCTACTATGTGCGTGGTAGAGAAAGTAAAAAGAAGTGTTTAGAAAAAATCTCATGTGCTAAATTCATTTAACTTTCTCTACCCTCTAACGTACACTGGTGTGCAAAACCTAAGGACGAAAGTAATATTCGCATGTTGTGACACTGCCAAGTAACACAGCTCGATGAAACTTGAATCATACATAGAGGGAACTGCTACGGTATGCTACAGTAGGCAACTAAACGAAATATGCAATGAGACGAACAGTAATGCCACTTTTATTCATAGACCATAAGCTACACTAAAGTCAATACGACATATGATGACACTCTAGATTTACAGAAGCAGATACATGGTGCTTAAAAGGGTGTATGATCACCATGGACAGCAATGCATGCTCTGCATCGTGCTCCCATGCTGGCCACAAGGTTGGTAAGCAGTTCTTGTGGTAGGGCGTCCTATTCCTCCACCAGCGCTGTTGACAACAGTTGAATGGTCGTTGGTGCATGTGGATGTGCTGAATGCGTCTCCCCAAAGCATCCCACGCGTGTTGGATGGGATTTAAATCGGGGGAACGGGCAGGCTAGTCCATTCGCCAAATATCCTCTCGTTCCAAGTGATCCTCCACCTGCGCTGTTCGATGCGGTCGCGCATTGTCATCCATAAAAATGAAGTCAGGGCCGACTGCACCCCTAAAAAGACGCACATGGGGAAGGAGTGGAGTGTCACAATAGCGTTGAACAGTGAGCATACCGTGTTCAAAGATTTGGAGGTTGGTGCGCCCATGCAGCATTATGCCTCCCCAAACCATAACACCCGGACCACAAAACGATCATGTTCAATGATGTCCCTGAGTTCATTACGCGTTCATACCTCTCGCCAGATGAGGATACGTCGAGAATCACTACTTAGACTGGATCTGCTCTCATCCGAGAAGAGCACGCGACCCCATTCCTTGTTGGTCCAATTTTGATGCTCTTGGGACCATCGCAAACGGTGCCACCGATGTGCGGATGTCAATGAAACAACGTACTGGACGTCGGGCAAAGAGACCACCTCTGTGTAGTCGCTGTGCCACTGTGTATCGTGAGATTTCGTGCCTAGCTGTCCTGTTAAATGTGGTTGCAATTGCACCCACTGTTTGGCGTGGATCCCTTCTTGCCTGTTGCACAATGTAGCTGTCATCTGCTGCCGTAGTTGAGCCTGGCTGACCACCACCTCTCCTTGGGACAGCAGTGCCTGTGTTTTGGAAGGTTCCCCATGCACGTGAAACAATGATGTGAGCAATTCCAAACTCCTAAGCAACACTCGTCACACTTCGCCCTTCTTCCAGTTTCCCGATAATTCTTCCTCGTGTGAAGTCATCCAAATGGTGTCTTGGGGCCATGTTGCAATGAATAACACCACTAAAGTGCACCGCAACAGCTCGCTAATTACCACACACCGTCTTGTCCTGTTTCGTCAACTGACCCGTGTGGTGGGACCAGAACCATTTGGCACTATAGGCTCGCTACACTCACGCCATGTGACGTCCAGCTTTCTGTGTACATATGAGAGACGTCTGGCAACATGCTCCCGCACCTTCATCTACTTCCACCAAGTAGTTCATTTGTTATGTTACTTTACCCATCTCGTCCTTAGGTTTTGCACACCAGTGGGTATACAAACTATTCTTATGAAAGCTTCTTTTTCGATCTACTACATTTTAATCCAAATAAACTTTTGTATAAATAGCTACATTTCACATTTCATTATAGATACAAAGGAGAACAGCGATAGTCAGATGTTTAAGAATTGGCCGCTCTATGCTGGCCTTAAAATTCCGTACTGTTTCCATGCAATCGCGACAAACACTGAATCTTGACAGGACTTTAAAGAGAATGACCAAGCAAGAAATGAACAATTCGAAACTTTAATAACGGATATCTTAGACATGGCTTATGCCACAAAACAGCTTATTTGAAATAAATGGTGTGTTTTAAAGAGATACATTTTTGTGTAGTACGTTTTCGTCTATCGCTCAACGTTCACCAGTTATACATGATTATACATGTTTATCAACGTTTTCGAAAAAATATTGCATATAAAAGGTAGTTTGGGGTGGGGAATTTTCTTGAAAACATTCGTGCCGCATCCTTGGAAAGTACTGAACCTAAATACTAATTTTGGTATTTATACGACGTTTCGTTTTTGAGTTATGGTGTTCACAGACACACACACACATACACACACACACACACAGGCACGGACATTTTTCGGTGGAGGCTGATGGAGTTTTTCGGGCGTAAAAATCCTAGCATAACTTTCCTTCGGAAGGGAAGTAAAGCGGTCCCTTGTCATAGATTTACGGCACGTAAAAGTACCTCAAGTCTGGTTAAGAAACCTCTGAGCAAACTTTCCGGTTTTTCACACCCAATATAGAATGGGACGCTAAGAACCATAGTAGTTAAAGAGATCCATAAATAAAGTTCAATGTTGTTGATGTTCAGTGTGTCTCAGTTTTTCAATGTGTGAAGTATTTTGAAATCACATTTGAAAAAATTTGTGAATCCACTCTAAGCGCTCTCGTCGCATTTGCTGTGATTTGGTTAGCGCTTCTTTGGTACAAGTACGACTTTCAAAGAAAGCTTTACACAATTTGAAGCCATAATTAAGATCGCTAAAAAAAAGTCTGAATCGAAATATAAAATCTCTTGATGATTTTTTTCGTGGGAAACATTCTTAAATGCTTCGTACAATACTGAAATTCTAACGAAGTTATATAATGTGTACTCTCAACACTTAGTAAAGAAATATTCCACCTAGCATTCAATTCGGGGAAAAATCTTGGAACTTTCTGAAGATAACATTACGTACATTTAGTATAAGAGAAGATAAAACTACGTAACAGTAAGGAACGTTGTTTGACGACGTTTTCTGAAACGTCTCTTAATTTATAAATGAGAGTGAATGAAAATCGATATTCCTTCTGCATTCTTCATCAAAGCTTCCCCTCTTGTCAAGGGTGTAAGAATCGTTAAAACACACTAATTTTATAAAATACACAGGCTAAAAATTCTTTCTTTTTCCTATGGTGTTTGTGAAGGACCATCACAGAGAGTGGTCAGATGTTATGGTTCAAGAAGCTACGTCTACATTAGCGTGCTAGTCAGTTGCAACCATTGAGGAGCATTTAATGCAGTGCTATAGACATCACGCCCAAAAACCACAAAATCGCTATAACCACCCCAATCAAGTGGTTAAGCCTTAAACTGAACGCCTTGTTGTGCGTGGGTGCTTAGTTTTCCCACGTATGAAAGCCCTGCAAATAACACAAGTGGCTTAATTGCTTAACCGCCCACAATTAGCACTCCATCTCGATGGTCTCTTCGCACAGAACAGGGATTCCGTTCTCTTTAAGTGACAGCAAGTATGTTTCGTAAATTTGTTTATCTGCGACCATTTGATAGTGGCATCGTCTTAGCGCCGTGGTAAGACATTTAATATCGCACTGGGCACGGTATAAATTCACAATTACGACACTTTGCGGCAGTCAATTAATATATCATGCTTAACATTCAAAAAACTCTTCGTCATTACTACATACATTTATTACACATTCCTTGCAATACGATGATTATAAGCACAACTTCATCAACATTATATTATTAATTACATGCATTAATATCACATTCAACAATCGAAGATGAGTTCATTGTTAAGTAGAATTTCCCTAGCAGTTTTCAATTATTACGTTATCTTTCCGACCAAGAATATTTAAAGCCATTTTCTTTTTCTTTTCACATATCGCTCGTATGCCACTTCATACTTTATCCTCGATTTAGATACTTGGAAAAAGCGATGCAACAATTGTCAAAGCTGCTACTTCAATATGAAGGAATACTTTTTACTTTTTCTACTACGTGTAGTAAGTATGGGAAGTATTGGATTCCACCCAGAAATTCAATACAGAGATTTAACCGGAAGAACATATGAGGTGCCCTGAATAAAAATAAAGTAAGAAAAAACATTTTTTAAACATCCGTGTGTGTATCTGTCTGAGTGTGTATCTGTCTGACTGTGAACAGCATAGCTCAAAAAACGAAAAAATACTAAACTTGGTATTTAAGTTTAGTATCTTCCAAGGATACGACACGACGCTGTTTAAGAAAATCCCCTCACCCAGGATTATCCTTTACGTGGAACATTTTTTCGAAAATTTTGATTTTCTCAAAAATGGCTAACGATTCTCATTAAAATAGCATATGTTTAAGATATGTCCATGGCAAATGAAATGTATATCTTGAATTTTTTGGGAATGTCCCCAAAAGTCCTCTTCATTCTGAATGACTTTTGCATAACTGGTAAACCGTAAGAGATAGACAAAATTTTACTATACAAAAAATGTAGATCTCGTTAAAATACACAATTTATGTTATATCCATTTTCTTTTTTGTAGGTGAACCATTTCCGAGATATTCCTTATTATTTGTTTGAATTTTTGAACACTTATACTTTTTCTCAAATGAGAATTCGCTATTCTTTTCTTTTTTTATGTTCTGAACATGCAAAGAATGGAATGCTCCACATAGCAACCGGGTCTTAAAGGATTTGACTATCGCTTAAAGCCTATCGTATTCCACTTGCACCTACAAGAAAATCAGCAATAAGATAGTTTCTGCAAATATTTACCTCGATTAACATGAAGTAGGTGGAGAATAAGGTTAGAAAAACTAGTTTGTACGAAAGTAGAGAGTGCAACACATCAGATTTTTTCAGAATTATTCATTATTTAGAACGATTAGCCGATTTTTCTTGATTTCATACAATCTAAGACCATTCTATTGTTATCCTAAACAAATTAATATCGTTACATTAGTTCTATTGTTTCTAGACCAACTTTATTATGATGAACGGAATAATACTAACTAGGCTTTGGTTTACATTAAATCACAGAGTATCGCATTGTTAATTGAATGATGATGCTGTTGTTTATAAATCAACGATCATATTATGAACGCCGATAAGGTAAGTAGCCATTATTAAATGGTCGCGGATAAAATATGTATGCAACTAGTGGGATGAGCGTAATTACCGCTCTCATGCAATTACGGAACTCGACTTACGCCCAGTTCTTGCAAATCACATTCCAGCGGTAACGATGCCCATATCCCGCTAGTTGCACAAATAACTATTACAAACGTCATGGGAAGAAATCGCTCTTTGTTTAAACCAATAGATTTTCTCTCAACAATCCAGTAAAAACACTACACACTACGTTTCTTTGGAGTGGAGGGGGCGGGGAAAACGCATGCAGTTTTAGGTGCCTCGTTTCTCACATGCAATAAACTGAAGTGATTTATAGAAAACTAGCAGAACCAGCAGCTCCTTTTTATTTTCTTCCTTTATTTTCCCTCCTCTCTCTCTCCCTCTTTGTGAGTGCGTATGTGTGCGCACGCACGTGTGTCGTGCTTTAACCAGGTAGGTCATAGGACGACGAATGAATGAAATTGAATTGATGCTCAAATAAGCCCGAGGTCCATAGAACTTTAGTTACGCGAAATTTGTCCTCTTAGGATAACAAAAAATCCCGGAAGAAACCTTAACTAGGTAACTCACCACATCCGAGATCGAGCTCGTGACCTTTTGAATATATAGGACAGCAATCCGCGATCAGATAGGTGGGAGTGCTCACGTATTGCGTTAACGCTGAAATTCTTGTATGCTCTCTTCCTCCGTCACTCATTCCTCATTTCCCTAATCTCTTCTTCAATCACCTTTTCTCTACCTCCTCTCTGTGCAATTTGGATGCAATATGATTTTAAAAGCATTAATAAAACGGTTTCTTCCGTCAATAAATCAAAACATACGTAAATGGTTTGACAGTAATAAACTGTTGCCTATTCCTTATGCTTGTAACGCGATCAGAACTATACTGTTTCCCGTTGTATCCGATTTAGTTACAGGAATAAACTAGCACGGAAAAATAATAGTACTAACTTCTTAAATATGTGTCCCACGGATATTATGTAAATAACAGTCCTTAACAAAAATATTACGTTTATAAGCTTATATGCTTACATTTTTAAAAAACCTTGTGTTACATTCACGTAACTTTCTCTGCCCTCTACCGCTTATCATTGGTTATACAAACTATTCTTATGAAAACTTATTTTTTGACTACTTCATTTTAATCGAGATAAAGTTTTGCAAAAATAGCTACATTACGCATTTCGTCATAGACACTTAGGGAATAGTGACAGTCAAAAGTTTAAGAACTGGACGCTAAACGCTGGGTTTGAAATTACTCTTTCCATACAATCGCGAGGATTTCAAAAAATATAGACAGGACTTCCAAAAATGACAAAGTATTGAACCCCACCTCTATGGTGTGGGGTAACTGGCTGCCTCACATTCAAGAGGTCCCGAGTTCGAATCTCGGTTTGGGTAATGATTTACCCGAAAAAGGTTTTTACCGGGATTTTCCCTTATCCTGAAAAGATGAATGACAGATAACTTTAATCTATGTGGATCCTGGACCCACTTGAGCACTATTTCAACCATTTCATTCATCGTCCGATATGACCTACCTGATTAAAGTACGTTAAACTAAAAAACTACTGAAAAATTCGAACCAATAATAACAGATATCTCGGAAATGGCTGATCCCACAGAAAAGTAATCTAAATAAATTCTGCGTTTTAAGGATATCCACATTTTCTATGCAGTACCCCTTTGCCTATCACTTATGGCTTACTCGTTTTATAAAATAATACAAAGTGTCTTCCGAATCAACAGGATTTTACAGGTTATTCCCAGAAAATTCAAGATATAAATTTTATTTATCATGTAAATATTTTAAATATTGATTTTAATAAAACTCGTTAATTGCTTTTGAGAAAATCAAAAATATCAAAAATGTTTCCATGTAGTTTAGGATGGGTGGATTTTCTGAAAAATCTTCATGTGGTATCTTTGGCGGATACTGAACTTATACACCAAGTTTGGCATTTATCCGACTTTTCGTTTTTTACTTATGCTGTTCTCTCTCTCTCACAAACACACACACACACAAAGAAATACTTTTGTCTAACAAAATTATTTTTTTGTGGATGCAGGGGCTCAAAACATGTATTTCTGGTGAAATCTCGACATCGACCTTATGGGTAGAATACCATACTTCGTCTTACCTATTGTAGGTAATTGGTAGAGAAAATAAATGAACAGCAGATACATTTAACCTTACAGATATTAAACTCTTGCAGAATTCTTATGAGAAATAGCGAATAAGGTTAATCACTTAAGAACTCACTATAATAAGTTACAAAATAAACCATGAAACCATCCTGGACAACTAACACTGTTGGCTTGGGTACTGGGGCAAATAAATAATGCATTGTCACTTTAGTTATTTCTAAAACAATCCTCACCATGACAGATAAGAATAAAAAATATTACTTTGTATTTTGCGAAATTTATGCACTCATTATGCATACTTCACATACCCTTCGACTTAAATGTATAATTTTCTTAACGGTACTCGGCACAAAAATCGCTATAAAATTTAATTCAATTTAGCTGAAATTTTAACACATCTTTTCAACCCCATTATAAAAAAACATTAATTTTCATAGTCTTGTGCTCGCAAATTAACAAGAAAATAATTTTCAAACATGAAAATCAAGTCTTATTTGAAATGTCCCAATTGATCAAAATTTGAATATTTAAAACATTTAAAAGTTACACATTATTCTTCGAATATAAATCTTTTGAATCAAAGATGAAATTTTCTTTAATATTAAAAACTTTCCTAGAAAAAATTATAAAGTGCGTAACAGTTTTAACTTTTAAAAGAAAGCATGCATCAATATTATAACCCCAAACCATACTTGATATTAAGAAAATACTGTCTAGATCCCTTCGTCCACCTTCAAAGATAAAAATTTGAGAGTAACTGAAGAAAACTTGCATCATGGGAAACATTTTAAAATAAAAACTAACAAAACAAGATGAGAAAATAACATTTTAAAATTTCACACAAGGTTAAAATTCCAAACGCATTCTGCATTGTCCGAGGGTGTTACTATGAAAATGTTAAAGAAGTAAAATGTGCAAAAATTCGTTATCAAGTACCCCTAACGCTTTTATAACCGTACATTGTTTTTAATAAACTCATACTTTTTAACAAAGTAAAGACTGTAATTAATTGTTCTTCTACACAAGCCGTGTGTTGGACAAGTTTGAAAAGGTAGAATCAGACGACTGAAGAATTCAATGCCATCGCCGGGATTTGAACCACGGATCTGCCAGTTTTCGTCCGGTCTTATTCTACCTTTCTAAAGACTGTAAATTCATTATATTTTAATATGTTTGTACCATGCTTTGTCACTGTTGCAATGCACTAAAAGTTTGTATGTGTGCGTGCGTGCCACCCTCACCCCCTTTTTAGATAATCTTGGAAACCACTAAACCCATTCTGATAATTCATTCGTCATTAAAAAAGCACTGTTACACTTCCTTGCTAACACAGGTTACAAGATATTTCCAATTCTTTACCTTAGTATAATGGTGGTATCACCTATTTTCACCTCAGTTTCGTTACGTGCATCATAGATGAAATTAGCATTTTTCACATTTTTAGGCCAGAAGCTTAATTTTTGTGTAGAGTAATGTCGTCTACTTGGTATTAACATCCGCAAGTTACATACATTGGAATAAATCTAATTGTTTTTAATTGTTGTAGCTTTCTTAAACATCTTTTTAAATGCATCTACTCGTAAATTAATTCAACCTGATAAAATGTATAACACCTTTGACATGCATATAATGTAACGGAAGAGGCATAATTTGAATAGTGAACGTATGAAAAAAAAGTATCAATAAATTTAAAAACATTATTGCGCATTATCTTTTTTTTAATTCTAAAATATTCTAGCAAAATAAGATAATCTAGTACTTTTAACCGTATTTTCATAACATGAAGTAAATGCTTTAGGTTACCAACATAAAAATTGTCGCATTCTATACCATTTGAGTGTGAATAAATGCAGCAGTGTGCAGAAAAATTAGTTTACCTATTATTATTATTATTATTATTAATAAAAATAATTAATTTGTTAAATCACTATAATTTTACTCCTAATGCCCTTTAAGTGCTAATATCACGAAGGTATGTTTAGTATTTTTTTGAGACCTTAGCAGATTTTTATAGCATTCCAGTACTAAGAGGGAAAAAGTTGAGACTAAAAAGCCATTACATTTATGTTTGAGGGTAGGTCCGGCATATTGATGTCACAGAATTTGGTTCACCAGCCTTCTGTACCGAAGTTGTGTGTTCGATCCAAGCGCAGGATGATGGCATTTAAGTGTGGTTAAATGCTAGAGCTCCAAGTATTGGCAAGTAAAGGAAATGTGGCACATCGGCGACGATGATATTTCCTTAGTTGCTGCTTAAATCTTTAAACTTAAGTTTAAACTAAGTTTGCTTAACTCTGTGGTCTAGGGGTAGCCTGTCACCTAAATCGAAGGCTCAAGTTCGAATCTCGGTTGGGGATAGTTGCCTGCATACGGTTTCTTCACCGGTTTTTCCGTACCCTCATAAGACAAGTATCGAGTAATACTCAGTTGCATATTTCCCCTGGACTCATTTGAGCATAATTCCAACTATTTTGTTCACCGTTTCCACATACTTGAGTTTTTAAAAGGGACGTTATACACTTCAAAAAAATAGTAATATCGCCTATTTCCCTACGATTTCCTCTAATACTGTTATCAGCAAATATTTTGGTATGATTCGGAAAAGTCTTGGGTCACTCAGATTTTAGGACATTGGAAAAGTGATAGATGCGTACAAATTTCAGAAACTTCCGCTGCCTTATTTTCAACAACTAAAGCAGAAACCGTTACAGTTTCGCCTATATGGACAAAACATTGACACTTTCGGCAAAAGTAGACTATAACTTATAGGTTTCACAAACAAGTTTTACCCATATTATATAACCCCTTTTAAGCAAACCTAAATCGTTAAAACTACCTGACAAAGCAAAAATTGTATGCTTACGCTATATGACCTGGCAGCATGTTAAATTAACTATAAAAATAACTTAAATAAAAAAAGCCTCCTCTGTTCATAATTTAAGCTCTTTACATAA
Source organism: Deroplatys truncata (assembly GCA_030765065.1). Classification (NCBI taxonomy): domain Eukaryota; kingdom Metazoa; phylum Arthropoda; class Insecta; order Mantodea; family Mantidae; genus Deroplatys; species Deroplatys truncata. The sequence continues at coordinate 249,758,748 of CM060975.1, read as the reverse complement.
AGGTATACCAATCTAGGCTTTACTTAGAATGGTTACCTTTAGGGACCGATAGAAATTGTAGGTTTAACGGCTTTCAAAAATTATCTTGTATTTTTATTTTCAAACCCCACTGTTTAAAGTATCTATACAAAGCTTTGTACAGCCATTGTTATCGATGGTGGCTCGACGTAAACAAAATATTTCGGCTTATTCTTCTCATATAAAACATTTTTTAAACATCACGCATGAAAAATTTGAAAATTTGGAACAAATTTCAAAGATTATAAAACGAATAAAATGAAAAATCTGGAAAAACGCCAGAACACGTAAACTGTGATATCGTTAGTTCTTTCTGCAATTTGAGAACAAGAATTTTGTCTCCCTTAATTTGACTGCTACAGTGTTTTAAAGTGGAATCACTACATATTTTTCACCATTCACGGCACAACTCGATACATATCAAATACGGTGCATACATTTTATCTTCCCCTCCTGGGTCAGGGAACCTGTGCAGCTTCACTGTGCATTGCTGCTCTACGTCCGCGAGCGGGGAAAGATAAAGTGTTCACTATACAAAAATCCATCTGTGCAAAGCCAGTATTTTAATAATAGAAGCTCTTTATTTTGAGAGGAAACTTCGGATTTGTTTCACTGTGGTTGCTCTCGGTGAGCATGTGGTTTCTATGATGTAAATGAGAGTACCCAATGAGTTTGAGAAATATTTTACTCCTCAAGATTAATTCCCTTTACTATCGGCATCTGTCAACGCATACAACCTATTACTTCCAGTGTAGATTACGAGGCGATACTGAACATTTTTAGAATGCCGTGTTTCTGAAAACAAATTAAATTGCTTTATAGTTGACACCTACTTTCTAATGTATTTCGAGTTAATTGCCGCGTAGTTTATTCGATTTGCTCTAATAGTTTGTTAATTATCATCGTTTAAATTTTTTTGTGTTCACCCAAAAATGATTTGACTAAGGAACTTTTACGGGCTATGATTTTTTTACGGCTTTAAATAGTCATTAACGCCTAAACAATGCGAATATCGACTTAGAAATGCATTTGGCGAAGAAGCCCCATCTAAGGCAACAATTTATAATTGGTACAGCGAATTCAAAATGGATCGTTTATTTCTTAGCGATGAATTTCGTGAAGGGCCTCCAAGAACTGCTGTTACTGATGATAATAATTCCGCTGTTCGAGCAATACTTGAAGATCAAAGTATATCTTATAAATTTATTCGGGCGACATTGGGCATTTGTATGAGACAAATCTAAAACTTTTATATCAACAGTTGTCTGTGAGAAAACTTTGTTATCGATGGATTCCACATAAACTGACTTCCGGTCAAAATAACAACGCATTGATTGGTGCAGAGAAACTGTAGAAAAATTCCAAGGCGACACTTAAAATTTGGTTTGGAATATCGTTATTGTCGATGAATCTTGGATTTATTGTTATGACCCTGAAAAGAAAAATCAATCTGTTCAATGAGTCTTTGGAACAGAACCTAAGCCTACTAAAGTCCCACGAATTCGCAGTGCTGGTAAGAAGAGAGTTGTTAGTTCTTTTTTTTTCTAAACCGGGTCGTATTGCTACTATAGCATTAGAGGATAGACGTACCGTTACTGCCGATTGGTACAAAAATGTCTGTTTACCGAAAAGTTTTTAAAAAGTTCGCGAAAAAACGTCCAAAAGGAAACATTTTACATCATAAAATGCACTGTCGCATATAGCAAAACTACCACAGAGTATCTGGATGCCCTAAAGGTTAGTACCATGGACCCTCTACTATACAGCCCTGACCTATCACCTATGGTTTATTTTTGTTTCCAATAATTAAAGATAAAATGCGTGGAATCACTTTGTCGTCATGAGATCAAGCAATGGAGCATTATACAAACCTGGTTTCTGAAGCGCCTCGGGAAGGACGGCATCATTGTTTTAAGCTGGTCTCATCGAATGCAGAAATGCATTGATGTTAAAGAGAAATATTTTGAAAAGCAATAAAATCATTTAAACTTTTTAAAACTAAGCCTTGTTTGACTTTTTAAAAAATTTCCGTTTGTTCCTCATAAAAAGAAATTAAGAGTAGAAGATTCTAGTAAAGAAATTAATCGCGGATCATTATTCTGAAAACACGTATAACATGCATTTGAACAGAAAATAAAAGATAAAAAATAGTTCAAAATGCAATTTCTCACAAAAATGCCCCCCGAACTGTTAAATCAGCATTTTAAATTTAACAGCTATTATAAGGAGATAAAAACAGAGCTTTTTCAGGAGGCTTAGAGAAATTGCAGTTACCCCTCCGCCAGCGTTTGGAAATTCTAAAAGTAAAATAGTATTATGCATTTAAGTCTTTTCATTGCTGTCATGTATCGTCAGATGTGATCTTTAGAGCAGTAATAACCAGAAATTTCTTGCCATAAAAATTTCCCCTTGTTTCCGAAATGTGCCATCCTTTATCAGAAAACACTGAAAAGTTGATACATTTATCCTACATCCAATCCTGTTAATGCAAGTACTTACCTACTTTAATTATTCCCGGCGTAATTGGTTTACACAAATAATTGTTTTGTTCTGGGTGTATAAAGACAGGTTCCTATACTCTGATAAGACAAAGGCACGGCCATGAAAGCGTGTATTTCACTGTTTTATTTTAAAGCGCAAAAGCAACAGCATTATTTTTAAACCTTTTTTTTAGATATCCCATCCAGATTGTCTATGAACAAATTTTACTTACAAATTAAACATTTATTTTACTTAAATGTTATAACTAATATTTTCCCTCAGAATTTCATATTTACAACATTGTCTCTATGCTATGCCGGTATCTGCGATAACCCTATCCGTTGTTCTATGGCTGCAAATTAATTATTGCTCAGCTCAGTGACATAAATTAAATTAATAAAGGAAGAGGGTTATAGAATTGCATGAACTGTATCCAGGATTATGCACACAGTTTTGCAAGAGAAAGAATCGAATTCGGTACATATCCAGTGGCAGCCCCGTTTAACAAAACACGCAGAGTCGCGCGCACATCACTGTATACTGACGCAGTGAGCATTAAATGTGCTGATCGTTTCTCAAAAATGTTTGTTAAATAACTTTCGGATCAATTATTTGTTTACTTTACAAAGAAGAAAAATTAAAATAAATGCTTTATTTTCCATTTTCCTTGATTTAAATATCGGTAAAATAAGCCCGAAAAGGAAAAGGATCTACAACAAACTTAGAATTATTAAAGTTGCCAAATCCATTAAGGATTATAAAGACACGAATAGCATTTGGAAATGCGATAGTCATTTTATTGTGAGGGCAATACAAATAGCTCACCAGTCCGTGATGCAGGTGGTGTTGGCTCTCCTGGATGTTTGTCACATGCGCGCACAGCTCGGGCAACAAGTTCCCACTAAACTGAACAGACTTTCATTTTACTGCAGCTCGCTGCCGCTACCAGATGTCTCTGCTTGTGTATTGATCTGTTGCTAGGAAACGGTTTAGTTGCAATGTTGACCTGCGCAGTGGTGGTCAGTTTAACTGAATGACTCCCACGCGTGAAGGAAAAAGGAAGGGCCTTCTTGAATGAAGAAACAAATTGCTTCCAGTTCGAATCTCTAAGAATCTTTGTTTATGTGGAATTACTCAAACAACAGCGCATCGCCTCTCATGATTTTACGTTGCATCAATAAACGTGATCGTACCAAACACTAGTCATATCATAAGCAATAAGTATATACTAGTATTACTGAAAGACGACTATGTTCTAATAGTGTTTACTTAATGAAAGTTTTTTAAGTTACCTGAGCGGCCATTGTAAGTACTGACAAAAGAAACACGTAAAGCGCTGAAAGAACTCAACCCCAGTTACAAAAACACAAACAAAGAAGAAAGAAAAAAGCGGAGGCGGCAGAGTAATGATTTGCCTAGACTCTAGAGCACTCTCAGAAGCTCCCGTGCTCTAAAATAAAAGAAAGGCAGGAGATCCTTTTTCCCCCCGTTTTTTAGCTTTTCATTTTACTGTCACTGTGCTCGCAAAAACAACTGAAGGTTTATAATCAGTATATCTACGAACCCAAGAGATCTACATGTCTTCAATTAATAAAACAATTAATGCTAAGTCACGTGACCTTCTGTACTCATGTCGTCCTCCGTGGTGTAGTGGTTATTATGTTAGCCTCTAGTTCCCGAGGTCACGGGTTCAAACCCGGCGAAGGGCGATGGATTTTTTCGGGCATAAAAATCCTTAGCATGGCTTCCTTCGGAAGGGAAGTAAAGCCGGAGGTCCCGTGTCGTAGATTTACGGCATGTAAAAGAACCTCAAGCCTGATAAAGAGGCCTCTGAGCAAAATTACGGTCTTTCACGCCCAATATAGAATGGGACGCTAAGGACCACAGCAGCTAAAGAGCGTCCATAAATAAAACTCAATTCATTCTTCTGTATTCATTACCATTCTATAAACTATTCACATAGAGTATGTTTTTCTACTACCTCGTGTTAATAATGATAAACTCTTTGTATATGTGGCTGCAACTAGGTAATAATATCAATGCAATACAGTATTTTTATGTAAGGGCGAGACAACAGTCAACTGTTTATACAGCAGAAATAAAACAAAAAACACACCACACACACACGACAGGGGCATTTAACCTTTCAAAATCTACTATTTAAAATCTTGGAGAACAAATGGTATTTCGAGGATAGTAATGCCATATTAAAGTTATGATTAGGCTTCGGACATGACTTTAGGTTAAGTTAACTTCTATTACACTGGCGAGCGAAGAGGAGAGGTGCAGTAGTCTCGTGCGCTATTGAGTTTGTGCTGAGTGCTGTATACGCTATAAGTATAGGTGAGCACAGAAGTAAGTGTACAGTTCTGTAGTAACATAGGTTTTTATTACAAAGCATAAATAACATGAACAAAATGATAAATATAATCTGTGGCAGATGAAATAATCATTTGAGGTATGATTTACATGCAAGGACAACTAATGCAATGGATTACAATATATTTTCTGAATGTGTCGAAAGCAAAACGTTTTCTATTCTAACTCAAACAAAGTTTATATCTTGAAAAACTCCGTTACACATCACATAACATGACTGGTGCAAAACGGAACTGACGAATGTTGGTATCTCAGAAGAACATGTATTTTCATTATTGAGAATGGCGTCCCTAATACGGCACATAATTGCATATCCTGGGTTTTTATCTAAAACGCTCTTCAGTTTCTGCTTTGCTATTTCAGCAGCAGAACATTCCCCTACTTCTGTAAAGTGTTGTGCCAAATTTTCGACAAGTTTTAAGGACTCCTGCATTGCTATCTGTGACGATTCAAGTTGTTTTATTGTTAAAGGAATATCCTTAAATATATTATTGAATGCAAATGTTCACACAGCTGTGGAGATATCAACAATTTTGCAATTTTAGTAACTGAATTTGCTTCATTGTCAAATTTGCTAATTACGTGAACAATCTGGTTGTAACGCCCATAGTAGTACAGAGCGGCCATCAACCGTATCACAATAGGTTGAAGTGGCAAAGGAATTCCTGGTACTAGTTCTCTAAATTTTAGTGTCCTAGATGGCGCCTTTAAAAATATTTGTTTATATATATTTGAGATGAAATCATCTACACCTGAAAAATGTTTTCACACGGTGAAGACCATGAGCTAAACACGTCAGATGTATAATTCTGGGATAACGTTCCTTGATTCTGGAAGCAGCTTTGACCATATAAGGAGCTGCATCCGCCACAAATAGTAATATGTTCTCATTTTTTATGCCGTCTGGCCATAGAAGAGACATTGCACTATCAAACAGCTTGTCAATGGAAGAATGGTTAACTTCGTTTAACAACCCAGATGTTAATAAGAATTTTTTACCTAGACGTTCATGGAGATAATATTCCTATTACGACATTAGCTATAGATAACTCAGGAGCATCTGCGGTCTCGTCTATCGAAATCCAAATATTACGATCTCCCAAAGAACATCTAATGTTATTCAGAGTATCATCATAACAAGGAGATAATAACATTTGCGTAAAGTAGACTCACAAGGAACTTTCATAGCTGTATATTTCTCCAGAAACATTTTAAAAGCAGGATTTTGCAGATTATTAAATGGGATGTTTGTGCTTACCATCATGTCACACAAATCCCTGTAAACTTCAGTTTGGCTATATGAGTTTGTGTATTCTGATGTAGATAATATAGCCTCACCCCCTCATTTCCAGGAAGTAACCTAATATTTTGTGAGTGTTTTTTAGATTTATAGTGTCTTGCAATAAAAAAAACTTCTCTCCCCTTTGATTTCAATGTGGCATGCTTTACAAAATATATTTTCCCCTCTTACATCAAAATATTCACGTCCATATTCATTTACAAGTAAGATACTCTTCTTACCGGTTGTTTTCGGCATGTTTTGTCAGCTAACAACGGCCGGACTTCATAACTTCAGAACAGGCTGTATACATACTGATCTCTTGCTTAGAGCGAATGACTGGCGGTGCTTGGGGATAGAGAGGTCTCAGTGAAACCCTGTGCGTACCTAACTGTTTTCCCATCAAAGTGCAACGAAACAGCAACCGTGTCCGAAACCTAGTTATGACTATGTGGCGCGATAGTCAACTCATTACAGACCATAGGCTCGCACATCCCACTGGGGGCCCGGGACTCGGAGACGGCCCTCATTCCGGAGAATGAAGGGTAACGTAGAGCATCCTTTTCCCCTGCCATGCAACGCCAAGACTCCCGCCGACACTTTTAACCCTGAAACAGACCAAACAGATGAAAGTTGAAGTGAAATGAAAACGGAGGTGAAATGGAGGGTCAGGAAATTCGGGGATGTAATGAAGCTTTCCAGCATTCGCCTAGCGATCTGGGGAAATCCCCGAATAAAACCCATAGGTCAGGAAGGTCGGCCGTGGTAATCAAACCTACGACTTCCCGAATGCGGGCCACATACGTTACCGCCTGAGCATTCCGCTCGGTTACTTTGCGTTAACTTCTGTCAACTTTTGTCCCGAAATGGTGTATTTCTAGTCCAGGCACACAATTTTGTCATTCTTCTCCTTTCTCCTTACAACTTCGTGTGTTGGGGTGGTCGAACTTTACGGCGACACAATGTTAATAGAATAGAAGCTTCTTGGACGGTAGGCGAAACCGAAGAAAAAACACAGTGGGTTAAATCTCGTTTCCTTTCCAGTGGTAACACTGTTCTAGGTGACACGGACTAAATTACGTAGAATATGTAGACAACGCTGAACTGCTTAAAGTCGAAATTTTTCAGCAACAATATCATGTGAAAAAAAAGGAATATTAAATTTTCAAACACGTCATATGTGCACTAAAGTACCCAATCAGCGAAAACTTAAACTGACAACAATCAATATGTCGTTCCTACTTAAAAAGCTGACATATCAAATCATGCATTTGATATAGCATATTATTTTGTGTACTCCCTGGAAATGTCATTGAAATATAATTTATACTAACACCTAGGTTTAAAGCCAATATTAAATTAATAAAATCGCAGTATTCATGTTGAGAGTAGGGCGCAATCTGTACACTTAGGTACAATTAGGTCTCAAAACGTGTATTTCCTGTGAATCTCTTTCTGGAATTTTGGGTGTATTACAATACTTTCTCTATCTCCTGTAGCTACGTAGTAGATAAATTAAAAATGCTTTCTTTGAATTCAGGGGAGTCTTAAAACGTGTATTTCCAGTGAATCTCGTTATTGAATTTTTGGGTGGAATACAATACTTTCCCCACTTATTATAGGTAAATACTAGAGACAGTAAAAAGAAGAATTGTGGTGTAGCTAAACGGCTGTTTGTCGTTACGGCATCTTGCATGCAACCAAATAGGGAAAAGTGTAACTTAGACTGTAATTTTAATTAATTTCTGGCCTAAATTGTTCTCAGATTAAAGTAAAGTGCACGGAAAAAACACACTTTATAAGAAAATTTTGAAAATAAAGAACATAGGTTAGTTGATAATGGGTAGAGAAAGTAGTGAATATTGAAAACCAAACCATTTTGTTTTGACACTTGCTTATTATACAAAAATATGATGCCTCTAATTTCTAAAAATTAGTTTGTATACTCCTTATGTCGCTGTGCTGCAATGTTATTTCTGCTTTCTTTTCACATTTATTACTTTCTTACAGCCAAGTTTAAGGGAAATGTGTTGAAATGACGTTTTCTTTAGCACTCTAACTTCGTAGAGCAGGTATGAGCTAAGGCACCTGGCATAACCTCTCGATAAGACATCCCGCTTACGCCCCTACAGGTGGAACGGAAAACATTTGGAGCCGTCTGTACACTTTGAACCTCTCGCGTTCGGAACGCTGCTGACCAGTGAATTCCTACAAACAATTCAAAACATAGAAAAAGTACAATTGTTCCTGCTCTTTAAAATCACTTAGATCAGAACGAAATGTTATTAAAGATAATGTTACTACAATTGCTTACTCTATTGTCAGTAAGAATGAACCTTATTTCAGTTACACCGTGAATATATGAAAGCTAAAGAAAATTTGCCGATACATTTAACTACTGGTGTAATAGCCCAGAGCAAGTCGAGGACGCATTGGACGCTGCCCCCGTTCTCATAGGACATTGTGGCCAATAGTGGGATTGCATATGGTCAGCATGCCGCCTCCGCCAGGCCGCTTATATACGGTCCTTCAGACCTAGTAGTCGCATTTTTCCATCAAATAAATTCTCAAGCGTTCCTTATAGTCTCACAAGGCGGAATGTAACCCATACCAGGCTTCGCCTGTAGAAAAAAGTCTATGCCGGAACCGGAGGTCGAATACATCAACAGCACTACCACAGCATTACGGGATGGAGACAACCGAATTTGGTGCGCTATTAAGGATAATTAAAAAGGGGGACTCTCACTGCTGCACATAGTTTATGGAGGTTAACAAAAGTATGTGCATTTTAGAGTTATTTTCCTAAATATTCACTAAATATCAGCAAATACGACCCAAGATTTTGCAAACACACTTGAAATTTAATGCGATGCATAAACTTCAAGATCTTGCTAGATTATAGCTTAGATTAAGTCAATGACGGCGTAAATCATTGCAAAGCCAGCGTTATTTTACATATATTTCCAATTCAAATTATTATTGCAAGTTTATTCGAATTACACTTCTATTTAGATAGTTTTATGTCCAATTTCTTAGTGGGAGCATTGAGGTTTCATAAAACGGTGTACAGGTTCCGTCAGCAATGGTGGCTCGATGTAAACAAACGCAACGGCGCCGGCCTGCTACAGAGAGCGGGGCTAGTAAATCGGCGTGTTTGCTTCCTCTTCCAGTAGTGGCGATGTTGAATTCAGTTCCTACTTGCCTACATGACGTGATGGGCACTTACATTTGAAGTGTACTGATATACCCCAAATACTCTGAAAATATTGCATATTTTTGCGTAAAGTAGTATTGTAAAACTATGTCGTATCAATAATAATGCATATTGCAGTTTACTTTATGGCGGTTTAAATGAATTGCCATTTAATTATGCAACATGAAAGTCGTATACATACTAAAAGCAGTATTTAAAAGTAATTTTCTCAGTTTGAAACTGCTTAAAATATCAATAGGATGTTCCTTAAATAATATTCAAATGTATATTTGTTGTTGATATGCTGCTAGTTACATATATTAGTAAGTGAATCTTTGTGGTGATGAAGAGGTCGACTCATATATTTACGTGATTTGTTCTAATGTTAAGTAGTTAATGTATTCGTTTGAATACACTTACTTATACTTTTATATACTATGGGGTTCCTAAAATATTATGCTTTTATACAACATACACACTGTAAAAGCCAGTTAATTCCAGACAACGTATTAAAAGACTAGATTTGGAATTTATTCTACAACATTTTAATTCAAACAAGCCGTATGTGCTGTGCCACTAATTAAAAATCGTCTCCGAAACACATACTTCCATTGCTGCAGTTGAAGCACCAACTTAAGACAGCGCAACCCAACTATTTATGCTAAAACTTTAGACACTGAAAAGGATAGGCTGAACTCTTGTTTTGTTTTTTTCGAGCTATCGTCTCTGAAGACGACTGTATAAGAAACTAATTTTCGATTATCTGAAAACGCAGACTGACACGCAGAGTTTATGCCGCCCCATGTTATATACAATATTAACCATGTCACGCTTTACTTTTCTTCCACTCAGTTGAGCAATATATACTTTATTTGAATTTGTAAGAAAGTGTATATTGCTCAACTGAGTGGAAGAAAAGTAAAGCGTGACATGGTTAATATTGTATATAACATGGGGCGGCATAAACTCTGCGTGTCAGTCTGCGTTTTCAGATAATCGAGAAAAAAAATTCTAAATTTTTTAAATATTTTCTGAAAGTCTCCTGAAAGAAAGAAACATAACCTTTTTATTATTAAACTTCCTATTTTTCACTGTCACTTTTAATTAAAACTCACTGGTTTTTCACTACAGTCGTGTATAGCAGAATACTTTATATTTTGTTCCACTACATGTTCGACACTTTAAGGTCAACGATCTGGTGTTCAATGACCTGAGTGAAGTTTGTTTATTCACTAACATTATTAACACTTGTTACCCTTTCTTTGAAACTTATTTCTTAAGCATTTTTATATTTCTTACAATTTATAACTTTTATAATATAAATGCAGTTGCTATTTAGATTTCTTATGTTTTTTTCTTACTAACAAATGGATTTTCTTTTATTACATCTTTTTATCTAAATTCTGTTTTGTTATATTGACAATTTGTTACATTTAGTAAAGATATTACTTAAATAGTACTTTAAAATTTTAAATTACATTGCTTTCCCCTTTTATGTTCCAGATACTTTATTTTATTTTACTTTTTCTTTTTGTGCCACAGACTGTTTACATTTATACGGCTTTAACATTTGTTTGTGGAATCTTCCAATTATTTTATTTGTTTTATTGTTCCTAAGTTTGTATGTATCTGTTCCAAATATATCTATTATTTCATAAGGACCATGATAGCTCAGAAATAATCTCCAATATTCTTTACGAAGCTTATTTGACAATCTCTTGTTCTTTACTAGCACTTGATCTCCTATCTTTACTTTCCAAACTTCTGTTTCTTTCTTCATGTTTTTGTTTTCTCTTCAGGGCCTTTGCTTGTATTTTTAAAAATGTTAATTTAAAATTTTCCTCTTTTTCTGGCAATTTAACTGATTGGTCTTCAATAACTTCTGGTACATTATGGCTCAAAGTATTGTATAATTTTCCATGATGAAGCTCTATTGGTTTAAATCCCGTTACTGTATTTATGGATTGATTAAGTAGATTTTTAATAATATTGATGCATGAGTACCAACTGCTCTCTTGTTATGACACACTACACTTAGATAATATGAAATTTCTTTTATATCTCTCTCTCTCTCTCTCTACTGGATTGGCATTAGGCCTGTATCTTGATGAGAAATACTATTTAACTCCGAAATCTTTGATTCTATTCATAAATTTAGAACTGGTAAACATAGATACATTATCACAAAGTATGGCCTGAACTATTCCTTCTTCTGAGAAATATGATCTTGTTAATTTGTTTAAACAGGCTGTGCTGGTTGCATGCTTGAGTGCATATATCCGTACACATTTGCTAAATACGTCACAGCATACAAATAAAAATTTGTACCCAAATGTACTTACAGGCATTGGACCATGCAAATCTAAACTTAATAAACATCTTGGTTTATCTATAAGTACTGAGTTCGTTGTATATTCATAATACCTGCATGTATTAATCCTAAATGAAATTGTTCTATTATTTCTAACTTCATACTTGTTGGGATATATGTTTTCCACCTCTTTATCTCCTTTCCATGTTTCTTATATAATACACCATTTTTAACAGCGATTATACTATTCTTTGCCTCTTCCATCTTCGGACTTTTTTCTTTCAAACTTGCTATCTTGCTCATCCTTAATATTTTTAAATTGATTCTTTAATTCTTTATTCATTGGAATGTTATCGTAAGCACTTTAATTTCATATTGCTGTCTAGAACAACTTTCAGGAAATTGTTTGTTGTGGTTGATTCTTTATATTAAATCACTGAATGTATTTTGTATGCCTGAAATATGTATAATTTATACATCAAATTCCATTATAGCGAGAATCATTCTAGCTAACTTGCCACTATATAATTTACATTTCTGAATGAAGGTTAAGCCAATATGATCTGTATATATTTTCACTTTCTTCTGAAATATATATGTCTTAAATTTAAGTAATGAAAAATATAGTGCTCCAATTTCTAACATTGTTACTGATGCATTTCTTTCAATATTGGTTTTAGAAGGCACATAAATTGTTGTGAGAAGTTTTCTTGCTTTTGTTGTCTAGATGTTTGAGGGATAGTATCTCTTTCTATATCTAACTGTGAATTTGCAGATAACTGTTCTTCTACATTTAACATATTTGTTTCATCTAGCTCTGATTGTAAAGTTACATTGTATTCTGTAATGGCTGACCTATCCTCTCCTACTTCCATATTTTCATTGTTTTCTCTTTCCATTTTACCTTGTATATTTTCTTTTGTTATATTTGGTTTAGAATTGCTCAATTTAAATCTACCACTTCTTAACAGCATGAAATTAACTTAATAATAAAACATTTTCTTAACTATTTTAACAATTATTGCTTATAAAGTATTAGAATTTTCTGACCGTTTGTTTTTGAAGTTAGTAAACCTTTATACGTGGTGTTCCCACGTAGATTATAGTTGAACTGTTGACTGCGTGCCCCATACTTCTGAAATAATTGTTGCTGTCCTTGGATGATGTTGATGATTCTGAAGTTTTCTGAAGTTTTCTGAAGCTCTCTGATGTTCTCTGGAGTTTTATGAAGTTCTCTGTACTAGTTTCGTCAATTCTGGTAGTTCTATGACGTTCGGTGATCTCTTCTTTTCAGTTATTCCCGCCAATTCTTGTCTGTTCGAGCCCCACGCAGCTGGGCACCAATTTGAAGTTGGTTGTTGCTTCACGTATGGAAAGCCGATTTGAAGTAGGGGTTGTATTGTAGTTCTTATGTTGGGGAGCCGAACTTTAAGTAGTTGCAAACGCACGTATGGTAAAAAGTTTCCGGTAGCCTTCACCCTAAATGTACTTTCAGGTGGCCTTTGCCACAAATGTTTAAAAAATATTAACTTTGTAATTTTTACTGTTTCTTTAAATATTATATATTTATGTTTGCCTCGGCTGCGTCAGTATTTATATTTTTAGAGACATGAATGTCTTAGCAGGGAGTGGTACGACTGAAGAATGTAGGCTTACACAGATTATAATTTTACTTCACTCCTTTTATTAATGCTTGACACGATTTAAATAACACTACACTGATATAGAGAACTATGAGATTTTTTTTTATTAATTACTTGCACTTTTTAACATGTAAACTAGTTTTTGTCTAACATTGAATACGTATTAAATTTCTCGAGGACGCATCTCGCGTCCGGTTAGGAACACTGTCTGCAACCAACTGACTTCTGAATTTGTAAATGTTGCTATATTTCAGTTTCTGGTTGGTGATTGGCTATTTATAAACTGTCTCAAAATTTACATTATTGTTGCTCCATTAATGACTATTAGCATTATTAAACTTTCTTACTCATTATTGCCTCAAGGTTACGTCATTGTTACCTCGTAGTTAGCAACTTTTAACCTATTATTCTCACAGCTCCTACATTATTAAATTACGTAATACATTCACATAACATTTTACACATGTATACAATAATATAAACATATACTATGACTGTAATGTACACTTTTATATATTGTTACATACACATAATGCTTTAAGGCGTGCTGTTAATGAATGTATATATTATATAATTAGACTGAAATCATTTAAGTGTTAAAAATACTGCCTTAATTTCGATTATCTGAAAACGCAGACTGACACGCAGAGTTTCTGCCGCCCCATATTATATACAATATTAACCATGTCACGCTTTACTTTTCTTCCACTCAGTTGAGCAATATACACTTTCTTACAAATTCATTCTTCAATAGAAGGGTGCACTTGAGCAAAGTTTATGACATTATATTATCAACTCGCAACATATCATTAACATGCACGATGGTAACGCGCGATATGTGGTAGATAATGCGTTACGTTCGCTGCTAGGGCGACGTGACTGTTGTTTGCATGTGAGTTAATGAGTTTTGACCTGACCCAATGGAGAACATAAAAAGTGAATTTCGTGTCAAGGGCGCCCGATAATGTGCCTCTGAGGAAAAAAGAAACGCAACGTCTTTTCACCACCGCTTTGGTCCCAAAACTCATTACCAGTTTTTCATAAAGACTTAGATCGAGATGCCTCTGCGATCTAGTAATCAGCGTTCTGGGTTCTCAACCCAGAGGTAAGCAGTTCGATTGCTGGCTGGAGCAGGGAATTATTCTTTAACTAGAAACATTCCCTATCCTCCTTAGGGTCTTAATTGTGTGTGTGTGTGTGGGGGGGGGAGTGAATGTGAGTGCGTTTGAGACTTACAATTAATAAAATCAGCGTTAAGAGAACTTATAGTTCAACACATTAGTTGCTTCCCCAAATCAAGGTCCCCGATATGATCATGGAAGTTGAGGTCTATGCGAGTAGAACAAGTCTATGCAAGTTAAACAAAATAAAAATAGGTCGATACTCGTCTCATTGTGGACATCATACTGCCAGGTTTGTTGATTCAGTTGCAACAATTGAGATTTGCGAAACACCCGGTGGAAGAGGCATTGATGTCAGGGATCTTTCTGAATACATTGAAAGAGTTTGAGGACTTTTCTTCTGTATTTCGACGATCCAGGATGTGTAGGTATTTGACAACCTCCTGCTTGGCATCTCGCAAGTAGAACGTGCTTATCCTGGGAAGACGCTCGAGTCTGCACTATGAGAACTATATTGTTAGTATTTCTTTTTACTTTCTCTACTACGTATAGTAAGTAGGGAAAGTATTGTATTCCACCCAAAAATTCGATACCGAGATTTCACCGGAAATACATGTTTTGAGACCCCCTGAATCCAAAAAAAGATTTTTTGGAAACATGTCCGTGTGTGTGGCTGTGTGTCTGTCTGTGTATCTGTGTGTCCGACTGTGTGTGTGTCTGTGAACAGCATAACTCAGAAACGAACAGTAGGATAAACACCAAACTTGGTATTTAGGTTCAGTATCTTCCAAGGATGCGACACGAAGGTTTTCAAGAAAATCCCCCCACCCCAGATTACCCTTTACATGGAAAATGTTTAGAAATTTTTAATTTTCTCAAAAATGGCTAACGATTTTGATTAAAATATCATATGTTTAAGATATTTTTATGACAAATAAAATGTATATCTTGAATTTCCTGGGAATGTCTCCAAAAGTATTCTTCATTGTGAACGACTTTTGGTAAACTGGTAAACCATAAGAGATAGACAAAATTTTACTACACAAAAAATGTAGATCGCGTTAAAATACACAATTTATGTCGTATATATTTTTTTGTTGAGTGAACCATTTTCGAGATATTGTTTGTTATTCCCTTAAATTTTTCAATACTTATTTTCTCAAATGGTAATTCGTTATTCATTTTTTTGTCTTGGATATGCAAAGAGTATTAATCTGTGGCAAAGGGAATGGTGTTGCACCTAGCAACCAGCTATTAAGAGATATGTATGTGCTTAAAGGCTATTGTATTTCCAAATTGCCCTTATAAATATATATTCCCCTTACATCTACAAGAAAATTAGCAATAAGATAGACTCTGCAAATGTTTATCTCGATTAACATGAAGTAGATGAAGAATAAGCGTTTGTATAAATAGTTTGTACAAGAGTAGAGAAAGTCATGTGAGTGTAACACATCATATTTTTTATTCTCAAGAGAGTTCTTACACTTGGTTTGAGTTAGGATGAAGGAACAAAATAAAATAAATGTTTTAACCTTAACATTTACTTCTATATACCTAAAGTATACAGAAAATAATTACAGCAGTTTCTAACTGTCAAATACAAAAATCTAAAGTTTGCGTGTACGTAAGCATTCAACGAGCACATATAAAAGCAAATGGGGTATTTTATTTAGTAATTTATAGAAATGTAATAAATTTATTGAAAATGTAATAGAAAAGATTAAGAAGTACCTAGCTTGCTTTTAATTAAACCCACAGTAAAAGAAAACTATGATACGATATGCAGTATGAACTAGTCGCTCTTCGCAGAAGGGATACCACAGCTGTGAATGGAGCGCTACTTCTTGGTAGCAAAGGCGTTTAGTACCTGGTTGCAACTTCTTAACAATAGCCAAAATAATGATAACTTATGATCTTTCATGGGGTTTAAGGAAGAAGGTGACGTTAACAAAATATACAGCTATTGTTCTATCACATAATGCAGTAACACTTTATTAATCCCTCCGCGTCTGCCTCGAAACTTTTCTTCTAGGCATTATACATTTTCATCTCTGCACGTAGAATCACCTCCTAGGAAGACAACTTCTGTACACCTTGCACCTGGTATAGCTAACAGCATCCACTGTCAACACATTAATAATAATTATTTTTAGGTTCAAACGTATAACAAACTAGAACTTCAATCCACGAGCAGTTCACAGATTCTTTCCGGATTTTTTTTCATTTTTTAGGAAAAATTAAAGCTGTTATAGACCCCTCCTAACGTAAGATACTGGAAAAGGCATTTTATATCTAAGACTCGTGTATTGCTTCGTGTTTCCAAATTAATTTTGGATACATACGGTGTATTTTCATTTTACTGTTACAAAATTTATCCCGTAAGTCAGGCGCACAAAACTGTAATAAAAACTGGATTCTATGTTAGAAGCTAGGTTAGGTTATCGGTCCAGAACGACAGAGCGGCGTTACGTCATTCAGAATTTGTAATTACCAACTCCTTTATTTGCAGATAGTAAAGACACCAATTCTGCACGTGGGTTCTGAAAGGAGACAATAATGGGTAGTTAATAGTTGGGGCATTATAAAGGAAAACTTCACTCCTATAAAATATCAACTAACCACTCCATTTTATTCATTAAACCTGCCAGTGTTTATAGCATTCTTCTGCTTACGGTTCATATCATATCTATGATTCTGCGGACTCACGTGGACACGGGATTAACATTTCTTTACATTTATTCTGCATGTAACACAAAGATACCACTGTCGCATATCAGATGCTCCGTTCAACACGGCCCTGTCGGGGATACTCAGGTGTTAGTTGTATAGTTATATTTTCAAACTCTTAACATGCACAACTCATTCGTCATTCACAATTTCAATCTGTTTCCCTCACACCTCAGACACATGGCGCAGCATTTGGTTACAAAAATCGCTACATGGAAGCACTGTTACATATACAGAAGTGCGTGTCGGCGAGAGGCTCGGCGTTACATGGCAGGGGGAAAAGATGCTCTGAATAAATCTTCGTCCCTGGGACTGCGAGCGGCCTCCGAGTCCCAGGCCCCTCAAGATGTGTAAGCCGGCAGAGGGGACAGGGGAGCCGGTTGCACCAGCTACCATCCGGGGAGTTTCAATCTGTAAATGGTAGGGATCCTGTCATCTGCCCTGTCGTGCCTCCTGATCCGGTCGCCCTCTGTCTCCTCTCACTTCACATCCCGTCAGGGACTTCAGGCACAAAAGATCTTCTAGGTCGTGGTGCTAAGTCCCCCTCCGTAGTTAGTCCTAGTCTATACATATACGCCTAGAAGCGGAGGGGGATTTAGCACCTCGACCTATGCAGATCTTTGTGCCTAGGCACCTGACGGGGCGCCCCCGGGAGGGAAGAATGAGGTGAGAGAAGACAGAGGGTGGCCGGATCAGGAGGGACGACAGGCAGAGGGCAGAGTCCCTGCCGCTTAGAACTCCCCGATTGTTGGCTGATGCAGCCGGCTCCCCTACCCCTTTGGGCTTACACATCCCCTGGGGGGACCCGGGACTCGGAGACCGCTCGCAGTCGGGGGACGAAGCTTTACTTAGAGCATCCTTTTCCCCTGCATGCACACGCCGAGACCTCCTGCCGACACTTGTAACCCTCAAAGAAACTAAGCAGATGAAAGGTGAAGTGAAAGGTGAATGGAGATGAAATGGAGGGACAGGAAATTCGGAGGATGTAATGATCCTTCCTAGCATTTGCTTGGCGACCCGGGTAAAACCCCGTAAAAACCAATCGGTCAGAAAGGTCGGTTACGGGAATCTACGACCTCCCGAATGCGGGCCACAGACGTTGCCGCCTGAGCCATTCCGCTCGGTAGTCCTACACATGAGTGCGCCTATCCTACCTCCTGGCGGAGTATGCATAACTCTCTATCTGCTGGAAGCATTATTAAGCATTCAAAAATATTGCTATGAAGGAAGTCGCTCCTGCAAGAAAGTTTCATCAGGTTTGTCAGAACATCAGACTTCATTTCAAAGGCTTAAAATAGAGAGTGAGAATGAGTGAAATGGCTCATAGAAATGAGTTGTCTCAATCCATCCTAGAAACAGAACCTACGCCTTCCCCTCTCTTTCACCCTGCTTTCCCCTGCATAAATGCGTACAAATGAAGCCATCAGCAATTATGCCAGTTTCGTGCAAAGGGTTTACAATAGGTACGCTTTCATTTTTTGTATTTACCTTTTAGTGCGGGTACACAAGAGTGCACGTTTCTCTTGTTTTTGCTCATTATTACAAAGTTGACTTAATTTTTATTTTCCCTACATCATGCAAGTAGAGAAGACATTGCAGTCCACCCAAAAATTCGATATCATATTTCACCGTAAATACACGTTTTGATAGCCCCTGAATCAAAAAAAAGGTTTTAAAAAAGGTCCGTGTGCGCGCTTCTGTGGACAGCATAACTTAAAAACGAAAATCCGGATAAACACCAAACTTGGTATTTAGATTCAGTACCATTTAAAGAAGCGATATGAGGATTTTCAAGAAAATCTCCTATCCCAAACTATCCATTACATTGAAGATTTTTCTAAATTTTTTATTTTATATAAAATACCTCTACGATTTTGATTAAAATACCATATATTAATTATATTTACATGACAAATAAAATGTGTATATCGAACTTTCTGGAAATAGTTCTTCAACTCCTCTTCATTCAGAAGAAACTTTGTATAATCTTGAAAAACTAGTAAATGTTAAGTGATAGATCAAATCGTACTAACAAGAAATATAGATTTCTTTAAAGCACATAATTTATTTAAAATAAATTGTGGTATAAGCCGTTTCGGAGATATCTGTTATTAATGGTTTGAATTGTTCATTACTTGGTCATTCTCTAAAGTCCTGTCAACATTCAGTTGTTTCTCACGATTGCATAGAAACAGTGTGGAATTTTAAGGCAGCGTTATGAGGTAGTCCAGTTCTTAAACATTTGACTATGGATTAAAATGAAGTAAATAGAAAAATAAGCCTTAGTAAGAATAATTATATACCTACTAATAAGCGATAGAGGATAGAGAAAGTCATGTGAATGTAACACATCAGATTTTTTCTATGGTGACCTCCTTCCGACTGTTCAGTCTCTCTGTTTGCTATTTTGAGAGTCCTTTGACAGTATACGCCGGCCTGTGTGTCTTCACTTCTCCTTTTGACTTCCTTCCTTTCTAATATTTACGGCTCAATTGCTCAGCTGTGAAAACAGCTTTCTTTCCTTATTGGGTACAATAAAGTATTGATTCATTTTCTTTATAAACTACATAATTCATATATAAATTTCATTACCTCAGAATAAAATCATTTCGCCACAATAGGCAACTCACTGGCTTAGCTTCATTATAATCCTCTGTTAAGTACTTGCATTCATTTCTAGATTAATAACTTTTTCTAAAAGTATACATCCCCTTATCATTCTGTAATAAGTAAACAAAGCTCATAGACGCTAGTGTGTAATTAAGCACCAATCAGAACTAAGACATTACCAGACAAGGTGATGCTACTTAACGAAGCGGTTCAAAGCCCTAGGGGCCTACTACGGTAGGTACGGGATTGGCGCTCCCGGGGTCCCGAGCCGCACTCTCGATTGGGCACCTCTAAGAGGTGAGAGGGCTTACGCCAAATGCCCACTCAATTTCGGTCCACAAGCGCGTTTGACCAACTACAAGTTACCTCCCTGAACACAGTCTGGCAGATACCGCTACGCGGGACGGAAGAGGGGAGTCGCAAAGGATGACTGGGTAACGAGTAATTCCCAGCCCCTGAGTTTCATGTAGGACTGTGTTTGTATCCGCTGATAAAAATCAGTACCGGGGATAGGCTATCGCACGAGCTGTAACATCCCTGAAGGTGATTGGGTCCCTCTATCTATCATTTGGGAGATGAGACTCTAAGGTAAGCAACATCCAAGCCAGGACTCTCACCTAAGCCGGGGTGGCGCCCAGGATGTGAGCATGCCATCAGAGACATTTGCAATGGTGGAGGATTTAAGGATTTGGATAAAATTGCTGATCCAGTAAAATCGTGTATTAGAACTCGCACCGACACGCTTCTGGTTGAAGCACATTCAGCATCCCAGGCAGCGATTACACTGAGAGCAGGTATATTATCCAGTTACTCAATACATGTCGAGATGTACAGGACCTTGAACTCCTCGTGTGATGCGGTAAACACCTGTTCAATAACTGTATGTTCAATGAGAAGATACAAGAAAATCTTGAAGAACAAGGTGTGACATCCGTATATCGGGTTCAGCGGAAAGAAAGAGGTGAATTTGTGCCAACTCGTACCCTGTTGTGCTTATCTTTGATCGGGTAGATCTCCCACAAAGGATTAAGGCAGGGTATTAAGTCATTGAAATTAGGTCACATATTCCCAACCCGCTGAGATGTTATAAGTGTAGCACTTTGGACACAAAAGTGATTTCTGTAAAGGTGAAGCTACATGCGTTAACTGTGGAGAATTCTCACACGACGGAGGATGCACATCAACTCCAAAGTGCGTTAAATGCAACGGTGAACATCCATCAAGTTCCCAAGAATGCCCCGTTTTACAGAGGAAAGGGCGATCCAAGAGATTCAGGTTAGGGAGATGTCCTTCTCGGGAGCCTGGAAACTCCTTTGCGTCTGCCAACCATGTTTTCCGAAGTCCGATACCCATAGCTTAGTTGCTGCTAAACGGGTACCGATTCGGGAAATCGCAACTCAAACCAGCGATGTTAACGAGGACACAATTTCAGAAAATATTCTCGAAGCCAGATCACGTCCAAAACCCACGAAATCAACATCGGCACCTGTATCAACATCTGTCAAGTCTCTTACTTACAAGATCCCTTCAGTAAAATTACCATCAAGACCATCGACCTCAACTAATATGACTGGCGAGCCATAGCCAGCTATTATAGAACCGGCTTCCTGAAGGAAAGTGGTAAGTCTGCATCCAGAACATCTAAGGGGAAACAAAGTCAACGATCATCTCCTCGTAGAACTTCATTTGAGGAATCTTCTGGGAAGGACTCAGATCGGCGACTTCATCTTCGCGGATCTCTGCTTCCAATCGGTTCGAGGTTCTCGAACCGAAGTTTTCAATTGGAAAAGGGTGCTCTCCCGTGGAGAAGATGGAGCAGGAGGATTCTACCCACACTGCAAGAAGGACAGTGAAAGACAGACAGAATAAATCCTCCGTTAAAGTAGTTAGCTGGACACCAAAGAAAACGGATAAATTGATTCGACTACTGCTTTCCTCAACGTAGTAGACTATGACGATTGAGAACTATCCCATTACAAATACCATGGTCATCCTACAATGGAACATACGTGGAATTAGAACACATCGACCAGAGCTTGAACTTTTCTCAACAAAGATGAACCTTTGGTCGTATGTTTACAAGAGACTAGGCTCCGTCTGCAAGATAGCTTTCAAATCAGACGACGGTATACTCCAGTTCGGTGTGATCCTACACCCGAAGAGGGTATTCCTGCGCATGGGGGCACTATGATACTCATCAGAGCTGATATATTCGTGGGATCTGTATCCATACAGTCGGATATCCAGTCAGTTACTGTAAGGATTAAATTGCCATCCATCTGATTTACCATTTGTTACATTTATCTGCCTCCATCTGACGACCTCTCGCTCACTGATTTAAAGATCTAGTTTGTAGTTACCAACACCTTTTCTGATGGTGGGAGATGCCAATGCCCATTATCTTCTTTGGGGCTCACGGGTTTGTCCGATAGGCAAACTAATAGCCGATTTTTTGGAAAAGTATAACCTAGCTCTTCTTAACACCACAGGAGCATTTCTTTCAAACTCCTCAAACACTTTTTCACTCCTTGATTTAGCAGTTTGTTCACTACAATTAGCAGTTTCTTTATAATGGAATGTCATCTCTGACCACTGTCTTATTAGTCTCTCAGCACAAGATATATGTTCCACACGCTTGCCTAAATAACGCTTAGATCAAGTCAACTGGAACCTTTACTCCCAGTTGGCTGTGTTTAATAACAATGAGTACGACTCTGTGAATGTTTTAGTCGAACATCTCACAGAGATGATTCTTTCTCCTACTGAGCAATATATTCGACGGTGACTGCCCACCCGCGTCGATTTCCGGTCCCATGCCATTCATGCTCGCAGACTTGCCTTTACGGTTTTCCAGGTCGGTCTATCCTTGAAACCTGATCCAATACAAGAAAATGCGTGTCAAGTGCAGATAAGTTATTAAAGATAGAAAAACGACATCATGGAGCAACTTTGTGGCTTCATTTAATCGATATAGACCTTCCTCTGTCAAATGGGATAAGTTAATGCGTATGGCCGGAAAATCGACCAACATTCCAATCGCCGCGTTTAAAACAGCTGCAGGCACTGCTGTTGATACATTTGACGTGGCCAACACATTTGACCGTGCTTTCTCTCAAGTGTCTAGCTTAGATAACTTCTCATCCGAGTTCCTTCTAATTTAGACTCAGGTGGAATCTCAAGGTTTCTCGTTTCGTTCTGGAAACCTTGAAGATACAATCGCCTTTATACCATGGCGGAGTTAGAGCATGCTCTTCATCTTCGCGTCTATTAGCACCGGAACCAGATGGTTTCCAGGTACAAATGTTGCAACAGCTCTCTCCTGATGGTAAGGCTTTCCTGCTCGAGGTCTATAATCATGTTCGGCTTTATGCTACTTTTCAAGAAAAGTGGAGGGAGGCCACCATCATTTCCATTTTTAAAGGCTTGAAAGGACCGTCATCTTCCGTCCAGTTACCGTCCTATTTCCCTCACCAGTAGATTTGCAAGGTGATGGAACGCATGATCAATGGACGATTGATATGGTCACTGGAAACTCACAACCTATTGACCAACACCAGTGCGGTTTTCGACGTCGCCGTTCAACAATGGACCACTTGAGTCATTAATGACGCATTTCATAAACGGATTCATGAAGAATTGTTAAAACGTTGCGATATTTTTTACCTTGAGAAGGCTTATGATACCTGTTGCCGAGCAGGGATACTACGTTCCCTACAACCTGTAACATACATGGACGCTTACCACTGTTCATTCAGAAGTTTATGAAGGACTGCGTTTTCCGAGTAAGGGTTGGCTCGGTTTTTTCGAACGTTTTTGTTCAGGAGAACGGAATGCCTCAGGGATCGGTACTAAGCGTTACACTGTTTGCTATAGCAATTAATTCTATCTGGAAATGTTTTCCTCCAGGGGTATCGTCATGTTTATTCGTAGACGAGTTTGCCGTCTAGTGTACTTCTCAGCCTACGCCGTTTTTGGAACACGTATGCAGCAATGCTTAGACAATTTTCAAGAATGGAGTACTAAAGCAGCTTTCGTTTCTCAAATGAGAAGTCAATCTGCATTAAGTTCTGACGCCGTAGAAGGCGATTACCGCCCTCGCTGAGGGTGAGGCGATGACCTTGGCCGCAGTTAAGCGGGAGAAATATCCTGGCGGGAGCGGACTTCAAGTGGTGTCAACCCAGAGGGAAGCATTTTGGAATCGGAGGAGGAGAAAGAGGATGCAACGATGAATGATAGAAGAACCAGATACAGAGCAAAGTTGGAAAAATACAAAAGGGGCAAGAAGTGATTCAAGATAGGGATTGGATTTGAAGGTGGTGTTAAGGGTTAAGGTTGAAGTGCTAAATGGTGAAGTATTTTAAGCGCTAAAGCTATGGGATAACAATGGTGGAAACATGTCTGAACGAAAATGAAAAAGTATATGTGATAGTATATGATTATATAAGTGATTATGGTAAAAGGAAGAGTAGAAAGAGGGTCTCCGGTGGCATTTGAGTGTTTATTAACAAGAACAGTGGAATAAATGTATGTGAAGTGTTGAATATAGAAGAATGCCAAATAATTTGGCTAAAGATAAATAGGGTAAACGAGGTGAAAGTTTGCATAGGATTAGGTATAGTTTATAACCCACCAGAATCGTTAGTGTTTTATAAAGACAATTGATATACGAAAACTGAATGATAGTTTGGAAGAATTAAGAAGGGAAAATCCCGACATTCTGCTTTACGTTGGTCTTCAACAGCGATGGAAGTGATGTCTTATATGTCCTACATATGTCACTCTATGTCATCCTCTAGCTCTAACACAATGCTGGCAACATATGAATAACCAATGCCGCCAAAGCCGGTAAGATACCGCCAACTTTCTCGGTGTGCGTTCTTAATTACTTTCTCTTTTAGGTTTATTCAGTTTTTTACGTTTCTAATTCACGGAAGGTTAGCCTTAGGTTAGCTTTTTTTATATACGCTTAAGTTTCTAAATACACTAAAGGTTAAACTTAGGTTAGGTTTATATATATATATATATAAGCTTAGGATTCTGAATTCACGGAAGGTTAGCCTTAGGTTGGTTTTTTATATAAGCTTAGGTTTCTGAATTCACGGAAGGTTGAACTGTAACTTTTCAATACCTAAGTGGTCTCTTACAATGCTGTATACGCTATTTTCGCATCCTTGTGCATACCATTTTATTTCGTATTATGCAATGTTACGAATGCGTTGCGTTTTTGTCAGCGGCAATACAAAATGATGAAGAAGAAGTAACAATACATCGCTTATTTTGAGGATTTAACTTCTTATTTAGGTTGGCAGTTCCCATTGCGCATGTGTATTAGCGGGAAGATGGCTACGTTTGTTGTGTTCATATCGCAAGTTTCCTATAAAAGTAAAACACCTAAAAGGGGCGGGCAGGTGGACACCAGCTATTGACGAGATCACAATCGTGCAGTGGCAGGCGTGCCGTGAGGTTGTCTGTCCGCTGTGTGTTAGTGTAACCGGCCGGCACTGGTGCGAGTTATTTGTTCGCTGTTGTGTACAGTTTTCAGTGTCTCCGAGTACACGCTTGTTTAATTGGGTATACTTTCTTTCTTGTTTTGTAAGTTCTAAACGGTAACCATGGCGGTTTATAAACGTGTGAATACTCTCAAAATTCAGTTTACGACGACGGCGATTAAACCCACTGCACTAGAAATCCACCAGTGGCTAGTGAACTTCATGGGGCTTCAAGCTGATCAGGTCGACACGCTCCAGCTTCACACCAGGGAACGAGCTATCTATGTGAAATTGTTATCGGTGGTATTGTATGATAATCTTCTCTCGCGGTTTAAAGAGGAACAAAATTTTACATACGCCTCCGGCGACATAACAAAAGTGAATATTACACCGGGTGATCAGCAAACAGTAAATGTTCGGGTGTTTAACCTGCCTTCTGAGGTGCCCTTTACGGTACTGTCACAGGAACTAAGTAAATATGGTACAGTGTATGATATCCGTAGGGAAAGATGGGGCTCGCAGTATCTTCTTTCGTCTAACAACGGAGTGCATGCTGTAAAAATGGGGCTCAAACGTCATATACCGGCTAGTTTAGTTATCGATTCGTATTTGATTGCCATCAGTTACATCGGCCAACCACAGGCTTGTCATTTGTGTCATGACACTACCCACTTAAAAGCAGCTTGTCCTCTACGTGCCACGCGGCTACCTATAACTCCAAGGAATCGACCGGTAACCTTCAGTGAGGCGGCGAGTGTTGCCACCTCTTCTGATGCAGTCGCCCAGAAGCAGGCTTCCATTATGTCACAAACGTCTGTGGTAGAACCTTTGTCGGTGAACCTTCCAGCGCACTCTTCAGATTCAGGAAGTGGTGGTCCTGCTGGGGCGGAGACACCGCTGTTGACTGCAGCAACCGAACAGGCAATTGTGGACGGATCTATTACGCCCTTTGTTGATCGGAAGTCGGCATTCGAAATGCCCGAGGTACCCTCTTTTTCGCAAAATTCTCAGGATGGGGACATGGAGATCGTTTGTGAGGAAGAAGTAGAGATATCGGCGAGTGAGGTAGCACTTTTAAGGCAAAAACCTTCTGCTTCTTTGTCTAGTCGAGATCCTCGGATACGGAGCCAGCATAGGCGGATGGATGTAGAAAGTGCCATGACACGACAGCACTCCCAAGATATGCAACCGTTGCCCGGTAAGTCTCCGGCTCGTTCCACAACGAAAGAGGCGGACTCAGGCAAGCGGCCGGCAGTAGATGACAGCGATGATTTTGAGGATCACCAACGTTCCCCTAAACTTACAAAGGATGACCCGCACCCGGATAGTGATGATTGAGATTGTGTTGTTTCTGCAGTGCTCACTGGTTGTTCTCCGCTTGCAACTATTGAATATACGATCCTTGCCCTTTAAATGCCGGTAGGTCTTCAAATATGGGCTTCGCTCAACGTTAACGGCCTGCGACAGGTTATTAAACAACAACTTTTAAGGGACTTTTTGATCAGTAATGACATAGACATTTGTTTTTTACAGGAGGTGAATCTTTGTAATCTGGATTTTTTGTATGGCTTCGATTACGAGACCAATCTTGGCCCCGAGGGTTCCGGTACGGCGATTGTTTACAGACAAGGCTTACGCTTACACAGTTTTGGATACCATCCTTCCGGTAGGGTTCTTTCGGCAGTGTATGATGACGTGACTTTCGTGAATATCTACGCACCTGCTGGTAGTAATAAACGCAAACAACGAGAGGAGTTTTTTCGGCAAGACCTCCTGACCCATATCCCATCGGGTGCTACCTTTGTACTTGTCGGTGACTTTAATTGTACGTTGGTGGCCAAAGATCAACGTGGAGCCTTTAATGGATGTGTTACTTTGCAGCAGCTGGTGGAGCAAATGCGGTTAAAGGATACCTGGGAGCATACGCATGGTTCCGCAGTACAATTTACTTTCGTGAGAGGCCTATCAGCATCGCGACTGGACCGCATGTATGTGCCGGCTGAACTCTTATCACGTCTTCATCGTACAGAGATAGTGCCTGTCGCATTCAGTGATCATAATGCACTCATACATGCCTTTGAAGGTAGGGCAGCGATCTACAGTAGAGGTAGAGGTTATTGGAAATTAAACTGCTCGTTGCTTATGGATGAGGACGTGCTAAGGGATTTCCAGGATCTTTGGTCGCGGTTGCGGGTATCCTTTCTGCTAGCACAGAATAAAGCCTTCTGGTGGGTGTGTAAAGCCAAGCCTGCGCTTCGTTATTTCTTTCGGGCTGCAGCCTGTCGTCGAGCTCTGGCTAGGAGGGAAACCATGAACTATTACCTGCAAGTCCTTCAGGAACTACACATACGCCAACAGCAAGGTGATGATGTTCAGTCTCTTATGAGAGGCATCAAAGAACACATTAAGGCCCGAAAATCTAACGAGTTACAGGGGTGTTTGTCCAAAGTACACTCGGCGGAAGTGGTGTTTGGGGAAAAGGCGAGTTTTTACCATCTGGCGAAGGAACGTAAACATGGTCGCCGGAAGCTCGTCACTCATTTGGAGGTTGATGGACAGAAAATTTCCACTACAGCCGGAATTCTTCGTGAAGTGCACTCCTTTTACGTCCAACGCTTCTCCGTCCCAGCGGAATGCTCCAGTGCTGTGGACGAGTATATGTCTGGGATTGCTCCGGTTGTCCCGGAGGAGCTGCGGCATGATACGATGCCTGTTTCAGCAGCAGAGTTCATGGAAGTGATCCAGTCGTCAAAGTTGCATGCGTCTCCAGGACCTGATGGTCTACCATATGAATTTTACAAGCACTGTTGGCGCTATATTCGGGAAGAATTACTTCAGGTTTCCCAGGTAATGTGGACCTCAGAGCGATTGCCGCCTACTTTTGCAGATGGGATAGTGGTCCAGCTTCCGAAGTGTGCGCAGCCGAAGACTCCACAGGATTATCGGCCGATCACGTTATTGAACTGTGACTACAAGTTGTTTGTTAAAATCATTAGTGGTCGTATGCAGAAGATTCTACCCTATATACTTAGCGAGATGCAGGCTGCCGTACATAAGGGGACGGCCATTCATCATACGCTGGCGGCATTGAGAGGTGGTATATTGCACTGTGCACAGGAACACCAGTCCGCTGCAGTCATTAATTTAGATCTTGAGAAGGCCTTTGACAACGTCGTTCACGGGGCACTATGGAAACGTTTGGTTGCCTTGAAAGTGCCCGATAAGCTCCGTAATCTTATCCGAGCCCTATATGATGTTGCTTCGTCTAAGATTCTCTGCAATGGGTATCTCACAGCTGCTATACCGGTTAAACGTTCCGTCCGACAAGGTTGTCCCATGTCTATGATACTATTTGCCTTGTATGTTGATCCTTTACTTCGACGTCTTCAATCTACTCTTACCGGAATCGATGTGTATGGTCAGAGACTGGTGGTACGAGCCTACGCTGACGATATTACTGTAATGGTTACCACACCCCGCGATATTATACGCCTAAAAGATTGTTTACAGCAATCTGAGGAGAATACCGGAATGACATTTAATATGAGGAAGTCCGAGATATTGCCCATTGGGTTACAACCTCCGGATACATCAGTTTTGGGCATACCTGTTGTGCAGCGTACGAAGGTTCTGGGGATCTACTTTAGTACTGACGCAGAGGATATGCGGGAATACAACTGGACGTCTCGTATTAATATCTTACGTGGTGTGATGTATCAGCAGAAAACCAGGATGCTGAATTTGGTACAACGTATGTGGTTTTGTAATAGCTTTGCGCTCAGCAGAATTTGGTTCCTTGCATCTGTTCTTCCGCCCTCAAAACGCCATTGCCAGAGAATAGAACAGATATTAGGTTATTTTATCTGGACAGGAAAGCTTTATCGCATTGCGCGTACGCAACTCCGTCTCCCTAAAGGTGAAGGTGGCTGGGGATTATTAGAGGTGGTTCGTCAGTCTCAGGCCTTGATGATTCGAATGCTCTTGCTTGCCATGAATAACCAGGGTGACCCCGTGGATATTGCGCTACAACGACAATACTCATCCTTTTTGAATCGGGGCGAGCGTGACAAGGTTCCCCAAATGTTACGTGAAGTTTATCAGGTCTTGGAGAAGTTACCACCGGAGAAAGTGGGGAATGGTGACTTTAGTACGGTGAAGAAGATTTACACCTTTCTTGTTCAAGCTACTCCTATTATCCCTCATGTCCAGCTGAAATACCCACAACTGCCCTGGAGACATATTTGGAGATGTTTTAGCCTGCCACAGATTAACTTCGATTGGATGGCAGTAACGTATGCGGTGGTAAACGAAATCCTTCCAACGGCGGACAAACTCTATCGCCACCGGATGGCTATTTCCCACAACTGCCCACTTTGTAATGCCGCAGATTCCCTTCCTCATCGACTGATGGAATGTTCCGGTAAAACGGTGGTCTGGAATTGGGTTTTAGGATATTGTCGTACTTGGATACCTACCGGATGGATTCCTCAACCCTTTGATATTTTGCATTTGAACCTTCCTAAAGTAAGCCCCCCATTGTATAATTCCCTACTCTGGCTGATTATGGGCACCTTTACTTGGCTACAAACGTTGGACGATCCAGCTGATTGTGTACTGCCTCATCTACGACAATTTTTACGTGCTGAGAGATGGCAGATGATTCGGCAACACAGAACAGGGCCATTCCAGCCTTGGATATTCAGATTTAAGCTCCACTAGCAAAGTAATACCCTTTTCCCTTTTTGTTAGGATCCTGTTCTTCCTTGCTTAAATAATTGTAAAATAAAAAAAAAAAAAAAAAATTGCTGCGATCCTACCACGGAGGAGTGCTTTTGCTCACTTAAAGGGCACACTGCTTAGGGCGCACTCTGCAATTCTCCTTTTTGAAGAACTAGACACAGGAATTATTTGTTATCAAAAAAAAATATATATAAAAAAATAAAAAAAAATAAATAAATAAATAAATAAAAAAAAGGTCGAGAGATCGAGAAAGTGCACAGAGAAAAAATAAAAAAAAAATGACAGAAGAATGTAAACAAAAAAAAATAAAAAAAAAGATCAAATCTACTTCTAAATTCACTCTTAAGGTAATTTATTCCCTTTCCTTTTGCTTTTATACGGGTTTTCAATGAAGGCCAACTTAATTCAGATTTGCCGAAAATCCTAATATAGAGTTTATAGTAGTAGGTGATTTCAATACCAGAGTGGGGGTATATATTATAAGATGTTCAAATATATAAAACAGGGATACTTGGAAAGAAAATGGTGAAAATAAAAATAAAGGTAAGCTAATAAATACAGAAGGTGAAAAACTGATTGAATTTTGCAAACGGAGTTATTTAATAATGTACAAGGGGACCAAACGAGAGGATCAGTGGGGTGAGTTCACATTTGTAAATGTAGCCGTCCAGAATGTAATTGACTAAATGCTATGCAACAGAGGGGTTGATGAGTTGGAAGATATTAAGATCATGAACATAACAATAAATTATGGTCATTTTCCGCTAAAAATTACAATAAGATTAGGGCTAAATTACAAGGAAGATTAAATAATAGCACTAAAACAAATCAGAAGTTATAGATGAAAATAGGAGTAAGCAGATCAATTTAGGAGTAATTTGATCTCAAAATGTGGGGAATTAAGAAAATTCGTATTACAGAAGCATTACAGTCAGGAACGATAGAGGGAGCATCGGAAATGTTAAAAACAGTGGTTAAGTGGGCAGGAAGTTGGATGGAAGTGGGTTCTAAAATAAATGAAAAACAGTGGGATTTTATGATGAAGAGCGTATAAAGGCTAAGAAATAAGTATTCAAAGAGCTGTCTAGATGGAAAAGGTCAGGAGAAGAGGATGATAAGCAAATTTTCTTATTAATTGAAAGAGACTATAAATGCTTACTAGACGAAAAAAAAGAAGGAATGGCAACAGAGAATGGAAGAAAATATTAACAAGGCAGTCAGAGGTAAAGATAATAAATATATATGGTCAGTTGTTAATGATATTTCTAGAAAGAAGCAGATGACTAATTAGATAGCACCAAGGGAATGGGAATTCTATTATTAAGGCTTATTGGGAGGAGGAAGAATTCAAGGAAGTGAATCACATTTGGGAAATTTTGGGAATATAGTGGATTACTTAGACAAAGAAATTACAGCTAGAGAGGTAAAGTATGAGATAAAAAGACTGAAACAAAAGAAGGCTACAGGGGTTAATGGAATTCCAGGGGAATTTTGGAAAAAAATTTGGGGAAATAGGAGGAGGCATAAAGCTGTTGAAAGAACTATTTCATGGATTTAAAGAGAAGAAAGTGATACCTGAAAGTTGGAAAGTGAGCATTATTGTACCACTATATAATGGGAAAGAAGATACAAATAAGTCAAGCAACTACACAGGAATTAGTTTATTATCCATATTAGGTAATATATACACTGGTGTATTAGCTAGAAGATTATACAAGTGGGCAGAGATGGAAGGTAAGGTATCTGAACACCAAGCAGGTTTTAGGAGAGGAAGAAGAACAATACATAATATAATGCTAATTCAAACTATAGTAAACAAGTACCTAAGAAATAAAAGGGGTAGGAAATATATATTTGTTGCAGACTTTGAGAAGGCTTTCGACACTATAAACAGGGATGCTTTGGCATACAGATTGATGATAAAGGATTAAGTACTTCATTTATTGAGGGGCTACAAAAATTGTATGAAGGAAATAAATGTTGTGTTAGATGCGAAAGAAGTATAACTACTGATTATATGCAGCAAAATGTAGGTCTGAGGCAAGGTTGTAAACTCAGTCCAATATTACTCAGTTTATTTATAGATGATATTATAGATAGAATAATGAAAAGTATTACACATTGTCCAGTCATAGGAAAGAAAGAGATACCAGGACTGTTATTTGCTGATGACCATGTAGCAGGGGCAGTAACAGTGATAGTGTTACAGCATGCTATCAATGAAAATGTTAAATTCTGTACAGAATGGGGTTTAAAGGTGATACAAACAAGTCAAAGATAATCGTATTCAAGAAAGGATTAAAATTAAAAAGAGATGAAAGATGGTTTATAAATGGAGAGCCAATAGAGGTAGTAAAAGGATTTCATTACCTGGGAATCAGATTCTCAAATAATGGGAAATGGGAGGTGCAATCTAAATATGCACAACTGAAAGGAAAACTAGCCATGAAAGCTTTTAGAGTCTGCTTACACAAAACCATTCACACTGTCAATGTATTGGCTGGAAATACTTTATTAAGCTGTAGTCGAGTCGAAGATGCTATATAGAATAGAAATTTGGGGAGTAACAAAGGGATGGCTCAAGATTGATCTAGTCCATAGAAGGTTTTTTAGAGAAGTTATGGTTTTACCCAAGAGCTCACCAAGGGGTGTGGCACCAGCAGAGCTAGGAAGGGTAGGGAGAAAAGGTAAATAGTGGAGAGAATTTTGAAATATTGATATAGATGTTTAAATCTAGATGACAGTAATATAATAAAGTAATGCATATAGTTCCAAAAAGGTGTTTTAGAAAGAGAATTGGTTTGGGGAGATGGGAAATGTGTTAGAAGAAATTGGCATAAGGGATATTTGACAACTAGATAAAAACAATAACAGTGGATTTTGGAAAGAAGTGAGAATGAGGATGGAAGACATGGAGAAACAAGAGATATGGGTTAGTTTTGAAGCTAAAAGTTCATTGAGTTAGGGAGAGAGAAGTATGTAATTATATGCAATCAATTTGAAAGAATACGTCTTGCTTGGATGCACACAGAAGTGGTATTTTTATAAGGGATAGGAAATAATTTCTCAGGGAGATGTATTACGTATGACAAATTGTGTAGGATTTTCCATTGGCTAATAGAATGTGAAAAGGTTAAAAGATGGAGAGATTTGGAATAAAAAATGGGATAAGTTGAACAAAGACACAGTAGCAATCAAAATGTTTGACAAGCCCAAAAGCAGAAACGATTAAAATGGAGGGGACATTTTTAGAAAATGTAAGGGATAAGTGGACAAGGAGCTTAATAAAGAAGCCACAAAATGGTTTTAGCCCTGGAAAGTGAAGAGGTACTACAGTAGCGTTATTCCATACATACCACCTAGGGGTTAAAGTATGGGAAAGCTACTTTATAAACCCACTAGATTTTTAAAAAAAGTTTTTAGTTGTAAATTTCATTTGTAACATTCTATCAAAAGAAAGGTGGAAATGAATATTCACATTTATGTAATGAAGGTCTGTCTGTCTGTCCGTCTGTCTGTCTGTCTGTCTGTCTGGCATACGTTGCTGGAGTGTATTCCTCTAGCACGATTACGGGTCTCTCTGCAACTGCTGGTCAGTTTTGCAGATGTCTTAGCAGACGATTACCAAGCGGTCAAAAAGATTTTTAAGCTTTTATCAAAGCTAAACTTTCAAATCCGGATTTAATCACATTGATTACATGTTTTTCGTACTTCTTTTCTTCGTTTTGTATGTTTATCTTTATCTCTGGTTTTTGCTATGATTTTTATATTGATGTTTATCTCTGGCCTTGGCCATGATTTTTTATTGATGTTTATCTCTGGCTTTGCCCTGACTTTTTTATTTGATCTTTATATCTGGCCTTTTTTCATGATCTGCTTTACTAAGGGCGCTAATGACCTTGAAGTTGAGCGCCCTTAAAAATAAATCATCATCTGAAGCAGTTCAAAGGGGCAGAAAACGCATACGTGGGTTGAGGAAAGAAAACTTCAATGTATTAATCAAATTTTACGCATTTTATTTTTAATAAGCCAAATGGTGTGTTATGATTAGTATGAAAAAAGGATACTGTGAAAGAAAAGATGATAAAATCAATTTGCGTTCAACTTTAACATTTTACCACCTGCGGGAAATACCGGTCCAGCAGGGGCGTCATTTCGTTCTACAAGGGAGGAGGGATTGCCTCCCAAGTTATGAGAAATAATTAGGCTACTGGTTATTATTGCTCTACCAAGAGGAAAAATTACGAGAACTGTACTTTTAATATAAACATTTCCCATTTACAAAATCTGATGTGTTACACTCACATGACTTTCTCTACTCTTGTACAATCTAATTTTACAAACGCCTATTCTCCATATGCTTCATGTTAAGCGAGATATCGAGATGTCAATCTTATTGGTAATTTTCTTGTAGATGCAAGGGGAATATGGTAGCTTTTAAGCGATAGTCAAATATTTTAACGCTGGTTGCTATGTGGTGCATTCCATTCTCTTTGCATGTCAGGACATAAAAAATGAATAACGTATTTGAGAAAAAGTATAAGTATTGGAAAATTTAAGGAAATAACAAGCAATATCTCGAAAACGGTTCACTCAACAAAAGAAATTTATATGACATAAGTTGTGTATTTTAACGCGATCTACATTTTTTGTGTAGTAAAAGTTTGTCTATCTCTTATGGTTTACCAGTTATGCAAAAGGCGTTCACAATGAAGAATACTTTTGGAGACATTCCCAGAAAATTCGAGATATACATTTCATTTCTCATGACATTATCTTAAACATATGATATTTTCATCAAAATCGTTAGAGCCATTTTTGAGAAAATTAAAATTTTCGAAAAATTTTCCATGTAAAGGGTAGTCTGGAGTGGGGGGATTTTCTTGAAAACCTTCGTGTCGCATCTCTGGAAGATACTGAACCTAAATACCAAGTTTGGTGCTTATCCGACTGTTCGTTTTTTAGTTATGCTGTTCACACACACACACACACACACACACACACGGACATGTTTCCAAAAATTCTTTTTTTGGATTCAGGAGATCTCAAAACATATATTTCCGGTGAAATCTCGGTATCGAATTTTTGGGTGGAATGCAATACTTCCCCTACTTACTATACGTAGTAGAGAAAGTAAAAATGAAAGATAACTTTCTCTTAGGCTAAATGTGTCGTTAAAATTCACATGAAAATTCGGACAACTTCTCAGGCAATCTTGCCCCTCCCCAAGCAGAAGTTGAAATGACGCTCTTGCGGTCCAGGTAGTGTTTTTAGTTCCTGAATTTATTTGGGTTTTTAGAAATAGCTGCGTTTCCTAAAATAATTTGTTAGATAAGAAAAATATCCTAGGAATATTTTATGTGCTTAATTATTTTCTTTTATTTCTGATAGCGAAAATGCTAGATTGCTCTGCTTAGGTTACCTGCATTCTACCGCTTTCTCACCCTTACTAGGTGTGAAGATCACCTCAGATCAGTATGAAAATCCCGCACAACCTACGTAACTTTTGAGGACATGTGGTTCGGGGATATGAAATTCGGTTATGAGGATAGCTGTATAGACTGAAAACTCAAAAATTGTATTACCGATTTTTTTTACTACCGGTTTAACCGGAAGTAACTTCAACTCTCTCATTTTAAATAGAATACCCGAAATATTACTTATATTGTCGAATAATGCTGATTAAGAGATTTTAAAAAAAATCTCTACACTAGATACTTGTGTACAAATCCATTGCTGTTCAGTCAAGAAATCAAAAAGGTGTATCAAACAATAAAATAAAATGTTTCTTCCTTAACAAAAGCAAGACAGAGCGGAGGAGAGGAATAATTAAGGTAAAGAGGGAAGGATTGAAGAGCTACCCTGGAAGCAAATGGCCTGGGTGCCGGGCAAACCGAGGTAGCAATAAGGTTAATATTTGTACATAGTATAGGGTAGATATGTGAGAAATGGTAAAAGCTATGTAAACGAAGTGTAAGAATTTGTACAAAAAATAAATAAGCTTGGGTATGATCAGCAAAAGGAGCCAGGACTCGATGCCGATTATGCCCAAATGAATTGTAAAACCTCAACACTCAATAAAGAATTACATTACAACAAAAGCAAAACAAAGCTGGCTCACCTTCTAAATTATGTGTTCAAACTTGACGTTGTGCCAGTCGATCAATGACTTAACCACGCTTTAGGAATATCTTGCACCACTTCCATTACTCGATGATCCAGATCTTCTAAGCTGTTGGGTCTTTTTCCACATACTACTGACTTCAAACGGCCCCACAAAAGGAAGTCCAAAGGCACCAAATCTGGGGATCTTTCTGACCACTTGTGTAAAAACTGATTTACGTGCTGACCAGCACTCTGTCTAAAGTGAGCTGGAGCTCCATCTTGTTAGCAAAAGACCTCACCTCTGGGTAGCCGATAGTTAATTGGGTGTGAAAGCAAAATTGCTATGGTCGGAGCTACTTAATATATATTAGCATATCGCGTTCCTCCAAAGAAAAAAGAACCAATAATATGGTCACCAACAATACCAGCCAAAACTTTTGTTTCAGTGGCTACTGCGTGTGGCTCTCCTCCATCAATTTTGGATTTACTTCTGACCAATATTAGCAGTTGTCTTTTGACAAATCCATTCAGAAAAAAATGTGGCTTTATCTGAAAATATAATTTTTCTAAGGAACACTTGTTTGTTGTTGATGCACTCCATTTTTACAAAACTGCATTCTTCTATTGGGATCGTTCTTTGAAAGTTTCCTCAAACATTTACTTTTAAAAGTATATTACTTCACGTTTTTAAGAATTCATCACGGAACTTCGGCTTATATTGGGTTTTAATATAAAATGTATTTTACGAGAAGAAACTTTGAATTTTCATGCACACGGAGGAGAAGATCCAATTAAATGTTTTCAACAATTGCACTTTTTGGACAACCTCATCTTGGTAAATCCTATATGCTTCTAGTGTCATGAAACTTCCTTACGATCTTTGTCGCTTTCATATGTGGAATTGGATTGCGATCAGAATGCAAACCGACAAATATATTCGCCGCTTCTCGATGAGATCGTTGTCTGTCACCATAGCCAACATTAAAATTAAAAGTATTTCCCTTTCACAACAGATAGAATTATTAACACTCTAGACATAACAGATTCAATCCCTTAATAAGATGGATGTGTCAATAAACATCCATGGATAGACAAAGGGTAGTCAAATCACAGTAAACAAAATAAGCGTTTCCATGACTAAACAAAGGATAATTAAATCACAGTAAACAAAAGAATCGCGTTATTCTTTTATTCGTCAGGTCTACACCTTTCTGTTTTCTTGATTTAGCAACACTGACCCATACAGACTTTTTTTAAAGCTCTAAATGAGCATTATTCGAAAATATAAAAATACTACCCGGCTTACCCAGCGTAGCCTGGGTGGCTTTTTAAACCTCGAATGGCGATTTCGTTTCATTTCGCTCTCTTTATATTTTTTATGAAATTACTTACGATAATCTAGAAAGTTTTAATTTTAAATCCTCCCATTTACTCCTTATAAACGTAATTTTATAAAACCGCAAGACATTCCTAATAACGCAAGGAAAATTCCCAAATATTTACACAAAAAGGTACGAAATAGTGGCGAATGTTGCACTCCTGATCCCTTTAACGGAACCTATTCTCGATCATCTTGCAAGTTTCCCAAATGTTGTACTATAACCTATAAATTTTAACGGTGAAGCAAATACGGTATGGTCGAGTAGATTTGAGATAATTATTGATATGCTAAACCTTTATACCTTCCCTTTGATCCCATAATTACTTAATAATATAAAGGCTACACAGTTTTCACATAATACTGAAACTTCTGGCATCAATATACAACGAAATAGGGCGGAACTGGTGAACGTGAATGAAGATTCCCCATCCCCAGGCCACAAGGTTAAGTATTAGGGAAAGACAGTTTTAACCATCCAGAAAAACAGTCTTCTCAGTTGTCGATTATAAATATCGGTTGACCAATTTGTGTACACTGGACACAATTTTCTATCTTTATATAATCATTAAGCATACAGTGGTAATGAACACAATATCCAAAGGAAATACAACAAAGCCTTTTTAATAAGGGTTATTAGAAGTTTTTATCATAAGTACCACATACATATCTTAATGTTCTACTATCTTTTATTTTGTTGTATATTCTGCTGTATAATATTCGCAAAAATTAACTTGATTGGGGATCCTTGAAAACGTGTATTTACTGCACGAGAGCTTGTGTTGCCCATGAACAACAGCGCTAAAAATCCGTTAATGTTCTAGCACACATACCACCGCTAATTTTCCTCCCAAATTCCGCTTATTCCGTTCCGAATATGAAACCAAAGCAATTTTCACAGTGAATTATTGGAATGAACGTGTGTTTTCTTCATAGTTACACTGGACCCTAACCAGTGATATTTTGTGAATTGCCAACTCAAAGGTAGGTACAATAAGTTACTTGTTCTCATAATGAGAGTTATAGACAAGACTGTTAAAAAATATGTTATCTATTAATGATGTTTATACAGTCCTTCCATTATAAACAGGTGGGACTATTCAATATCGTACATAATTGGGGCATTATAGCATGAGTGCCAATAATAGCAATGACGCATTTCCTATAGCAATGATAACACCGCTATTCCAAGTTGCCATGACTTATAGAGAGAAGATGATACCATTCTGTGATATTCTTTTCCCTGAACAACAAGGATGCAAAAACCTTTGTAGATTATTAAATATAGAATAAATAAAATTTTAATTTATAATTACTAACCATGTTGCGCTGATAATAGGCTACACCACAGTTCGCAACACCTACTCACTTCTCTCCCAGGAAGGGAATGCAAGAGGCTGTCTTGCTTATCGGTTCAACAGGCCAGATAGTATTCTTTGTTCGCAGTCTTTTGAGACAATGGATATGGGTAAGATTGAAAACCGGTTGCTCGTGCAAAGGACGGCTTCGTGATCTTCCCCTTCCACTGTTTCAAAAAACCCTGAACAGAGAATAGCAAATGGATAGGAGGAGGAGGAGAGAAGCTAACGTCTCATTTACGAACATATGAAGACACTTCATTTATGTCAGCTATGAATGCCGAATTATTTCATTTTTATTTCCTACATCTATTTATAGTGCTAAGATTTCATAAAATGTTGTATCCATAATGGATAATCTTAATATGACTCTCGTGACAAACATTCCGGCCATAATCATAAAGATTATCGACTTTTTGCATGAATTACTATTCCCCACTCCAGAAACCTCACCTTTAAGTGTTAGGTATACCCGTTATTATGAAAGGTCTACTGACTCAAGCATTTATTTCATTTTATAATTCTGATAATGTGAGGCTTAACGAAAGTCTCAAAGTAACAAATATACGACAGGGAGGCCGAGGCACTTATGGCATGAAATCGCGCACGGGAGGTTTGTGGTTCAAATCCCACCAGGATGGTCCACCCTGACTGAGGTGTTTTCCAGCTTATCCTCAGTCCTCATAACTGGTAAAAGTCGGGGAGATACCCTAAAACGTTTGAACGTTTCCTGTACAAATTTCCTTTCCCAATTATCATATCATTTCAATTCATTTCATGTATCTCTTTCATGTTTCGCTTCCCTACACACACGTGAAACAGCTGCTGTACTTAATGAACACGCCTCAGCCTAAGTTCTGGACATTTTGTGAACTTAAGATTTTTACGATTTTCTTCTTTGGCATGCCTTTTAAAGAAGTTATACACACTGGAGACATCAGCTGTAATATTACTACTATATTCACTGGTACTACCGGGCTTACTAAGCGACAATTTCATGAAAGAGTTAACTTTTTCTTCGTTTATTTAAAAGTCGACCAGCATTACATTGCTATACAGACTCAGGGTAGCAAAATAATAAGGAATAATACAACAGGTAGATTAAAGTCAACCAAATGAGACCCCTCAGTCACGTTAAGTAACAGTCAAAAAATTTGGCATGAGTTTACAGTTGGTTGTCTTCGGTGTTGGAGTTTAATCGGATGATAGTAAGTCTTGCGGAAGGCGACTCTTAATCCTTAGGACTGCTGTGGATCTCCTTCCAAGTGATAAATGTACTGCCCCAGGCACATGATGAAGTTGCTGATAAAAGGAACAGATATGTGCTCTGAGATAGTGCGTTGTCCAAGTTCGTGGTGAAGCTGTGTGGTACGTACAAACCAAGGGGCGTTAAGGATTGTGCGCAATACCTTGTTCTGGAAGACTTGAACGCTAGGACAAAGCCTATCACTGTAAGAACTGAGTACACCGCAGTTGAGTTCACAATTGAGTCGCTTAACCTTCCAGCAAGCGCGCTGTAAAAAGTACACCAGCAGTATTTTAGCTTTGTCATTGTTTTAACAATGTTTTAGCCTAGAGCTATCGCGTCAATGGTGCAATGAATTCCATTGTTGATGCTTCCTCGAGAATGTGATGACAGTTGAAGACTCACTGCAGTTCAGTTGGCTTATTCTTTATATGGTTCTATTTGTGTGCGTGTGTGTGTGGGGGGGTGCACTCCAAGTAACGAGATGTTGAATGCTGTAAAAAAACACTACACGCTCTTCTCATGTAAAGGATACGTGCCTTGTTCTAGGACTCGACATTATGCAGAAATAAGCAAAATAACCATTAAAATTCACTTATCATTGGTTTCACAATGGTATTATTCTATAAAACAAACCATACATGCTCTTTATTACAAAAATAACGTAATGTATGGTTTTGTAGAACTTGTCAGAGGGCTTTGAAAGGATTATCATGACGAGCTTGTAGCTGTATTAGAAAATCTCGTGGGATAACTATTTCTAAATGTATTTAGAACATGAAGAATTACACATTATTAAGTGATAATTGTATCTATGACATAACAATATATAAAATAACTATGACAGCCAATGGATTTCTTACTATTACAAACATGACTATAACTAAAACTCTTCGTTTAAACATCACGAATGGTAACTATAAGTTAATGGCGAGCCATCGGTTGTAAAAATGTGATTCTTTTTGTACTTGTTCAGGAAAACGTCGCCTTTTACCCTAGCTACTTGTTTTTCTGAAATATGAAATACGCATTCGCGCACATGATATTCAAATTAGAATTTTACCATCGGCGAGGTCTACTGTCCGTATGGGCGACTCCGCACTGCTGCTATTCGCTAGAGCTGTATTAGTGCACACGCCTCAAACTCAAGAGATTTTGACCGTATAATACTTGTTTGAGCACAATAAAATAACCTACCTTCTTACTGCAATTTCCATTTGATGCAATATTACTTCTGGTTTAACTAAACATCCCTAGTTCATCTCCACTAAAATAGCTGTGAAGTTTCGAAATGGACACTGTCAAAGATGGGCCTCCAGTGATGCAGGAGGATTGCCGAGATATAACCGCTACAAAGAAAGAAAACAGTCTTGACATTACTAGTGGTATAATACGCATAAAACCTACAGCTGCCTTTCAATTACCAAAGTATTTTTGTGCTGTATTTCATTTGGAGGGAGAATTCTAACAAAAATATTCTAGGACTTTCTTTGCTTAAGAGGGAACCTAGGTTTACTAAATAGATATTATTAATTCTGATTACAAGAGTGGTAATTTTGAACCATCAGGAATAAATCTTCTAGATAAGAGAGTTATATAGGATAAAAGGAAACTTATAATTGATTTTAATGAAAACTACACAGTTTCTGCTTCATCTCTTATATTATATTAATCGAAACAAAATACTTCATCACGATATATGTGATAATGCAGCTAAGACATTGTTGATCTTTAATAAAAGGAGAGAGAATTACTTAGATGTTTCATGTGTTATAAATACAGATTTATTTATATGAAACTATTTTATTTAAATAAATAAGTTGTAATGTAAATTCCAAGTTTAGTTTGCCACATGTTGGCAGTTCTCTAGATGTACATAGAAGAGAGTCGAGATATAAAATGATACTCAGTCTACATAATATATTGAAATAATGAAGATAGTTACAGAGGAATAAGCCTATTAATTGCTCTTTATAAATGGCTAGACAAGTTGTAACCTGATGAGCGAAATGGTGGTTGATGCGTCAGTAATATCTCAATATCAAACTGGATGCCAAATAACAACGCAGTAACTATACAGAATGAACAACAACTCCACCGACAAACTTTCAGAGGTTGTTCAAGGATACCTTCCGAGTATTTTAGTATAGGGGACCCATGGTCTCCGACGTCTCGTTACAGAGTAATAATCAATTATGATTTATTCGGTTTGTTACCCCAATCACCCTTGCTTCTGTAAAAATACCTTCATAATAGTGAAGAAGCCTTTATAATATGCAATAACCAAAACATACAACACACAACATAGAGTAGTGCAGCATCCTGCAGACGAAACACGTACACTTTTATCACAGTCTGTTCAATACAATCTGTCAGTGTACAGTATAGTACGTGTCTAATACAGAACTACTTCCTTACAGGTATTGTTCAAAATGTCGACACGGCAGAGCGTACAGCAACCGAGCTGACATGGAACAGGACCACCACGACCAATCCATTGTCATCCAAGCTGTATATCAATGTGGTTCCTTATATCGAGTGCAAAGTGTGCCGACGCCCCGTTATGTTGAAACCACATAAGCTGACGAATTCTCAGCGGCATATCTTCTAGGAACTTTGGGTGGACATGTTGAAGGAACGTTTTGTACATGACTCCGTTCAGTGTGTCAGGAAGTACATAAGTTCAATCACAGAATCATTGACAATACCAGCTTATACACTCACAGCAAACTGCTGTTAGGATCGACACACCAGTGCATGTGGATTTTCGTAATCCCATACATGGCTATTCCTACTGTTGAATACGCCCTTTTTTGTAAACTTGGACTCATCTGTAAAAACACCACAGCAGGAAAATTGTGGTTTTCTGCACATTGCTGCAGGAACCAATTTGCAAACTCCACACTCAATATGGGAAGTCTGCAGGCTGCAATGACTTCACATTCTGTGGATGATATAGCTGCAATTGTTGTTCATGTACGACTCTCAAAACAGTAGACTGGCTTGTGTTCAGAGCTCGCGCAACGTGCCGTCTACCACTGGCAGGATTGTCACCAATCACGTGTAACACATTCTCTTCCAGATGGGTGTTCTGTCATAGCTCGCACTAAAACTGAGCTGCTTTTATTTATGGATACTCTTTAACTGCCATGGTTCTTAGCATCCCATTCTATATATTGGGCGTGAAAGACCAGGCTTTTTGCTCAGAGACCTCTTTATCAGGCGTTCAAGGAGGATGTCTGTTGTTGCTGGTTTTATTTAGTATTTACACAAATACCATTCTCGATTGGCAGTAGAGTTAGCAGAAACATTGTATACTTAATGG
Organism: Deroplatys truncata; assembly: GCA_030765065.1. Lineage (NCBI taxonomy): Eukaryota > Metazoa > Arthropoda > Insecta > Mantodea > Mantidae > Deroplatys > Deroplatys truncata. The sequence goes on along the minus strand of CM060975.1, from coordinate 249,715,342 downwards.
TAATCAATAAAATGCAATTCTCTATGCAAAGGCCCAAGCATTGGTTGCAGAAGGAGAAGTTAAGTTACAATTGAAAAGATAGAAATGAGTACCTATCATTGTATGAAGCTATAATTTGAAAATCTCATAATGAAACCAAAGTAATAGTATTTGGAGAAAGCATCATCTGAAAAGTAAAACAGCAATTGATTAAAAGGTAATAGAAGCAGTCCTCATGTTCAGTTACTTGGGAAGTAATGCAATGGCAGTTCAAGATGTAGATACTGATGATAATAAAATGCATAAATTTTAATATACCACATATGTGGTATTATAAAAATAAATGATTGGCAATAAAGAAGAGTTATACAAATAAAGATTCATATAACCATGGTAATAACTATGTTGCTCTATTCAAATAAAATTAGAATATTTAAAAGAAGTAAGAAAAGAAAATAAGGATCATCAGATAGCTATGTGCCTAAATGCTCATTATTACACCATAATAATGTAAAAATAAAGTAATGAATTTCAAACATGCAAACTTGTAGACAAAGTTCAAGAGAACAAAATACTGAAGGAAACACATGGAAAGAATCAAAAGCTCAAAGCTGCTGAAAATTATAATAGAATTCCAACCAGTTGGATTCAGGGATATAGGAAGATCCAGTAGATGTTGGATGGGGGACTTTAATGGGGACAATAAAGATTGCAGAAGTTAAAACTACAACAGTTACCAAGGCACAGTTAAATTTCCTAAAACCAGAAATGCAATAATATTCTCAACATGAAGATTAAACAGATACCTTTAGATTTGGTATTGTTGGTGCATGTGAAAATATATCGACAGTTAATAATATCTATGTACCTATTCAGATTATAAAAACCAAGACTTGTGGCACTGTACATTCATTTTGTTTGTAACAGTGTTAAAACTGTAAACTATAATTTATTTTCTTCAAATGCTTACTTCCATACAGGAGCGTTATTTCAGTTTCTGCTTAGGGGAGGCAAGATTGCCTGAAGCAGTTTCTTAAATTTTTATGTGAATTTTAATGACACATTTAGCTGAAAGAAAATCATCTTTTACTTCTCAAATGTGAAATATTTGTATTAAATTATTATATTATTGTATGTTATTATACTGTATATTATTATATTGTATATTATTATTGTACATTAAATTATTGTATATTATTATTACTGTTGTCATAAGGTTTCTGGTAGAGCAATAATAACTAGTAGCCTAATTATTTCTCATAATCTGGGGGGGGGGATGGACCCCTCTTCCCCCCCCCTAAATAATGCACTGCTTACACAACTGATCTTGAACATATATTTTATGATGGTGAAATACATTAGATTCCCCATTGGTGCCCTGTGCAATAAAACATTCCACTGCCTTAATTTCATAGTAAAGGGTCAAACAGAGCAGTGCTTCCAAAGAAATTGATAAATTCCACGAGAGATAATGTGATTTACATACATACACAAAGTACTGCTTAGAGCATCACTATGTGCTGACGTATGTTACTGCTTATCCCATTTCTTATCTTGCAGCTTGCTTCATACTTCAGTTCTTCACTTGCCTCTCTACTAAGTTGTTACTGTAAAATAATTAAGTGACTGGAGGCAAAGCATAAATGGAAAAGAAGAAAGAATGGAGATGGCTGGATTTACAATGAGGTACTTATATGTCCTTGAGCAGAAAATAATGGATTGATATGAAAATCAAATATGAAATGTTAAAGAAAATTGAAACTGAAGAAATCATGTGTTACACACCCAACATTTTCTGAACATAAAAGCACACCAGGAACTCACTTCAGACAAACTAGTGAACAAGAATGATTTTATTTCTTTGAAACATTTACTCTGGATGGTACATTTAGTTTTAACATTTTATGTTTGCTTTTATTTATACAATGATTATGTTATGCAAAATTGAACACCTTCATGTTTCAGAACAAGTCTGAACATAATTTAACATTTACAAACTCTTTAACAATAATTATAAGATAAGGTAAGATTTGCATTTGCATTGATGTATGTTTTTACTTATTTCCAAAACTAAAATAAATGTATACATTTTATAATTTCTGTGAAAAATATAATATGTTGTTCTATTCCTCTACCTTTTTGTCACAGCAATGCACAAAGCTCTCATGTAGGAATCTCCATCCTATTACAATTTATACAGCGAGTATATGGAAAAACAATATTTGCAAAATAATAATTCAATAAAATTTGCAACCTTACATTACAAGTTACCCTTTACATAGTTTTGAAATACTGCTTTTAACAGTGATTGTAATTTACGACTTCACACATAGCTGACAGTTCTACAAGCTCAACTTACTATACCAATGCATGTCTACTCATTATGCCAAGCTATAACTCAAAAATAAATTTTATTTGTTCTTCTTTTTTCTAATGTATCAATCACATGTCAGAGGAACTTGATGTTTATTCATGAAAGTGAAATTCAAATATTTCACAAATATTTTCTCCAAATAAGACACAAGTTAGCATTTATGCAACAACAAAAATAGTGTCATATTCATAATAACTTCAGTATTTTCCCTGCATGGTTTCTGTTAAAAGTCTATGGAGTATCTGTGTAAATTACTGGTTTGCAACATCTGGTGACCCTGTTCTGTGCAAGAACTTTCATTTTACATTTTTAACTTGCTTATAAACTGCTAAGTTCCAGAAAGATGATAAATAAAGAAACAGATTGCTATGAGTAAATTAGTCTGGAATGCTTGAAATTTCCACACCAAAAAAAGAAAACTGAAAAAGCCCCTTTCCAGAGAACTGATGAAACCAGAATTGTTAACTACAAGGTTACAGAAATAATCAGGTTAAACTTACAAAACATATCTTATTTAAAAACCTTTTGACATTACAGCTTATACCACAAATGTATTGTAACTATTGAGATAATGAAACAGCAGTATAACTTCTGTTATAGCTGTTCCTTATTATGAACTAAGTTACAAGAAGAAAGATAGAAAAGAAAAGAAAAAAAGAACAGAGGGAAAACATAAGAAAACCCTTCTGCTATCACACATATTTGTTCTCAAGAGAAAGCAAGGGGGAGAGAGATAGAAAGTGAATAGACTGTATATTGTCTTAAATTCTGGACAAAAAGTTTGATCTAATGATCTCTAGAAAAAATTTAGGTGAAACATTACCATAAGTGTGTGCAATAATCCTTTCCCTAAACTGTTAGTTTTAACATGCTAAAAATAACGTAAATAACGCCTTAAGTGCTATTTTAAAAATTTATGGAAAATTAATAACTCCTGCTTAAAATAATGAAAGGATCTCTCTACTGTATTAAAACAAAACATTTCTATTTATAAAAAATTAAAAAAACAAACAAACAAACAAACAAACAAAAAAGAGCTATGCTGGAAGTGTTCAAACTGTGAAATATTCCAAAAGTTTGGAAATCAAGTCTATATAAATGCCAAAGATATTAACTGAAAAAATTATCTAAATACCAGAAATACCATCATCTGGAGTAACTTCATACACTGCTCTAACTGGCACCAAAATTACAAGGCACTTTTGCAGGTGTAAATATCTGCATTGTTAACGTGTAAGTCCAAAAATATGTTTAAAAAACAAAAAGAAAAGAAGGAAAAAAAAAAGAGAGATAGAAGGTTTTTGTTCTTAGCCTGTTAACATAACAGGCATCTAATACTTTAACCCACACCTTGTAATTTTGTCCCAAGTTACACTGTTATCCTTTGTAATTTCGAATAATGGTACTATAGGTATTATGAACTCTTTAAAGCTAGCTTTAAATGTTAATACATGTCCTGCCATATTTGAACATATAGTATACATACTATAAAAAGACATTTGAAAATGTATTTTTATATAAGTAGGTTTAGGTACCTACTTATATTTTTATTTCTCTAAAACACAGTTTTAAAAATGGCATCTATATTCTTATTGACTTTAAGCCTTTGTGCAAGTTCTGTTAATAGATTGCATCTGTATTCAGTTTTTGAACCATTATCTCAATTAAAACTTACATTTTCCTATAGGCTAACAATAGTTTCTACTTTTAAGAATAACTATTGTCATTAAATACATGAAAAAAAAAGCATTTAAAAAAGGTTGCATATATACAGAATCGTTTTACATAGTATAACTGTCCAAATTGATGTTTCTCATGCAAATTATAGCTAAAACAGGTTTTCTATATATGTTTTGTTTGCCTCACTGTTAACACATAAATGGATTGCAAAAATCCAGCTTTAGTCAATTGATTTCTAAGGCAAGATCTGCAAATAATTTTGCAATCCACAGTGTTAACATAAGATTTGCTTACATGCCTGAAAATCTGTAACATCTGTACAGTTTCCGAACTGCTGTATATTGGGAAAGATCTAGACATAAGCTTTATTCATATCAAAGATTCTAAATTACTCTATATAACTCCAAGTGTTTTATGTGCTCTATTTTGGACATACGATCTGAGCCAAACCTGGTAAGCCAAAGACAAAAATTCCCAGTTTACACCACACTTTAGTTAAACAGAATATAACAAACTTTATCTATGCAGGCAAATTATGTGTTAAAACAGTGAATCACAAGAATAGACATAAAGGGCTTATTTGCAGATTACATATAAAATTAAATGTGAATTAACACTGCATCACAAACACCAATGAAGGTCAAGTGACTGACTGAAATATTACAGAGCGTGACTTTGGAATTCTTAACAAAAATCTTGTATTCCTCTAAATCATTCTTTAACCTTACTTAATGTTTCTGAAAGTAATACTACTAAACAAGTTTCATGTTTACCAACATGTTATTACCATAAGTGCAGAAAGATTGCAGTAACTTTCTTTTCCAGCAGATTGGGGCTCAGGGTATTTTCCATAATCACACATGTGGCCACCTCAGTACCAAATTACCTCACTGCTGGATTAAATATGCTTGACTTTGAAATAGAGTAACTATTGAGAAAATTAGCACTGAGATGACCAGATATGACTCCCTTTAATTTCTTCCTTTGGAGTTAACTATATTAAATGTTATGTGTAAGAAGAACTCAAATAAAAATTCCAGAAACAACTAACAATGGATTGTGCTGGAAAGTCTATAGCAAGAGTTGGATTACTGAATGAATATCAGTTACATGACAATGAGGACTTTATAAGCAAGCCATTTTGTTTTGACATGCACAAGCATGCTGTTTTTTTGTGGTTTTTATATAATAAAATAAATAAAAAATGGGTTACTTGAGCTCTATGGACATTGTGATGTATGGCAGGCTTCTTAGTGTTTTACATTCTCTTGTTTGCGCATCTACAGTTTTGCTCATGTTGCATAATTTGATATTTTGTGAAATGTGCAGCTGTCAGTCACAGCTCCTGATTCATCTATAAAACCTCTTAACAGGACACAGAACAAAGTTTTATATGGCTTTCACATGTAGTTAGTTTCAACCTGCTTGTAACTGGCAAAGGGAGGACAGTGAAGAGAGCTGGTTACTTTGAGAGGAGGGAATTTTTAATAAAACTGCCCATTGAGAGGAGCTAAGGAAGCTTGGAAAAACTCAGTGTTCAACAGTGTGTACACAAACATGTATAGTTACTACAAAAGGGAGTTCTTGGTCTGGAAATGCTAAAGGCAATGTTCATGTAGAATCAGACTGAAAAATTCAATGCCATAGCCAAGATTTGAACATGGATCTCTCACTTTCTGTGCAATTACTCTAACCACTGAACTACCATAGAACATGCTGATATGACATTAAATTCTGCATGCGACTCAAATTTTTCCCAGTGCATCTCAATTCAGAGATAACATACCACAATGGCAACTTATAAATTAGTAAATACTTAATTCCCACACACATAGTTAACCAGCTATAAGGTCAATTTGTGTATATTAATTTTTCTTTCAGTACAAGGTATCCGGCCTGTGTGTTTATAAAGCAACCTATAGTCCAATTTTTGGTAGAATGAAAGAAAATCATGAAGCGCCTAGAGTAGCCAATATATATCTAGTTTTAATTTTTTTGCTTCTTCTGCAACTTTATATTCCACAAAATAAATAACAGACACAACACAAATTCATTGTTATGAAACAATTATAATACAATTCAAAAGTAACTTGGAAATCTCAGAAATTTCTACCACAAGTTTCCAAAAGATGAGGAAAATGAAAATTTCCTCTATGCCATCCTCTACTATGTTTTTAGCTGCTACAATTATCTCTTATTAGTAAGTGTATCCAACTTGTTATGAAACCTAAAATAGGTATTAACTAGTTTGTATACCCCAAGCCTCTGCTGCAATGAAGGTTCAAATTAATCTATAAGAGGAAGGAAATTCTAGGTTCAAAATTTTTCTGATGGGGTCAGCTCAGCTTCTGTTGCTTGCCCACAGTCAAGAGGTGCCAAATGCATGTTTATTTTGTGCTTGCACTGTGTTTCATTCTCATACTCAGTGCAATCAACTGACTCAGCAGTTTTCACAACATATCCTGTTTTGTTGTTATGAAGTTGTTAGTGATATCAATATTGAATAAGAGGACCCATATTGCAGTGTTAAAACAAAGACATTTTTTATTTTAATCTATCTATCTAGGCTGCAGCCTAAATAGCCTGCATTTAAATACAGCCCTAATAGGTAATACAAAATGGTTACAACTGATATTTCTTACTGTAATTAAATTTCAGAGTGAATCTAGGCTGTAGAAATTTACTAGATACTTCAGCACACATATGGAGATGAGTCATAATGGATACCAGTAGTATAAGAAGATTAGTAAAACATTTAAAAATGGAGAAACATGCATTGAATATCAGCCTTTTGGTGACTCTCTACAGATTGCCTCTAATGAATAAACAGATTACATGGATGAGATTATTGAGAAAATGCAACATACAACTGTGGATTAAAGGTTCTACCAAGTCCTGCCTACAGCACCCTCCAATGTTCATCTTTCTAATGTTGTGAAGGCAGCATGCCAGGCCAATACTGTAATGATGGCAATGATGGAGGACATCTAAGAAGTAGTGCATCATTATTTTTATAGTGTTACAAAGAGTTCTATCATAAGGGAATTTTCAAACTCCCATTATGTTGGCAAAAATATATCCAAAAATATGGAGACTGTGTGGCAAAATAACAGAATAAAAAATAAAATTATGTATTTGTTTTTCCAAAATTAAATTTATATGATTTTAAAATAATTGTGGCATATGTCTTTCAATGTGAAATTATACATGCTTTACACCAAACCAGCTGAAACAAAACTGCAGATCCAGAGGTTTACTTTTGAATGAGGCCAAGAGAGAGTATTACACAAGTTTCAGATTATTGTTCCAAAAGTACTTTGGCAAGGGATGCTCATTGATGCGGTAATTTGTATCACAAATTACTTAAATGTAAATAATGATTGTAATATGAATATGCATTTTTATGTGACATTGATTTCAGATGTTTATTAATTGTAATTATTATTGGAAAGTAAATTTATAAGGCTTTACTGAAACTGTTAATAATAGCGCAATAATGCAGCGAGGGGGATGAGCTGTTTATCATTATTGGGAACAAGGAAGTTACGTAATGTTCGCGCGTTTTTGGTAGAACCTTCTGGAATGTTTCCCTAAAAGCAATATGTATTCGTGGTTTTCATTGGATATTAAAATAGACGCTAATGTTGGTGCGTTTTATTAGCCAATAGCAGTTCATTTATAATCTTTAGGCATGTCGAGGAGTGGGAGTATATAAAGCCAAGTCCGAGGTAGATCGCCCCCAGTTCATCAAAATTCTCAATACATTACACGTCGGTCCCCCAGTTCATCAAAATTCTCAGTACATTACACGTCGGTCGCCCAGTTCATCAAAATTCCTAGCACATTACACGTCGTCTTAAGTTCTTCAGTTCATCAAAAATATTTGTATGAGATACGTCGGCTATAAATTCACCAGTTACAGAAATCTAAAGTATTACAACGTTAATTATATATAAAGTTGAAGTACGTGAATTAAAAGTGATCAGTAAGAAGTATTATAACAGTTTCAGTTTGGCGAGTATCCAGATCAATATGTAAAAGTGTTAGTGAACGTGTTCGACAATAAAAATTATAAAACAAATTTCTTCATTAAGTGTAATTTTTGGATAAAAGATTCCTTTCCGTTTCACAACCTGTATAGAGATACATGTTCTACCAAGATAAGATGATAGCTAGCCGGAGGACAATATACCAAAACTTAAAATTCTTTCGAACACTAATTGATGCAAATTGCTAACGCCAGATGGAGCTACAAACCAAACAAATGAATGACGTCATAAGATGGCTTCCACTCACATGAAGTAAACACAATATAAGATCTTCAAGTTCTAATAACTTACGCTACACAAATTACGTAAGAAACATTTTACTTCAAATTGGCACCACAACGTGGGCCTAACAAATACAAATATTACGTAAGAACCATTCTCTCGCATCATATAGAACCTGCCTAGACAATAAGGAACTTGAGTTTAATTTAGGTAAAGTTGAGTTGAATTTGTAACACATCACTCATTTATTGAAAAAAAAAAAAAAAAAGGAGGCTGTTTCTGGAGCTAATCACTCCCATTATCAGTTCCCAGTTGACTGCTGGTGTTCATCCAACCACCACTAGAGACAAACCAAGCCACCATGAAGAGCAACACTGGCAATTGACTGGGAACTGATGATAGGACTGATTAGCTCCAAAAGCATATCTTCCCTTTTTTCAATAAATGAGTGATGTAAGTGTTACAAATTCGACTCAAATTTACCTAATTATTTTAGTACACGTCACTGTTATAAAAGTCCACCATACTTAACAAAACTCGAGTTCAGTTCATCTTTTGTTTCCACATGCTGTGACAAGTGCCATTATCTGTAGGATTAGTAGGGCTGCCTACAGACTTGGCTCTGAGTGCAAGCAGTTTTAAGATTGCATTCATGGGAATGTTTTCCATTATGACTCTACTAATAGTAAACAGAAAGTGAAATGTTCTTGATTGCTAAGACTACCAGCATCATAAAACTGGACTCATTTGATCTTAGGCAATTCATTTTGTGAGAGTTTCAGTGGAGTTTTAAAGTATGTTATGTTATTTTAAGCTGTAAACAATTAATTTCAATGAAAATCCAGCAACATGCATCCCACTACATCCATGGAGAATGCATTACTGCTGTTCTATCACTGGATATCAGTGCTTAATACAGCTTGGAATTGTATGAAAATTCAGCCACAACATAAGCTGACCTTGTGCACCAGTGATAGAGCCCTGGAAGAGGAATCAAATAGCAATGGTATATGTTCCTTTGCTTCTAACAAGTGAATTTATTTTTAAATGTGAGATTTTGAATTCCTGGTAAAAGGTATAGAATATTTTCACTTATAAAGGTAAAGCTTTTTAATTTAAATTAGGATTTGCTGCTACAATTTGGATTAAAGTACAAAAAGGCATAAGTATTTGTTGTAATGAGAATGCTTTCATGTTTCATCAGATTATCAAATACAATAAGCTGGTAAAGATATAAGCTGAAAATGTATATAAACTTATCAAATACATCTCCAAATAACTATAACGACTCTAAAGGTATTTTTGTTAGGCAAGAGACTGTTGTATTAGAAGTGAGAGATAATGATTGAGTTGAGCATTAACCTGATGTTACCCATATCCCCTATGCAAAAGCTAAAATTAATGGAGTGGTGAAATAGTTCTAATTGGTTCCAGTTATGTGCATAACTGGATAATGCACAATCTACTTTGCTTTAGGCCTATCATATTTACAAAATTATAACTTTGATAATCTTATTTGCCATTATACCAGTAAATATGCATAACACAACTCAATGCTGCTAAATAATAAGAGAAGAACTAAAATGTTCACTTTGACATTACATTTAATCAACATTTAATAAAAGAAATAGTGGAACTTTAAGCACATTTACATCATATCTAGTAAATGGTATAGAATGCTAAAGATACTCTAGAGGCCTCACTGTATACATCAGTCAATATGATTATTTGCAACATAGCAAAGCCTGTGTGACCTAAGTCTACAGCAATGGAGTGATTCCTGAGTGATACAAAGTGAAAAGAGGTGAGAGCAAGCTGACTGAATCATGTTTTACTCCCAAAAGGATTCTTATGTAAATAATAAGCTAACATGACTGCACTTGTTACTACAATCCCATTGCTTATTAATCATTAAGAGATTGACTAAAATTAATACAGTAAAACTTGGGTAATTTAAACAATTTCTAATTCAAATTAGGTTACAATTCAAACTTCTCTTTTGTCTCCTTGAATTTGCTATGTAAACATTGTATAAATATTTATTTTATTTGAACATGATTTGTTTCATTCAAAGAAAAAGTCTCCAGAGCGATGCCAAATTGTAGTATGTAACTGGAATGTGGAAGGGCAAGAGGGGACTTACTATGACAATGGGCAAACTTCTAATTCTAAAACTGAAATTTTGTACAGCACTTTTTATGCTTTCAGAAGTGAGAGACATGACAATAGACTACTTCTCCAGGTGACACTGCTGCCACTCACAAGAAAGACTCTAGGAGGAATTTGTAGAATCAGCAACTACAGCAACAGATGAGCTCAAGTATGGCTTAGATTCTGATATATCAACAAAGCTTATGCATCTCTTAGAAAACGTATGCTCTTGTGCCTGCAATGCTCTATACATGATGTACTCGTGGTGAATCTATGTTAGAATGATTCATGACACCATTGGACCTATCATTGTGTGCTGTTTTTACTACTGTACTGTACTTTTTTTTCATATGACTGTATAATATTATACTCTGCTGACCAAAATGCCTAAACCATTTTTCTAATTTGAATCTTGGATAATTCAAATATTTTTTTAGGCCCTTCATATTCAAATTACACAAGTTTCACTGTATATTCAATTTATCAATTAAATGTTACTTCGAGTGAAATTATAAAGGATGTCAACATTAGCAAAGAACATTCATAGATATTAACTGAATGAAAAAACACAGAACCATCAGAACAGCAGTATAAATATCTTTTGAAAATCTTGGGTTTCTGTATTAAAATGAATTGTCTCGTGTACTGTTTCATGGTGACCAGCTGAGTAACTACTTTGCTAACATCCAAGCTTCAGGCCATAGCAACTCACAGGCCTTCTTCAAAGTCTAAGAATTAATATGGCTGAAGGTTTAGATATCTTACTTGGGTAGTTGTCCATGGAACGGCAATTGACAATCCATGTCAAGAAAGTTTTCAGGCATACTATCTAATTTATTACCTGATTTCTCCAGTTTCCTGAATGCAATGGAACCTAAGCTTTATATCAGTTTGCAAGTTATACAGTGCTGATCATCACTTCCATATTGACATAAAGGTAAAGCTACATATCACAGAGGGGATCCCCAAAACCAGGACAGAGCACTGAAAGTAGGCCGTAACAGTCCTTTTTTTGACAACAGGCGCAAGCATGGACAGGTTCCCTAACTTTTCACGATATAATGCATCTGATGCCGCCCAGTCCCTACCCAGAAGTCGCCAACCTCCAGGATCCCCAGGGCAGAGCCCACTCAGAGGAGATATCTAACTGAGCAGTACCACAGTGACGCCAGGGAAGAAACCTTTACAGAACACAAGTCACCCCCCAGCCACAATCTGCCAAACACTGTTGCCTGGTCCTACAACCCTAAAATAAATGACAAGGAAGCTGATGGGCACAGGAAATGAGAGGGAGGAGAACATGAACCACTCCAGCATGCATCTGTCGACCCAGTGAAACCACAAAAAAATCATGGGTCAGAGTGGGTGGTCACCAGGGATCGATCACGGGACCTCCCAAATGTGGTCCACAGATGTTGCTGCAGGAGCCATCCTGCTCCATATTGACATACTAACTTACAATAATGATTATACTTTCATGGAATAATTATAAAGGACAACAATACTAACATTGTGCTATGTATTTATTGCCATATAATGTTCACAGTGCAGCTCTAAACAGTACAAAAATTTCTTGGGTTTTATTTTTCTGTATTTATCCATATAAAAATATGGTTAGAGATTCTGTTTCACAAAAAGAGAAAAACAGTTAAAGATTTTAAATAGAAATGGAACTTTACCGGTGCTACTCTGCCCTCTTTTCTATAGCGTCATTTTTTATAGATCTGAGCAATAGTATAATTTTATTTTTCACTTGGTATCAAGAATGATCATATTTGATCAGGTAATAAGAGATACTTTATACTTCATTGAAATTACAGTGCAGAAGAAAGAGCAACAATTTCTCTACATTATTAATAAAGGTGCCTAATGATAACATCAGTGCTGTAGTTAGCCTGGAACTATTCAGAATAAAGTCCCAACTAAATTTTAGTTGGTCTGTAACACTGAACTTAAAGGCAATAGTAGGTACCTACTGCATCATCTGCATATAATCATTAATTCTGGCTTTATATTTATTAGGAAAGCAGTTATGAAATTTATTACCCACAGACGCCCATATCGCAATTCACAAATACAAATTGCTAATGGCATACAAAAAACACGACATTAAATGCAAGGTTTGCAATGATCATAACATGCCTGAACTTAGTTCTCTGTGTAATGTAATTTGAACATAGGTTTATTTTGACTATTTTTAACTAAGTGCATAATTAAATATAATCTCAATTTTTATAAAAAAGATAAACGTGTATCTCCTTGTTACAGAAAAAGAAATTCAACTTTTAATTATTTCTGATGCAAACTGCAGACGTTCACAGAAACAAGCTTAAGCACTTAGAAAATATACCAAGTTTACTTTGTGGATATATCTCTGCTAACATGTTGTATAAAAACTTAAGAAATTTTGCATTAAAAAATATTCAAGTTTAAAACAGCAAAACAAGTTTTAAGTTATTAGGCAACTAATTACAAAAGAGGGACTTGGTAACAAGAAGGTGATTTATGATACGGTAATTTGTATCACAAATTACTTAAATGTAAATAATGATTGTAATATGAATATGCATTTTTATGTGACATTGATTTCAGATGTTTATTAATTGTAATTATTATTGGGAAATAAGTTTATACGGCTTTACTGAAACTGTCAATAATAGCGCAATAATACAGCGAGGGGGTGAGCTGTTTATCATTACTGGGAACAAGGAAGTTACGTAATGTTCGCGCGTTTTTGGTAGAACCTTCTAGAATGTTTCCCTAAAAGCAATATGTATTCGTGGTTTTCATTGGATATTAAAATAGACGCTAATGTTGGCGCGTTTTATTAGCCAATAGCAGTTCATTTATAATCTTTAGGCATGTCGAGGAGTGGGAGTATATAAAGCCAAGTCCGAGGTCGATCGCCCCCAGTTCAACAAAATTCTCAATACATTACACGTCGGTCCCCCGGTTCATCAAGATTTCTAGCACATTACACGTCGTCTTCAGTCAGTCAGTTCGTCACAAGTTACACGCAGCAAAAATTATTAAAGATCTAAAGTATTATACAGTTAATTATACACAAAGTTGAAATAAAGAGTTAAAAGTGATAAGTAAGAAGTTATTACAAACAGTTTCAGTTTGGTGAGTATCTAAATCAATATGTAAAAGTGTTAGTGAACGTGTTCGACAATAAAAAAATTATAAAAACAAATTTCTTCATTAAGTGTAATTTCTGGATAAAAGATTCCTTTCCATTTCACAACCTGCATGGAGATACATGTTCGACCCAAACAGCTAGCCGGAGGACATTTGAAATAAAATCATACACAAGCTAATACTGCCACAAATTGCTACGCCAGATGGAGCTACAAACCAAACAAATGAATGACGTCACAAGATGGCAACGCGTGAAGTAAGCAGCACAACATAAGATCTACAAGTTCTAATAACTTACGCTACACAAACATTACGTAAGCAATATTTACTTCAAATTGGCTCCCATACGTGAGGCTCAAAATATATACAATTTGTTTTACTTCAAATTGGTACCACAACGTGAGGCTAACAAAATACAACACTAAAACTACTACATTTATTATATGATTGGAGGAAGTGATATAAGGCCTGTGCACAAGTTAATTTTGTAATACGTTGCCTACACTGTTTCATCTATATTTCATCCATTTAACAAAATTTATGACTAGTAGGCAATTATTTGAAATAATGTTGTATTGTTTATAAAATCTTTTTGTTTTCCTAAGAAAAATTTCTCTTTTATTTCCATTAACAAAATATTGACATCATTCATCAGCTGTTAGAAACAAGAATTTGAACATAGAAACCAATCAACATTTTACCATTCATAAGTTTAGGTACCTAATAGGAGCTTGAAAGAAAGTTTAGATGCTTAACCACTGAAATAAGCAAAGCAGTTGAGTATGCTATTTTGGTATTTTACCAGAAAAATCCGGAAAGATATATCATAGCAGTTACAAAAGTGAAATGACTGGTACATGAGCAGAGGATTAGAATGAATGAACACACCATACTAGATTATTTTTATGAAAAGTCAAAGAGCAGAAGTATTGGAGATGTCATTTTTTTAGCATATTTTTTGTTTTACATGCATATAATGATTCACTTTTGTTACCATAAACAATGAACAGTCTTGCAATCATAGTAAATAAACACAAAAAAGCTTCACGTGCCTGAAACTCCATTATTATTTAAAACAATGCTCACAATAGCTTCTATGTGTCAACAAATTGCCTTTGCTATTTCAAGCATAAGCACAGCTTTGCTATTATTAATATTTATATTAAATGTGAAGATGTTCACGCCCAAAATATTGGACATAAGAAAGTCTACATAAATCAGTTTCAGCTCTATCCTATGCATTTGAATATATCTTTGTAGTCATGATGATACTTTTCAACTTCATCTGAAGGATTTATTAATAATGGTAAATGCTACAAAGTGCCTTAAAATTACCTTCATGAAAAGGCTTATCATTCTATAGATATTTGTCCATATATTCTGCTGGTGGCCAGCATTTGAAGGGACCCAAGTCTGATTCTCAGCCAAGGCAGGAATTTTTCAGTCATGGAAAAGCTTCCACCCTGAGCTCAAGACTGGTTGCATATGATTTCAATTAAACCCATACAGCAGAAAGCAATGGTAAACCAGCACAGTATCAGTTACCTATGAAAGAGGTCATGATTGTCTTCCATAGCTAGTCTTATGTTAAAGAATCTGCAATCAAGTAGATCATCCTTTATCTTTGATCATATTGTCTAACTAATATTATCAATATATAATCATGTATATATAAGTATGTACTGTTCCTTATGTACACATGCAATGAATAAACTGTAACTGTTGCTGGTAATTGTCTATTTAGGATGAACAATGGATATTAATGAGTACAATGGTCTACCATGAAGCCAGAAACAGCATTTGTAAATTTGTGTGTGTGTGCATGTGTGTATGAGAGAGAGAGAGAGAGAGAGAGAGAGAGAGAGAGAGAGAATGGGTGGGAATGTGCACATGCGTGGCGAAGCTGATATTGTTACAAAACTTGATATATAACACACCTTATGGCTCACTTGCACAATGGGCTATATGGTATCTTAATTAATTTGCCCAAAGTGAGAGTTCTAACAGGATGGAAAATGAAACAAAATTGATGTGTTGTATTCACATAACTTTCTCTACTCACTCTTCTACAAAATATTCTTACAAAAGCATAAATAGTCTTCTATCTACTTCTTGTTAATAGAAATAAGTTTTCATTACACATTTTGTTGCAGGTATAAGAAGAATACTGTATGCTAAAGCAATAGTCAGACTTTTAAAAAGTGTATCGCTATGCGATGGTTGAAATTCCATGCTCCTTACATGACCACAAGAAAAAACAAATGGTGACTGGCCACTTGAAAAAGTATAAGTACTTGAAAATTCAAACCAATGAAAAAGAATATCTTGGGAATGGTTAACACCAAAAACATTTTATTTTACATAAATTGTGTTTTAACAAGATTTGCAATTTTTATGTAGTAAGATTTTGTCATCTCTAACAGTTTACCAATTATATAAGTCATTCAGAGGGAAAAGAGAGGTCTTCAGAGGCATTCCCAGGAAATTCAAGACATACATTTTATTTGTCACACAAATATCTTAAACTTTAATGGTATTTTAATCAAAATCATCAAGAGCATTTTTGATATAATAAAAAATAAAATTTTTTCCATGTTAAGGGTAGTTTGGGGTAAGATGGATTTTCTTTAAAATCATTGTGCCACATCCTTGGAAAGTGCCGAGCTTAAAGACCAAGTTCAGTATTTAACCAACCTTTTGTTTTTGAGTTATGCTGTTTGTGCGTATGCACATATAGACCTTTTTCTAAAAGTTTTTTTTTTTTTTTTTTTGCATTCAGGGAATCTCAAAACATATATTTCCAGTGAAATCTTGGTATCAAATTTTTAGGTGGAATGCAAACTCCCTCTTCTTACTATAGGTAAGCAGTAGAGAAAGTAAAAATTGAAATTCTCTCTTATTGTTAAGCTTTTTTTAAAAATCTACATAACAAAAGTTTATAAGCACAATCCTTCTATGCTAAACTTCAGTAGAATGTTTAGAAATTTATAACAATTTTTCATTGCTCTTATTTAAACCAGTTATCATATGAAACAGCTAAGTTCTAGCCACATAGCAAACAAGAAGTAGCACATGTTTATGTAGTCTTAAACCTTTTCATTAACGCCTAGAAAATAGGGTTTCTTTTCAAAACATTACATTACATCTAAGCTGCACAAAGAGGAGGTAAAGTGGAAAGGGAAAGAAAATGAACATGGAGGGACAGTGTGTGAGAGAGGAGTAGAGGAAGAGAAAAAGGGAAGGAAAGAGACAGTGACAGAAATTGAGAGGGCAAGGGAAGAGAAGAATATCTGTATATAATATAATAACACAGGCAAAGCTATGGGTTTTGCTACTATAATGTAAGAAAAATATAATTATCAGTTGTAAATGGCAAATTGTATCCTTTGAATGTCTTTGTTATTATAGTACCTATTAAATTACAAGATACTTTTAAGATAAACTGTTTTAGGTCATATTCAATATTCTTGCACAGATTTTGTATTAGAAAAGAGAAGACATTTTGTCAAAGTTTGATATATTCTCATCCATACCAGAAATTAAAGTTTCTTAAAAATTTTCATATAAATAGCACATTGGTTAAAAAAGTGATGATTATGCTAATGCAATTTTACCTTTTTGCTTTGGTGAGAAAACATTGAGATTTATCTTCAAACAAGCAAAACAAGTTCAATTTCACTTTTTAACTTCTGTACAGTAAAACATAGTGAAAGAAATTATATATGAGAAATGTATGCTAGAGGAAATACCATTTAAAATATTTACCAAACTACAGCACAACGTAACTACATACTTGCTTAACAGCAAAGTCTGTAAACTCATGTGTGTATCTGTATACCTTATGTAATGTTATCTTGGTTGAGTAATGCCAATTGGTGTGAGATCTTCAATTACTTGTGTTTCAAGTGATTCACAATAAATTGTATTGATAGCAAACAGTATGCTTGTCAAAGCAGCAGGAATGTACTTATGCGATCAGCTTCCTTTAACAGACACATGCACAAGGTTACAATGGCTCTGTTTCCCAGGTTATCTAATTAAGTTGGCACCAAAAATCTAACCAGACATGGTACGGTATTACGATATTGATTCACTGTAAATTTCATCTACTTTCTTAACGTGTTGACATAGATCGCGTACAGGGAAACTGCAGTTTAACTTAAGAGTTCAATACATCATCTAGGTTTATAATTGTACTGTAATGAAGTCATTTCCAAGTGTTATAAAGGTTGCTACTTTGTTTTCTATTAATTAAGTTATAGCATATATTGCTAACTATATGAAATATATGTCAAGTTGTACATGTGACATCTAAAAATTTGACATGTGATGGAAATTTTCTGATTTCATATAGGCATATGTGAATTGGTAAAGAACACCTAGTTTCATCTCGCAGCAAGACAGAAAGTTCAATTTGTTGCACTGTGTTATTAAAGTATTGCTGATAATTTTAACTATCAGCTTCACAAACCATGCCTATGGTCAATTGCATAAGAATTGAAGAAAGTGCTATTTTCTACATTCTCAGTTCTCATTATGGGATAGTCAAAGATATAATGTTAACTAGTCGCAATAATGGAGATCTTTCTCTCCCCCTTTTTTACAGAATAATGAAACAAAGTTTATGGTACGTTAAAAAGTATTGGTAATAAAAAAGTTAAAATTATGGCATTGTTATGCATGCAACATTGGTGTAACTATCCACATGTAAGAAGTATTTCAAAAAGAACCCCAAAAATCCCAAGATTGCTTCTGTAGTCTTTCGAGACTCTCAAAATAACGTGGCAGATCCAACCCCCAGTTGGAGAAAGGGAACTTATCTTTTAATTAGAATCATTCCAAACTTTGGCAGAGACTGGAAGTGTGCATATAAGAGTTAATGGAGTGTGTTTCAAAGTGAAAAGAAATATAAAACCCTAAATAAGTGAGGTAACACCAAATTATTGTTTCTGTAAAAGGGTAGAACCATCAATACACTGCATTAATTAAAACATGTTTCTTAAAAAGTGTAGAACCATCAATACACTGCATTAATTAAAAGCAAGCAGCCATATAATGAAAATGTCAACCTGTACTTCAAAAGCCTGGATAACCTGAACATTAGTTCCAAAAAGACAAATTCAAATCTGAATCTGATAGACGAGAAAAGCACATAGGGTACAATTGGTAACAAAGCCATTTGCACAGTACATACTTCAAGTCTGGTGAAACAAACACACATGCTACTTTTAGCATGCATCACAATAGCAATATTGACACTTTAACTAAAAGTCATGATGCAGGGGTAATGTGTCTAGTTTCTAAACTTGGAGGGCCCAGTTGGAGTCATTTGCCTGGATAAACTTCTTCCAAAGTTTTCCCTTATCCTCATGTAATTCTCATTTCAATTCTACTTCTCCCAAATTATGTTATATTGAAAGATATCAATCCAATTGCACAAAGTATACAAATGAAATTTCAATGTTTATTACATGGATTTTGTAAATTATCCAACACTACCACTCCAACTAGTACAGCTTACTGGAATTTTACTGCATTCCTGCTTGAACATGTTACCAGGTCTCCAAAATAGGTGGAGGGGGGCAAGAGGATGTAAGTTGTGGGGCCTGAAACTTTAGGGAGCCCAGGAGGACCTAGGCACTAGTCAGAACAGTAGAAATGTAATTTGTAATTTTACCATGATGTATAATAATGTAGTTGTATGCATTCCTCCTCTACCCATATGTCACTGCTTTAACAGTCATATGGGACTCTGTGACCTGTAAGAGTATTGTGCGGAATGAAGCTGCTGCGACTACTTGGGGGGGTTGGGTACCCAGAATTTATATGAGTAACCCTGAATGATATATTTCTACATTCGATGTTTAACTCTTAACTATTTGGTTGCTTGAATAAATCAGCATTACTTCTCCATTAAAAGCATTATTATTTCCTCAAGGCATCATACATCTTTAGGAAATATGTCAGAGATATTAAAGTGCTGTAGATATCTATTTTCTCATTTAATGCAATATAGTTATTTCACTTAAACAGTATTAAAATGTAGAAATGTAGTATGATCTATTAAGTATAGCCCACTCAGTATGTATGAACATTAAAGATACTGAGGATTTCCATTTTAAAAAAAAATAATAAAGATATGGAGTGCATTCATGCTCCAATTATATGCTTTTTTTGTGTAGGTGATATTACTTTCATAGCACTTTTTTACCTATATCTAGCCAATCTTTTACACAGAGCTTATTTGATAGTTTATGAAGTTTTATAACTGCATAAAAATAATTTATCTCAAGCTGTATGCATCAAAGCATTATTACATTATAACCATAACTTTTTACTTTCTCCATTATATATAATAAGTAAGGGAATTATTGTATTCCACCCAAAAGTTTGATGTCGAGATTTCACCAGAAATATATGTTTTGAGGCCACCCTAAACACCAAAACAAAAAATTTATGGAAAAAAGTTCATGTGTGTGCATGTGCATATGTGTTGGCATAACTCAAAATAGAAAAGCCAGTTAAACCCAAACTTGGTATTTAAGTTCAGCATCTTCCAAGGATACAATACAAAAATTTTCAAGAAAATCCTTCACCCCAAACCACCCTTTATATTGAACATTTTTCAAACATTTTGATTTTGTATAAAATTGCTCTAACGATTTTGATTACAATACCATATATGTACTAAAATGTTTTCATGACAAATGAAATGTACATCTTGAATTTTCTGATTAAGTCCTCTTCATTCTGAATGACTTTTGCATAACTGGTAAATCCTATGAGATAGACAAAATCTTACTATACAAAAAGTAGATCTCATTAAAGTACACAATTTATGTCAAATAATTTTCTTTTTCTTTTTGTGTGTGTGTGTGTGTGTGTGTGTGTGTGTGTGTGTGTGTGTGTGTGTGTCTGTGTGTGTGTGTGTGATAACATTCCTGAGATATGTATTCCTTGTTATGGTTTGCATTTTAATATACTTATGCTTTTCTCAAATGGGAAGTCTCTCTCCCCCTCCCCCTCCCCTCCCTCTCTCCGTCTCTCCCAGCCTTGCAAAGAGAGGCATTTCAAAGCCATTACACAGCGACCCTTTCTTAAAAGATTTGACTATCACTTAAAACTTACTGTAGTCCCCTAATCCCATTGTACCTCAAGGAAATTTGCAATAAGACAATTTCTGCAAATGTTTATCTCAATTAACACGAAGTAGATAGAAGAATAAGGGTTTGTACGAGGGGAGATCAGAAACTAAAATTATAAGACCGATGTTCTAGTGTGTAATAATTCTAATACTCGTACATGCAGTTGGCAACTGTGCAGAGTTTCTGCCACCCGCCACCTAGGTAAACACAAATGGCGACTCGTTTGGAAAACTGGTCTCACGAAGAAATTCGCTCCATTATTCGATTTCTGAGGACGAAACAAGCAACCGCGGCTGAAATTCACCGGCAGCTACCAGCTAGTAAACTCACCGGTTTACGGAGAAATTGTTATGTCTCGGCAGCATGTCGCAGAATGGTGTCGAAAGTTTGCGGCCGGTAGAGAAAACGTCACCGAAAAGGATTGCAGTGACCGACCCAACACGGCATCAATAGATTTGAACATAGCTTGTGTGGAGGAGCTGATTCAGGACCACAGAAGGATCACGTTACGGCATATGACGATAGAATTGGGAATGTCATTCGGAAGCATTCGTCACGATATTCTGCAGTACTGGAAAGTTTGTTCCCGATGGAGTCCACGAAATCTGTCCATCCAACACAAGGAGAAGCACATGAGAGCAAGTCTGCAACTTCTGCAATGGTTCTCCATGGAAGGGAACAGCTTTCTTCACCATATTGTCACAGGTGACAAAACATGGATCCACCGCCACACCCCCAGCAGTAAACGGTCGTCGGTGAAGTATAAACACCCCTCCTCTCCATAAACAAAGAAATTTAAGGTAACGCCATCTGCCGGGAAGGTGATGGTCACAGTGTTTTGGGACAGTGCGGGTGTCATTCTCGTGGAGTTTTTGGGAAGAGGCCACACAATGCCCGATGACCGATACTGCGAGACCTTCACACGATTACGTGGAGCAATCACAGAAAAAGGCCAGGACTTCTCACCGAGGGCGTCAGCTTCCTTCACAACAATGCACGACTCCATACAGTCCAGAAGACCACCACGCTATTGAAGCAGTTTTGGTGGGACATCATCGACCACCCTCCCCACAGCCCGGACTTCGTTCCAAGCGATTTTCACTTAGAGGCCGATGATTCGCTTCAGACGAAGAGATGAAACACTTCGCGACAACATGGCTAAACATGGAAGGACAGGATTTTTATCAGGAGGGAATATTCAAACTCATTCCACGAAGCGACAAGTGCCTAAACAGATATGGAGACTATGTCGAAAAATAACCTAATGCATATACTATCATTTGGTTGTATTGGTTGTATCGAATAAAATGTACATGTTTCACTGGAGGCTTTGTAACCTTA
Source organism: Deroplatys truncata (assembly GCA_030765065.1). Taxonomy (NCBI): domain Eukaryota; kingdom Metazoa; phylum Arthropoda; class Insecta; order Mantodea; family Mantidae; genus Deroplatys; species Deroplatys truncata. Next base: position 249,693,260 of record CM060975.1, on the reverse strand, counting down.
GTTTCTGATCACCCTTTGTAAGAATAGTTTGTACAAGAGTGAGTACAGAAAGTCATATGCACGCAACACATCAGAATTTTTAATTATAAACTATTTTGCAGATTTTCTTCAAATATTTTGTTTCTTGATTAAATTGTTATATTTTGTAAGATGAACAGCATTCATTTCGGATATAAATAAAGAAATACAAAACTGAAGTAGTGGAACTTACTTTGCATTACATTAAGACCGAGTTAAAATTTAGCAAAAATATTAATTTTACTATCACTTCATTTCTCAAGGACCTGCACTGCCATTTTCAGATAGGTATACTGACTGAGAAGTTGGCCATTGGATGAGCCCATTGTGCATCTGGTTGTCTTAGACTGGGGACTTTATTTTTTCGGTGAAATACAATAAAGATATTTTGAATATAAGCATTTTTTATACTTCTTAATAAAAATGTTTTTCATTTTTAAGTGCCTCCTAAAATATTTTTGACTACCAAAATAGAATCAACTCTGTTAGTTACTGGGTGGAGTTGAGGTAGCATTCTTTTCTCTCATACTGTGCATGCAGGTTGAATATAGTTTAAGTAAAACTGTTTAACTTGAAGATTTTATATAGGTTTTTCCTCAGCCCTTAGGTTGAATTCACGGAGTTTTAATACTTTAAATCTCTGAACTCATTTGAGAATGAAGGACCCTAATGGCAACTTACAATGTTATAAGTACTTAAAGTTCCGGGCTTCATAGTTAACCACCACTAGGTCAATGAATGATAATTTATTAGAGTAACTTATCTCAAAATGAATTTGAGATCTCCTTGCTGTTTACAAGGGAAAATATGAGTCAGTTGGAGAACTTAATGTCATACCTATATGTTGCCATAGTAACTCAGTTGGCTAGAGCAACCGAACAGATATGGGAAGATCCTTGGTTCATATCCCATCTATGGCATTGAATTTTTCAGTATGATTCTACTTTCCAAAATTGTTCCACACACAGATTGTGTAAAAGAACAACTATCACTGATTGACCTAATAGTGGTTAATTATGAAGACTGGGACTTAAAGCCATATGACATTATAAGTCACCATTGGGGTATGTCATCTCAAAATGAGTTTGAGATCTCCTTGTGGTTTACTGGGAAAAATGTGCATCAGTTGGGGAATTTAATGTTGTGCTGGCATGTTGACATGGTAGCTAAGTTGGTCCAAGTAACCGAATGGAGATCAGAAGATCCATGGTGCAAATCTCGGCTATAGCATTGCATTTTTAGTCTGATTCTACCTTTCCAAATATAAAACAGTTAACTTACAAAAAAAGAGGAAAAACAGAGATTTTAGTGTTCTTCTGTTCAGATTTTCCACTAAGGCTATTTTGTTGGTTTTAAAATTATGCAATTTTGTCAATAATGGCCATATTGTGTTCCTTTTCTGAGTCATGGGAATAGGCAATCTGTAGAACACTAACTATTAATGTGTACTAACAAATACAAATCAAGGGAAACTATCATTCTGAGGGAAAACAACAAAGGGAGTCCAAATGGTTTATGATGGTTCCTGTCCTAGGGTATTCTTTAGAAGTTGGTTAAAACTCTTGATTTTTTTTCTAAGCAACTTCAGGACTAAAGAACATTTTGAAGTGCTTAAATTCAACCCCTGAATACACTGTTTTGCATACTTACACACAGAGTTTAATAATTGTTTTTTATTGCTTTTTCTTAAACCCTATGAATTATGGTGAAATAGTGGCAGAGGGTAATTCCCAGGATGACAATTAGGTTTCTAAGGTCTTTTGCACATTCATTTGTTTGTTCATTCATTCATTGTCTAGTATGACCAATGTGGTTAAAACATTAAGGTTAATAAACAAATCTTATCTGATTACAGCTAATGGCAGTGTCTTGAAATTTCTATAGCAGATGTTCTAATCTATCTAAATAAATGCAAGAATGGCTTCCTGGAATTTCATAAAATGTTACTTAATAGAAACTAGCTTGTGCATGGCATGTTATATTTCCTGCTAAATTTAAACCTACACTAAATTTGTTTAAAACATTTTCCCCAACATATTACGATATTAAATGTAGAATATACAGCGAAACTAAATAAAACTTGGAATATTCTGCAATCGTCTTAATGATGCACAATATTTGTTCATACATTTGCAGATCTGTAAAGTAACAAAAGATCTTTATAAGTTCAAAACTTACACAAAAGGATTGCTTAAATCTTTAAATATTCAGAGAATTACTTACTCAATTAAAACATCTCCAGAGCAAGGAAGCAAAACGTACTGAAGGGCTCATCAAGTATAAAAATTACTTCAGCACAATATTTTTTGACAAAAAAGCACAAAATTTATCCACTATGGTAATTACCATAAAAGACAGCAGTCACCTCAGTAAAACATTTTCGTTTGTAAGAAAAAGAATGACATTCCTCTTGCATTTGATTTCATCAGAAAAAAATGTGGTGTTACATTTATGACTTTTTCTACCCACACTTCTACAGACTATTCTTACAAAAGCTTATCCACCTATGTTAATTGAGATAAACATTTGCAATAATGCTTTTTTTATACATTTCATTGTAGGTACAAGGAGGATATAGTAAGCTGAAGCAATAGTCAGATATATAAAGCTGGGTCACTTTGTAATGTTTTGAAATTCCACTCTTTGCATGATCATGAGAAAAAAATAAATACATAGAATTTAAAAACTTGCAAGATGTTTAAATTATTTGACAATTCAAATCAATAACAAAGAATACCTGGAAAGTGGTTAATGCCACAAAAAGTTTATTTGCCATAAATTGTGTTTTTAACGATAACTATGTTTTTTTGTGCAGTAAGCTTTTTTAAATCTGTCTCTTACAAGTTACACAAAACTCATTCAGAATTAAGAGGACTTTACAGAATATTCACAAAAAATTTAAGATATACATTTTATGTGACTGAAAATATCTTAAACTTACAGTATTTTAATCAAAACTGCTAGAGCCATAGAAAAGAGTAATAGAAAATTTTTCCATGTAAAGGATAGTCTGGTTGTGAGATTTTCTTGAAAATGTTCATTTTGTATCCTTGGAAGGTGCTGAACTTAAATACCAGCTTTGGTATTTCTGACATTTCACTTTTGAATCACTTTCAATCTCTTACTCATACTCACCTTATTACTCTCATTCTCAAACTCACAGTAATGCGTGTGACCTTTTTCCAAAAATGCATTTTTCTGATTCAGGAGATTTCAAAACATGTATTTCTGGTAAAATCTTGATATAGAATTCTGGGTGGAATGCAATACTTTTCTCTACTTACTATAATTAAATAGTATGAAAAGTAAAATGGTTCATAAAACCATTGGTACAGACAGACCTTTGCATGACTTATAAACCAGGAGACTTATTTGAAGATGACTGCATGAACTGTTGTAAAATGAAAGTAAATTATGGATAAATGCTATTTTCATTAAATCTATAAATCTCAGTTTTAAAACAAATTAGGAATGTCAGTACTATCTGCAAACCCCAAACTTATTTAACTTTCTTTTAATTCCAAGATTCAGTTTTTTTTAGCTGAGGAGAACATTTAAAAATTTGTTTTTAATTGAGCAACCATTTTGCTTATGAAGCTTGTTTTGTATGGTCTAACTTATTCTATATTTATTTACACTATCATGTTCAAATATTGTGAAAACAGGGCCCTTACTGATTAGATTATGGGAATTGGTTCTAGGGGATTCTTCAAGCTCTGCAGACATTATAATGTACATCTTTACAAATATATGGTTATGAACATGATGATTTTATTGTTTCGTTTAATGTGATGATGTTGATGATTGTGAGAAGATTTAAGAAAGGCTACGCAACAGAATATGTAAGATCATCAGGTATTACACTGTAGCGAATGACAGGTGGTGTTGATTTGCTGTCATCAGCAGGACGGAGGGGCCAAGAGGCAGAGTTTGAGAGTCCATTTCCTGAACCATTGTTACCCCCAGGTCCCATAGATCCTGTGGGAGGACATGTAACACATCGTCGGAAGAATAGAGATACTCCAAACACAGCAAAGATAGTTAATGAGACAGCAAAGAAAGCCAGAGCTTTCATTCCATCTTGTGTTTGATGATGCTGTTGTACTACAGGATTGCCACCAGTTGTGGAGAGAGTGACAATAGTGGGGGCCACATCAGAAGCTGGATGCTCCTGATCAGACATCTCCCTGTCAGTGGGACAATCGGTCAACCTTACAATGAAGCGTCCTCTCTCCCTTGGCCAGTACTGTGTTACAGAACGTGGGTTTGGCAGCAACCATGTCCTACCTGCCAGAAGGAGGTTGTAGAATGGTGCATCATATCGGTGGAACCACTTGAGTGCACTACCTCGCCAAATGTTTTCTACTGGAGCAAAGTGCAGTGGACTGGTTTCTCTCTCAGGATCCAGTATCCATATGTCCAGGAGTTTATCATGGGCTATCACCAGCAATGTCCTACTACTGCTTCCCTCTTCATCCTGTCACAGAAAACATAAGTTGTTATTAGACAAGCAGCTGTTTTCTGTAACTTTAATCTGTAGTATATTATCTTATCCTGTAAGATACAAGCAATAAACTAAAACATCAGTCATGTTGAACTATAAATATAATGTGCCATATAACTTGTATTTTAATGAATATCGCATGATGAATGAATGAATGAAATGGGTAACTGATCTGAAATGAGCCTGGGATCCATAGAGGTTAAATTTATTTGACATTCATCTTCTCAGGATAAGGGAAAACCCCAGAAAAAACCTCATCTGGGCAACTCATCCTAACAAAGATTCGAGAAAGATTCATGAAGCATTCCTCTTCACTTGCAAGTTTTTTTTAGCTGTGCCGATTTCTTCCCAGACGTCAATAAGAGAGTAATAACTAGGTACAATCATGTTATAAAAGGTATATGTAATACTGTGTATAATGATGGCATATTATACAATAACTACTTCTCACAGTGGGCTAAATTAAAATATAAAATGTGAACATGACTAAATTTTATTTCAGTAAGCTCTATTGCGTTACCTCTTCCCAAGCAAGCATTCATTTTATGACAATATAATTTTAAAATTCACAGCCCACCCAACTCCTGTAACATCCTTGAACTGGGTCACATATTCAATAATAATAATAATAATAATAATAATAATAATAATAATAATAATAATAAATTATGCAGAATGATTCATATATCATGTATCTTGATCATACAGATCAAAAGAAATCTAATGTGTTGCATTCTCTATAAGCTCCTATTAGGAAAGTTTATTATTCTAGCTACTACTTGTTAGTCCAGATAAACTTTCAATTACATTTACACATTTCATTGTAGGATACAGTAAGTAAAATGATAACAGATGTTTAAAGTATATCACTACATGATAGCTTTGAAATTCCATGCTCTTTTCATGGCCGCAAGAACAAAATGAATATTTATACAAACAAAAAAACTTTTTGATGTGAAGGGTAATTTGGGATGGAGGGATGAACACACACACACATGCATGCATGCACACACCTAGTGAGCGTATATTACAACCAATAATAAAATATACAGGTCGATTTTTTCATTGTGAAAGGGCAGAAATGCAGAGCAGGAGAAGGTAGTCCAGAGTGGGAGGAAGAATGACTGATGGTATTCCCCATGTGTGGAACAATCACTCACTCACTCAGAACAGTGGTGATGTTACCTTATCTCACATTGTGCATGCACCTGCTGCTCTGTTACAACTGAACCAACACCCCTCCCAGAAAATAAATGGACTTGTCCAACTACTGCATATACAATTAAGCATGTCATGATGAAAAAATTGTATTGTAATGTTAAAGTATGTAGTAAACAATAGCCTCTATATTTATAGAGGATGTCCATTCTGTGATCCTCCTCTCGCTAACATTTCTAGTTACTCTTATGATAATACTGGCTCTTTTTAAAATGTATATTACTGAAGGATGTGTTAGAGAGTTGCCTTTGTAGTGGAAAAGCTTCTTATAGTTCAGATTCCTCATAAGTTATTGCCGCAAAAGAGTAAACAGCTGATGGGAAGTAATAATATTGGCCTCATGACAAATTGCTTAGGGAAAATCCTCTTGCAGACATTCTGATATAAAGGACAGGCTCAATGTACATGCGCGAGGAAAGTAAGCAGATTCTGGCACAGATTCTTTGTAAAGCCTTCCTGCAACACCCCTCTTATCCCCTTGCCCAAAGCATTGAGTCCTGCTAAGCCTGGACACAAGGACAATATGCTGGCCCGTTCTTTTTACACCTCAAAATGTGTTCATTCGCCTGAGAAGCCATTTGAACTGCATGCTTCTCTTGTATACTGCAATGCATGTGCTGAAACATTCAGGGGTTGTGTTTAAAATTCTATAATCTTTTCTGAGCTAACATTTTATGCAGAAATTATTTAAAGATATTTATGGTGCAAAATATAAGGGAGGGATGTGCATTTGTGCCCTTTAATGCGAGCTGCCACTGGGAATATGTAAAGAAATAGTAGACAATGTTCTCAAAAATCATCCATATATCTGAATTATTCATCACACAATAAAAGGAAAAACATAGGTACCAAAATGTATTAAATACTTAACTTTTTATGTTCAGAAAAGGACTTCAATTTAACATATTTATTCTTGTTGTGTGGATCAACAAGGCCTTTTTTTTAAGCCTTTTTATAAATCTGCATTAGATATCTTTATAGACATGAGGCCAGAACAGGTTAATCTCCTAATTCATGAAGAAATGATGATGCTAATCTTTATTTATCTTTGTGCCATATGATTTGTAAGTAATTTCATTAAGTATTGTTAATATATAATATTCATAATACATATACAATGGTTATTATTTACAAACAAAATAATGATTAGAATACAATTATATAGAATCAGAATAAATCAGTAATGTATTTTTCTATATTTAATTATAGACTAATAAATTTACAAGCATAAACTATATGTTGATTTTTCCTACAATTTCAAGGAATTCTTCAACTCAATACAAAGAATATTAACAATATTCTGTATAAGGTACACTATCCACAAAATGTGTTTTTCATTAGATCTGCAAAACTATATAAAATCTACTTTATAAATGTTATTCATTATTAGAACACCCTTACGAGCCAAGCAATAAATATACCAGATTCCAGGCTTCCCAAAATACATCACAGTTACAAGTACCCAAGATTAAATTTATATAAAAGCTTAGCAAAATATATTAGTTCACATCAGTAAAGAAATTTACATACTTCCTAAAAAAAACGGTTAAAAGACAAGATTTTGTATTCAGCTGAATATTACTCTAAAATTTTAAACTGATCATATGACTTTCTCCAGCCATTATTGTTGATTGATGTATAGCTCCTACAAGCTATTCTTGCAAAAAGTTATTTCTCTATTTACTTCATGTTAAATCAGATAAATGTTTGCTGAAGTATTTTCCTGTAGGTACAAAGGGAACACAGAAGGAGAAGGCTGAGCGATAGTAAAGTCTTTAAAAAGCATGTCACTATATGCTGGCTTTGAAATTCCCTCTTTCCATAACATAACAAGAAACACCTGAATAGTGCATCAAAAAATTACAGAAGCACTGAAAAATTTAAACCAATAAGAACAAATATCTCAAAAATGGCTGATGGCACAAAAAAAAGTTATTTGAAATATATTCTATGTTTTAAAGAGATCTAGTTTTTTGTGTAGTAATCTTTTTGCATATTTCTTATGGTTTACTAGTTATACAAAATTATAAAATTCCTTCCAAATGCAGAGGACTTCACAGGCTAGTTCCAGAAAATTCAAAATATACATTCTATTTGCCATGGAAATATCTTAAAATATGGTATTTGAATTAAAAACCATTAGAACTATTATTGTGAAAATGAAAATTTCAAAAAATCTACAATGTAAAGTGTAATTTGGGGTGGGAGGGAATTTTCTTAAAAATCTTTGTTTTGCATTTTTGGAAAACGGTGAACTAAAGTATGCAGTTTGGTATTTATCAAACTTTTTTCATTTTTGGTCTTTCTCTCTCTCTCCCTCCCTCCAAATGTTAACATTTTAGTGATGTAGTGTAACAACCTTCAACTCCCTACATCACTATTACTAGCTTCTCAATCTTCAAAATTAATTGACTCTTTTTTTTGGGGGGGTGGATTCAGACTAAACACCTACAATTCTGGTGAAATCTCATTATCAGCCTTCCCAGATTTGCGCAGTGACCCAGAGAAACCCATGAGTCAGTAAGGTCGGCCGTGGGAATCAAACCCACAACCTCCCGAATGCAGGCCACAGACACAACCGCTTGAGCCATCCCACTCGGCTATTCTTTACCTAAATGTCTGTACTGCTTATTAGGAATAATCACGGTGCCTATGATTTTATACTGATAATGTTGATTTTATTGTTTCTAGTATCTGTTTTGTAAAATAATTATCAAGTTGTAACACCATTAATACTGAAATAAGCACACATAAAGAATGTTACCTGTGCAGCCTGGAGTATTGTTCTAGTTTCATCAAACCACATCTCAGCACCCTGCTTGGTGCCATAAACAGAATGAAGCTGAATCTGTCCAGCACCCTGTAGTGTGGCAATGCTGGAAGTGGTACCTTCCAGACGATACACAAGACGAGTTGGTGTGGGTAGCTTTGTGCCGTACGGAGTGCACACCACATACACTGTGCTGCCACATCCAGCATAGCGAACATCCCTCATGCAGCCTGGCCAGAGTGTGCCCTCAGCCACTTTCACCTGTATACCCACAACATAAAATGTACATATTTTCCTGTTATTGGTGAGGACAAGCATATATTCTGGGCTCTGTTTTGCATGACCTCAAAGTAGTTGCAACACTTAAATTTTACATATCACTGCAAATTGTGTTTCTACCAGAAACACAATTTGTTCAGGAGGTTATGTTACAGGCTATGATGGTTTGCTGTTATTGTGAGATGATATTTAGTATTATTTTAACACTATGATATACATATTAAATAAAGTTACGAATTGATTTTCAAGATTTTTTAAGTGATAACTTAATGTGATATTGTTTGTGAATCTGTTAATAGTTTTTGTTAACAAAAACTTCATATAATTATTTCTGACTGTGTTGAGCGTTATTAATTTTTTCTTGGAAACCACTTTTTGTGCCTTTATGTCGTTTGAACATAAATATATAATGTATCAGTTTAATCAATTGATTTTTTAACATGCTCCCCAATAAGTACTAATCTTTTTTAGCGATTTAGTTAACTCAGAATACTATTTTTATAGGATATGGATAATGTAGCATGGATAATCAAAAGAGTGACCATTGGATACACAAGATGTAGATATTAAACTAAAGTAAAGATACTAAATCCCAAAACATGTTAAGTGAGTAAACATAAGTGATGTTAGTGTAACAATTTCGACTCACCTTTAAATAAATTCAATTACACATCACTGTTTCTAGCTTCTTTTTCAAATATCAATGTAAAGATACTAACTCCATAACTGTTGCTTCATGGAAAGTAATGAAAGTTTTATCTGTTCATTTTGTGAACTATCTTTTGACATTATCAATAAGTTGTCACTGGTATGTGAATCATGTCAAAACCGGTCTCATGGACCTTGTGCAGGTCTGAGTTATAAAGAAGTTGAGATTATTTCTGCTTCAGATTCTTCGTGGATATGTCATTCATGTGAGACTAAGAGAAATCCACCTAACATCCCTGCTAGTGGAACTAATTTAGTTGCATGCCCTTCATGTGCTGACAGCTCTAAAGTTTTCAAAGGTACCAAAGGTCTCTGCATCCACTGGGCAAGAACCCATCCTAATACAGCCTTAGAATGACTTGAGGAAGCTTCTCAACTTTTCACTGGATATACTAAATGCAAAAACATAGCATGTAAGAAGAACAATCATGTGCTAAGACGAATTCTGAAAGGTGTGAGGTATTTTGCTGTTGACAAACTGAATCGTATCATCAAATGATGCATTACAATGAATACCTACAGAGGACTGTTGGCAACACCTTTTCCTTTTCGCATACATTGCACTTCGAGTTCCCAAAAAATCTCAAAAAGAGAAAGTGAAATCTTTCTTTACCAGCATTAAAGATAATTTAAATGACTTTAAGCTGTCTTATTCCATTAAGAAATTAAATATTTCTTCAGAGTCTTGACATGTCCAAGCAAAAGTTTCATATGGTGACATACGGGGAGCAATTCATGCACTGTCATCTAGCTTAAGAGTAGCAAATCCAACACCCTCAACTTTCAAAGATTTATTGGATAAACGTCCCTCTCGATCTAGGTCACTTTCCCTCCTGGAGCCGCCTGCACCTGATGCCCAAAGTCTCACTGTGTTGCTGATCTTGTTTAGCCAACAATTAATAGTTTCGCTAATGGCTCTTCCTTTGGCATAGATGGACTACGGACTCTACACATCAAGGACCTGCTTTCCAAATCTGCTGGAGATGCTGGAAGGCAACTTCTGCAAGCCCGAACCAAATTGTGCAATCACATATTATGTGGTCAAATGAATAGTGCCATTTGTCCTATTTTGTATGGAGTTTCCCTGATTGCATTTGAGAAGAAAGGAGGTAATATTTGCCCCATTGCAATAGGCAATGTTTATAGAAGATTAGCTGCTAACCTGGCCTGCAGGTACCTAAGCGAGGAAATTACTGCATACTTCTGTCCTCACCAGTTTGGATATGGTACTCCGAAAAGCCGTGAGATCATCATCCACTCGGTACGTACCTTCCTGAATAAATATCATGACAGTAATAAAGTTCTTCTCAAGATTGATTTTAAAAATGCATTCTACTGCATTGAAAGAGATACCATGCTAGAAAGTGTAAGGCAGCAAATACCCAGAATTTATACTTTCTTGTGGCAGGCATATAGGTTTCCCACTAACCTATATTTTAATTCAGAAACAATTTTGTCTGAAACAGGAGCTGAACAAGGTGGTCCTTTGGGGCCAATGCTTTTCAGTCTTGCGATTGAGCCTCTAATTGAGAAAATGAAGAGCTGCCTTATCGTTAACTTCCAACAACTTGTGGAAGCTGCAATTCAATTGCCTTAGAGATTAATTCAAACAAGCATAAGCTTGTTGTTGTAGTTGTTCAAAGACAGATGACACTGTGGTAGCTGAATTTCAGAAAATCTCCCAGAATGCAAATTGTCAATAAAGAAGAACTGACTTTATTATGTTCACCTAGTTTTTTTTGAAGCAGTAGAAACCACCACCCTCAAAAAACTAAACATTATGTAAACTTTAACAGATGGTTTGTTAGATCTTCCTTCTCATGAGGCATACTTTCTCTTAAAAAATTGGTTTGCCAACCCTAAATTCACATATTCCATGTGCACTGCCCCTTTGTGGCTTTTCCCGAATCTGCTCACTGAAATGGATGAATTAATCAGAAGTTGCTTGGAATCTATATTGAATACACCTTTGCAGGGTATAAACTGGTGTTTGGCAAGCTTACTTATCAGTTTTGGTGGTCTTGGAATTCGTACACTAAATCATGTTTGTTTACCAGCTTTCCTAGCTTCGGCCCATGGTGCTGTCAACGTCATTGAGTCTATTTTATTGCACACAGTGATGAAGTTGAGACACGTCGTATGTCAGAGGCTGTAAGGGACTACTCCATCTTAAACATTTCAATCCCCTCTGCTCATCATGAGGAACAGAAAATCTGGGACCTGATCAATTCCAAACATATCCACGACACACTGCTTGGATCAGTGCACACCCCAGCAGATACAGCATGTTACAATGTTAGCCAGGAGAAAGCGGCAAGCTGTTGGCTAACCGTTTTACCATCTACCAACATTGGTACCTTCATGGACAACTTGTCATTTAGGATTGCTGCAGCCCTACGAATTGGATCTAAAAAATGCCAGCAACATAAATGTGTGTGTGGTGCTACTGTCCATGAGGTAGGCATCATGGTTTGAGCTAAGTTAAAAAGTCAGGAAGAGTTTGCAGACATTTTGCAATAAATGATACTCTAAAGAAAGCCCTTACATCTACTGGCATTTCAGCTGTTTTGGAACCATTTGAATTTTCATATCTGATTAGAAGCGCCCCGATGGTTCAACCCTGATTCCATGGAAGAAAGGCAAGTCCTTGATATGATATGCCACTTGTGTGGATACTGTGGCCCCTTCACACCTACACTCTACCTCCCAAACAGTTGGAGCAGCTGCAGAGATGCTGTGACTCTGAAATGGCATAAATACCGCAATATCACCCAAGATTACATCTTTGTTGCATTTGCCATTGAAAGCTTTAGGCCATTGGTGTGCAGAAAGCAAAGAGCTTGTTTGTGAAATTGGCCAACTTCTAGCAAATGTTTCTAGAACATCTGCTAAATTGGCAATTTTTGTTCAACTGAATATTTATGGCAGTAAACAGCTGTTGCCATACGAGTAAATTCTGCTAGCATCACGGGGATGTTCGCAGATTCACCACCTTTGGAGGAAATTTTCCATTAAATAAAGTCCCCACCAGTCACAATTTATCACAACTGACACCTATTCCCCAAGAAACATCAGACAGCTCTGTAGTGAGGCCAAAGCAGAACAACAAATAGGTGGAAGCAAAAGTAGGGACCTGGATGGAATCTGAACTTTGTGTTCAAGTGCGCCAAGAGATGCTCCCGCTACCACTGTGATTCTGTTCTATCAACTCCTGCTGTCTTCTGCAGATTATGGATGGAATTGTTTTGCTAACTCTATGTACACCGTTATTCTAATTTGCTGCACCTATTTAGGATATGGCTAATAATTATGTATGTAATGTTAGTGAATAAAAATTCTACCAGAAAAAGACATGTACAAGAAGTAGTCCAAACCATCCCTGCACATTAATTTCTCTGGTATTTTCTTTCATTTTGATTCAGAATTTTACTTTCTAACAATAATTAACATCTGATTGTGCTGCTAAATGTAACAATAGTGCATTAATAAGTATTACAGTTTAATGTACTCAGGATTAGTTGCAACTGTGTATATACATATATTCTAAAGCACATGGCATTGTATAAGTGCAATGATTCTCTACCCATGCTTGGCCATTAAATACATTTTTGCAGACTGTTGTTTAGTAAATAAAATGGATTTACTAGTAGTTGCCACTTACAATTGTAGTTATTAAGATGACATTGCCGTGTGATGAAGATATGGGATATTTTTAACAAAAATCAGTTCTGTGATTTTAGCTTTACAAATATTTTAGCTCCTGATATGATAAAACATTTATAACAGAACAAAATGAACAACAGTCAATCAAGGTGCATGAACAAAAGTACGGCTTTACGAGCCCAGTGACTACTACCTAGAGAAATATTGCCTCAGCTCTATGGAAATAGTAGGCCTAATAGCTGGAGCAAGAGGCATAATCCCCAGGTTCTTCATCCACTTCTGTAAGAGGTTCAGCCTAGGCAGTCAGCTAATTAGGAATGCTACACTCTTTGCCATTAAAGGATCCATTTCAATTTAAAAAAATAATCATCTATATTCTTATAACCTTTTAACTGCTCTTTGAAATTTGATTTTGATAATTATTCATGTCAATTTTTTATGATTGCTGTTACTACGTCTTATATCCATTTAATGCCTTTTATTATGTTTTATATGATTACTTTTGTATTTTTCCCTTCTTTACTATGTATAGTTAATTTTTTTTTGTTATGCTTTGTCATCATGGCAATCTCAGAATGAGAAATCTCATCATGATTTTCTCAAGAAATAAAAAATATTGTGTTTCATGATCTTACATTTTTAATGGTTCTAATTATTACTTAAAAATCAGCATACTGGTGTTTTCACTACAAACCTTTCCTTTCAAACACATTCTTTTATAAGAAAGATTTTTGTAACTAAAAGCTCCATTGACTCACACCAGAATGGCTTGAAATATTATACAGGCAGTTAAATATGTATTGATTAAAGTTTACTGTAAAGAAAAAATGTGTGGTTAGAATGGTAACAAATTAATTTTAAAATATTTAATATGTTAAAAAGCTTCACTGTGTATTTGCAAAAATAACATACCATAATATTATAGCCTTTGTTCTATCACTGTACATAATTTTTAGTTGAATAATTAATAATTATGAAACATGTTCAAGTGAGTGATAAGTGTTACTAGTTGACTCCTTTAATATAAATCTAATAACACATTAATGTTTCTAGCTTCTTTCATGTGTAAGTGTAATTTTTTTTCTAGTTTTGTGATACTGTTTTAAAACTTTTAAAGCACTGAAACCACAGCAATTTAATGTATCGTATATTGAAAAAATAACTATTTATATAGCGTTGTTTTGTTTTAAACAAATATACAGTTTTAAAACATAGTTGAGGCATTTAATGGTGAAAATACTTCTAGTACAGAAGGGATGTATTTCTGTATAATCATAATTTTCATGGTGTTCTATAGATGGCAACTTGTCCCCAGGTCAGTCAAAAGTTGGTCAGAGTTCATAAGAGCTGTTGCACTGCAAGAAAGGCTATGTAAAGAATTTAACTGTGGAACCCTTTGTTACAAATTTGAAACAATCCTAGAGATGACTTCTCAAGCTAAATATGCTAGCAAAAGCCCTCCGCTGTTCAATGGAGCCATTAGAAAATTAGTGTATCTTGTGCTAAAAGAAACAACTACAAAATCCACCAAACTTCATCAAAGCAGAAAAATAAATTTTGTAATTAATGGAGTGAGATCCAGTATGGAGTAACAAAGCAGACAGAATGATTGGAGTTTCTCACCCAGAAGCAATAAAAATTTACTTTAAATAAAACATAAATGGATTTAAATCAGAAACTAAAAATTCTGTTACAAGAATTAACAATTTTAAGACATACCTAACTTTAGAATGGTATAGTATATCAGTAATAGGAATTTGGAAACCACTTATAGGATTATGTCATGGTTGCTATATCACCACAATGAATTTATGAATCAAACATTGGTGATAATTTAGACATGCCTTGCATGTTTTATCATCGATGTTCACAATTTCCATGTGTAGGCAAATGTCAAAGACAAGTGCTTTTCAAGAATAATTTGCCAAATGCTTTTAAAATTTTATTTCCAGTGAAAGGTTAATTACTAATTTTAAACTTGTGCATTTTGAATTAATTCTACACCCAAACCAAAAGTGGTAAATGTACGTACAGCATTTACATTTATGTACAGCATTTTGCGGCAGTATTATTGTTGTTCGCCCCACATTGGGGAAACAATATATAGTGGTATTAATGTTGGTAGTTTAAAGATGCTACTGTTTATCTGCCGCATGTATAAAAGACAATTTATCGCGGTCACTTCGTGTTATCTTTTGCTAAGCGCCTGTTATTGTATTTAATTTGGGTTCACTGTCCTCCGGCTAGCTATGATTTCTCGGTCAAGCACTTATCTTGTACAGGTGTGTAAACGGAAAGGAGTTTTTATCCAAAGATAACACTGATAAAAGAATTTGTTTTTACACTTTTATTGTCGTAACACATTATTCACTTTCATCTATTAATCTTGACACTCGCCAAACTGAAACTGTTATAATAACTTATTTACTGCCCATTATTAATTCGCGTACTTTAACTTTTTATGTAATTAACTTTACGACACGAGAGATTTGTCATAAATTTCCTACGCGTAGCCTTGATGAACTTCGTGCGACGCATACACCATGAATGCCTCCGTTGAACTACGTGAAACTTGACCCTGACACTGGATTTATACTTCCTCGCCCCAATATGTCTAAAGATTATAACCGAGCTGCTATTGGTTAATAAAACGCGCCAACATTAGCGTCTAATATTATATCCAATGAAAATTACAAAACATATGCTCTGGGGAAAATGTTCCCGCAAATTCTAAGAAAAACACGCCACTCTGACGTCATTTACTCGTCTCTAATAATGATAAACAGCTCACCCCCTCGCTACATTATTGCACGCTATTATTGTCAGTTTCAGTAAGGCCATATAAACCCACTTCTCAACAATGATTACAATCAACAAACATCTCAAATCAATGTCACACAACAATGCATATTCACACTACAATCACTCTGACATTTACATTATTGTGATGCAAATTACTGCTTCAATTTACAGCATCTACACCCTAACCAAGACACCCTTTACCAACCAAGTACGTACCGTACGTACCAGTTGTTTACATACCACTAGGCCTAAGCTCTGTACGTGGTACTTATCTTAGTTTTACTTTTTAATTCTAACCTGTTTTGTAAATAAGGAAAGAAAGAAGTAAGTAATATCATGCAAGTATTTTCAAGTTTTAAAAAATTATCCTCTGAGATGAGTTTAAACAACAAACAATTTTACAGGTTTTGCTTACAAAATGTAATCAGTACACAGTACAAGATCCAGGTCTAAGTATGGCAGATATGATGAATCACTTTGGTGGTGTAATATAATTCCATAACCATATGTGGAATTTGCTGCAACAGAGTATCAGAGACTTCCACACTTAAAACGCTTTTCACTAGAAATTATTTAATGTGTTTAGAAGTAATGTATTTATTAGATTAACGTTGCTTTAATTTAAACTTTGTTGTATCATACTGCAAAATTTATTTTTAGGATTGTTAGTCATACCTTTATCATTATTGTGATTGTGAACATCTTCATTATAATATTAATAACTTACAGTAATGTGTTCCTCAGTATTACCTGATTTTCCTCGTTCATTTTTATACATAAATATTGTAGCAGTATTGTGTCATTACAATTATATTTGCACTATAGTCCTTGTTGTAATTGTTTTCATGCCAATATAGGAAAATATTAAAGGAAAATGGTTCTAACCTCTCGTTGGACCCAGTGAGATGTTTTCAAATCAAATTGCCAGAGAACAAGGGGTCGCAATCCAAGATCAAGGGCCACTATCAGCTCGCGACTGGTGTCACACCATGCCACAGTCTCTGCTCCTCTTCTGCTACTCAGTTCTGGACAAAATGCAGGAGGTGTTGTTGGAATAGGTGCACTACGTTTTTCTGGGCAGTGTTTGGTGTCATTGTTGGCACCATCTGATAGTGTCTTGTTCTCATCGTCCACTCTTGCACTGCTGTTTCTGTGGATAACATATAAAATATAAAAAGAACATTGAAATGCAGTTCCTCACCAATACAGCATTTGACGCTAACTACCAGACGTTGGCAACAAGTCCATTTTATCCCAACAATAAACCAAGAATTGTAAGACTATCAATAGCTCTGATAAATAAACGGAAGAGAATCTCAAGCAAGGCTAAAGTATCTTACTTCACTTTAACCATTATTATAAGCTTGATTGGTGCAGTTGGTTGAGTGATGGTTTTCTATGCCTAAGTTGTGGCTTTTATGCCAGTTCATGACAATAGCTTTTGTTCATGCTTAAATGTAACAGTCTCATTCATGTCAGTAGATTTATTTGCAAGTCAAAGAAATCACGCAGCGGCATGGAAAAATTTCCAGTATACTGGTGACAATGAATCTAATGTGATGTATGGGGAATACCTACCCATAATGAGTAAAGAGGGAACAATTAGGAAACAACAATAATGGAAAAGCAAGTATAAATAACTATAATTAATAATGTAAATAAGTTATGTAACCTAAGATGTTATATTGTGACTTATTCAATTTTCTCTTGTCACCTGAAGTTTCGAACACAGGATTCCTAACTCTTTCGGTGGTTCGCTTACAGTCGAACACAGGACTACTCCTTTAGCTCTAGTGGCTCAGTAGAGTGTCAAGCAAGGACTCATTGAATAAGTACGTCACCTCACGACAACCTTACTGACTCACTAACTCGTTGCGAACACGCTCGCCGATATATAGCTGCAGGAGCTTCGAGTGTATCCGCGGAAGGATGGGAGGAAATATCCCGAAATATCTCCTTGCGCTTCGATGGCATTTCTAGAACTTACGTCGGCCCAGAGCGCCCTCTCTCCTTCTTTCTAACCAACCAGCCGGCCCAGGGTAGCTCCGTCACAATATATGTATGTTAAGAAAAGGAACATAGTAAGAAATTCGTTTGTATAAACAAGCGTGCTAGCTGGACGAAGTAATTAACAACTGGACTTTAGCAGCTAGCCTAGGGAAGTTCCATAACAGATTTAGGCAAAAAGTGACCAAGAAGCGCAGGAGATCGGCAAACTTGACAGTTTATGCGAGTGAGAGGGTCAATGTTAAACAGAGACAGTGATAGCTTGGAAATCGTAGATGTGTCAAGCTTGACGTAGCATGAGAAAATGGAAGACTTTATTCACAAACGAAGCTTAGGTAAGTAACCAATCAGAATATGTGCAACAAGTGTTGACACGAAAGTAAGCGTCTAGTCGGTTATCTGTAGAAGCGTAAAAATGTCCAAAGCTGAAAACATCGACTCCCCCCTTTCCCTTTGGGAGAAATTAACACCAACATTTTTTTTTTTTTTTTTTTTTTTTTTTTTTGGATATAGACAAACATCAGCGGAGCAGCGGAAAGAATGCTGCCTATGAAAAGGCAACCGTTGATGAGCGTTTAAAATTAGAGTTACCTCCTTACCAGCCCACAGCTGGCAACTTAGAATAGTACTTTCCGTTTCTATGGTTAAGCCCTACCATGGGCAGGTACACAGCAGACACACCTGGGCTTACCACGAGCCTACAAGACAGCGAGCGGATGCGTCTTCCATGTCCGATTATTATCGAAAGACCAACTTCACAACAGTCTGTGCTGGGAAATGCGTGAGATCAAAAATGTAGTTATTCCTCACTAAAAGTCTTAAGTGGTGGGAGTTAACGGGAAATACTGTACCTATATAATTCGTGAGTCAGCTAAAGGTGGTTGAAAGTGAAAGCTAGACCTTTCATTGATTTAATCGATCTAGTAAATGCAATAAATCCAGCTTAAATATCAAACACGTAGCTTATTTATTTGCTCTTACACCCCATCCGAGCGAAAAGCAGCTAGTGATTGTTAGGCCATCAAGAACGTCTAGAAAAGAAGACGAAAACCGCTGAAGATCGGTCAGCAGACCTAACAACGTATATGCTTTTAATACTTAAAGATCACAGCACCTTTGCTATTATTACGAAAACCGTTGTTATGTTTTTGGAGATTGGAAACTAATTAGAATTTGCCGATCTGTTTTCATTTCATAGTTGAATACAGGAAAGATGAAAACTCACCAGGTGATGAAGATTAACACGCATGGCTTCCATCCGGACTCAGGTTACTAAAGCGCAGTTTTTTTTCTTTTCTTTCTAGAATGTTCCCTTGAACCGTAAAGACTAATGTGAGGTAATATTTTCAGTACCAAGAACTCAAGGTATATCTGTACTATCATTGGGTAATCATCACTTCCATTTATTGCCAGCGATATCTTAGTAACAAAGGCAATATCGGTGGGCATTTGCGATTATTATGGTTGATTTTTATCAATTTCATGGGCAGAAGGCATAGGATGAAAACCACCTGCAGAGAAATAAGAGACAAATAGTATTTTTGCAATGAGTGGGATACTAATAAAACGATGGATTTTGGAAGATTTAACCAAATATTCCACATTTTTCAAGTCACTAGTTTGGAATAGAACTGTTTTTAATTTGAGCCAATCACAATTGTCTATCTTGCCAGTTTTATCATTCTAAGTTTATCATTTTCATTTTATCACTTCAACCAGTAGCTGTATTTTTACTTTCTCTACCACGTACCTAGTAGGTAGAGAAGGTATTGCATTCCACCCAAAAATTCGATACCGAAATTTCACCTGAAATACATGTTTTGAGGCCCGCTGAATAAAATAAAATCATTTTTAGAAATAGGTCTGTCTGTGAGCAGCATAACTTAAAAAAAAGTACTTGGCATTTAGATGCGACACGAAGATTTTCAAGAAAATTCCCCCACCCTAAACTATACTTTACATGAACATTTTTCTAATTTTTTTATTTTCTCAAAAATGGCTCGATTTTGATTAAAATATATATGAATGATATTTAATTATAAATAAAATGTATATTTTAAATTTCTGGGAATAGCGTGTGAAGTCCACTTCATTCGGAATGAATTTTGTATAATCTTGTATAACTGGTAAACGTTAAGCGATAGACACACTTTAACACATTTTTAAACTTTATAAGTAACACAATCATGTCACTTGTGTTCGTTAGGCGCGACGAAAAGACATAGCCACAGGATGTGTGAAGTGAAACCCCAATGATAGACATTAGCGTATACTATTACCTTTTATTGTTAAATCGGCAAGACCTACCTCAAAATGTCGCCACTATATAATACTATATAATCAATGTCACCAAAACGGGCGGGCCAAATGACATCATCGAGTCATCCCCTGCTAATTCAACTCCTCATTTCTTCTAAATTAATCTAGATATTAATGCCTTCGATTTTGTAAGTATTTTGCGTGCTTTTTCCTTATTCTCACTCATAATACTGAAGTATTTTACGAATATTTTGTTTGATTTTTTATCACTTTGTTAGTGAAATAGTCAACAGTAATCTCATTAGAGGTTTTTATTTATCTACAGAAAGTCAAAACTCGAGTTATGGCTAGTTCAAAAGATTACAACAAATAAATGCAGTAAAATATTAATTAACTTACAAATTAATTGACCGAACTGTTTCCATATACTGTTTCTGTTACTCTTTGTGTTGTTTGGTGTTGTGCTGTTTTGGTGAAGCTAACCGAGTATCTATGTGGAAAACAAATGACGATCGCAAACAAACTAACAGGTGCTATGGAGGTGATAAAAACATACACAAGCTAGGGAGGTGATAAACATGTGCGATAAGCAGCCATGATCGGTTGAAACACGTCGTTTCGTAGCATCTTATCGCTCAAAAGTACAGTGCTTTTCCATCACACTGCGGTTGCCGCAGCTCGGACTCTCGCCGAAACAGTTATATCCTCGCAACCACCTCGTGTTGTCATATTTACAATTACAACGATAAACACATACCTTATAATAAGAAATGTTAGTAACGTTGCCCTTCTCTATTCGCATATTTGTGGCATCTTCTCAGAAATTTTCATTCACACTGAGAGTTCAATATCCGAAATTGAGCTTTCTTTCAGCCTGTTTTCTTTCAGTTCTTCCAATGTATGGGGTTTGTTGCATAGAGGCTATTTTTCAAGTTACCTCATAGATAAAAATCGTATGCATACTAATTACCCTATCTTAAAAAAATTTTCAGAATTAAATTTAATGACGCACTAGCTGTATGCACGGTAGCAAAGCCTTGTTGGAAAAGTCCAGACTGACATTCAACGTTGGTTAGCTGCTCCAAAAATGGTCTCTCATTCTGTTGCCTCTCTGCATTTTTTTTCAATAAACATAGGTCCTATTATTTTGTATGCATTTACACACACCAATTTTTGCATCATACAAGGGAACTTAGTATATAATATCGGTTTCTCTGTACTCCCTTATCTGTTATTTTGCGACGAAACATAGCCATGTAAATGGAACCGTGCCTTACAGAAAGGAATATTAAGCGTGGATCAATTACTCTTACCATTGGCATTTCGCAAAATCCAATTACAAAGCTTGCCTGACACTGATGATCATATGAAAACTAAGGTATATGCAACTAAACCCAAATATTGGAGCAATTAAAAGAAATTATCAAGCGAGAAATTCACTCAATTTCGGTTATAAAACTCTCGAGTATAAATGAAAGTTTTTTGAGAAGATGTCAGAAATATGTGGGTAGAGGACAACATTTCCAGCATCTCTTATAAAATATGTGTTTATTATCATTGTAACTGTAATTATGAACGTGAGGCGGTTGCGGGGATATCATAACTAGGGCCTGGATTTTTAGGTGAAATAAACCTTCATTTTAGGTTTCCTATATGCTTAATATAGGTTTCTTACGTTTTTCTTGATTAAAATAGTTTTTATTTTTGTTTTGCTTCGTGGATCAATACGGGTATCAATAATTTTGCTTTTCTGGTACTTAGTTGCAAGATTTATATTTTGGCTTGCAGTAGATAGTTACATACATTCTCAAATTTTTGGGCGTAAACAATTACCTATTATCACGTAACACATTCTTGTATGGAGAAAAGATTCTTTCAACGGAACATGACGTCATTGGAGCGTAGAATATAGATGCCAGTGCAGCAGGTTCTAGGGGTAGTTTTCCTGTATACTTCTGTCCCTGCAATACTGAATTGATTATTTTTATATCTTCAAAACCAGAATTTCGTTGAGGAATCTTCTACAACTTCGAAGAACGTGCAATTCCCACTGGTCCAGGTATTTCTTTGCTGGAAACATTGCCAATGATATCTAGAGCATCTTTTAGTGGCAAAGTTGTACTTTCCAACCGGAGAATAGCTTTTGGTATAAAACAAATATATGCAAGGGAAGCCGCAAGAGTGGGGCACTCGAGTGATTTCTTAGCCTTGGCAATGCAGGAAGCTTCTGTTTCGTCCAATTCATTGACGATATTTTTAACGTCTTTGTGCTCGGCATAGTAAATGGCAGCAAACAGCCAAGTTCCCCAGCGGGTAAGTATCGGCTCAGGTAGAAGAGGTTGCCCGTACCCTCTCTTTGAACAATCGCATACGTGTTGGGGCTTTTAAGAAAACCTTCTTGATCGAAGATATCAGGCTGTTCACGTCATCGAAGTGGCTTCTAATTTCTTCTGCAAGGCATTCAGGTCGTGGGCCAAGCACATAACATGTAGCATGGTCGGGTGGAAGGACTGTAGAGCCCCCCTCCGGCCCTGTCTGTCACTAACAAAGTGAAGTGTGGATCTGCAGCAATCCATTTTTTTTTAATAAACGTGATTTAGGTATTGTTTCACTATACAACAATTACATTAGAAAAATACTTTCGGTGTACTCTGCTGTACTCTCGGTGAACGATTGGAGGCGATCCCGTTACACAGGTTACGCTCCTCTTGACCTTCTATCAGTGTCACCAGATCACATGTGCTGCGTAAAAGTAGTAACTTGAACTATCTACTGGCTATAAGTGGTGGAAATCATTTTACACTAAGTTTCAATCCAAAAATAACATTCTTCATTTCGAAAAAGGAAAAACAGCTATTTAGGTTATTTTAGGTGTCAACCCCTCATTTAGGTTTTTTTAGGTGTAATGAAATTCGGATATTATGCTCCAGGAAGTGTGAAACGAATATATATCTTGAAATGTGTTAATTAAATAGCGAGGAAAAATATAGGTTCAAACCTAAAAATCCGGGCCCTAATCATAACTGTTTCGACGGGAGTCCGAGCTGTAGCGGCCGGCGCGCGAGCCGCCGTGTAGTAGCCACAGTGTGAAGCAAAAGCACTATAGTATGACGTAATAAGAGTGCGATAATCAAAATAAGTACAAGTTGAGTTTAGCATTCTCTCAATATAAATTCCGGAACGCTCGTTACGTTAGTAAATATAACGCAACTGCAAAGTTTTAAGTTCTACAACTGCTTACTAGATTCAAAATGTTAAAAGGCATGCAACTTTGGATAAGCACTAAAAATATAAAACACTTCTCTTCGGCTAGACAGACAATAATCGTTTCTCCTTCAAAAAAATCTGATGTGTTGCACACACACATGAACTTTCTCTACTCTTGTACAAACTATTTTTACAAACGCTTATTCTCCATCTACTTCATGTTAAGCGAGATAAACAATTGCAGAAACTATCTTATTTCTAATTTTCTTGTAGGTACAAGGGGAATGTGGTAGGCTTTAAGCGTTAGTCAAATCTTTTAAGAGCTGGTTGCTATGTGGACCATTCCATTCTCTTTGCATGTCCAGGACATATAAAAGACCTCTTGTAAAAACTGTTTTTACAAACCCTTATTCTCCATCTATTTCATATTAATCGAGATAAGCATTTGCAGAAAGGATCTTTTGACATGCAAAGAGAATTACATTTTACACATAGCGACCAGTTCTAAAAATATTTGACTATCGCTTAAGGCGTACTATATTCCCCTTGTTTTGTATTTGCAACGGCAATATAAAAATAACTTAGCCTCTAAGCATACACATATCTCTTAATAGCTGGTTGCTATGCGCAGCACCATTCCCTTTGCTACAGATTAATACTCTTTGCATATCTAAAACATAAAAATGAATAACGAATTCCCATTTGGGAAAATAAGTATTGAAAAATTTAAGGGAATAACAAGCAATATCTCGAAAGTGGTTCACTCAACAACAAAAATGCATATGACATAAATTGTGTATTTTAATGCGATCTACATTTTTTGCAGTAAAAGTTTGTCTATCTCTTATGGTTTACCAGTTATGCAAAAGTCGTTCACAATGAAGAATACTTCCGGAGACATTCCCAGAAAATTTGAAGATATACATTTTATTTGTCATGAAAATATCTTAAACATATGATATTTTAATCAAAATCGTTAGAGCCATTTTTGAGAAAATTAAAACTTTCGAAAAATGTTCGATGTAAAGGGTAATCTGGGGTGGGGGGATTTTCTTGAAAACTTCGTGTCGCATCTCTGAAAGATACTGAGCCTAAATACCAAGTTTGGGGTTTATCCCACTGTTCGTTTCTGAGTTATGCTGTTCACAGACAGACACACACGGACATGTTTCCAAAAATGCTTTTTTTTTGGATTCAGGGGGTCTCAAAACATATATTTCCGGTGAAATCTCGGTATCGAATTTTTGGGTGGAATACAATACTTCCCCTACTTACTATACGTAGTAGAGAAAGTAAAAAGAATAACGAATTCCCATTTGAGAAAAACTATAAGTTTTGGAAAATTCAAATAAATAACGAGGAATATCTCGGAAATGATTCACTCGACAAAAAAATATTTGACATAAATTGTGTTTTTTTAAAGAGATCTTCATTTTTCCGTGTACAAATATTTTATTTATATCTTACGGTTTACCAGTTATGCAAAAGCCGTTCACTATGAAGAGAACTTTTGGGGACATTCCCAGAAAATTCAAGATATACATTTCATTCGTCATGAAAATATCTTAAAAAAATATTTTAATCAATATCCTTAGAGCCATTTTTTAAAAAATAAAAAATTTCGAAAAATGGTCCATGTAAAGGGTAGTCTGGGTGGGGAAATTTTCTTGAAAATCTTCGTGTCGCATTTTTGAAAGATACTGAACCTCAATACCAAGTTTGGTATTTATCCAACTTTTCCCTTTTGAGTTATGCTGTTCAAGACACACGCATGAACCTTTTTCTAAAAATTTTTAATCAGGGGCCTCAAAACGTGTATTTCCGGTGAAATCTCGATATCAAATTTTTGGGTGGAATGCAATACTTCCGCTAGTTACTATACGTAGTAGAGAAAGTAAAACTACATCCCCTCCATTGGAGCATAAGTACAGTTTCCCATCATTTGATGTTTTTCGTACATTACTCAAGTCTTCGAACATCTGCATCATACGAGAACAATAAGTATTTAAGAGTACTGCTAAGAACACATACTAAAATGCAGAGAAAAGTGTTTTAAAACTTGTCATTTAATTTGTCAAAACATGTAAACTGGAACTGAAAATGTTACTACTTCTATTACACTGAATCACTTAATTTGGTTACTCAGTAATTTAAAAAAGTAAAAACCTGTAGGAGAGCATGTAAGGGGACATGCCCGATAGCAAACAAGCATAGGAAATAACAGCATACAAAAAATTGGAAATACGATTAAGAATCAATGTTAAAATACTGAAAACAATTTAAAATGTGTAAAACCAACTTGTAACTTAGTTGTAATTAGAACAGGCGAGCTAGTAAACTAGAGGTGAAAGTCCATCAACACACGCCCTAATGCGCAAAGGGTTCAGGCTAAACATCAGAAAATAGAAAGAGAGGGCAGAGAATAGAAAGAGAAAGAAATAGTGGTTCATTTTCCGGAACTCGAGGGAGTTTGTAAAATAGAAAAGGAAACGTGCACTTAAGACTTCAGAAATTTGGCATATTTTATTGGCATACTATGTAACGATACTTAAGACCCAATGGGAATTGTTGTAACAAATAAAGGCGCAAATTCTTGCATCATAGGAAAACAGATAAAAAGGTAGGGAGGCCCCGAGTTTATGCGATGTCTGAATACCTTCTTGGCATTAGTTTGCATACTACTACCGTAGCAACCGAAATTAGAATCAGTGATGTAATTAAATTGTGCAACCAGGTGGAAGATGCTGCGTATGTGGGTGGGAAGATCGTGTGACGAATTAGCTGGGTACACAGAACAACATAAAATGATTAGCGGGAAGCTTTAAGCTATAAGATTTAAAAGCACTCCATAAGAGAAAATTGCTAGCCACCTGAAGTGACATAATTTTCTTCAATAAATCAAAGTTATGGATTTATCCCAGAGTTATTATCCAAATAGATAGGATAGGAATACTTTCCTCAGCTCTTCGACTGGCAGCCGGCAAGAACGTCTACAAAACAATGGAGAACCAGGAGATACATGAGCTTAGTGTACTCACGCCACAAGCAAAATATTCTGAAATGCATATAAGTTTACATAGGTACAGTAGGGAGGGGAGGAAGAGTTCCGCGGATCGAGTGACATAGAGAATGCTCGGGCCACTTCCTTTTTCTCCAATGTACACCGTAACCAGACAAAGTGAACAGTAAGAAAGCGTGCCCGATTCGGAAAACATCAGAAGCATTCGTTAATACTTCACAGTATACTATTTAATATGCGATGAATATAAACATGCATATCAATCAGGTCATGTCCTATGATGGTTGAGCAGTTAAACGCTGTGGCCTGTATACATAAATAACTACCTCGGTTCGAAACCTCTTTTGTACATCACTGTTCCTCGCAGATAAAATTAGTGTTTAATATATACAATACTACACACCCTTATTGTACAAAGTATGAAGATTTACACACCCTATAATGGATTAATTTATACTTCTGATATTTTTAATTTAAGGATATTTATTAATTTCCTATTTGTTTCATTTCAGAATGGGAATTTGAGTCTCTAGTTCTTACTACTAGATACCTGTTCATAACCACTCGGCTGGTGGCGTCTTTTTGGTATTTAGAACTCGATATGGCCGATGACCAGGCATAGGAGTGTCTAAGTATTAAAGCCAGGACGAAAGGAAATAAAGTTGAACTGTTTAGGACCCCCATCTCTTTGGCATTTGCAGACAGCACTCACCAGGCCATGTTAACCTGCCTGTTAGTGGCCCTTGGCCAAATTGAAATTAACATTGAGTTTTTATTTATGGACGCTCTTTAACTGTTATGGTTCCTAGCGTCCCGTTTTACAGGGTAGACCATTTAAGTTGAGACTGTACAATATCTCCAAAACTAAGCGTTGTAGAAAGAAATGTCTTGTATAAAAGTTGCTTGATATTGTGGGGGAAAGTAAATGTCATTAGTCGTACTTTATTTGGAGAACGTTGTGATGGTCAGTTTAGGGTCAATTTAATTTGACCCTAATTGTAGGCTCCCATTTAAAAAAATGGAACCTCCGAATGCCAGTGTGAATGATCGTGGAACCGTGTGGAACTTAGATAAATTTACGCTTGAATTCCTTCCTTCTTTCCTTCCTTCCTTCCTTCCTTCCTTCCTTTGAGACTGTACATTTACTAAATAAACTAATGAATCCAACAAAGGAAACGTAACTTTTAAGCACATAACATACGCTCTTTTAGTTATCTAGAACTAAAAATTATTTGAAATGAAGGATTTATAATAATTCAAACGTTGTCCAAAAAATAAGATTTTCAACGGGTATAGTGACATTAAACTGGCAATATTTTAAAGTTATGCAAATAAAAGCCGAGTTTCAGAATCTCTGTGCAATCGTAAAATGCTTACAAATTTGCTTAGCTCCAATAGCTTTTTGTTTTAATTTTTTTGTATATACCTAAGGCGAAAATAGTATGTTACATCGCCGTTTTATTCAGAAAGATATGCTCTTCAAAATAGGGACGGAAAACATTCGTTAGCTGGGGATGAAATTCTACAGAAAGTAAAATTTCATGGATCAAAGTGCACAGGCATTAATTCATGGCTATGCTATAAGTTGCTTAGATTATTGCAGTTTATATCTCATCATTTGACATACTATTTATTACTGAAACATTTCAAGTACAAATATTTCAAAATTCGGGTGTAAATATAAGTGAAATGTTTTATGTGTGTGTGTCTTTTGTTATGCCTTTTTCCCGATGTTGTTTAATAATTTAGCAGGTTTTTATGTTCACTTAAATGTAAAGATGTCCGTAGTTGACAACAATGTTCAAAGCGGTCGCGCACTTACCCCGAGGCGGCCTGTTCTATAACATCTGCAAGATGATGCACCTGGGTCGACGTGGCCGTTATTGTGGTCGTAGCATTAGTAGGCGCCGCGGCGCTCGGCGGGGTCGTCCTTGTGCTGCGCTCTGGCGTCGCGTTGTCGCAACAGCACACATACGCCGTCCACTGCTTGTCCTTGAGCTCTAGTTGCCACACTGTGTCGCTACGCACGGACCGCGGGCTGTACACGGCCAGAGAGCGTTCCTTGCCGTTCCTTCTCCCGCACAACACGACACCCTTGCCGGTGCCCTGGCTGCTAGAGGAGCTTCGTGATGACAGCGGCGAGGCTCTGTCGTCGCTGAGAAGGCTGGCTCGCAGCAGAATCACTCCTCCAACATTCGATCTAAAAATACAACATATTCTCAGTCTCAGATTATGGCGATCAAGTGAAAAAGTTTCATATGGTATATTAACATGATTTTCTACGCTCATTACCATTTCGCAGCTCTCTCTTACATACCTACTGTACTATTCATATAAAATCTGTTATAGGTATATTACATTCACATGGCTTTCTCCTCCACTATTTTTATATTTCTTCTAAAAACTATTCTCACAAATGCTTATTTTTCTATCTAATTCAAGTTAGTGGAGAGAAATGTTGGCAGAAATAGTTTCATTAAACATTTCGTTGCAGCTACAAGAGGGATAGTCGGTCTGGGTGGCTCAGATGGTTAGGCGCTGGCCTTTTGCTCCCAAGGTCGCGGGTTCAAACCAACCCAGACCGATGGTTTTTAAGTGTGCTTAAAAGCGATAGCCCCATGTCAGTAGATTTACTAGCAAGTAAAAACTCTTGCGGGACGGAATCCCGGCACACCAGCGACGCTGATCCTGGCAATTGACAGTGTCGTTAACAAACAAAATACTTATTTTACAAGAGGGATACTGGAAGCTAGGGCGATAGGCAAATACTGAAAAAGCGGGACGCTATTGGTGACTTTGAAGTTCTTTATTCGTTCCATGATATCCCTGAGGAACAACTGAAAATTACAAAGTATTGGAAAACTCAAACCAATAACATACAATTATCTTGGAAATGGCTCATGCCACAAACAAAAAGTATTTTTAAAAAATTATGTTCTTTAAAGAGATTTATAATTTTTTATTTACACTTATTTTCTATCACTTATTCTTATCAGTTGTATAAAATTTTGCAACATTCATTCTGAATGAAGATGACGTCGCAGACTTTTTGCAGAAAATTCAAGCTACACATTTTATTAGTCATGTATATCTTAAACATATGATTTTGTAATAAAAATCGTTGTTGCTATCTCTAAGAAAATAAAACATAACAAAAAATATTCATGTAAAGGAGAATTTGGGGTGACGGATTTTCTTGAAAATCTTAATTTCGCAATAGAGGAAGATGTTGAATACCAACTTGGTATTTATCGGACATTTTATTTTTGAGTTCTACTATTCTCTCTCTCTCTCTCTCTCTCTCTCTCTCACACACACACACACACACCTCTTACTAAACTTTTTTTATTCAGCGGATCTTAAAAACGTGTATAGTGAAGATATATAGAAAATTTTTATGGAATATAATACGCCCTCTACTTACCATAACTAAGCAACAGAAAAAGTAAAAAGGTCGTTCAGGAAAAAAAACATGCGTGCATATGTGTGTGTAAAGTATACGAAAATACAATTTATACCTAGGTATAATATTTCATACTTAAGCCAGGCACTTTTTAAGGACGCAAGCCAAAGGTTTTAAGCAAATTCCTCAACCCGAAATAATCCTTTACTTGGAAAGATTTCATTACTTTTTATCTTTTCATTTTTTTAAACATTGCCAATGATTTTGATTAGTGATGTCCTAACGTGCAATATATGGTGCCGATAAACAATGTGCAGAAATTTTTAAAGCGCAAAGATAAGCATTTTGGGGATAGGGACAAGGGGTCGCAGGTGCAGTATAACAGGAGCGTTTCATGAACATAATTGAAATCTGATTTTATGAAACATCCGGAGACTCCAACATGACGGATTTTATGTTGACGCATGTAGCGCCGTAAAAACGCTTCTGCAACCCGTTTTTCTTTGCTCAGAACGCTTATTTTGGTACTGCCTTTCTGCTTATAATGTTCTGCACATCATTTTTTGTTGTTCTTTTTTCGCACCCAGCATATCTTCCTCGCCTTCAAAATCCTAGAATCTCCGTAGGCTAAGCTCCAAAATCATGCAATGATATATTACAACTTTCTTCACTAGAAGTCGAGGATTACTTCAATTCTTCATAATATTATACAATTTACACATAGCCGTTCAAACGTCTTAAAGACAGTGATAAACAAGTATTTCCTTCTAACCCGCAAAACTCGAACTCTTCAGTAATCGTAGTGTTGTAGATTCCGATATGTTAGATGTCCAAGTAACTTTTCTACAAACATGTGAAATTTAACAAAATGTTTAAGAGTCTTAATTTCAAGAAATATTACACCTTTAAAATGTAACTACACGCTATAAACACACCCATACTCTGTGATATTCCAATTTTCTCTTAACAGGTCAAATACTAAAGCTTTTAGTAACAACGTCCTTTTAATTCAAGTTAACAATCATGGGGGTATAAATTTATATTTAACTTATTCCTGGATGTTGACAATGATTTCGTATTATGATGATATGTACCGTTAAAAGCGTTGTTTTGACTTTTATGTATATACATATTCGACGGAAATGGATTTTGGATTTTCATAAAGTATAGATAGAGAAATAAGCTTATGTACACATAAATTGTTTAGAAGGTAAAAATAAGAAAATAAATTGTGTGAATATAGAAAGTCACGTAAGTATTACATATCAAATGTTTAATGTAACCGATTATTAAATGTACATCTTAAGTTTCAGCATAAGTATTTTATATCTTACTCTAACTGCAAAGCTTTCAGGCTAATACCCATAAATAGTACTGCGAATAAATCTTACTCAGACGTCGTTTATGACTGAATACAAGTCCGTCCATCTAGTCAGAATGACACACACTATCACAGTTTGAAATGTTCAGTCGTTGACGTGAGCTGTTCCTCGGTTACGTCTGTAGTGATTGCTATGGCTTGCTACCCCATTCCTTTCCTCCAATTTCACATTTTCGTGATGCTCCCACTTCCTTCCTTCCTTCCTTCCTTCCCTGCCTGCTTTCCATTGACATACGATGGCCGCTCGTAGCATCTCCACAGATAACACGTTTCGTTTCCGTTTATAATGTTGGGCTGCTTTGAAATGACATTGCATATTCGAACGTGACGTCGGCTAGCACAGTGGAATAGAGCACAAAAAATAAACCTTACAACAGCGCGTTCAGTGCAGAAAGTACAAACTATATATGGTCAGCTGGTCAATACATACGAATGTCTTCTTTATATCTTAAAACTCTGATGTGTTCCACTAAATGCTGGCCGTTAAATTCCATACTCTTTCCATAACAAAGTGAGATACAATTAAACGATGACAGAACTTCAAAAAATGACACAAATATTGAAAAATTCAAACCAACAACAAAGAATATCTCGAAAATGACTGATGTCACAAAAAGACATTTAAAATAAATTTGCATTTTAGAGATCTATAGTTTTGGTCTCTCTCTCTCCCCCTCTCTTATGGTTTTCAGTTATCCAAATTAAGTTTACGGGCTATTCGCAGAAAATTCCAGAGATACGTTTTGTTAAGCATGTAAATATCTTAAAAATATGGTGGTGTAATCAAAACCGTTAGAGAAATTTTTGAGAAAATAACGAAATGCTTTTATTTCTTTTTTAATTTGAGGTGTGATTTGGCGTAGGAAGATTTTATTGAAAGTTTTTGTATTCCATCCCTAGAGAATACTGAAATTAAATACGAAGTTTGGTATTTATTGACAAACTTCATGAACAAGTGTCATTATTCAAAGCATTGATTAACTAGGATATAGCCCACTATATTATCAATAACGTCTGAAAAACGTTCAGACATTTTAATGGGACTCTAAATTTCATTGTTTGCGTCAAGCTAAACTGATATACAAAATGTATTATAATACACGATGTAATCGGACTTATTACTTTCTCTACTGCATATATTATGGAGGGGAAGAAGGTATTGTATTTTACTCTAAAATTCGATGTCGAGATTTCATCGGAAATATATGTTTTGAGGTCACCTGAACAAAACAAAATATTTTAGAAAAAGCCTCGTGTCTGTGCGTGCGTGCGTGTGAACAATATAATTCAAAAACAAAAACGTCGTTAAAAACTAAACCTGTATTTAAGTTCAGCATCTTCCAAGGATGCGACACAAAGATTTCAAGAAAATCCCCACCCTAACTACCCTTTACTTGGAAATTTTTTCGAAAATTTTGATTTTCATAAAAATGGCGCTAACGATTTTAATTAAAACACCATATGTTTAAGATATTTTCATGACAAGTGAAATGTATATCTTGAATTTTCTGGGAATAGCCTGTGAAGTCCTCTTCATTCTGAATGACTTTTGCATAACTGGTAAACCGTAAGAGGTAGACAAAATCTTAACAAAAACATAATTAAGATCTGTTAAAGCACCCAATTTATGTAAAATAATTATTTTGGGGGGAGTTAGTTAACCATTTCCGAGTTATTCATTGTTGTTGATTTGCGTTTTAAAATACTCATACTTTTCTCAAATGGGAAGTCCTTATTTGTTTTTTTCGGTCTCTCTCTCTCTCATGCAAAGAGAACGGGATTTTAAAGCCATTACCTACATACCGACCCACTCAATGTTTACTATCGCATAAAGCCCACTGTATTCCCCTAATCCCGTAGTACCTACAAGAGAACATGCAATAAGACAATTTCTGCTAATGTTTATCTCCGTTAACATAAACTAGATAGAAGAATAATCGTTTGTAAAAAAATTTACGGAATAGTGAGTAGAGAAAGTCATATGATGTGCAACACATCAGATATGTTTTAATTCAACCTATCCTTGCATTGTTCTAGATACAACGCTCTGCATCTTCTATACCTTTAAGTTCCATCTATCTTTTCAACTTCTCCATTCAGTTTTCACATGGTTTCCATTCTTATTTCCTCCTACTGGCACCCATTGCATCACTTCCTTTGAAAATCTTCTATTCTTCATCCTAATTATATTTCCGTGCTATTTTAATTATTTTCATTGATAATATCTGTTTATTTTTCTACATTCATTATCTCTTTCATGTCCTCATTTTTATCGTCCTCTTTCATTTCTTAGCTGCTTGTTTCCAGAAATTAATTTTAATGGTTCTTAGTTTTCCTTCTTGTGCTCTACTTATTATCCACGTTTCTCTTTGTGTTTGCCAAATTTTTGTTACTCCAAAGAAACTAGCTTAACACGCTAATAACTCGTTTTTCCTTGGAGTATTAGAAAAGTTTAAATTTTTAAGAAGTTTAAATACTTCTAATATTGATGATCCATGTTGCTTAATATTGAGCCCAAATAAATAATATTTCTGACTAAGGTTGTGACTTCCAGTTTCTATTTTATGATTACTCGCAGTCATATACACTCTGTTTATTCAACTTTATTCTTAATCCCAAATTTGGGCTTTTCTCGCAGTCTCCTGCTCATATAATCCGCAACTTCACTATTAATAGAAATATTAAACACAACTACCAGTTTATAATGCATACATATATACTAAACGGGTATCTGAAGTGTCTATTGAAATAAGCTTCAATTTATTCGTAGCCTCATTCAAATCGGCTGTGCCAGTTCTCACTTTACAAAATAACATATTTTCTGAAAGAGTAAAATGTCAGGTTTAGTACCTATATCATACGTAAATATTACTTCACTTTAAATGATACGCTTTAACATGATCTATAGGTTTTTTCTCCAAAGTTTCGTCTATTCTACTTGGCTTCCCTTGTATATAAATGTCAGAGTAGAAATATATTATTTAGAGATACATTATTTTGTGGAATTTATTGTGTGAAGGTATTGTAATGCCTTAGCTACGTGTTCCCTTTCCTGCGATCTACTTAGCTAATTTGTTAATAGGTGGCAGTAGTTTCCGGAGTTAATTTAAGCAAGGCTCTATGCATATGCTGAAGGCAATGAATAAATTCAAGGTTTTGGGGGATTTGCACCAAGAGTAACAAAGAAGACATTTTCGAAAGATAAGAGAGAATATTATTACAAAATCTTCCGGCTAAAAATGCATTTGAAGATGAGAGGAGAACTTAACTTTAAAGTCAAACTGCATTACTAAAACTGTCATCTGCCATATAATCTGCCGTTTTTTTCTGAAGATCTGCAATTCTTAATTGGACTGAGCATTAAGAAACATAAAAATTTTATCATATTTAATTTCAATTGCGTGTTCGTTTTTATAACAGTTTATGCGCTCTAATTTTGCTATTATAGTCATTTCTTGTTTAAAAAAATATAATACTAAACTACTTTGGTTATAAACATAAATGCGTAGTGTATTAACGTATTATTGGGTATAGCAAATTAAAAGTTTTCTGGATTATGTAATTGCGTTTTGGACCTGAAGTTTCAGAAACGCTGACCGTAAATTTTGTTGGGTAGCTGGTATCCACGATTCGTTTTCAATATGATTATTTACAAAAGAGACTAACATGTGCAGTAATTTGTAAAAGTATTATTAATATACCTATGTTCACCAAAATTATTATTATTATTAAACGTTCTTACATTTTACAAGCTTAAAGAAAGAAATTTTACAATAAAGTAACGTAAAGGATAACACCATTAAATTAAATTCGTGCAAAGAGGAATAAAGTTCTGATCTTTGCTACCAATTCACTTCACAATATTAGCCATCCAGATTGAAAACCAATTCGAGAAATTGAAAAAGCTCCAGAGTCCCAGCAAAGACATCTAGAGGCAATTTTCTTAAAAGAAGCAGTCGTCTTGGACAGGCAATCAAAAGAGCAACAGGGGAATAGTCGGAAGATAAGAGAGTGTAGTCCAGAGAAGACGTGTTCCTTTGGGCGCTTTGTTTCTGTCTCCTTTCATGTTAACCTTGACTCCTAGCCGGTCCTCTAATACTACCCCGCCTTACAGTACAGTCGGAGAAGTTGCCGCATATTTGAGGCCACAGGCGATTTCTTTTTCGCACAAACTTAAGAATTCATTCTTGTATATAAATGTTTTATTCCTGTCTCACTGTATTAGTATATCATTCCTCTATTTAAAAAAAGTGTTACTATCCCACGTTCTTCATTATTAATTTCTTTTGCCATAAA
Organism: Deroplatys truncata; assembly: GCA_030765065.1. NCBI lineage: Eukaryota > Metazoa > Arthropoda > Insecta > Mantodea > Mantidae > Deroplatys > Deroplatys truncata. Next base: position 249,657,726 of record CM060975.1, on the reverse strand, counting down.
AAAACATTTTCTGGCTGAAAACTAAACTGACTTGCACAAATGTGTAAGCGAAAATTATCAATATTCATGTGTTTTTCATGCCACACCCATAACCGTCTACATACATTTTTTATTTTTCGGCTTATAGCAAATTGTTAAATATTTTTTCACAAACTTAAACAGCAACTTCTACTGTACTAATTCGAAATTTTAAAACTTTGAAAATATGTCCAGTTGCAGATTTTCATGATGTTCATGCCTGTTTACTGCTAAGTATGTGCCTCTACCCATAGATTCAACCATCCTTTGTTGAAAACGGGATTTACATTCCTAGCAAGTTAGAACTTCCTAACAAAGGAAGTATTACACCCTTCACCCCGAAACCTGCCCTGAACTTCTGGAATGAAGCCATATGGGATATGAAGACTTACCCAATGCATAAACTGCCAGTTTTAACTATGGCTTCAAATTCGAGTAACAAATCAGCCGTTTAAATTAAAGGAAAATTAAAATTTATTCTTAGAGAAGTGAATGCGCGTAAATAATAATAATAATAATAATAATAATAATAATAATAATAATAAATAATAGATGAACGAAAAGAATGAGAAACAGCCAAAAAGTGAGCCCAATTCGGAAAGCATTCGCTGTCACAGTGCTCACAGTACAAAATTTATCGACAACCTACGTTCATTTTCAAGACAGATATACAGGCAAATGCATATCAATCTGTCCGTGCATTCTGATGCTTGAATGATTAACCTAAATTTGTTTCAATAATAATTAACGTTTAACATACTACAATATTATATACTTTTAATAGGCAAGATATACCTGAACTATAAGGCAATCACGATTAAACACAAAAATATAAATCAAACATTGTTTTGAAAAACGCGAGAAATTAAGGTAGTGCTAAAACGAAATGTTTAGATATACCATATTAAGTGATTATTTTTCCATACTGCTTACCTATAGTAAGTAGAGAAATATTTTATTCTACCAAAAAAAATTGAGATAGAGATTTCACCGGAAATGCGTGTTTTGAAGCACTTCAAATAAAAAAATGCATTTCAATTACGCATATTATGCTTGTGTTTTTTCTTTCTGTCTGTCTGCCTGTCTGTGAAGTGCAAGACTCAAAAACGAAGTCAGTTAAATGCCAAACTTAGTATTTAAGTTTAGCGTCTTCCAAGGTTGCGACATGATCTTTTCCGAGAATATCCCCAACATTAAGATATCCTTTACATGAGAAAATCGATATTTTTTATTTTCTCAAATCTGCGTCTAACGATTTTGACTAAAATATGTGTTTAAATATTTCATTAATGAAATATGTAGTTGAATTTTCTGCGAATAGCTTTCGAAGCCCTTTTCATCTGGGATTAATGTTGTATAACTTGTAAACCGCAAGAGATAAACAAAATTTTACTACTAAAGCTAATAAGAGAGATGTGCATAGTGATACATAGCTTATTATTGTCCTAGTCTTATTATTGATGTTGTCCTTCCTTTGCAATTTTGCGCATGGTATCTTTCAAAGTGTTTGTTGCACATTTTGCACACGCATTCTTCTTCTGGTTGGTGGAATCTTTGGTTTCGGCATAGTTTGTGATGAAATCCGTGCGTTGCATATCTTGTCACTATGTGTCTGAGTTGGTAATTTGGCTGCTTCCAATCTGCTGTCGTTATTGCGTCTGTTGTGTAGAAGTCCGGCTATATAGCGTTATTCTTCTCATTTAGTAGCCGTAGTGTCTTCTCATAGGCCTTGGTATTTGGTAGCCAGAATTGTGCTCTGATGTCCTCGATGAAGGAGGTTTCTTTTGCTAGTACGTATGTTAACCTGGATGGTGCTGATTTCCCTATTCCTAGAATCCGTTTTAGGTAGCGGGTTTTGACTTTCTCAATTGTTGATAGGTTGGTGATTGTAAGATTGTCCCTGATGATGTTGATCCCGTAGGTTGCTATTGGTGCTATGGCCGTCTTGAATTGTGCTATTGCAGTGGCTAGTGAGATTTGTTGTGGTTGTTGGATGTTATATATGGCTTTTATCGCTGCAGTTGCTCTCTCTGTAACATGAAAGTTGAAGGATGATAGTGTTGTTTGTAAAGTAACTCCGAGGTATTTAAACTTGGGAACTATACTTCTAGGGGTTTGTTGTGCAGTGTCATTGTGTTTCTAGAATCATGTTTCCCTCCTTTCCTAAAAGTCATTTGTTTGGTTTTACTGTGATTTATTTGTAGATCATTTTTTTCTGCCTATGCGGCGAGCCTATTTAGGACATCTTGAAGTTCTTTCTTGTTCTCCGAGCCTACTGCCATGTCGTCCGCGTATAGTATAAGTGATGCTGAAGTGTCTCTGGTAATCTCTGTGATGTCTGCTGTCATGATGTTTAACATTATTGGACTTCTTGGGTCGCCTTGTATGACTCCGTTTGAGTTATTCCCTTGGGTTTAGTTGTACCGTCGTATATTTGAATGTGATTATACATTAACATGTTTGAGAATATGATTGTGAGTGGGTGATTGTCTCCTATTATATGAGTGAGTTTTCGAATGAGTGTTTCTCTGTTGATGAGATCAAAGGTCTTGCTGTAATCTACAAAGGCCACGAAATATTTCTTCCCCGCGTGTCTAAGCGTATCTTGGGCTTGGTTTATTAGGTAGTTTACGGCCTGTAATGTGCTTCTCCGCTTTCTGAAACCATGTTCGTTTTCAGGTATTTGGGAGTCTGTTAATGATATAAGCCTGTTCGTTAGGATTTTCATGAAGATCTTGAAGGTGGTGTTTTCAAGCGCTCTGCCCTGGTATGAGTTGGGGTTATCAATTTCGTCTTTGCCTTTGTACATAATTTTTATTGTTGATACCCGCCATTGCTCTGGGATTTTTCCTGTATTGAGGCATTTGTTGAAGAGTTCTGTCCAGTAATCTTGCAATACATGCATGGAGTCTTTGAGTCTACTAAAGCTATAGATTTCATTATAAAACAAACCATTATGTCATACATTTTTACCATTTTCGAGACATTCTTTGTTATGGGTTTGAATTTTCAAATAGTCATACTTTTTTCAAGTGCTAAGTCGCTATTCGTTTTTTTTCTTCCCCTCTAGTGGACATTGAAAGCGACTGGAATTTTAAAGTCATCACATAGCGACCTGTTGTTTTTAAAGATTTCTTATCACTTAAGCCCTTTGCATCCCTCTTATACGTACAACGAATAAGTAATAAAACCATTTCTGCCAATGTTTAAAGCAGATAGAAGAATAAGTTTTTTTAAGAACATATTGTAGAAGAGCGGATAGGGAAAGTCATGTAAATGTAACCTAAGATTTTTAACTTAGTTTTTCATTTAAGAATATTTATAAATGTTTATTTTAAAAACAAAGAAGAGTACTCTGGTTTTCACGTATGAGCATAAATTCATTAAAAACAAATAAATCTCTACCTTTGGAACTTATATTACCACGTGTACAATAAATATTGCGTTTATCTTGTTTGTTTGGAAAAAAACAAAAAAAAATCATGGAGGGCGTTGTAGCTCAGTAGTTCTCAATCCTAGATACTTGCTTATAACAGCTCAGCTATTAGAGCACCCAGAACTCAATATGGCTGATGATGACCAGGGTTCGGATTCCGATGACATGTCATCCTTTAATTGTGCATCATAGACATTGCTAACTTGTACATAAATCCTTATCATGGGTCCCAGATTATGAAAATGCTGTTTATTAGTTCATTTTTGTCATTTTATGCCATTTTCTATTTTAGAGCATTTTTTTTCGAGTTTGCGTCATTATTCTATCATTTTCTTTCCCTTTGCATGTTTATTTAGTTATTATCTTATATGAACATTGTGTATATTGAAGGAGGTTTGTTTAGGAGGAGTTGTATCGTGCATGGTACAATTTAAAGTAGGTTGAATGCCTCACGTATGATACAAATTTCCGGTGGCCTTCGCTCCAACTTTACTTTCAACTTTATATTTTAATGTTTCTTTAATATTATATATTTAGGTTTGCCTCGGCTGCGTCAGTATTAATTTGTAGAAACATGTATCTCTGAACAAGGTGTGGTGCGGCTGAAGAATGTAGGCTTACACAAATTATAATTTTTACTTCACTCCTTTTTATCAATCCTTGACACGATTAAATAACACTTCACTAATATATAGAGAGCTGTGAGATTATTTATTAATTACTTGCACTTTTTAACACGTAAACTTTATAATATCCTCGCACTAATACATTTTTGTCTCACACTGAATACGCATTAAACTTCTCGAGGACGCGTCTCGCATCCAGTTAGGAAAACTGTCTACAAGCAACTGAACTGATTTCTACCACCTGAATTTGCAAGTTTCATCTATTTCAAGTTTTTGATTGGATATTCCTAATCCAATGAAATACTTTTATTTAACTTTCAGGTTTTTCTGGTTGTTGATTGGCTATTTATAAACTGCCCCAAAAATTACATTATTCTTGCTCCAAGAATTACTAGTAGTATTATTAAACTTTCCAATTCATTATTGCCCCAAGGTTACCTCATTGTTAGCAACTTTTGACCTATATTCTCACAGCTCCTACATTATTAAATTACGTAATACATTCACATAACATTATTGCACATGTACATAATAATATAAACATTAATACAATGACTGTTACATACACTTTTTATATTTTTATTTATACACATTGATTTAAGGCGGGCTGTTATTGAATTTATATATTATATAATTAGACTTAAATCATTAAGTGTTAAAAATACTGCCTCAATATGAAAAAGTTTTATACTACTGACATTTTAAATAAGGATAATTTTTCAAATAGGAACTTAGTACATCCTTTATTGGCATTCTTGGAAAAACTCACATTCCTAGCCAATGGTTATTCTGGAAAGGGTTGTTGTGGGTAGAGGGATGGCTATTGTCAGCGGAGCAAATGACATTACAATTATGAACTCGTGTCCCAAACTAGGGATGAGACGGGGTTTTTCCCCTTTTGGCGTTATTAAGTACGTAAACTCAGGTTGCACTTTCCCTTATCCTTGTGTCGTGTGAAGTCCTCTTCATTCGCTATGAATTTTATATAATCTGAGAACTCAAAAAAGTTAATGCTACAGTTTTGTAAGACCTGCTTCAAAAACAATTTTCTTAATTTTCTTTTCATATTCTTCAAAAAAGAACATGGAGCAAATATATATTTTAATTATTTTCTAATTAATGTGGTATTCTATACCTACTTTTCTGCTTGTATAGCGGTTAAACCCATGTATAAATTAATTTATAGCTTTCTTGAATTAATAAATTCAATGAATTTCAGTTTTGGGTCTTTTTTGCAATGATTATGTCATGTTTTAAAACTTTTAGTTATTTTATAGGTCATTTTTCAAACTTTTAAGGTCAATAATATCCGGACCCTGATGATGAATGAAGTTAAAGGCTTTAAATTGAGTTTTATTTACGGAAGCTCTTTAACTGTGTTGGCCCTTAGCGTCCCATGCTATATTCGGCGTAAAATATTTGTAATTTTGCTCAGAGGCCTCTTTATCAGGCTTGAGGTTCTTTTACGTGCCATAAATCTATAACACGGGACCACCGGTTTTGCTTCCCTTCCGAAGGGAGCCATGCTAAGGATTTTTACGCCCGAAAAAATCCATCGCCCTCCGCCGGGTTTGAACCCGCGACCTCGGGAACTAGAGACTAGCATGGAGGACGACATTAAAGGCTTGCGCGTAGAGATGTCAGTATAAATCGGTACTTCGAGTTACCCTGCTCTTTTTTATTTTCTTCTTTCCTGTGTTTCTAAGGGTGTATACCCACATCCACATTTTTCTTGAAGCATCCCTGCTTCGATTACAAAGACCCTATGTTTGACACTGACAGACATCTTTTTTGTGTGACTTTATTCCTCGTGGCTTCTCTTAAAATAAATGTAAGAGATTTTGGCAAGAAGCGTTTTAAGATAATATTGCACAATGTCCTATAAATGTGGCAAATTACTAAATGCCTTTATGAAGTCACACTATAATGGCAGATGCAGGCTTTGTGCTCTGTCGACAGCCTCAGCAGAGGGAATGAATGCGTGATCAAGCAGAAAACATATGAACTTCCATTAGGGGTGGGTTTTGCTTTGAAGTAGTCTTCTATAATTAGATATTGTGTACGCGCGTGGGGCCGGGTTGAAGATCTGTGTAGCAATGTGATAAAACCCAATCACGCCTCGTTTGCGTCATTGTGAACAGAGTCGAAAAGCAAACTCCGAGAAAAAGCTAATATTATCTGTTGCCAGCCAACACTTTATATGGCCCCATTGCATCGAAATGAAATGCAAACATAGAAAATCCAATAAGAGAGAACAGTTACGTTTTACTTGCAGCTATCGCATCGTTTGTGACGTCGTTACTAACCTAAAGTTTTTCATATTCTTTCACCGGTTTGAAGAAAGACACGCAATTGAGAAGTATTCCTTCTTTCAAATCAATGGTATGGTTTTGGGGGAGGGAATGTGCCCCCAAAACTAAAACTACCTTTCCCAACAAAACAACTGGATAAAAAATAAGAAAAGAATTACACAAAGGAAAGAAAGAAAAGGGATAGATTTGAGCACAAGTTTTCTCGATATATTGCCAAGAAACCCATCGAGTATCGTAAATTGCCTTAAACATAAAGCCAAGCATGTTCCACATTAACGCTGATGAATGTTTCTTACAGGATCCTTTAGATATCATTCAGCATTTCTATTTATATCACAAAGTAACCAACCTTCCAACACACAGAAATTAGTAGAGCTTTAAAAGTGAATGACAATTTTAATTTCGGGCTATCAAACATGAAAAGTATGTTAAACATTACCTAAGTTGATATATTTTAAAGCTTACTCCACTTATTAAATATACAGTTCTCATCATAATATATGCTATTTATTGGGAGTCTTTAAATATCTTAAACGGCAGAATTTAAAACCAACGTAGCTACACACATTCATCCTCTGTTTACCTGCAAAATTTTTAAGCATTTGAGGTTAAAACTTGCAGCCTCATGCATTATATGACGTTAGGATTCGCAGTGTTATGTGGCGAGACGTCTAGAGCACTTGTATATATTTACACTATTTTAACGTAACCTTGGTAAATTGCATGTAAATAAAGCACAAACTTTATGTTCCATAGTTAATACGATTTTAGCACAACTTCAGCAACTCTCATCAAAATATACAAGCAAATTAATTAATTTCAATCAGGTGCAATTACTCAGTTTTGAAGCTGTGATCGAGTACGTCATACTGTAAAGGATACATTGCAGCACAAACAGGTTGCTTTTCCCTTCACAGTTCAGTATCTTTGAACCCAAGGCCTCCATGAGTCAATGTAGGCAAGTAACCACAATCCCAATCTTTTGTCCACTTTTTACTTTCTCTACTACGTATAGTAAGTAGGGGAAGTATTGTATTCCACCCAAAAATTCGATACCGAGATTTCACCGGAAATACATGCTTTCAGACCCCCTGAATCCAAAAAAAGCATTTTTAGAAACATGTCCGTGTGTGTCTGTGTGTCTGTCTGTGAACAGCATAACTCAGAAACGAACAGTTGGATAAACACCAAACTTGGTATTTAGGTTCAGTATCTTTCAAGGATGCGACACGAAGGTTTTCAAGAAACTCCCCCCACCCCAGATTATCCTTTACATGGAAGATTTCTCGAAAATTTTAATTTTCTCAAAAATGGCTCCAACGATTTTGATTAAAATATCATATGTTTAAGTTATTTTTATGACAAATAAAATGTATATCTTGAATTTTCTGGGAATGTCTCCAAAAGTATTCTTCATTGTGAACGACTTTTGCATAACTGGTAAACCATAAGAGATAGACAAACGTTTACTACACAAAAAATGTAGATCGCGTTAAAATACACAATTTATGTCATATACATTCTTTTTGTTGAGTGAACCATTTTCGAGATATTGCTTGTTATTCTCTTAAATTTTTCAACACTTATTTTCTCAAATGGGAATTCGTTATTCATTTTTTGTCTTGGATATATAAAGAGTATTAATCTGTGGGAAAGGGAATGGTGCTGCACCTAGAAACCAGCTATTAAGAGATATGTATGTGCTTAAAGGCTAGTGTATTTCCAAATTGCCCTTGTAAATATATATTCCCCTTACATCTACAAGAAAATTAGCAATAAGATAGTCTGCAAATGTTTATCTCGATTAACATGAAGTAGATGGAGAATAAGCGTTTGTAAAAATAGTTTGTACAAGGGTAGAGAAAGTCATGTGAGTGTAACACATCAGATTTTTCTCAAATTCGTTATTCATTTTTTATGTCCTAGACATGCAAAGAGAATGGAATACGCCACATAGCAACCAGCGCTTAAAAGATTTGACTATCGCTTAAAACTTACCATATTCCCCTTGCATCTACAAGAAAATTGGCAATAAGATTGACATCACGATATCTCGATTAACATGAAGCATACGGAGAATAAGCGTTTGTAAAAATAGTTTGTACAAGAGTAGAGAAAGTCATGTGAGTGTAACACATCAGATTTTTTGGCGCTAATCGTTGATTTTTTTCACAATGTAAAAGGTAAATGGAAATGAACTGTTTTGTTTCTTTTTTTTTTAAGTTTTTACGTTTAAGCGCTATCTTCATCCTGCAAAAGTGAAACATCAATGGATAGCATTTTTAGGTGCTATAAAATGTTTTTTTCTCAAGCTTTTCATCTATTTATTTTATGTTCATAACAGATGTCGAAAGTTTTGTGTAGGCCATCCTCAGCTGTTTGTAACATAGCTCACTTTCTTTTAATATTAGTGGCCTGAAAACGTGAGATAAAGGGCTGCATTGAGCGGATGAATCCGGACTTTATCAGCTTCGACCGTTCCTGTCTCAAGAAGCCAAACCATTCAGCCCTCTTTGCCACATTCTCGACATTCCGTTTAAAGATCCAGTGTAGCGTTCCCGTTACCAACCAAACCACACAGCGTTGAAAGCAAAATTCTAGGCGCTGGAGTTCCTCAAGGCATGGCGTGGCCCCCGGTAGGTTGATATGTAGTTCCTGAACACCATCAGAGCTAGGACAAATGTCGTCCTTCTCCGTTCTCAAAGGTGCGGCAACTTCCCCGGCTCTACTGTAAGACGGAACAGTATCGAATGTCCCCCTAGTGGTGTGAAATGAAGCAGTTTTCCGCAAGACACACTACATCCATTATGCATATAGTATACAAGTAAAAACGAAAAGTCGAATAAATACTAAACTTGATATTTAAGTTCAGTATCTTCCAAAGATGCGACACGAGGATTTTCGAGAAAATTTCCCACTACAAACGACACTTTAATAGATCATTTTCGAAAATGTTTATTCTCTCAACATTATTTCTAACGATTTTGATTAAAATGCCAGAAGTTTAAGATATTTAAGTCTTCTTCAAACGGAAAGAATTTTGTATAATGGGTAAACCATAAGAGATAGACGATACCATCCTACACCAAAAAATGCAGATATCTTAAAACGTACAGTTTATTTAAAATAAATGTTTCGTAGCATAAACCTACCTTTCCGAGATGCCCGTTATTATTAGTTTGTATTTTTCAACACTTACCATTTTTAAAGTGCTACAGTTATTCAGCTGTTTCTTGCAATGGCATGGAAAAGGTATGGAATTTCAGGGCCAACATTTAGCGACGGGCTTTTAAACATTGTCTGTACTTATCCTCTTTGTACCTATAGCAAAATGTGTAATAATACTATTTATGCAAACATTTATCACAGTTAACTTGAGGTAGATACAAGAATAAGCTTTTACAGCAATAGCTTGTAGAGGCTATGCAAAAGTAAAGATGGATAGAGAAGGTCGTGTGAATGTAATACATTTTATGAAACATTTTCGACGCAGACATGGAGCGTTGTAACTGTCATTCCGGTTGCTGCTTATAACATTAAAAGAGTAGGAGGGGAAAACAAAACACAAAGGGGTGAACCTGCGTATGACAGCCTCCACTTTAAAGTGATTGATTAATCGTGTAATCACGAGTCACGTTTTACTCACTTGTGTCGTAAATATTTGCATGTTTTCCCTTACATTCCTATGCACAAAAACCGAAGCTATGTGGATAGTAGAGGCTTGTAAAAAGTTATGTCTTTAATTTCCTACTTTCATCACAAATCCGATATCGAGTTTTCACTGAAAATAATAGGCAAGTTATCATGCGCGCGACCGCTTCTACGATTTTCAGTTCTTATGTGAATCCGATAGCCACATTGAACAGATATCGGGAAATTCACGTGGCTTATCACGTCAATAGTTACCGATACACTTCTTTGGAATAATGCATACAAAATGTTTAAAAAAACATTGATTTTTCATTTATGGATTAATATTTTCAGTTGAATATTCGCGTTTTAATCTCTGAGATAAATTAAGATATTTAAAGTGTTACATTCATATGACTTTCGCTATCCGTTGTCAGTTATTACTACCTATAGGGGATAGAGAAAGGACTGTATTAAACCCAAAAGTTCAAAATCTAGATTTCAACTGAAATACACGTTTTGAGGTCCGTGTGTGTCAGAGTGGGACAGAGGGAGAGATATAAAGAGCGAAGATCTTAATTCAAAAGCGAAAAGTCGAATAAGTACCAAAACTGATATTCAAGTTCAGTAATTCCAAGAATGCTACACGAAGCTCACTGCTGTGTACGGCGGCATTTGGATGCAGTTAAATGCGGTAACTCGTAAGTGTATTTACCGGCAGGTAAAGGAGCCTGTATCACGTAGTTAAAAGAAGACACATCCGAAAAGTGCAATTCGAGAATTTTAGTAAACCGCACTTCTCCCCAGATACCCGGAGATAGTTATTTCAAGACACATGTTTATTAAGCTGTTTGCTTTGATGGCCACTTTCGCCTCTAAAATAAAAAAACAATTTTTTATTATCCTGCGTACAGACTGAATCACCCGATCTTAATGATCACTAACATTTTATATTGATGGTTTTCAGAAATTGATTAGAAGATAATAAGGTTACTCGGAGTTCAAGTTTAAACTAAAAACATAGCACCTTACATTAAAAGTTGTACCACATTTCAAGCCGCTTTTAAAAACGTTTGCTGTATGTTACTCATTAGTACACTACTGAAGACTCCCACTGAGCGTATAAATCTAATTTAAATTCAGGGGAAATAAAATCCATGACAACTTGCTCTATGTAGTTAACATTGTTAAAACATTCAAATGAGGCTAATCGAAGAAGGCAGCATTATTCAGTCGTCCTCCGTGGACTAGTGGTACCGTGCTAACCTCTAGTTCCCAAGGTTGTGGGTTCAAACCCGGCGGAGGGCGATGGATTTTTTCGGGCGTAAAAATCGTTAGCATGGCTTCCTTCGGAAGGCAAGTAAAGCTGTGGTCCCGTGTCGTAGATTTACGGCACGTAAAAGAACCTCAAGCCTGATAAAGAGGCCTCTGAGCAAAATTACCTGTCTTTCACGCCCAAATTAGAATGGGACGCTAAGGACCACAGTAGTTCAAGAGCGTACATAAATAAAACTCAATTTAATTTTAAGCATTATTCAATTAAATATCCGGGTAAAAACCGGTTTAACACGTAGGTAGGCTTGCAACTATAAGTATAATGCCCTGAGCTATGAGCTAGCAATGATGTGGATAGCGATTGTTTCAATGTCGGGTCGTGAAAGTGCTGGTGTGAAACTATTAGTTTAGCCATAATTTTGTAAATTAATTTTTGTAGGTACTTTTTTACGCTCGTGATTTTTTGGAAGAATATCACTCTGCGATTCATAAATAAATAAAAATGTCTAAGGTTTCATCGGGTTAAAATTAAGTGCAGGAAAATAATCTGACATCACCTGGCCTGAATCAACGAATTCCGAATCTACATAACTGTTTTGTACCATCAGTCAGCACGATCCAGAACTGCTCTTGATGGGACTCCCCTACAAAGAGGCATTTTGCATCATCCCGGTTTTAAGGTTACTCATATTTTAAGTGATTTAGCTTTCCAAAGTCTCTTTTCAAGCGACTTTACTGTTGGTTAGATGAAGACTAGTTGCGGAGGAGGATTTCGTTACGAATCACGTAGGAAGCCCATTTTACCTACTACTGAACTTGTTGAAGCGAAGGAAAAGTGGGCGACCAAATCCGGGACGGCGGGCTCGGACGCAGACGGGGTCCCTAGCGTCTCCAGATGTGAAATCCCTACGCCACTACGGGACCACCCACACAAACCTCCCTCCCCGAGGAGAGGTCTTGCTGGAAGTTCGTCACACAGTTACTCAAAGCAAATTCCACCGTCAGACCCTTCGCTACGCCGTCCAATCACCTGTGCTCCGATTCTGAAACACGACAAGAGAATGAATTGAAAGAAATGGGACACAGGAAAACCACCTCGGAATTCGCCTACCGACCTGGGAAAACCCAAAGTCAGAGTGGTCGATCCAACGGGAGTCGAACCGGAGACCGCTCGAATGCGAAGTCATAACATTCTATTACTTCTGGTTAGACGAATAAATGTGTTAAAACATCAGTATAGGGGAAATTAATTTTTTGCAAAGAATGGACGTTTTCACCTGAGATTGTAAGCTTCGACTCCCGAGATATGAATATACGGGGGCGGCTGATTCATCCTGTATAGTCCCCGTTCCCATTTCCTTTGAAGTACGAATCTGAATGAAATGTTACTCAGAACTTTCCTCATTCTGGAGGCTTGAACGCTAGAAAAAAACTCAAACATCTAAGGGATAATTACAACTGCTGTTTTATAACTCCCTGAAATCATTCTACTCATCTCCACGAAGATGTTCAGCATAAAACATTAATAGCTTAAAGGGGGTGAGTTAGCACATAAAGCGCTTTTAATAATTTATAACATCCGTGTAAACTTCCTACTAAAGCTTACTCTCAGGGTCTATACTAAGTACCCCGTAGGGATAGTAATAGATGCGCATATTTAATGGCCTTAAAGCTATCAGAAATGGGACAGGCATATTCTCGAAACTTGCATACTTTCCTTGCGATTTGTAAATTTAGTATTAAAACAATAAGCGATTAGGTAATACATTAATACCTATCAAACTCTACAGATGAAAGACCGAAAACATAATGTGTAATAATTGCATGCGGAACATCCATTAGCGTCGCTTTGTCCGTCTGTCCGTACGCAAATAAAAACTCGCCAAATACGGAGTTATATTCTACATATATATAACTTCTGCCGTTATATTATAAAGATAGAAAAAGTGTGTGTGGGGGGGGGATAATCTCAAAACAACTTAAATGCTCAAATAATTTGTATAATTTTTTTCACCTTTTCTTTGTGGCGGACATGGGCTGTAAAATACAAATTTCACTTCATTAATTACTGAGTGACTAAAATAGATTTACAAAGCCTGTGCACCAGAATATGAACACATTGGAGTTATAAAAGAACCTACTTCTAAGAAGGCTTTGACCCTTCGTTAATAATACCATAGAGTAGAAAATAGTCTTTGCTACTCCAAGGAAAATTTAGGTAAAATGAGACAAATGTCGCGGATATTTCCTTCCAAGAAAATAATACACAGGATGTCTCATCTAACTCTGCGACCTCAAATATTTTCGAAATGAATCAAAATGAGAAAAATCTTGTTGCGCAGGAATACCCACCTCAGGGGCTCGCACAATGGGAATGTATGTACAATCCATAAAAGTAAACAAATATCACTTTCAATACAAAGTTACGTTTTTAAATGGAACATGTATGTTGTATCTAGCGAACTAAAAACTACAGGTAAAATTAGTGATAACTAAAGATGAAATACACGATGACTCGACAGGGACATAGGTGGACATACAGTAAACAACTAAGGGCAGTGCTCCCAAAGGAAGTGCAACCAGAAGTTACAAATATCCAAGGATATAACAATAATAGAAGAGGTGTCCGAAACAATAAAAAAGAACCTCCAGGACCTTGCCCGCAGAGGATACAGAATAACTGGCAAAACATTCTATAGAAAAATAAGGACCATTTAACAACTTGTAACATGACGAAGAATACAAAATCTTCATACGATGGCATAGTATATTTTACATTGCACCTTTAAAGTCCTGCAACGTTGAAGAAGCTTCTCGCAGTTAAAAAGCGTTTAAGTGATCGTCGACGCCGACGTTTGACATTCGATAACTTAAGACTATCTATACAGGGTGAATCACCTAAAACTTGCACCGCAAATATTTCGGAAATGGAAAATACTATAGATGTGCAGTTTTCACAGCATTGATTGGTAGTCAGGGGCTCATACATTTAGCCTATAAACAGATTTTAATAATACTGACAAAGTGTATTTTTGAGCAAACATACAATTTTTAAATGGAACAATGCCTCGTTACATCAACAGAATAAAGGTAGGATAAATTAGAATGTCGATGGTCTTTGTTGCAGAATTCTAGTGCAAGTGGTTTAGAGAAATCGTATTTTGAAAAGTTTCCACCCCGACAATTGTTTGTCCCATTGAACCTGCTTAGTTGCTAGTACGATGTTGTTATGTTTGTTTGTATTGCGTTTTCTGTACATTGATTGCATTGCGACTTTCTGGTCAGTTAGTGACAGTTCAAGCAGTAAGTCGTGAGTGGAAGATAGGGTTTACTAACGCGGAAAAAACCGGCATGCTCATGGTGTATGGAGAGTGTAGGAAGAATGCAGTTCGTTCCCGTACGGTGTATGCAGAAACGTATCCCAATAGACGTCAACCATCTCGGCAATTATTGTTTATCAACCTCTTAAACCAATTACGTGAAAGTGGTACTGTAACACCTAGAAAACGTAACAGAAACAAACATGTGACTGAGAAGAGGCAGAAATTAATGTTTTGGCTGCCGTTGCAGTAGATCCACAAATTAGTTTCCACACAATCGCACGTGGAAGTGGCATAAGTCAGGCAAGTGTACTGCGCATTCTCATCGGCATAGGTTCCATCTCTATCACATCTCTCTCTATCAAGAGCTGCATGGAAACGATTTTGAGAATCGTGTTAACTTTTTACATGGGCATTAAGACATGATACTCCAGATTCGTCATGTATCTTGCTTAGTGATGTGGCAACATTTACTAATCATGGCCAGGTAAACCGCAGAAACATGCACTATTGGTCTGTTGCCAATCCCCGTTGGCTTCGTCAGGTGGGACGTCAGCGTCCATGGAGTTTAAACGTGTAGTGTGGGACAGTGAACCATCAGCTCATAGGCCCTTTGTTCATAGAAATAACAACGAACTCGCACAATTATCGCAGCCTCCTGACAGACCATCTGCCACAGATACTAGAAGACGTTGCTTTGCAGACTAGGAGGAACCTGTGGTACCACATGATGGCTGTCCAGCCCATAGTGCATGAAGCACTACAGCTCATCTAAATGGATTGTTTCCAAATCGTTGGATTGGACGAAGAGGATCTGTACCTTGGCCGGCCCGTTCACCGGATTTGACCCCTTTAGTGTTTTTTCTGTGGGGAAGGCTGAAAGACACTGTCTACAAAGACGTACCAACTACACCAGACGATATGAAACCTCATATTACTGCTGCCTGCTCTGAAATTTCCGCTGAAATGCTAGAGTGTGTGCAGTAGTCTTTCCATAGCAGACTGGAAAGACTGTATTGAAGCTGCCGGTGGTCATTTTGAACACAACCTTTGAAGGGCTATGTTTTCTTTACTTGTAAGAATCCACAGAAGCATTGTAATTCCCTTTTGTTTGTCTTTAGTTTGTGCTACCACAGGTGGTACAAGTGTCGGTGCGTAAAAGTTTCAAAATAAGATTTCTCGTAAACCACTTGCACTAGAATTTTGCAACAAACTCCACTGACATTCTAATTTACCCTACCTTTGTTCTATTGATGTAACTAGGCATTGTTTCGTTTAAAAATTGTATGTTTGCTCAAAAAATACACTTTCTCAGTATCATTAAAATATATTTATAGGCTAAATGTATGATCCCCTGACTACCAATCAGTGCTGTGAAAACTGCACATCAATAGCACTTTTCATTTCCGAAATATTTGCGGTGCAAGTTTTAGGCGATTCACCTTGTAGAAGTGCAGTGCAGTTCAGCTTCTAATGGCTCTGAAGCTATGGATGAATCATAAAGGCAAGTTTCTTCTTCTAACTACTAATGTTTCAACATATCCCTCATATTTGTATACTGGCATCTGCTATACCTTAATGTAGTGTTGTATTTCTCATTTTCAGACTGTACGCTTCGCGTGTATGTCGGAAGTCAACACAGACACTGGGCACACAGCTGTATAACGTCTATGCACACGCAACCTGAAGACAAAGCGCACAAACCCCTCATCTTTAGTGATGAGTACCTGGTTTCACTTTTCTAAACCGCATACCTTCTGAATTACTCAAGACTTTCAAACGATGGCAAGATATTGTTTCTGACGTTATGCAAGTGTGTGGTACTGTGCTCAGAGCAAGGGTTGCTTGCAATATCCCTGAAGTCTGCTGTAAGCAAACCAATATCAGTACTGCACGTCCTACTGTCCAGTGTACTAGTGTCTATGTCAAGCAGGGAAACACTATATAGAATGTACTGTAACGTTTTTACGTAAGTTTCGGATATTACTATCCTTCGTATTGATGCATTGAACCCTGGTTTTGGCGTGTTATGTTTGATTTCGTCTTGTCGATATGTTGGTCTTCAGTAATAAAAAAACTGGGCATTATTTTAATTTTAAGGCGAATGTCACAAAAACGCAATCACAATGCATTTCACTCCTTTGTAACCCCTGAAAGTTTGTCGGCTGAATTATGTAGCACATGTATGAGATTTTAAATGAATAAATGGAGAAAATAACAGAATTTTCCGATTCATTTAAAATCAAATACTTCCTGAACTGTTGCCAACTGCTGATTCAGGGCATTAACAGATATACACAATTCAGCTTTCACACAGAATAAAATAAGGCTTATGAAATATTTCCTTAAATTTGTGATCTTAAACAAATATTTTGATCCAAGAGTGGCGAAAACGCCTTCCTTCCGTGAGCCACCAAATATGCAACACGCACTGCGTCACTCAGCAGTATGTGAAAAGCTAATGGAATGGGGCAGAGTAAGGGAGCGGCGCCTGCGAGTCAAAAAGACCCGCGAGTCCCGTTTTCGCAACCTCTGTTTTGATCCATTAGTCCAGTGGTGGCGAAAACGCGACTCGCGAGGCAGTGTGACTCGCAGACGCAACTCCTTTTCTAGCGTCTATTCATTTGCTTTCCATGTACTGCTGAGTGGTGTAGTGCGTATTGCACATTTGATGGCTCGAGAGAGAGAAACGCATTTTCGCCATCCTTGCATTAGTCCACAATACTTTGCATACAGAGATCCTGAAGGTAAAACATCTTCAGTTGCCATGCGCTGATTTGCAGTCTCGGTTGTGAAAGAGAGATCGCTGACGCCTTTCAGGAAGTTAACTAACCTGTCCTTGAAGCGAGACTTAATTCGCTTTAATGAATGACAAATGTCTAAATGATTTGCACACAGACGTTTTGTACATTTATTTTAAATCGTAATGTACATATCTGCTAATTAAAAAGAATTAGCAAAGTTATTCCGAGGTAATTTAGTAAATTTTTAAAGAGACTAAGTATATATTTATTTATTTATTTCCATTCTTGACAACTGCTAATGATTTTGACTCAATTAACAGGGAGAAATCGATCTAACACGTTTTCAAACTTCTGTGAAGCTTTGCTATCACAGAGTACTGTCATATGGATAGGTGAATTTGTAATGCCTAGAGAAGGTCAAGTTATGTTCATCATATTTTTATTTTATCATCCTGTCTATTGCATCTATTCTAGGTATTTTAGCTCCCTTTTCCGAGGCTAAACTAAGGGCTGAAAAGCAAATTCTCTGAGGTATGGCTAATGTGATATTCTTTCAAAATGATGCGGTTTACCTGCTGGAAGTTCCCTGAGGGAACGATTTGTGTGAGGTTCAAAGATATGATACTCTGCTTCCGCCCATCTAAGCAACTACATGACCTAGTTTTCCATATTTATCGCCTTTAGCAAATAAATGTTTCATAGCACGTCCAGTTCCACATACAGTTACTTACAACTTCTTTCTTAGTAAGATGTATATGCTTAAAACATACAACCGAAATTATGTGGTTCTGTAGACGTCAAAGATTAATGTTAAATAACCCTTGGAGCTTTCTAAATTCCGGTAAAGAGAATATTGTTTATTAAACATTTTATATCCCCATTTTGTGAGGGATCTAAAATATTTGTAACCTGAATCTATACCTATACATATAAAACACTGTAACCAAACTTTTTTGAAGTTTTCGATTTTGAATAAATACTGGTCTTAACGCGTACAAAACAAAACTTCCATTTAAATGTGTATGTATGAGAGAGACGGGGTGGGGGAGGGACGGAGATAGACGTTCTCACTCATTTCCAGCCG
The DNA here is from genome assembly GCA_030765065.1 of Deroplatys truncata. NCBI lineage: Eukaryota > Metazoa > Arthropoda > Insecta > Mantodea > Mantidae > Deroplatys > Deroplatys truncata. The sequence goes on along the minus strand of CM060975.1, from coordinate 249,639,281 downwards.
ATTGTTATGAAACTGAAATATAACATGACCTAGCTCATACCTAGAAAATAGTTCATATGGTATCTTAATTGCTTTCCCCAAAGGAGATTCTAATTAGTCACGAAGTATCATAGTCATACTACTTTCTCTATCATTTACACTCTTTCACACAATCCCTTACATGTTATAGCACTCGCATAAAAAGTGATTCCTCTATTCACGTTATGTTATGATAAATGCTTGTCCATAAATAAAATTAAACAGTACGAACTTGGTTATCTCGTAAGAAAAAGAAATTTGCTCGAATATGTATCAGCTTCTAGTTACTAATGAACCCATGCTGCAAAAAGAAGAATCGCGTAAGATATTATATAAATTGAGCACGACAGCCAGCTGGGAAAATTTAAAGGTGTAATAACAAACATTTCGAAAACGGACAATTTTTACGTACATTGTATATCTGAATCAGCTCTAAAGTTATCCTCAATACCTTTATCTGTGTCTTATGGTTTTACAAAATTATACATCAATTCAGAATGTAGAAAGAGGACTTCACAGGTTTTTCACAGACAATTCAAGATGCTCATTTTATTGTTCATACAAATGATTTAAAACGTATGTTATTACTTGTATCACCTTTGTTAGAACTATTTTTGAGAAAATAAAAATTACATGTAAATAGCGGTCTGGGTGGGGAATTTTCTTTAAATGTTTCGTCTGACATGCTTAAACAGTGTGACTCAAATATACGATTTGGTATCTATCCGACCTTTGTTGTTAAGTTATGCGGTTCTCTCTCCGCCATCCCTATCTCTCTCTCTCTCTATCCCTCTCTCTCTCTCTCTCTCATACTCACGCGCGCACAGGTCCTTTTTAATTGATTTGTTAGTGATTCATGGGCCTCAAAACGTGTACTTCTGGTAAAATTTCGATATTGAACTTTTGGGTGGGATATAGTATTTCCTCCATCACTATAGCAAGTGGCAGAGAAGCTAAAAGTGCAAATGTCTCGCTTATTTGTTTCTCGTTTTCTAAACCACGTAACATAAAAATATTTCTATTAGGTTTTGTTATTTATAAAATTTAATTAGTTCAAGTACGTCATGTGACAAAAAAAGTTTGAAAGTTTGCAATTTTTCCCCATCGAGGAGCTTGTAATCAAGGCTATACATTTGAATGCTGTTTCCGAATGTTTTATGTAGGTATGCACTTGTTTGATCATAGGTAAATTATCTTGAATATCGTAGAGTGGATAGAAGGATATGTGAATTTGTCACGGGTGTAGTAAGTCTTATGTGTGTTCGCATCAAATTGCTTTACTTCCTACGCCATTACCAGCCATTCCTTTTGGGGAAGATAATTAAGATATACAGCATATTTTCTAAACAGGACCTAATGTTTGCCATATGTGTATATCAAGCCCCATAGCAAGCGGATCAACCATTCTTGAATTAAGGTAATATACACAAACATACTATATACAAAAGCAAAAGTTTAAGAACAGTGCTTTCGTCTTCAAATTAGAATATCTTACATATTAATGTCGATAATAATTCATCCAAAACAGAGAATTACCAGAAACATTTTGACTGTGGTTTTATTATAAACACACAATTTAATCTATGCTCAAATGTTTTAGAAGTTTGATTTTAGATTTTCCATGTTTAGCTTTCCTTTAACGTGTATATGTAAAAGAAAACAGGCACGTAAAACAGCTTTGCCCCTGAATCACAGTTCAATGCATTACTGTTTGTCCCACTCTCCATTCACAGAAACCCTATAACAATTATACTATCTACAAATATAAACGCGGCAATTATATTGAATGTTCATTTTAAAATGAGTGACATCATTGTTTTGAAACAATTTTTTAAGCGAGGATCAGCTCTAAGGGGAAGGACGTAACGCAGTATGCGTAGGCGGAGAAGTTGCCTAGCCAGCATGGCGTTCAATCCAAAGAGTACTAATGCGGTAATGACAATTATAAAAGCAGACCAAATAACGTGTCTCGTAACGTCACGCGCAAAAGTGTAAAGTAAAATAAACAATTAAACATAATCCTACCAACACCCATTCACAGATAATCTTTCCATTTACACTTATGGAACGGAGCCCCAACATATACTGTTGACAAATTCATGTTCTCTTACGCTAGCTATGATAATAAGTACCCGCTTACATGTGCCTTCAATACCGACCAAACAAAACACAGCGAAAAGGGTTTTATTAGGGCACATTACGTACCGACCGCCGCACAGACTGTTGTTAGGTTCTCACGTTCAGAGTGAACGTCTTCCTTGCTAGGGTGTCATCCTCCGTGGTGTAGTGGTTACCATGCTATCCTCTAGTTCCCGAGGTCACAGGTTCAAACCCGGCGGAGGACGATGGATTTTTTCGGGCGTAAAAATCCTTAGCATTGCTTCCTTTGGAAGGGAAGTAAAGCAGGTGGTCCCGTGTCGTAGATTTATGGCACGTAAAAGAATCTCAAGCCTGATAAAGAGGCCTCTGAGCAAAATTACCAGTCTTTCACGCCCAGTATATAATGGGATGCTAAGGACCACAGCAGTTAAAGAGCATCCATAAATAAAACTCGATTCTTGCTTGCTAGGCAACTTCTCCAACACGCGACTCATACGTCTCTGCAGAAATACTAGGTGGATTGAATCCTAGGCTCAGCGGCTTGACAAGTGACATAATACAGTATGCCGTTGCACACTTTGAAGTAAATCCCTGGTATAAGCGTATCGTCTCAAATCGCGCGGAAAGCATTCAGCATGAAGCTAATATGATCGCCACGGCCTTCCGGTGGCTGATTGCAGAAGTATTAGCAGCGAAAGTGTTAATATTGAGTAGTTGATATCTGCAGTAAGCACTAAGAAATGGAGAATCTGCTAGGACAAGAATAGGAGTGATACAGGATGTTTTTCTACATTACTGACCTTTGTCGATCGCTGGGGAAGACTCTGCTCCAGGATCGAGCTCTACTGTCGTAGCGCCAAAGATCGGTGTATACCTTCAGTTTGGTAGTGTTGGCAGTCTTGATCTGACGACCCCCAAACAACCACCAGCTACGTGCAGTGCTGTCGTACCACAATGCTGACCCCAGACGTGCTCCGGGACTTCCTGGTTCCCGACTGTCGTTACCCACCTGCTGTACCGGCCACTGCTCCCACTGCCACTCTGTAACAAACACAGCAACTAACTCAAATAACGTTCACATAGTGTATCATACAAATATCATCGCCGTAGGCTTGGGTACCTAAAATCACTTATGAACGATCTGCAAAATGAAGTTAAACTTCTGAAAATGTGGGTTAACACCTATAAAAATATTACATACACATGACCTTCTCTATTCACTATTGTTTATTTTTATTTCTTATCTACAAACAATTCCTACTAAATCTTACTTTTCCGTCTACTTCATGTTTATTGAGATAATTGTTTGTAGAAATCGTTTTATTGCAGGGACAAGGAGTGATACAGGAGGATGCAGCGGCAGTCCAATCTTTAAAAAGTGAGTCGCTATATGCAACCGCTGCTGCTTCGACTGTTGGGATCAGCCCGCACAGTGACCAGAAAATTGCCAAGATAAAAACCAACAGAGAAACACCATCATCAACGGCCTCACCAGCTCCTACAATGAATTCCAGGACTAGGATTACCGTGAGGAGGACTTCGACTACTACAAAACCAAACCAACAAACAACTTTTTAAACAGACATGATTTGCATCTGGAATAATCAAACCGATCAAAAATAACTCTTACCAGAAGATTACCACAGCAACGGACAAAACCAATCATCTGCATTTCTCCGAGACAATATCTGATTCTCCTAGACAAGCCTATCCAGGTCACCCCGAAAATTCAAGAAATTAATTAGATATTCAAAGAAAATCACACGCATCCCCATTAAGAAACACCAAATAAACTCCAACAGATCTCCAAATCCTACAATACCTAAACATATAACACATGTTACATCTGACAAACAAAACATCCAGCAGAAGGTCTCACATACCAGTGATAACTAAATCATAGATTCACTAAAGGCAAACCCCGCGTTATGTGGTATCAAAAAAAATACGTCCGTATCTCCGGTAGAAGTGATGTTGAATACCGGCATGAAACGTCTTCAAACAGCAATCCTGGGAAGTAAAGAGGAAAGGATGCATTACAAGGGTGGCGAAAATGCCTTTCCCTCTCAAGTCATCAAATATGCAACACGCACTACACCACTCAGCAGCACATGGAAAACAAATGGATAGACGGCTAGAAAAGGAGTTGCGCCTGCGAGTCACACTGCCTCGCGAGTCGCGTTTTCGCCAGCACTGCATTACAACATTCTAAACCTCCAAAACTTCCCTGGGAGGAGTCAAACGAAAACTCTTTGCTAACGATCATCACTCCCCTCCATTTCCATGCTATCTCGAGAAACGAAAGAATGATGACCAAGCATTTACAAAAACAAAGGATTTGAAAATTAAAACCAAGAAAAATTGATATATTGAATATAGGTAATGCCACAAAAATTATATGGTATAAATTGTGTGTTTTATTGAGATCTGCATGTTTCGTGTAGTAATATTTTATCTGTCTCTTATGGTAAGCTAATTTTACAAAGTACACAAATTCCATTCAGAATGAAAACTTCATAGGCTACTTGCGAAAATTTTAGATATGCATTTTGTTAATCATGCAAGTATCTTAAAAATAGAGCATTTTAATGAAAATCGTTAGTCATTTTGAAGAAAATCACAAGCAACGAAACATTTTCCATGAAAGAGTAGTTTACAATGGGCGAATTTCGTTGAAAATTTTCGTGCCGCAATTTTTGGAAGATGTTGAACTTAAATACCAAGTTTTGCATTCATCCGACATTTTGTTTTGAAGTTAAGTTATTCACAGATCCCCCAACAACCACTCACGGATCTTTTTATAAAATTACTAAATTCAGGTATCTGAAATACTGAATTTTCGGTGAAACGTCATTTTAGGTAGAACACATATCTCTCTTCTACCATATGTATGTAGTGGAGAAAGTAAAAATCTAGTGTGTAGTAATCATCCGACTTTCTTTGCCAGTTGTCATTTTCAAAACTGTTCTCTAAATTATTCATTAAAATAAGGATTGCCAACCTCTGTTCTGCATGCACTGCTAATGGGCTCTAAGACTGTTATATAAAATTAACAAATATTGAATAAAATTAAAGAATAATTAATAAAAGCTGCCATTAAAATAAAAAGAAAGAAATAAAAACAAGCTAGAAAGTACATTCTAAACGGAAAGTTTAGAAAGGTGCCAAGTTGTAGTTCTTCTGAGCTACACTTATGCTAAATACCATTAATCTATGGAATAGATAATAAATCTAAGGGGTCTCACCTAGAAGTTGTTTCTAAAGGGGTTGTGCGTCAATGTGACAGGAAACGTCTGAAATAAACGTTTATTTTTATTTTTTCCGTTGCTTACCCATGGTAGGTGGAGGAAAAACTGCATTTCATTGAAAAATTCGATATCGAGATTTCATTGGAAATACAGGGTTTACGATCCCTTGATCCTTACGATCTGCGAGTGGCGTAAATTAAAAACGAAAACTTGGATAAGCACGAGTAAGTTTAATTATTATTATCAGCATGCTGCAAAGATGCATGGTGAAGATTTTTACAAAATCTTTCACCCCAAATAGGCGCTTACATGGAATTTTTTTTTTTAAGATTTTGGTTAAAATATCGCATGTTGGAGATATCGGCGTGACAGAAAATACATATTGTGCGTTTTCTAAATAGCCTGTGAAGTCCTGTTCCTTCTGAATCTATGTCAATCCACGAATGGGCAGGCCATAAGCCAAACAGAGCTCAATCAAGGCTTTTCTCCTCCAACAGGCAGTATTTCACAGCATGCAAAGCGATGAATAGCGGATGACATACACCGAAACAAGTGACGATGATCCAGGGACACACTGCATAGATGGCATACACTAAAATAAGTGACGATGATTCAGGGATACACTGCACAATAAGCACGTTTGTTGTCTCCAACATTCCAGACTCAATCCAAGCGCCCTTTGGGTGCTAACATTCGGGTCCTGCAGGATACGATAGAGTAACAAGAAGCCGGCTGCTTATCTGCAGCCATTAATTCCGGTCGTTGGCCCCCGGCAGTAAACGTAGTTGACTATCCCTCGGAAACCCGCCATATAGCTTCCTGAATTATGGAAACTGCCGTTCCAAGCGACACGTTTACGTCCTAGAGACGACCCCGGCATGAGGTCGTTTATTTCATCCTCCTTGGCCTAACACTGCGATCGGCAGTAAATATCAGGGATCGTTGATGACGATGTCGAGGATTCGTGTACATGTCATGATAGGGCAAGGATCCCTGCACTTTGCTGTTGAGAAAAATGAAGTACAATGAAACAATAGACACAATATGTATTGTTTTTTATACAAGATATTTGATGACTACGATGACTAACCTATTAAGGAACCACCCCAAATCAGATTTCGTTTCGTTACAGATGTTTTCAGTAGTGCGTCCTTAGACAGTTCCTTGAAACTCGTTTAAAAAAAATTAAGCTGCAGATACATCACAGGCGTTACCTGTAGGAAATAAGAGAGAAAGTTGAATCAGGCTTGAATAAAACATATCATGTGGTACAGTAACAAAACGTTCTCCATTATAAATTCCCAGATACACCTTATATACTGCAGTATTCTTAGAACCTTATTCTTTATCCACGTTACGTTATTCACTACACATTTTGTCTAGGGATGATTTCAAAGTAAGTTTAAAGTGCTTAAAGAAGGATATTTTTACGTTATTGTTATTTGGCCCACGTATAGAACCAATTTGAAGAAGGTGGTTTGTTACGTTATTTGCAACACGCTTTGGGCGTCAATTTGAAGTAGTTTGTATTGAAGGAGTTGTATTATATTTCAACTGTTGGGAGCCGAACTTGAAGTTTGTTTGCAACCGCACGTATGGTATCCCGTTTCCGGTAGCCTTTGCCCCAATTTTTAAAAATATTAACTTTGTAATTTGACTGTTTCTTTAAGTATTAAATATTTATGTTTGCCTCGACTACGTCAGTATTATTGTTAGAGACATGGATGTCTTGGCAGGGTTGTGGTGCGACAAGAACGTAGGCTTACACAGATTATAATTTTACTTCACTTCTTTTATTAATGCTTGATACGATTTAAATAACACTTCACTAATATAGAGAGGGAGCTGTGAGATGTTTTTATTAAATACTTGCACTTTTTAATACGTAAACTATTTTCGTCTCACACGAATACGTATTATACTTCTCGAGGACATGTCTCGCGTCCGGTTAGGAACACTGTTTACAGGCAACTGAACTGATTTCAACCACCTAAACTTGTAAATTTCTGTATTTCAAGTATTTGATTGGCTAATCCTACTCCAATAGAATACCTTCATTTAACTAAAGCTTTTTCCGGTTGTTGATTGGCTATTTTTATAAACTGTCATTAAAATTACATTATTGCGTACAAGAATCACAAGTAACATTTAAACTTACTAATTTATTATTGCCTCAAAGTTACCTCATTGTTAGCAACTTTTAACCTATTATTCTCACAGCTCCTACATTGTTAAATATATTCACATAACATTATTGCACATGGATACAATAATACAAACATATGCAATGACTGTTACATACATTTTTATACATCGTTACATACACATATTGCTTTAAGGCGGGCTGTTATTGAATTATATATATATATATATATATATATTATACAATTAGACTGAAATCATTTTAGTGTTAAAAATACTGCCTCATGCTTAACAACTTGCGAAAACAATGCTCTAATGTTTATCGAAGCATGAAGGAATCCAGCGGTCATTGTAGTGACCTCGAAGAAAAAGAAACAATAATCGTAGCTTTAAAATATCTTTCGTCAGCTGACGGCCTTACCTTTGAAACAAAAGTATGGAATATTTCGAAAATTGCTAACGCTATGGAAAAAAATATTGGACACAAATTGTATATTTTAATCAGGTTTTTTTCTGGAGTAAGTTTCTGTCTCTCTCTCTTGCGGTTTCTTACTTAATACACAAAATTATAAAAAAACTAAATCAAGATTAAAAATAATGGAATCGTGAAAATTAAAAATATGTGTTTTATTAGTCATGGAAATGTATTAAACATATGTGTAATTAAAATTGCCAGGGCCACTTTTGACAAAACGAATTATAACGAAAAAAAAATTTTCATATAAAGTGTAGCTTGGGGATACTTAAACATGTCGACAGCTGTTCGTTTGGGAACTATGCTGCGCTCTCGCTCTCTTTCACATGCTAAACCCAACACACATGCACACACGCGCGCGCCTTCTTTTTTCTGAAATCGTTTCTTGGGCGGTGCAATGTTCTCCAAAAGGCGCATTTCCAGAGGAATCTTGGTACTGAATTTTTGCGTAGAATATAATACTACCTGTAAAAAGTGAAAATTCGTTGTCACAATCGGAATCGAGCACAAATTTTCTTCATAAAAGTACAGTATCTCTAATAAATTAGACTGTAGAGTAGATTTACCGGTAAGCACCACTCAGGTGAGAAACTTTAATGCCGTACATCTCGCCGAGATAGAACATCGAAGATCTGTGGTTTAAATCCCGCCCGCTTTTCAAATCGGATTTAAAGTTTCCGACTTAGTACCTACACACGCTTAGCGTGAAATAAAAATATCTGCAAATACTCTTTAGCTCTGTCGATATCCTGCTTCAGTAGATTCAAACGCTATGCTGTTTGCAGATTTATAAATGACTAGGTTAAGGAATATGGTTATATCAAGATTTACTAATTGATGCTTGTGCTATAACTTCAGAAAGCAATGCATTGCTAGACAGCAACTTTCTACTCGAGCAATATGCCTCTTTATGGTTGAGAACTATGTTTGCAGATAAAACCGTCCTCTCCCCTCAGTCATTAGCCAATGTCCAGCTCGCTGGAGTTTAAGCATACAAGTTAAACAACAATAAGACTGGGTTTTTAATGAGCATCAGTGAAAAACGTAGATTTTCTGGGTGAATACGAATATATTCTTTAAACTGTTTGCGTTTCTACTCAATCCTTGAGTTTTGGAGTCAGATATTATAAAAATATGTATACTGAGTACGGAAAAACAATGTGCAGAAAATTGTAGAGTAGATATGCAATTGCAAAGTAAGCATTTTAAGGATAGGATCAAAGGATCGTAGATCAGTATAATAACAGGAACGCTGCATGAATATAATTGAAATCTGGCTTTATGAAACATTTTCATTTACCACTCAAAAACAAATATAAACCACACGATAAGTGTACGTACTCAACTAATATTACATGCGTGCACTTACTGTACAACACGTCTTAAAAATGCTGAATACACAAAATCAAATGTTTGTACATACTGCAATAATAGTGTTTAAACATGCTTCTGCGAACCCTTGTTCCTATCCTCAAAATACATTTTTCAACTGCCGTTCTATTCTAAAATTCTCTGCACATTGTTTTTCTGCATTCAGTATATCATAAAAGAGAAATGTAGATTTCTAGCAAGGACATTTTTAGGTACTCAATATGTTATTGGTGCTCAAAATTGTAATAAAATTTACTGAAACATTTTCATGAATTTAAAGATGTATTTTTTATTAGATTAAAGTTTTAAACCTACGCAACTAGACACTATTCTGAAAATGTTTTGTTAACATTTTCTTCAATCCTGCATAAATAAAATCCATATATTCAGATAAAAGATAGGTCGATGTAAACGTTCAGAGATCAACCAAATTCACCAATGTAATTGATTTCTCTTTTTTATTACCCCCTTTACTCACGGCACTATGTCTACGCAACACGCCTTATATCTTGTTATCGGTAGGCATAATTTGTACCTCTCGCAGATGATCACTGCTACGATCATTCGAAAATCTCCTGTGCTTAAAATAAAAACTCATTGTGAACATACCCAGGTTAATAAACTTTCAATGTACAAGAAAATATGCAATATAAAGGGATGTCTTCTGCACTCAAAACCAGTGCGCATGGAAAATTTATATTTTATAATAAATCTGCAAAAAAAATTGACAAGAGTTTGCTTCAGGGGATACTTGAATTTAATTCAAAGTTTTCTAAATATTTCATTTTAACAGTCTCACGAGTTTAAATATTAATGTAATTCGATTAAAGCTGTGAATTTACTCAATTCCAGTGCCTCTTGTGTAACACTTTCAACATTTTCGGAACTGTCAAAAAGAACAAAAAATCTGATGTGTTGCACTCATACGACTTTCTCTACTCTCGCACAAACTATTTTTACAAACGCTTATTCTCCATCTACTTCATATTAATCGAGGTAAACATTTGCAGAAACTATCTTATTGCTTATTTTCTTGTACATGTAAGGGAATATGGTAGGCTGCATGTCCAGCACATAAAAATAACGAATTCTCATTTGAGAAAAAGTATATGTATTGGAAAATTGAAAGAGATAACAAGGAATATCTCGGAAATAATTCACTCGACAAAAGAAAATTTGTGACATAAATTGAGTGTTTTAATGAGATCTACATTTTTGTGCAGTAAAAGTGTATCTCTTAAGGTTTACCAGTTCTTCAAGTCATTCAGAATGGAGAGAACATTCTCTCTGGGGACATTCCCAGAAAATTCAAGATATATATTTCATTTTTCATGAAAATATCTTAAATATATGATTTTTAATCAAAATCGTTATAGCCATGTTTGAGAAAATCAAAATTTTCGAAAAATGCTCCATGTAAAGTATAGTCTGGGGTGGGTAGATTTTCTTGAAAATCTTCGTGTCGTATCCTTGTAAGATACCACTCTCAAATACCAAGTTTGGTATTTATCCGAATTGTAGTTTTTGAGTTATGCTGTTCATAGACAGATACGCGGACACACACATGGACATGTTTCCAAAAATGCTTTATTTGGATTCAGGGCACCTCAAAGCATGTATTTTTTGTGAAATCTCGGTATCGATTTTTTAGAAGAAATGCAATACATGACATGTTTGACCAATGTGACGTAAATGTTCACTCATCGGAATTTATAAATGTAGATTATAATAATTATTAGATAGACAAACATAAATAGAGCATACGGTTACCTTCGAAATGTTTTCATATCTTAATGTCTGAGATAAATTTTACAGCACCGAAGTTAAGTGTTAGCGCTATCGTTAGCAGCTTAGTATGAATGAGTTGATCTGGGTCAGAAGTTTAGAAACTCCAACAAACATAAAAGTAACGTTTCAAGAAGATCAATTAAATGCATTATATTTTGAAAACGGACGAGTTACACCAACTCACCGAGAAAGCACCACCTAGATATACTGTGTTTTTTTTAAAGGGGCTGCCCCACACCCGCCGCCCCCGGTGACGATCATCCTCTGAGGCTACATCGTCCCCCCATGCACATGCTGTTAGGCTAACCATGCGAAACATGAAATGGCAAGGGGTGCTGTGTTAATGAAATGCATGCGTTAGTATTCGGGTTCCGCTGAAGCACCCCGGTTAGTGAACGGACGGACATTGCTAGCCTGTGCGCAGCGCGCACAGACGTCTGCGTACTGAACATACCGAAGTCTGAACAAGACCCAGGGAGTGCGGTTACATGTACTTGAGGTGGTTATGTGTGAAGTTACTGCGTTTGTTGGACTGACTTGCAAGGTGATGCATGCAGAGATTTGTAATAAGTGGCAAAGGAGTAGCGTGCGTTTTTGTTGCAGGATCAATAGTGCGACTTAAGGGGACAGACGGACGGACATACTGTGTGTTCATTTCAAAGTAGGTAATGACTCATTGTTTTGAGTCAATGTTTTGAAGCGAGTGTCGGCTCTAAGGGGAAAGACGTAACGTAATACACGTGTGACGGAGAAGTTGCCTAGCAAGCACAGCATTCAATCCGAAGACTACTAATACGTTAACGATATTAATCATAATACGTAGACCAAATAACGTGCCTCTAAATGTCACACGCAAAAGCGTAAAATAAAATAAATAATTAAACACGTTAATCTTCCTTGCATAACACACCAACATACATTCATTTCGCACAGATAATGTTTTATTCACATTCGCGGAAGAGAGTCTCAAGACACACTGTTAACAAATCCGTGCTGCCTTACGTTAGCGATGATAAGCACTATCATGGATAGTGATGGATAGTTTCCTTTAAGATAGTACTATCATGGATAGTGATGGATAGTTTCCTAACAAGGTGCCAAAAATGTATGGACAACGACGGTGGCCAGTTTCAGCATTCCCTTTATAAAGTTGGTAAGTAAAGCCTTTAAAAGTAGTTTTAAAAATGTGGTATGCTTTCATCCGTGCCTTTCTATGATAACGGCAGACGGCAACGAGCGCCGAGGATACGGACAGGAAAAAACACCGTGCAGGCGGTTCGTAGTTTTTTGGTTCACCCTGTACTAGGCGGATTGAATTCTGGTAAGTGACGTCATATAGGATGTCGTGGCATTCTTTGAAAGGAACACCCAGTATTTGTAAACCTATAAGTTGAAGACTGAAGTATAAGTTTTAGCGTAATTTTTGCTTTCGATGTTATTATTAGCCCTGTCTATAAAACTATTACATGAAACTAACATGACAGGGGAAACTTAGATAACCTAACATTGAGATTAACCAGTAAAACGACATAAATATCAAATGTTTAAAAGACTAGTTTTAATATTTCAATATAATTCTTTTTTTTTTTTTTTTTTTTTTTTTTTGCTTTTTCTTTACGCATTTCTTTCCTTTTTATATCTCTCAAATAGAAAGCAGTATGTAAAACTCTATCACTCAAAAGCTTAAAGCTTACAGGTTTACTGTTAATTCTGACGTTTTTCAGAGGTCAAATTTAACCATTATTGTATGTGTTACAAGCTACGCTTGAATTCCCTTCCACTTTACACAGCATTCATTCCCTTTAAAGGACAAACAACATAGTGGCTTCAGAAGTGAATATATGGAAAGAGAGACAGTCCGAGGAAAACGCTAAAGAAAGGAGATGAAAGCCAGAATAGGAATTGGACAGAAATTATACGAGTATCGCCGCCCTTAGGGACCACAGCAAGGGGAGGGGTAAAGGAGAACAAAGGAAGGCAGTGAAGCGGTACACCAGTAAAGCAGAGATATCATTGTGTTACAGCAAACAGAGAAGAATAGTGTGAAACAGAAATAAACCAAAGAACAGCATAAAGGCAAGCTGTGACACTCCTTCATGTTGTTACTGCTGGGTGCTGGGAGGCCTAACACCACGGTATGAACCTCGAGCAAGACTCCAGGCAAAGAAAAGCATATTCCACTTCCTGGGATACTAGGCAATGCAATATTCCTTAGATACTATGCATATTCATTCCAATGTGTGGGTAATTAGGTTTATTCCCCATCTCATCATTCCATATACAAATAAAGTAAAAACAAACCGATTTAATTGCCCTTAAAATTCCAAATGACCTTACTCCTTTGAAGTAAGTTACTCTCAGTATACGCGAGGTATATACAGAATGTTTAAAAAATAGAGGGAATAATTTAAGGTATGCATTCACCATACATAGACAATAAAAAAACTCCCATTATAACATGTGTCCGGAAATGCTTGGTTTCTGAGTTGTGGCGTCCAAAACAGTGATATTCACTGGAACTATTTCTTACCGCAGGTAGCTTTCTTTACAGAAGATGCTCAAAGTGCCTACCTCTTGCTTGAATACATGCCACCCATCGACGTCTCATGGCCATGCGAAAAGCACCCCAAATTCCAGGAGTATTGCGTATTTCTTTACAACCTACCACAATTCGAGTCTGAAGACATTCCATGTCAGGCACCGGAGACGAATACTCCAATGCTTTTAAATGCCCCCACAAGTAGAAATTGACAGGGTTCAAATCAGGTGAGCGTGGTGGCCAAGCAATTGAGCCACTTCTGCCTATCCTTTTTGGAGTGGAGGAGAAAACACAGTTACGTGCTAACCTCAGCCCCGATGGGAGTCAGAGACTGACAGTGTGGGACTCGCCATCCGAAAATATCCATACGCACTAAAAAATTACCTCCACCGGATTAGGAAGGATAGGGTTTGCTGCGGTACCATCTAAAGCACCGGCGCAGTCCTAGGTGATGGTGTGCACTAAGCCGCAGTGCGGTCACCTAGGTGATGGTGTGCACTAAGCCGCAGTGCGGTCACCAGGTGAGTAAGGATTGGATGCTGGAAGACACGCTTGACCAAGGCCCAGCCTGCCCCCTAGCGGAGTTTAAGTGAAGGTGAGAAGGAATTCCTTATGATAGTGGTAGGCATTAATGGCGATGGGATTTTTAAGATTTTTTGGTGGTTGTCTGGTAGAGGATTAGGGGAGTGGGTATCACATGGGATTCCACGAAGTTATGCATGAGTGTGCAGCCTTTTTGAAGACGGAGGAAGTGTGTGTGAAGTTGCTGGAAGTCCTGGTTGATGGAGTTGGTGTGCGCTTGGAGTTCTCTAATCCCCACGACTGAGGCCTCAAGGGCGCTCAGCAGCATGTTTCGGACGTCGCTGCCGTCTGTGTCTCATCCGGTTCGACGAGATGGCATTCAATGCGTTCCAGCTTACGCTAGACAGATGCGAGCATCCCGTCGTCGTCCTGTAGGTTGTAGATCCGTCTGGAGAGGGCACTGATTATTCTGGCTGAGGTTCGCTGCTTGGCCTTCACTGCCTCAAGGCATGTGTTGGTTGCGCGGCGTAACTCAGCCAGCTGAGAGGCAAGATACTTTATTCCTGCCTGTATTGTTGACAGAGTGCCGTGTAGTTCTTGGAGTGTTGTGGTCGTGTGAAGATGTTTAGCCCCTCCACAGGGCGACGTCGGATTAACAGTTCTTTGCTGAGTGGTAGCTGATGGTGTAGATTCTGGTTGTTGTTGTCCGCTCCGGGAGTACAGGGGGAATTGCGCCTGTCCTGTAAAATGTGTGCGCCCGGAGCAGGCCGCACAGAAATGTCGACGTCGGCGGAGGTCGTGCTTGGCGCAGGCTACTGTGAGGGAGCGTGCTGCGCTGCAGGCCTCCGCTGAGTGCCCGAAGGTACAGCCCTTATTAACTACAGGTAATTCGCTTATTAACGTTACTTATTTAAACCCTTAAAATAAAATTTTAAAACCTAAATAAAAAAACAAAGAAATTAAAGATAAAGGCAAAAAACTTTTTCCACTTTGTGCAAGTATAGGGGTATATGAATCATTATAATGATTGCCACAGAGACCTTTCATTAGTTTCACCATCATTACTTGAGGTTTGTGCTGTATTTACAACTGAATCCTTCCGCGCATATTTAGTCGCTACCATTCTTTTAGAGAGGGCGGTGTGCATTACGGTGGCATGTGACTGTCATGTGTTTTGAGTTATTGTGTATACTTATAGAGCAGGCATGTCAAGGGTGTATACTGGTGGCAATGGCGCGGCCGATGTCACGGTGTCATGCTATAAGACAGTTACTATATAACGTTTGTTTTAAAACTGGGTTGTCATTTATTTTCCGGCTAGCATCCTGTTACATTCTCGAATTTTTCACGTTTTACGAAAGCCACCACAGGCTATTCATGGATTTGAGCTTGACGCCTGTGATATAGAGGAAAGTAATAGTAATAATTTTACTAGCACTCCGTTTTATTGGCAATTATACAAACAGATTGCTTAGGACGGTTATTTAAATCAGATATTTGTCTTCGGTGGTAAATTGTGTATATTCAAGGTATGGTAACTTTCAAATGATAAGTTTTAAATCTCCTTCATGTTTCCACTGCGATTTTTATTAGATCCTCAACTTTAGCATGCTTTTCCTCTATGATATACTGGGATACTCTTGAATTGCAACTATATCTTTTAATCTGACTACAAGTGTGGCATAAATATTCTATTATGCTGTCTTTTTAGAAGTTGTTCAAACTTAATACTAGTTTTATTTTTTATAAATGTGGAAAACGTATTCACAAAGATGTAGCTTTGAGAAGAAACAGTTATGTCATAAACCTATTTAAACGAATGTATTGATACTCTAATCCGTTCTAATTTCCCCTAGAATTGCAAAATTTTTAAGTTTTTTCCAACAACGTCCTTTTTACTCTTTGCAATTTGGATCAGCATATGATACCTACAATAGAGTCGTATCCTAATGACTAAGCATTTTCCTTATACTGCCCGATAATTGAAATTTGCTATATCCTAACACGTCAATGTTACCAAAAATTGTTATTAATACAGGTTATTTACAATTCACTTTGGTACAGTTCTTTCCTCCTTTGCTGACAACCATTAAAGCAGTGGAAGTCTGGAAGTAAAAATGTAGATCTCATATTTATTTTAAAATATCTTCGCTTTCGCTTATATTTTTGAGGTAACCACTAACTGCTTTGAAAACAGTAATGTCATCTACATACCTGTAATGTGCGTTATATATATATATAATTACATTATAATGCTAGGATTGCACACATTGCCAGGATATGCAGCTTTGTTATGATATGATAGAATATTCTATTCTATGAATCCATATGAATCCGTTATATGTATGTGTATGTATATATATACATATACGTAATTACATTATAATGCCAGGATTGCACACATTGCGAGGTTATGCAGCTTTGTTATGTTAGGATAGAATATTCTATGAATCCAAATTGAAAAATCAATTAGAAGAAGAAACCGAGCGGGATGGCTTCGTTCGTTCGATTCCCGCGCCCGACCTTCCTGACCCATTAGTTTTTTTCGGAGGGTTTCCCGATCGCTAAACGAATGCTGGGAAGGTTCATTACATTCTCCGAAGTTCCTGTCCCTCCATTTTATCCCCATTCTAATTTAACTTCACCTTTCATCTAAAAATTAAATTGAGTTTTATTTATGGAAGCCCTTTAACTTCTGTGATCCTTGGCGTCCCATTCCATATGGGGCGTGAAAGATCCAAAATTTTGCTCAAATATCTCTTTATCAGGCTTGAGGATCTTTTACGTGCCATAAATCTATGATACTTGACCACCGACTTTAAGTCCCTTCTGAAGGAAGCCATGCTAAGGATTTTTACGCCCAAAAACTCCATCCCACTCCGTCGGGTTTGAACTCGTGAACTCGGGAACTAGAGGCTAGCATGGTAACCACTACACTGCGGAGGACGACATACCTTTCATCTGCTTGGTCTTTTTCAGGGCTGTGAGTGTCTCGGCGTTGCATGGCGAGGGAAAAGGATGCTCTATATAACGCTTTGTTCCCTTAAGAAGTCCCGAGTCCCAAGCCCCCCCCCCCATTCTCAGTGAGATATGCTGGCGCAGGGAGAAGGGGAGCCGGTTGAGCCAGCTGCCATCCGGGGAGTTTCAATCTGTAAAAAAATGTAGGAACCGCGATCTCTGCCCTGACGTGCCTCCTGGTCCGGCCGCCTTCTTTCTCCTCTCACCTCACCTCACCCCTCCCTCCCGAGGGCACCCCGTCAGGTACTTCGGACAAAAGGTCTTAGAGGTTGAGGTGCTAGGTCCCCCCGTACCTTATCCTACTGCTACTCCTAGGAAAAGAAAGTAAAATATATTCCTTTACACTAAATGAAAAGACATAAAGAGCTCAGTTCTGTTTCAGAACGCAACACAGCGTAGGTGTCAGCGAGATCGCTGATATATTCCACATTAAAATTACCAATGTCAGATTCACAATGAGATAAAACAGATAAGCACGCTCATTACTCTGCAGTGTTGTGATGTAAACATATCGAAACGTTTTTACAATATTACCGTAATCTTAATATACACTGGGTGGTATGCATGAAATGAAAAAGCTCTCAGACTGATATAACACTCATTACCTCACTTGAAACATATCTTCCGCAGTTTGGACAGAAGGAGCAAGCTCGCAGTCACAGAAGTGGCATCGCAACTTTCCTATGCATAAAACTGAGAGAGCTCTCAGGCATATGAGAGGGATCTCGGATTTGAGCAGTCCCCCAAATAACGTTGTATGGAACGAAAGGTAAATTTTGGGAAATGAGAAAAAAATCTGATGTGTTACACTCACATGACTTTCTCTACTCTTGTACAAACTATTTTTACAAATGCTTATTCTCCATCTACATCATGTTAATCGAGATAAACATTTGCAGACTCTATCTTATTGCTAATTTTCTTGTAGATGTAAGGGGAATATATATTTACAAGGGCAATATAGAAATACAGTAGCCTTTAAGCACATACATATCTCTTAATAGCTGGTTGCTAGGTGCAGCACTATTCCCTTTGCCACAGATTAATTCTCTTTGCATATCCAAGACAAAAAATGAATAACGATTTCCTATTTGAGAAAAGTATTGAAAAATTTAAGGGAATAACAAGCAATATCTCGAAAATGTTCATTCAACAAAAAAATATATGACTAAATTGTGTATTTTAACGCGATCTACATTTTTTGTGTAGTAAAATTTTGTCTATCTCTTATGGTTTACCAGTTATGCAAAAGTCGTTCACAATAAAGAATGCTTTTGGAGACATTCCCAGGAAATTCAAGATATACATTTTATTTGTCATAAAAATATCTTAAACATATGATATTTTAATCAAAATCGTTAGAGCCATTTTTGAGAAAATTAAAATTTTCGAAAAATCTTCCATGTAAAGGGTACTCTGTGGTGGGGGGATTTTGTTGAAAACCTTCGTGTCGCATCTCTGGAAGATACTGAACCTAAATACCAAGTTTGGTGTTTATCCGACTGTTCGTTTCTGAGTTATGCTGTTCACAGACAGACACACAGACACACACACGGACATGTTTCCAAAAATGCTTTTTTTGGATTCAGGGGATCTCAAAACATGTATTTCCGGTGAAATCTCGGTATCGAATTTTTGGGTGGAATACAATACTTCCCCTACTTACTATACGTAGTAGAGAAAGTAAAAACTGTAATATTAAAATTTAATTGTTTTAATAAAGAAACGTCTTTTAAAATTTATAGAGTAAACAGTTTATAAGTACAAAATTTTAAACATTTCTTTTAACTGGAAATATAGAAAAAATCTGATGTGTTATACTCACATGACTTTCTCTACTCTTGTACAAACTATTTATACAAACGCTTATTCTCCATCTACTTTATGTTAATCGAGATAAACATTTGCAGAGTCTATCTTATTGCTAATTTTCTTGTAGATGTAAGGGGAATATATATATTTACATGGGCAATTTGGAAATACAATAGCCGTTAAGCACATACATATCTCTTAATAGCTGGTTGCTAGGTGCAGCACCATTCCCTTTCCCACAGATTAATACTCTTTGCATCTCCAAGACAAAAAAAATGAATAACGAATTCCCATTTGAGAAAATAAGTATTGAAAAATTTAAGGGAATAACAAGTAATATCTCGAAAATGGTTCACTCAAGAAAAGAAATGTATATGACATAAATTGTGTATTTTAACGCGATCTACATTTTTTGTGTAGTAAAATTTTGTCTATCTCTTATGGTTTACCAGTTATGCAAAAGTCGTTCACAATGAAGAATACTTTTGGAGACATTCCCAGGAAATTCAAGGTATACATTTTATTTGCCATAAAAATATCTTAAACATATGATATTTTAATCAAAATCGTTAGAGCCATTTTTGAGAAAATTAAAATTTTCGAAAAATCTTCCATGTAAAGGGTACTCTGGGGTGGGGGGAGTTTCTTGAAAACCTTCGTGTCGCATCCTTGCAAGATACTGAACCTAAATACCAAGTTTGGTGTTTATCCGACTGTTCGTTTTTGAGTTATGCTGTTCACAGACACACACACGGACATGTTTCCAAAAATGCTTTTTTTGGATTCAGGGGGTCTCAAAACATGTATTTCCGGTGAAATCTCGGTATCGAATTTTTGGGTGGAATACAATACTTCCCCTACTTACTATACGTAGTAGAGAAAGTAAAAAGGGCAATAATTAATTTTACATGTAAAAATTTTGTATGGTACAGGCAAATTTTAGACATATCATTAAATACAATACAAACTTTTGTCACGGAATAACATTATATGGCACTGGTATTACGCTTTGAAGCAAAATAATGTTTTTACATTACACCCCTTCACTGCATAAAAGATTTCCATAGTAAGGGTGATATTCAGGTGGTAGAAATGCGCACATACTAAGAAACATCCTTTTTTCAGCAGTGATGGAAGAATGTTTTTGTACATTGGTTTATTGTACTGGTTTTTCCACAGGGATTCTATTTCGTATTCCTACAGCACAATGATCCCAAGGCCGAAGTGTGTTATGACTAAATATGAATGAATCATCACTGTTGAACTGAATCCACATAGCTTATGTTACTTTTAGTTTGGGATCTCGTTCCATGTTCTTTTTTCTAGCCCAGAAAAATCCTTGAACTGTTATTGGCTCATTTCTATAACCTGGAATGGTCTATTAAGTCTAGCCTCAGCAATGACATATTTCCAGTCATCGTATCATTACATTAGCTCTTCTCTTTTGCTTTTCAATCAAAGCGAAGTCCCGGTCACAAGGCAAAAACTATAACCGAAGCATAAACATTTCTGTTTAACTTTAGTGAATTAATCACCACGAACAAAACGTTGGTACAAAGAGATAGCTTTCAATTGTTATTTGGTCCGACGCAACGATCGGAATAAAAACTAAGGTTCTCTCCTCACCTTCCTCTGTCGTTCTCCGTGGTGTAGTGGTTACAATGTAAGTAGTTACTCTAGTTTCCGAGGTCGCGAGTTCAAACCTGGCGGAGGACGATGGATTTTTTCGGGCGTAAAAATCCTTAGCATGGCTTCCTGCGGAAGGTAACTAAAGCCTTTGGTCCCGTGTCGTAGATTTACGGCACATAAAAGAACCTCAAGCCTGATAAAGAGGTCTCTGAGCAAAATTACCGGTCTTTCACGCCCAATATAGAATGGGACGCTAAAGACCACAGCAGTTAAAGAGCGTCCATAAATAAAACTCAATTTAATTTCACGTTACTCTAACTTCCTGAAATTCGTTTTTATATAATGAAACATACAGGTTACTATTTCTGCAGAACGCCTTTCAACAATCGTTTCATTCCACAGATACATACCTATTTGCTTCATTGTTTCCCTATTATGCACAGCCACATTATACCATGAGAACAGATGGCGTTGGTAAAATATATTAGAATGTGTCAAATTTGGACAGAAGAGACTCTGTTGTACGTCTTTGTAAAGTACTACATATCTAGAATGAATTTTAGATTTAGCTTTATCTTTTTTTAAGCAACCATAAGCTTGATCTGCTTTCATGGTATGTAAGGGAGTCTGTTTTCTGAATTTGCTTACGTTCATTCTCCTTATTAGAGGCTGCAAGTTGTACATATAGTTCATCACAAGCTTTGCACGTATCAGTGCGGATCATTCCAAATTTCAAATTTAAGTCTTAATGAAAAATATTTTCATAATCATTAGAATTGGGATATTCTTCTTTAAATAACCTATACCTACATTATGCAAAGGTTTAAGTCTGAATCAAGGTACTGTTTTGATGTCTAAGCACGCGTGTAATGGCTTACCTGTTTATGTGATCACGTACCAGAATTCTGTTGTTTTCCAGTGTAGCATGGGGTCCGTTTGAGTGTGTTCCACGCTCATCGTAAATAGGTTTGCCTACCTTAATCTTGTTTTAACAGTTGAATGCGCCTAGGAGTTGCTGCAAATAAATTGCATATTGTCTTTAGAACACATTGGTTCCCTTTTCCCATCAATGATTATATATATTTACGCCTTGGTGTTGCATCACACTTTCCAGGCTTTCTTCTTGCAGGCTCTTGAATCTCAACGCACTCTTTCAAAACTGCCGACAGTCCATTGTAGTCCAGATTATAAAACTGAGTGAGGGCTTCCCATTTTGCTCCCATGCCAATAGACCACACTCTCTTCTAGGACAGATATCAACAGAACATAGATGCTCCTATAGAAGAATGAATTAAAATTAATTTTCGCGATATCAGAAACATTGTCAGATTTTTAGGCTACACATAACAGTATAATGTCGAGAAACACCTCATTATGTTAGGCATTCATTTGTTTCCGTTTCCTATTATCACACTGTTGTCCACTGTTCCTAAGTATCTTCCTTTGAACATATTTGCATTCATTTATATTAAGGTTTCTCTTTCTTCCTTGCGGCGGTTTTCCTTGTTAAGTTTGAAAGAATGCTACTGCTTATTTGCCGCACGTATAAAAGACAATTTGTCGCGGTCACTTCGTGTTATCTTTTACTGAGCGCCTATTATTGTATTTAATTTTTTTGGGTTCACTGTCCTCCGGCTAGCTATGATCTTTTTGGTCGAGCACTTATCTTATACAGGTGTGTAAACGGAAAGGACTCTTTTATCCAAAGATAACACTGATGAAGAATTTGTTTTACACTTTTATTGTCGTAACATATTATGCACTTTCACATATTAATCTTGACACTCGCCAAACTGAAACTGTTATAATAACTTATTTACTGCACATTATTAATTCGCGTACTTCAACATTTTGTGTAATTAACTTTACGACACTTGAGATTTTTTTATAACTTTGCTACGCGTAACCTGCGAATCGATAAACTTTGCGATGTATTCAGCGACGTGTAATGCACAAATGTTTCCGATGGACTGGAGCCGACGTGTAATGTACAAATGTTTCCGATGGACTGAACGAATTTGACTCTGCCTTTTTATACTCCTACACCCCGATATGCCTAAAGATTATAACCGAGCTGCTATTGGTTAATAAAACGCGCCAACATTAGCGTCTATTTTTATATCCAATGAAAATTATGAACACATAGGCTCTAGGAAAAAATGTTCCAGCAAATTCTAAGAAAAACGCGCCAATATTACGTCATTTGCTCGTCTCTAATAATGATAAACAGCTCACCCCCTCGCTACATTATTGCACGCTATTATTGTCAGTTTCAGTAAGGCCGTATAAACCCACTTCTTAACAATGCTTACAATCATCAAACATCTCAAATCAATGTCACACAATAATGCATATTCACACTATAATCACTCTTGACATTTAAATAATTTGTGATACAAGTTACTGCGTCATCCTTTATTTAAATGGTTTATGGTAAAAGGAGAAATATTCACACTATTCACGCGTTCCATTGTCGATGTCATGTACGTGCCATACAACATTATTCTAGGAGTTCCAATTTTTCAAATTAAAATTTACTATCTAAATAATGAGCAAAGCAGTTTCTACCTTTGCATATCATGTGTAGCATGTTCCATACAACACTATTCCGCGAATATGTCACTTTGAGAAAAATTGTTCCCATACAGCATTATTCCGGGAGACTCATTTCTTGAAACCCATCAGCAGCAGTTTCAAGTGCGGTGAAGACAAATGACTAATGTTTCGGAAGTGGCAACGTGGCAATAAGTAGAAAACCTTGACTGCTTTTGTGGTCGAGTGCTGAGAGTACTAGCTTCCCAACCCAACGGCCCGGATTCGATTCTAGGCTGGGGCTGAATCAATCCCCATCCTCCGCAGAGCTTGGAATTGTGAATGTGGGAGTCAGTGTGTTTAATAGCAAAAAGTATTAAAATCCAACCTACAGTTCAACAAACAATAACATCAGTTGTTTCTAAAGTCAAAGTCCTGACATGACTATAGAAGTTAAAGGGGACTATACAAATGACAAATTAAAAACCAAAGAAAAGCTTACAAACCACAGAGAGAAAGCGATTATCACGGTTATAAACATCTATACTGTTCAAGAAAGATAGGATGCTATGTGCATACCTCTGGACTTTCTTCGTATGTGGTTAAGGTGTGGTTTTGGTGCACACGTTACCGATGTTAGCAGGGGTAAGAGTGCAAAAATAATGTAAAATATATTATTTGTAATTTTAAATAAAAGCAGCCTTAAAACACAGATATCTAAGTTTTCTTTATAAATATTTATGCCGTAAAACGGAGAGTCAGTCTAGTAAGCAAGATTCTCCTAGGCGTGTTACCATCCAGCTCAACCGGTTACAGTTTCCTGTGAGCGCCTATATGAGGTCTGATCAAAAAGTTTCCGGAATGGCTTCACAACAATGCTGACGCTGAGATTTCTTTAATTCTTACCCAGACTGTACATGCAGCGTTCCTTCCCGATAAAAATGAGAGGTCATGTGACTTCCTGTGACCATGCAGTGACGAGGTAGACGCTCTGAAGTGAACACGTGTTTTGCATGTTCTGGGATTTTTCCGCGTAGCAAAAATGTCAGATTACGAAGAACAAAGAAAGAACATCAAATTTTGCTTTAAACTCAGTAAAACTGCAACAGAAGCCTATGGAATGTTAAGAACAGCTTATGGGGAGGATGTTATGGGCAAAACTCAAGCATTTGAGTGGTTTTCGAAATTTAAAAGTGGTGTGACATCAGTTAAAGATGCAGATCGTTCGAGGGAACCCTGTTCCAGCAAAACAGATGAAAATATCAATTAGGTGAGAGAAATAGTCTTAATGATAGGCGCATTACAATAAGAGAACTTTCTGACTCATTAGGACTCTCCTTTGGAAGTGTTCAAAGCATTTTGAAAGACAATTTGGACATGAGAAGAATTGCCGCCAAGTTCGTGCCCCACGCTTTCAAATGACCAAAAGGAAAGCCGTGTGATTGCCTGCACAGAACTTAAAGAACAGCTATAAAATGACCCACAGTTTATGGAGAAAATTATTACTGGTGATGAAACCTGGCTATATGGGTACGATCCAGAAACGAAGTAACAATGTTCACAATGGAAGAGTCCTTCATCCCCACGCCCGAAAAAGGCCAGACATGTTCGATTCAAAGTGAAGTCAATGATGACTGTATTTTTTGACATTAAAGGCATTGTACATAAGGAATTTGTATACCACAGGGTCAAACGGTGAATCAAGTGCTCTACAAACAAGTGGTGCAAAGATTAAGGGAGAATTTGCGACGCAAACGGCCGGAGAAATAGAGGAGTGGTGACTGGTTCCTGCATCATGACAATGCGCCGGCGCACAAAGCTCTTTCTGTTCGCCAATTTTTTTATAAAAATAGGATGAATATCGTTCCCTATCCCGCCTGTTCTCCAGATTTGGCACCAGCGGACTTATTTCTTTTCCCGCGACTTAAAATGCGGCTCCGAGAACACCGTTTTGAGGACGTTGATGTCAACCATCGCGAATCACAGAAGGCTCTGAACATGTTGAAAGAAGAGGACTTCCAGAGTTGCTTCCAGCAATGCCAGAAGCGCTGGGACAAGTGTATCAACTCCCAAGGAGATTACTTCGAGGGCGATAGTGCAGATTAGACAAAACAAACTGTTGTGTAGTATTTATGACGTCATTCCGGAAACTTTTTGATCACACCTCGTATGACATCGTCTTTTCTCTCTAGCGTAAAAAGTAGCAATGAACTGAGGCCAGCATTAGCGTGATAGCTACTGGTGAGCTTTACTTGCTCTTTGAATGATATTGTCTCACTTAATTTTAAATGCACGAAGTGCAGATTTCATGTGTAACTTTAGAAGGATGGAAATTCGTCATAACATGTAAATGAATGCATTGTATTCTTGAAAATATTTTAAACCAATCTTTACGTTCGCATTCATTTGCAGAAAAGAGAGAAATAATGAATTATGCTTCCCAGTTTAACAAGTCTGGTGTACGCCATGCCGTGCATTGGGTTAAAGTAGGTATATAAACCAGCTACGAGGGTCATTCTTTAAAGTTATGAGAATGAACACAATAAAATTTTGGAAATTTAGATCTGATCATTGTATATTTTCAAAGTACTCTTCATTGCATTCCATTCAGTGTTCTGTTCAAACCGCTTTTCAAGTCCCGAACACCATTCTTCTTTGGAGAGGCTGCAAATACATTCTTCGGAAGCAGCTACTACAGCTTCAGCTTATTCAAATCGTTAACCTTGATTTTTCTTTTATTTTTGTGTATATAAAACCTCACAAGGGGCCAGTTCTGGACTGTAGTGAGGATGGGATAAATATCTGACTCTTAACTCCTGCAGAAATCTAATTGTTTCCAGTGGAGTGTGGGCAGAGGCGTTATTGTGGTGCAACAAACTTCCTCGCACACAGTGTAAACTTTGCAATTTGAAGACTTGTGGCAGACATTTTGGATGTACCACCTGGCAGTGATAGACTTTGTCTCCCAAGCGGAATTGTCACAATATAGCCACCAGCCGAGAAGAAGGCAACTCGCCTCACTTTTGTTGGGGATCTTCTCCTGGGAAGATCCAGGCCAATGACTCGCTTAGTTCCTGCATCATACTGGTATATTCAGCTTTCGTCACTTGTTACGATGTTAAATATGTTTTTGGATCTTCCCCCACCAAATTTTTCTATAATTACCTGGTACCATTGCACTCCTGCCTGCTTCTGCTCACTTGTGAGTTGGTGGGGGGGATCTAACGACTGCAGAGCTTCCTCGCAAGTTTTTCTTTAAGGATGGTGTTCACTGCTACCGATCCAATATTCAGGACTTCTTGAATCAGATAATATGATGTGCAACGATGATCTTTCCGCAACATGCACTCTGCTTTCACCCCATTTCCGTCCGTTGTTGCTGTCCTGCGCGGTCTTCATCTTCGAGGGAATCCCTTCCTCTTCTAAACTCTGCAAACCATCGATAAATCGTGGACTGCAAAGGGATCAAAAATGCCCGATGTAATCTTTCAAAGGCCTTTTCTTAAACCGACTTTGAATTCAAAGAAAATCATAGCAAGGAAATGCTCTCGCTTGAGACCCACTCTAGCGTATGGCGTACCAACAGCTGCATGCACATACACATGTGACGTTGCACATTGTTGGAGCACACCCCGGCTTGCACATCTGGACTTCAACCTAAAGATATAAGGTCTGCTTTGGCTTACCGCAACTCATTGTTGCCCATTCTCAAAACTTTCAGTGGCCCTAACTATAAACAGTTGTAGTTTCAGTGGTGTGCATTGTTGTAAACAGAGGAATCAAAGAATTGACGAAAGAAAATAACTATTTCATATATCACGCTGACCGTCATAAAAGTCAATTTTACTAAATGGTGTATAGAAAATTACGCCTGAAAAATATGTGTGACGTTTTCATGACTTTCCCTACCAATTATCATTTATTTTTACATAACTTCTACACACTATTCTTACGAAAGCTTATTTTTCTATCTGCTTCACGTTAATCGAGATAAACCTTTGCAGAAACAGTTACACCACATATTTCGTTATAGATATAAGGGGATACGGTAAACCGAATCGATAGCCAGATATTCAAAACCGGACCATAATATGCTAGCCTAAAATTCTATGCTCTTTCTATGACATCGCGAAAAACAACTGAAAAGCGATAGCACTTTAAAAAGAGACAATGTATTGAAAAGTTCAAACCAATAATAAGAGATATCTCGTAAATGGCTGATGTCCCAAAAAGGGCTATTTGAAATAAATTGTGTGCTATAAAGTTTTGTGTAGTACGTTTTCGACTATTTCTTAAGGTTTTCCTGTTACCAATGTCATCTTTAGAAGGTGCTTAACTGAAATGCCAAGTTTTGTATTCATTCATGATCGACATTTCGTTTTTTAATTATTCTGTCCATACACAACGGACCGTTTGCTTTTTTGGTTTCAATGTGCCTCAAAGCATGTATTTCCGGGGAAATCTCAACATCGAATATTTGGTTGGCATGCAATACTTCCTATAGTAAGGTGGCAGAGAAAGCAGAAATATTTGTACCAGATATGGGCAAAGCATACGAAAAAACACAGTTTAAACTAACACTTAATAGCTTCATGTAGTTATTAGAATAAGGCACAAAATTAAAAGAAGCTGTTAAGTACCTAGCTGCAAAACGCAATGACTTAGAATCTCCCTGCCACAGAGATACTTTTCTCACTCACTATATTGTGATTTTTGTAAGATAGTTCTATTCGCAAACACCATCTCCGAAGGGTGTCTCAGGAGTTCTTATTTTTATACATACCACCCAAGTGTAGTACTTATCTTCCAAGTACCAAATAAAAGTGTCATTTGAATGCCTCTGTGGTCGAGTGGTCAGGCTCTGGCTTTTCAGCCCAGAAGTATCGGGTTTGATTCAAGGTTGGGGCGGGAAATTTTTCTTTAATTAGAATCATTCCGTAACCTCCGCAGAGTCTGGAAGTAATGTGATGTGTTTAATTGTACAATAGTATATAGTGATAAGAGTGGGAAGTGTGTTTTCACAGAATTAAGAAAATTTTAGAAAATACGAGAAAAGTCGAGGTTTTTTCAATTTTCGAGATTCTTTATACATTTCATATATGTGCGCTAATTTTTAAAGATGGGCGCTAATAATAAAGATATATTAATAAATTAAAATATTTAAAACAAATGGCTGTTATGAAAAAAAACACTTAAATGTGTGTGCATTGAGAAAGAAATAGTTATACACTAGTTCCGTCTGCTTCTATACAAATAAATAATATGAGCACATTCAACTTGAAGAAAATGGATACTGGAGATGTAATAACGTTCAATAATTGTACTCTTCCACATTCAATATTTTAAAATAAATGTTTGATTGTAAAAGTTTCACTTACCATAGATTCTTTTTTGTCTACATGAGTGTTGCATTTTCCTTTGTATAGCAACCAGATTAGATGTGGGATCTTACGATCCACGACAGCAACATTGGCAAGTCATAGTTCAAAAATCTGATGTGTTACACTCACATGACTTTCTCTACTCTTGTACAATCTAATTTTACAAACGCCTATTCTCCATATGCTTCATGTTAATCGAGATATCGAGATGTCAATCTTATTGGTAATTTTCTTGTAGATGCAAGGGAAATATGGTAGCTTTTAAGCGATAGTCAAATATTTTATCGCTGGTTGCTATGTGGCGCATTCCATTCTCTTTGCATGTCCAGGACATAAAAAAATGAATAACGCATTTGAGAAAAAGTATAAGTATTGGAAAATTTAAGGAAATAACAAGCAATATCTCGAAAACGGTTCACTCAACAAAAGAAATGTATATAACATAAGTTGTGTATTTTAACGCGATCTACATTATTTGTGTAGTAAAATTTTGTCTATCTCTTATGGTTTACCAGTTATGCAAAAGTCGTTCACAGTGAAGAATACTTTTGGAGACATTCCCAGAAAATTCAAGATATACATTTTATTTGCCATTAAAGTATCTTAAACATATGGTATTTTAATCAAAATCGTTGGAGCCATTTTTGAGAAAATTAAAATTTTCGAAAAATCTTCCATGTAAAGGGTAGTCTGGGGTGGGGGGATTTTCTTGAAAACCTTCGTGTCGCATCTTTGGAAGATACTGAACCTAAATACCAAGTTTGGTGCTTATCTGACTTCGTTTTTGAGTTATGCTGTTCACAGACACACACACAGACACACACACACAGACACACACACACACACGGACATGTTTCCAAAAATGCTTTTTTTGGTTTCAGGAGGTCTCAAAACATGTATTTCTGGCGAAATCTCGGTATCGAATTTTTGGGTGGAATGCAATACTTCCCCTACTTACTATACGTAGTAGAGAAAGTAAAAACGAATAAAACTAAAGAACCCACAGTTCGAGTAATAACACCATTCAGTCAAAGCCCCGATATGACCAAAGAAATTAAGGGAGCCTATACATATGAAGCAATTAAATCAAAATGTTTTTTTCTGGTAATTTTGTATAAACAATCGATTTAATGTATAAAGTATAACATGAAACCAAAAATAGCGTATTTCAAATTTTTGTAGATAGTTGGACGAGTATGATGTTCACTAAAGAACGACTGAGCTCAAATTAGGTTGCAATTAGAAAATGAGTTACGAGGTATCTTGATTCTCCACAAGAGAAAAGGCTATAATGCGGTATGACGCCAAAACTTTTAAATATCTCATTTCCTGAGTTTTGCGAAAAGGGTTACACAAGTTTAACAGCATACATTTTTCTGATCAGTTTTGTTATCTGAAAAATTTTGATATGAGGAATATTTAAGCAGTTATGGTAATTAACACATTGTTTTACTTTCTTCAGTAGCTATTTTAAGTAGGGGAAGTAATGCAATCCAGCAAAAAATTCTATGTAGAAATGTCACCTAAAATATATGTTATGAGGTCCTCTGAATCAAAAAAGAAGGATTTGTAAAAAAAGAAAGAAAAAAAAGTCCGCGTGATTGTGCGTGTGCGTACACACAGCATGTCTCGAAGTTGTATAAATGCCTAAGCTGGTATTTAAGTTCAGCATTTGCCTAGGATACGACAAGAAAATTCGCCCGCCCACCCTAAACTACCCTTTATATGGAAAATGTTTCGTTATGTTTTACTTTTTCATAAATGGTTCTTAAAAATTTTGAATAAAATATCAAATTTATTGACAAGATGTATAACTTGAATTTTCTGGAAATAAAGTGTGAAGTTCTCTTTATTCAGATGAATTTTGCATAATTTTGTACAATTGATAAACTTAAGAGAGGGACAAAAGCTTACCGCACGAAAAATGTAATCTCATTAATAAACACGATTTATTTATTAATTTTGTGGTATTAATCATATCCTAGATATTCACTATTTGTTGGAATTTTCAAACACTTGATACTTGAAGTGCTAAGTACAAAATGCAATTTGCTTCTGTGGCCATGCAAAGAGCTTGGAATTTCAAGGTCAGCATATGGCTGACTTACACGCTTGACTATTGCTTTGTACTTACACAAAAAAAGTGTAATGAAACTATTTCTACAGCATTTATCTGCATTTAACATGCAGTAAATAGAAAAATAAGCTTTTGTAGGAATAGTTTGTAGAATCTACGTAAAAATAAAGGGTAGTGGCTAGATGTAATCATGCTTTTCGATTGCTATGGTTTTAAAAATACAGCTCCGAACGTCTAACATGAATAAGAGCCCTATTTCTCATGCTGCTGGCCCAGAAAGAGAGGGGGAGGGGGAAGAGGAGAGGGAGAGAGCGATTTAGATTGAATTGCGTTCTGTGCATTCACTGGCAATCTGAGACTCGTAAACATAGAATATGTCACGGTAAGTTGTAAGGTAGTTGGAAGATACTTCATGTTTATCTGCCCCATGTATGGAAGCCAATTTGTCGCAGTCACTTCGTGTTATCTTATTGCTGGGCGCCTGTTATTGTTTTATTATTTTGCATTTTGGGTTAGCTATTATTTCTCGGTCAAGCAAATCTCTTGAACAGGGTGTGTAAACGGAAAGGATTTTGTTACTCAAAGATAACACTGATAAAAGAATTTGTTTTTACACTTTTATTACCGTCACAATTAAGTTCACATATTGATTCGTGATACACGCCAAACTTAAACTGTTATATTTTCTAATATCACTATAATCACTTATTTACTGCACATTATTAATTCGCGTATTTCACATTTATAACAAACTTTAAGACGCGAGAGATTCTGTAGAATTGCGACGTGTACTTTATGTATGCTTCCGTTGAACTACGCGACGTGTAACCCGCGAACGATTCTGATGAACTAACTGTGCGACGTATAACGCGTGAATGCTTCTGTTGGACTGTTCGACGTGTAATGCACAAATGTTTCTGTTGGACTGACGAAATCTGCCTCTGACTTTAGCTTTTCATACTCCCACGCCCCGATATGCCTAAAGATTGTAACCGAGCTGCTATTGGTTAATAAAACGCGCCAACATTAGCGTCAATATTTATATCCAATCAAAATTACGAACGCATATGCTCTAGGGAAAATATTCCCGCTATTTCTAAGAAAAGCGCGCCAATCTGACGTCATTTGTTTGTCTCTTCTAATTAATATTCAACTCACCCCCTCGCACATTGTTATCCGCTCCTATTGTCAGTTTCAGTGAGGCCGTGTAAACTTATTTCCTAACAATGCTTATAATTAACAAACATCTCAAATCAATGTCATACAATAATGCTTATTTACACTACAATCTCTCTGGCATTTACATTATTGTGATACAAATTACTGCCACAAAGTATAATATAGTTACATGTATAAATAAACATTAAATATGAGTATAGAACATATTAAAATAAATAAATTAAATAAAAAGCTAAAAGGAATCGTATGCGATATGTACAGTTAAAAAAGCAACATTATGCACAAATGTTTCCCTGCAGTTATAAAGCTTACATATATAGATATAAGTACACTTTTGCCAGATATAAATTACGTAAATAATAGTTTTATTTTACATTATCACTGGGCTTTTAAAACTTGTGCGTCTCGTCACTATTTTGTAATTTATTTGCAATGTATAGCATTGTTCGCCAGTTTACCAATTTTCAATCTCCGCAATACATAAAATATACAATTGTATTATAATTTAATAACTTTGATTAATTCTAAAGTAGGCATCATATGTCAGATTATTTGTCATTAAAAACAGTAAAAGCTTTTTGCAGAGTTATACAAGTGTAATCATCAGGATAATTTGTCATTCAAATAATCTTCTACAGAATAAAAGGACTTGGAGCAAAGAGGAAAAGAGAGAGAGAGAGAGAGAGCGGGAGAAAGAGGCTGCTGTAATGAATAACAAAATGCAAAAGACAAGTTTTCATAACAAAAACAATACAGCACTACAACTTAACAAATCGATACTAGTGTTATGAAAACTTACATCAAAATGTCCGCATTATTCCGTGCAATGGTAGCACGATAAGTGTTTTGTGACGAGAAAAAAGTTCAGTTTGCGATAATGTCACTAGAGTGCCCTGCAATAAAAGTTTTCCGTAGAGACCTTGAACGGTTGGAGTAGTGGTTTCCGTAAGGTAAGTTGACGCAGTATAGACAGGCGCCGTCCCGCCCTCTGATTCTTTCTAAGATTTCAAGTGGAGTCCAAAGAGAGAAAATTGACTAAAAGCCTTAAATATACAGATGAGAATATAAAAGCAGGGTAATGAATTAAACAAACACCCCGCTACCCCCGGATGTAGACAAACCGAAACACTTGAAGAGCGATGGAATTCCGATGATCGATGTAAAGAATGCGCTGGTAGAGCAGAGCGAGAAATACGTCGATAATTTCCATTAATGGAAGCAACTCTGGGAGGAACGTCACTATGGCGACACTAGCAACATCTTGTTGTTATGGCAACCCTGATCGATGTTCTGGACGCACTGCTGCGAGAATGGACCAACTGCAAGCCAAAGAAAGAAACAAAAGAACGGGGTTACCACATTGTCCTATGCCTCGCTCCTCGTTAACATCCGGGCTCGAGGACTTCTTTTATACAGTACATACCCTCAGAGAATCTCCTCAATGTGGAGCCGTGTTATCTAGTGGCCTCTAAAGGATGTGCTTTAAAACAGCTAACAAAGAGCAAAGTGCAGCCTTCCAAGGACGACTGCCTACGTACCGAGGTGTTCAATATGCAACAATTTACTGCTACACGTTTGTCTATTATAACGTTCACTTTGCAAACCCCTTTCTCAGCTAAAATCTCACGTCTCATTCATAAGTGACTGTTTTATGTTTCTGAAACATGTTATAAAAGCAAAACTTAATATTACTCTGAAAATGTATCAAACATTTGCGTAAAAATCACGACCTTGCGAATTCGCTGGCATAGGTACATTACAGGATGGTCCGTTTTAAAAAATAAAATAGAAACACTACATTATAATTGAAATTTATTTTTCTGCAATTTGTAAATGCAATCTAACAAGGAGTAGTTGAGCCAGGGAGTGGCTTTGCCGCCCTCGTACCTCTATCACGAGTACTTAAATTCGTTATATATAACCATTAAGGCTCGGAAGTTGGGACCCGGTGTGCCCTGCGGTCAACTGGGGCTGCAGGTATAGCGTAAAGAAAGCTAAACCAACGTGTACTCACTAACAAACCTCTGTGGTGGTGGTGGTGGTGGTGGTGGTGGTAGGAGGTGTTTGTTGACGTTGAATACCGGCCGCTTAGACACACAAGAACTCAACTTCAAACCCTTACTAATTGCAATAAGAATTAAAATAGCCAAAGGCTGTCTTACAAGGCGTTGTATGGATGCATTCTGTAAGTAAGAGATTGAAAATAAGTATGGGCCTAGTTTTTGAAAGGCGTGATATTTTCGCTAAGACCCAACACGTAAGTGCCCCACATATGATCCGGATTGGCCTAGTGGTGTAGATTTATAATAAGAGATAGCGTGTTTAAGGCAGACTATAATCTTTTGTCGAGTCGTAATAGTGTAAATGTATAAAATTTGTTTCCCCAATCGGCCAAGTGGTGCAGATTTATATATAAGGTGTTGAAAATAAGGGCAAGTACGACTTATAAAACTAAGGGATTGAAAAATATGTTAGGACTAGCTTTTGGAAGTTGTAAGGTAACCTATGACTTTGCCAAATCCTGTAGTATAGTGTACAATATTTTGTACAGATTTCAAGGGATTAAAAATACATTAAGGATAGTTTAACAGTTTTAAGCTAACTACAATTTTCGCTGGGTTCAATAGCATAAGTTTTGTCCAGATAGGTCAGCAAGTGCCGATTTGTACGTAAGAGGTTGAAAAATAAGCGTAGCGGATGTTTTAGAAAGATACACGGTAGCTCAGTTTTGCTAAATTCTAAATCCCAATTATACCGTTTTGCCAAAATCATACCAAAAGTACTCTTTGATAACAATGTACAGACAGAAATTGGGCGATATGAACATGTATGCAACTCCCCAGCCTGCAATAACCCAATTTTAAATACTTTAAAGCTTCCTCTTTTAGTCCTTGGGTTTGGAAGACATTAAATATCTGTCACGTTCGCAATAAATGACTAAAAATTACCTTTTAAAACTCATATTCAATGAAAAGTAATCTGCGGATATTAATTATAACCCTAAAACGCCACAATTTCAGTAAGTTTGAAATATCGTATAGTCTTTGTCCGTCTGAAAGAATTTTCAAAATCGGTCGAGTGTTTTTTTTTATCCCTATCTCCCTCTCTCTCAAAGTTGTACATACACGCGCGCACTTTATTAATAACATTAACCAACTTCCGGTAAAAAATACGGGTTGTAGCTACTCATTATAGTTTTACAAACTTCAAGTGACCTGAGTTTGTATTCGTTCTCCTAGTTTCAACTGAAAATTACAGCTCTTTTG
The DNA here is from genome assembly GCA_030765065.1 of Deroplatys truncata. NCBI lineage: Eukaryota > Metazoa > Arthropoda > Insecta > Mantodea > Mantidae > Deroplatys > Deroplatys truncata. Next base: position 249,604,184 of record CM060975.1, on the reverse strand, counting down.
AGGACAAGCTTGAACCTGTATTGTTTAACCCAAACCAAAAGCAGATACTCTTCGTTTTGAACTAGAAAATCCTCCCGAAGAAGAGTCCATAAATCTAACTGGCACGCAATTTCATTTAGGCAAGGGACCAACAAAGGAAAACCAGGATGATCCTTCAATAACCTGAGTTGTCAGTCGTTGGCTTTGCGAACAACTGCAAAGGAAACGCTCCAGACAGAAGAAGAGAGGGGGAAGGGAAAGCTTTACAGTAATAGTGTCAACAGCCGGACATTTTCACTCCAAGGGTTTCTGTCAATTTGTGGTTAGTGATACGAGGTAAGGCTAAAGCAAGATTTTCAATTTGTGAAACGGACATTATATAAAGGAGTTTTGTGTTGCTTTCAAAGTGGTTCAATTTGAAAAGAGAAACAGAGGAAGACATTCATTCATGTTTGAATTCTCAGAATCTTAACTACCGCAGTTTTTGGAGATTCATCATGAGCTACTCTTAAGTTTGTGCCCATTTTTAATCTCATTGAATTTTAAATAAAGATCTTGACATATTCTAATCAAAATCATATTTGTAAAATTCCCACTCCGTACATGCAGCTATATGTGAGTTGCTTCGTGATTATGGAGCATAGACAAAGCGACTCTGTGACTGCACTTATCATTGTTCAAAACCCTCCCAGAAGCAAATTATGACTGCGTTGTTGTATCAGTTACTTCAATTTATCGTCATATCGTGAATCTTTATGGATGGTTAGTTATTATTAAATGTGTAAAGACTATTTATTTTAATAATCAAATACATATGAAGAACATCTTGTTTAAATAACCTTGACTTTTGCCACATTTGGAAAAAATCTACAATGCCTATTTTCCTAGATTATACTTTTTTTATTCTATTTTATTTTACATCGCTTTAACTCCTTAGTCATATTGCGACGGATCTGTTGGTGGATATCTCTTAGAACGATATGTGATGGACAGTTAGCCTTCTAGGTTTCATTCCTGTAACCCCTGCTTCATGCTGTGCAGATGGCATTAGGGTGCCGTCCAGTCTAACCGCCGCCCTCACACAGAAAGGCCACAGTTAGCCAAACCCGGCGGAGGGCGATGGATTTTTTCCGGCGTAAAAATCCTTAGCATGGCTTTCTTCGGAAGGGAAGTAAAGCCGGTGGTCCCGTGTCGTAGATTTACGGCATGTAAAAGAACCTCAAGCCTGATAAAGAGGCCTCTGAGCAAAATTACGGATATTTCGCGCCCAATATGGAATGGGACGCTAAGAACCATAGTAGTTATAGAGCATCCATAAATAAAACTCAATTTTTTTTTAATTTTTTCAAGGTCTCATCCCAGTAACCCCTGCTTCATGCCGTGCAGATGGTATTAGGGTGCCGTCCAGTCTAACTGCTTACACTGTCTATAGATAGAGGGCATAGCATTCGCTACTACCACTTTTTTCATTTTACTATTGTTTTAGACTTAAGATGGAATGTTGGGTATTAAATAATTCAATCCGGTATTCATCTTGGCGACTGAAGAAAACCACGAAAAACCCTCAGACAGATTGGTCGGCCCAAGGGATTTGAACCCGGGACCATACTTGTGTGCGCGATTATAATAAGATTCCTGATTTTAATTCTTGGTGTCAGTAACAAAGTGTGAAACCCAATGCTCTCAACAATTAGGTGGATGTGCATTGTTGTAAAATGAAGGCACCGTCCTTACTCCTGAATACGAAGCTGCTGCTGCAGAGGATGTAAATGGAGATAAATGCGTAAAATTACAGCGAGAGAGGAAAAGGCAGTGAACTGAAGAATTATGGACGAGAAGGAAACCGAGAGACAATTGCGAGCTGAGACTCCCTTGTTAGTAATGTTTTTATTTCTCTCACCCTTGCAGTAAAATTTATATCACACGTTATTCTCTCGCTACATAAATAATTTCAAGATCAAATCTATTCCACTCTTTTGTTTCGCTTTGTTTTTCTTGCAGCACTGCATCAAGGCGGGAGCATTGCCTGATTGTCTCGCTAAAATTCATATTTTTGTTGTTATTTCATTATGATCGTCATCGTTGTTGTTGTCATCTTAGTTTAGTGGTAAGTGGAATGAAATACAGTAGATAAAAAAATTAACGCATAGTGCAGTAAGAAAATACCTAAATAGAATAACTAAGGACAAAACTTGGGGGGAGGGTCAAAGGAACATAAAAGAATAATTAAAGAAAATTATTAGCGACTGTTTCTTTCCTGTTCCTTTCCTTGCTTCTTTAGGTCCAAATATTCATTTTCTTTTTATAAACGTAAGCAATCTTTTTACCAATTTCTTCGTTTTTACTTTCTTCACTACGTATATAAGTAGAGTATTGCATTCCACCCAAAAACTCGATACCAAGATTTCACCGGAAATGTGTGTTTTGAGGCGCTCTGAATCCAAATTAAGCAATTTTGGAAACACGGCCCTGTGTTTGTGTGTATGTGTGTGTGTGTGTGTGAGAGAGAGAGAGAGAGAGAACAGCATAACTCAAAAACGAAAAGTCGGATAAATACTAAACTTGATATTTGAGTTTAGTGTCTTCCAGGGATGTGACACGAAGATTTTCAGGAAAATGCCCTCATCCCCAACTACTGTTTACATGGAAAATATTTGGAAAATTTTTATTTTCTAAAAATGGCTCTAACGATTTTTATTAAAATACTGCACATGAAAGATATTTACATCACAAATAAAATGTATATTTTGAATTTTCTGGGAATGGCCTAGGAAGTCCTCTTCATTCGGAAGGGATTTTGTATAACCTTGTATAACTGGTAAACGTTAAGCAATAGACGAAAACGTACCACACAAAAAATGAGATCTCCTTAAAATACACAGTATGGATTTTTATAGCGTCCAGTTCTTAAACATTTGACTATCGCTGTTCTCCTTGTATTTATAACGAAATGTGTAATGTAACCTTTTGCAAAGGTTTATTTGGATAAATGTAGTAGACAGAAAAATAAACTTTAGTAAGAGTAGTTAGTATACCCACTAATAAAGATAGAGGGTAAAATGAATCACATTAAGCTTCTAGTAATGTGTTTCCCTTGAGAGCATATTTAAAAAAATGCCTGCTTCTTGATTTATGTACCATCCCAAAGATCAACATGTTTCAACTAATGGCAGAACCCTTAGTTTCGCTCATTTTATCTTTGAGTGAACAAGTGCTTGCACTCCTGTCTCTCTCTCTCTCGCTCTCTTCTCTTCCTCTCTTTCTCCCTCTTCCTCTCTCGTAGATTCAAAATAAAATATAAAATTAATTTTAATTGGTATAAACATTTATAAGTAACGATTTTAATAATAAATTTAACACTTAACACTCAGTTAACACTCTCTAGCTATCACACAGGTTGTGCAGAAAGCTTCATGCACCACTTCAAAAATTCTAACCAAACTAATGGATAAAAGCTATTATTTTTAAACATGTATAAGGAACAAATGATAATACACTTGAGATTCTCTGATGGTTTTCAAATTGTTTTAAATTTTATATGTTTTATTGTTTTAGGAAAACAATTCACAAAATTCAAATCTTTCTATGTGCAGTATTTTTAACATCGACTTATATGAGTATAATATAACAGACTTGTTTGTGTAATACCTGAAAAAGTGATTAAATTATATTTTAAAATAACGGAGAAGTAAATTCGTGATGTGGAATAATCGATGCTTTTGCTGAATTGACTCGTTAATGCTCCAATTTCACTGAGAAAAAGAAAATGTTTATAGCGAACAAAATAAATTTAACTTAATTCATGTCCACAGCTTCAAAGGATTATTTATAATGATTTTATAAATATATGATTACTTTTAAAGTGTAGTTTAATCTTGAGATAAATAATATGTGAAATATTGTTTTATCCTATATGTTTTAGTTAACTTTTGTATATTAGACAGTCTAATGATAATAAAAATGCCCTATATAAGTCAATTAGTGAAGCTTTAAGATGATCTATACAAATGAGATCTTTCACGAATAATTTACTTCGTAATCAGCTATAAGTTATACGAAATATAGTACTACCTATTATGTTATTCTTTATGATAGTTAACGACGGCTTTAGTAGATTGCGTGTCACAGATATATTCACAGATAATTTATATTTAGTTGGTGCAAAGCTTTAGCTTTATTACAAACAGTAAATATTCACTTCATTAACTTGTTTTGTGCAATGAATACGACAAACCAAGACATTAGTGCTCAAACTTATCAACAGCAATAGTTGTGTCCCGTGTGAGACACTATTACTGTCAATGTAACTTAGCTGTTAATGTACAAAGATACAGTGCAGTGCGAAATCCATCAAATGAGGAAACACAACCATAAAAGTTCGTCATACATGTCCACGGAATCATCAAGTACACATACAAGTATATCCGTTGGTTCAGGTACTCAATTAACACAGTATGTTCTAATCGGTCTATCTCCTAGAAATGCATCTGAGCTCTTAATTGAGTAAATGATAAATTTTATGCACATAAACTCAAAATACCTCCAAACGTGAATTCAACCAACTGTTAATTAAGGTTTTGCATGCTATTCTACGAAATCCAACTTTCTCACACACCGCAATGGTTAGAGTTTGAACTACTTTCTCAGATTTTTATTTTTGTGCCCCAACAAGAGCAGTGGTTACAACAATGCCAAAAGAAGAGGCCAATATTGACACTAGTTTAGTAGAGTCGCATATTGCGACTCCAATGTATTGGATGCTGCGGCTCCAGTATTGGATGCTGCTCCTTCTATTAATCCAGCCTTTTAACGCTTAAATATTTCACCAAAATAAATGAACAATCAAACTCTGACTGCTACAGTTCAGAAAAATCGCCCCTTTCCTCTACCAGCAGTTTTGCAGTCGAAATCTCAGTGGGGTATGCCATCTCTAATTCTGACGTGCCTCCCAAAGTGAGAAATAACTCATTTGATGAAGACAGCATTCTAAAGTACAAAACTACCCCTAGCCAAAAATCGCAAACCATTAGATATAATACCCTCAGACAGAAGAAAATCAGTGATTCTCTTCTGTCGATCAAACCGCTTCTATATGCTACACCAATTGAATTTATTCTCACCTTCCCCCAACTTTATAGCTTCAATGAGAACACCTTCGGCTCTAGTGATGTCACAAACATAGGCCTAGCCTATACTTCAGATTTGCATGGGGTGGTCAAAATTCTCAGCAAGATCTATTCCCACTTTACAGGGAATAGCATCAAAGATCGTACTACTCGTATCCTGAAGAAACTATTGGCAACAATATAGAGCGGTTTTGATGTACCAATAACTACTCCTATAACGCTATTTAGGATGGCGGGTCCCTTTCATCATAATGAACTGCGACCTCACCTTACTACAATGGAATATAAATAGTTTTGCTCGCAACTCAATATCTACAGCTATCTTTGCACTCCCAGAATCCTCTCATTGTTTACAAGGAATTAACTTCAGCGAAGACTATATTGCTCCTCTCAAAAGAGATTCTGGTTATCACCGAAACCGCCCATAGGCTCGACGTGCTGCTGGAGGTGTAGCCACTTATGTTAAGGACATCTTACAACATGAAGAAGTTTCTCTTAATATTTCACTGGAGATCGTTGCTGTCTCCGTTCTTTCAACAACAGAGATTTGTATTTGTAATCTTTATCTCCCTAATGCTTTTCGACTGATCGCTCAACTCCCCAAACCATTCATATTACTAGGCGACTTTAACAGTCACAATCCTATGTGGGGTAGACCAGACTTGATCAACGTGGTAGAATGTTTAAAATCTTGCTGTATACTTCAGATTTAAATCTGACAAACATCCCAACACATTATGATATTTATCACATCTACAGCTGCATTGATCTCACAATGTGTTCTTCCAGCATAGCACCTTTATTCCAATGATTCGTTTATTTAACACCTCAGTGTAGAGACCACTTCCAAATCACCATCATTGCTCATAACTTCACTCCTACTATACAAATGAGACTTCCTATTTGGAAGCTCAACAAAGCCAGTTGGAGCCTTTATAAAGACGTTTTCGAAAACGCTTTGCAACTCCTTCCACATCCAGAACTTTTTCCGCAAATGGATATCGATGAAATCGTTAAACTTTATACTGCTCTAGTTAAACAGCAGAGCATACTATACCTACCACTAAAACTGGCATCATCGGACTGTTCCATGGTGGAACGAAAAATACCAAGAAGCTATTAAGTTAAAACATAGAGCTACTATAAGTACAAACGAAATATTTCCACGGTTACAAAATCTGAATCCCAACGTCTTCGCACTGCTGGGCGTCGTGAATTTAAATGCAGCAAAAAGGAGTCTTGGTTGGCTTTCGTCTCCTCCTTTACTAATAAGACTCCTCAAGCTGAAATGTGGCATAAACTCTAGGCTATTTGTGGTACATGTCGGACATCTGTGATATCTCATCTTCGAATAACACCCTCTGACGATGCCATCACTGAACCTCAAGATATTGCAGATACTCTTGCGTCTACATTCTCTACTATATCCAGTGACTCTGACTACGACGCTACATTCCCCAAGTCCTCTTCCTATTCCTGCGCTTTCTTGGCCTTGTCCGGCTCTACTCAATCATTCAATGTGAACCCAACAACGGATGAAATGTTAATTGAATTACAACGCTGCAAGACTAAAAGCGCTGGACCTGACAGCATTCCCTATGCGCTAATTAAGGAACTTCCCAGAGTGGCTTACTGTGTTTACTTCGACTATTCAATCATATCTGGACAACACAATGCTTTCTCAGTCAATGGCACTCATCCATAGTGATTCCTATAACCAAGCCTAAAAAGGACCACTCGCTCCCTAGCAACTATTAATTGACATGTACTATATGCACACTACTGGAGAAGATCATTAACAAAAGATACGATGGTTTTTGGAATGCACCAAATTCTTTAATGACTTACGAGACTTCCGCCAGTACGGTCTAGGCTAGATACCTTGACACTACTAAAATCTGAAATTTGCGACGCCTTTGCTAACCGCCAACACACGCTCACTTAAGTCTCGACATTGCAAAAGCCTACGATATGGTATGGTGTCTCCCCATTATCCAGACACTTCTTAAAGCCAATGTCAAAGTAAATATGCTTGCATTTATCGCAACTTTCTACAAGATCGACGGATGCGTGTGAGAATCAGTGGTGTTCTGTCGCAAAGTGTTGTTCTCGACAACGGTATGCCACAGGGATCGGTATTAAGCGTAACATTCTTCTTGGTACCTATTAATACAGTTTTCTCATTCTTTCAATCTCCAGTGCAGGCAGCGTCTTTTTTGCTGACGTCCCGACCATTTATTGTGAAGGGAAGAATATCACCACTATACAAGAATTATTACAGTCAACTCTAGAAAACCTCCAAAATGGAGTCAAATCACCAGCTCAGATTTACTCCTGAAAAATGTCAAAGTATTGTTTTCTCCAGGCTAAAAAATTATCCAAAACCCTACACTACATATTGCGAACTACCAACTCCCAGTAGTATATAGCGTGATAATACTGGGCATGCACTTTGACCGCAAGCCGACATAGATCCACCATATTAAACTCATCAAGCTGATTGTGTTCGGCGTCTGAATGTTTTAAAAGCATTGTCTGCCAAAACATGGGGAACCCGTCTCAGTGTTCTACTTCGCACTAACAAAATGGCCATTCTCTCCAAGTTGGACTACATTTCTGTTCTGCTTGACACTGTTCAGACCTTGTTACTGGCGATTGCACTTGGAGCTTTCCATTGTAGTCCTACAGAAAGGCTGCAAATTGTGGCTGATAAACCACCTCTTTCTCTCCGATGTAAAATTCTAAGTCTGTCTTATGCCATCAAGACTTTCATCAGCACTAACTCAGGTTCATAGTCTCATATCCCACTACAAGACAATACTCACTCGAGGCAGTTATGATACTACCCTTCTTTCAAAGAATGGCTACATACATCGAAGAGTTTAGTTTGACAAATCCCTCTTTAATTCCCCGTTCCTTCAACATAAATGTTATACCATGGAGACCTAAAGCTCCTGTTACCAACACCACTCTATAAAATATGCCAAAAGTAATATCCATGGCACTCTCTACGCCACTTTGTTCAAAGAATTACGTGGGTAATACCCCAACTATGAACCAATTTACACCGATGGTTCTCGGTGTGACAATAACGGCTGCGCTATGGTTGCCCCTAACCATACCATGTCCTATAGTCTGCCACACACTTTCACCATTTTTGACTTTTGAACTTTTTACCATTCGTTTCGCCCTGGATTATACATCAAAGAACAAAGACCTGAACTCCTATATTATCTTCACCAATTCGCCGAGTGCCCTATTGGCTCTACAACAACGATCCCCTCGCCATACTTTGGTACGATCAATTATACAATGGCTTAATATCAGCTGGCAAACAAATCATCTTTGCATGGATACCATCTCATCATAATATGCCAGGAAACGATTTTGCTGATACTGCCGCCGAGGAAGCTACACAGCATACTTGCACTTTACCAAATCTCTAGCTTCCCCATGAAGACTATTTATCACACCTAAGATGCAATAACTTGCACCAGTGGAAGACAGATTGGATTACTACATCCACCGGTGAACTACATGATACCTGCCCTGTACCAAATCTATCTGCATCCTTTACAATACTAACCCGCCGAGATCAGATGCTAGTAACTCGACTATGTATTGGTCACACTGCGCTAACCCATTCCTACCTCCTCTCTCATGAACATGTTCCTACATGCATTCTATATAATTCAGCTCTCGCCGTCCATCATGTGATCACTAGCTTGCCCGAGATTCACTGCTCGGCGACCTAATTGTGGAGTTTCTGAACACCTACAGCTAGTCTTGGGCGACCAACAATGGCGCAGGAAAGTCCTCAACTTCATCAGGGTGCAAAATTGTTAATGATATTTAAATCATTGTTAACTTTCTTATTGTTCATCATTTACTGCAAGCTTCAACATGACATTTTGCAGTTTTTACTTCAATGTACTTCTTAATGTTTAGTCGTGATAGGACTAAGTAAATAAATAAAATATTTTACATAAAGGAATCCTAAAAGTATAATGTTCTGGTTATAATGCGTACGATAGTTTACTCCGTTGTGTAAAAGATACGTGATGTCTTTAAGTTAGTAAACTACTCTTCTTAAAGCGAAATGTCTTGATTTCTTTCAATTAATGACAAACACGTATCTACACATTGCAATTCTAAGCGTTTAATATCCCTATTTTAAATCCTAATGCGTACACCTACTAATTAAAAAAAATCCTATAGCTATACCAACTCAATTTTAAATAGTAAAAGTGCCTACTCGTAAACATACATTTATACACTCCCATTACTGATGAGTGCTTATGACTTTGGCTTAATTAACAGCGCCTTCAAGTTCTTAAACCTCTGTCAAACAATAACGAGCTAGCACAGCTCGGTTGTCTAATACTTAAAATTAATAGATAAAAATTATCCTTCAGCCTCAATTATGGTTCACTAAATTAATTAGTGTTTGGCTTAAACTCTTCGTAATAAAGGATTAAACATGAATAAATCTTCCGATGCAACCAGGCTTGAACTATGATCATCCAGTCCACAGAGAAGATTCAGAGCGCTAATCCACTTGATTAGTTGGATTATTCTACAAAGCGTTCGTTTTATGGCCTGACCCGTATCGCATGTATGCGTACTCCGCGCGCTGTCTACTATACCTAGGGACTTTCCATTCTACAACTCCCGTACTACATACTTATGAGTAATAGTAACATGCATCATAATGGGTACTAACCATGTCATAAATGGTGTTGAAAGTCGTGTCTATCTGCGTAGGCCATAAAACGAATGCTCCGATATGCAAACATTTCTTTATCATGTTGCTCTATAACACTACTAACCTATATTATTTAAACTTTCTGCATCTATTTTGGTGCAAATATTAATAAGTAATGTCACAAAGTATTTAAACTCAGGCACAAATCTCGGTATTTGAACTATAGGACTCGGTCAAAATTTAGACTACCTTACAGCTTTCAAAATTATCCTTACTCATACTTTCAATCCCTCAAGGACAAATTGGTACCATTTGACGAATCTGGGAAAAAAATTTTAGGACATTTATTTTGGGTCCCAGCGACAACACTTGTGAAACCCTTCCTTGTCCTTATTTTTGACCCCTTACTTACGGATTTTAACAGTTTGACCTATGTGGATAGGGCTTTGTACACATTCCGTAGGACGCGAAAAAAATTATTCTTACAATTTCAAACAATTGCCTCCAACTATATTTTGAATCCCGTATGTACAAATTTGCATCATTTAACCGATTTTGATAAAGCTTTGAACACTTATAATTTGGAAACTAGCAAGAAAGGCTTCAAATCGCAAATCTCCTACTACGAGTTAAATCTGAATTCAACTTTGGAAAGTCATGCTCTAGGGTGCAAAAAGCTTATTCTGTATACTTTCAACCCTTGCACGAAATCTGAACTATTTCACCAATCCAGATGAAATTTAAAGGAAACATTGGTGACTACAAATATTACGGGCTAGCTACTTACGACTTTCAAAATATTCCAAAACCTAATTTTAAGTTCCTTACTTAAAAATATAAGTTGTTTAAAACATCTGGACAAAACTTATGCTTAGGCACAGTATCCGACAATTATGTACATCTTGCAACTTTGACCCTCCTCCCCACCATCCTCTAACCCCTATACAAATTTAAGTTTTGAAAACTTAAGATTTAGGACGCTGTAAAAATTATAGGAATGAGGCGAACAATGTTTCTGTCGTGTGTTTGAACCTAATGTTATGTTTTTACAATTTTATTAGTATCACAAGCGGTGTAATGTATGTAATAAAATATGAAACCTGAAAATGCGTTTTAAATGCAACACATTAGCTTTTTCTCGTGGTAATGCAAAGTGCGTGGAATTTCAAAGGCACCACATAAAATTTTGATTATCGTTTTAGCTACTGTATTCTTCTTATACTTACAACGAAGTTTGTAAGAGTGTAATAACAGTTTATCTCAATTAACAAGAAGTAACTAATTGTTTTATTACATTCTTATTTCTTACTTAAGTTAAATTTCCAAAAGATTCCATTCCTCGGAGATTTTTCTATCAATGCTTAAGTAGGTATGCCAACTTTTCGCAATTTCTATATATAAAAAATGCAGCTGTGCAAGCCCGAATAATGCGATTAGTAGCTAATACAATCAGTCTAGCAAGTAAAGCGTTTAGTAATTTGATTTTCGTAAAACGTACCCAGCTGTTTACAAATACAAAGACGACGTTCTCTTATCTTCCATATTCACAATGATGTTTATTAATCTCCCTGCTGTTTGTATCTACTATCATTGCCTTCACCTTTTAAGTTCTGAATGCCCGGAATATTCTAGACGTTACCATGACACCCTCTCCGAGATCTTTCTAAAAACTTACTGATATTTCGAAAGAAACATCTCACGGAACCACTTGCCTCAATTGCAACAGCTGCCGCCTCGTAACTTTGATATAAATAAGGGAGGAAAGAAGCTGATTGACAATAGTGCTGCATGACAACAGTGACTGATAAATATCCCCTGAATGTAAATATTTTCTAATGCCCTTAATATGCAACACCTCATGCAAGTTTGCTGATATTTTGTTGAAGAAAAATAAAGTACATATTGTTTTACTAGTTTGTCACATATGGAATTGCCCTTAAGTAAAAGTTTACCTCTTAGAGTCTGAATTAACTTCCGGTTGAAGAAGAAAAACTAAATTTTATATTAATAACTTAGCATTAGAAAGTACAGTCGCAATATCAGAAGTAAGAAATCTTGATATACAAACAATCAAGTTACACACTTTATTGGTGGCGTTGGATGCATTAAACAATATATAAACGTGAAATGTTTTTCTATCTGATACGTTGAGTTCTATCTCATTTTGTTTATAGAATGACCCCTTCAGCATTTTTGGGTGCACTGGGAACTGCACGTTTTATTGGACTTTTCTACACTACAGTTTTATTACCAGCTCTATGTTCTTATTTGCAGTCTTCCTCTCGCTTTTCCTGTTACATCATTTTCTTGCCTATGGAGATCTTCTACGTTAGAAGACCTAAACTTCTTATTGTTGGTGCAAAATGTGCATCAGACGGGATTCCAAAGTGTACACGCTTCAAAAAATATCTTAAACTGGTATTATGCGAATTCGCGACGTTAGGCATTAATGGGTTAATAAATAAAAGTAATACCAACACCTACCAAATGATCGCTGCATCCTTCTACAGAGAGCATCATGGACAGAAGACAGTATTGTGGTGGCCCGCACGCGAGTTTTCGCGGCCACTTAGCGCAGTTCACTAGCCCAGGAGTTTCCGAGCAAAAGAAAGAATTGATAAAGAGTATTGAGATCAAGACTGGAAAGGAGGGAAATGGGAAGGTGTGAGCGGTATTGGAAAAACAAAACTATCGACGCGTTAGGAGTACCGTCTTTCCTATAAAACGAAGGAGCAGTTTGAGAAACAATGTTCTATTATGTAGTTTCTGTGGTGCACAGCCCTACAAACAACCGCATTTGTAACTCTGAATGGGTGGTTTGCGTTGAAAGAGTTAGCACGGACAATGTATTTGATGGGGAAACCTTTTGATGCCAACATTGGATAATCCAGATTAGAAACCCTCCACAAACGCACCCCTTCCTCATGCAGCTCAATATAGCGCCGTGCTCCAGCTTTCCTTTTCATTGTTTTACACTGTCATTTTCAATCATTCCTACCATTGTCTCGCGATTTATCTTCGTGCACTAGGTAGTAAGAGTGTACTTCTATGAGATTTACGTGTGTAAGAAGAAAACCTCTTCTAACAGCTACGAGATCGATGCTGCCATAAGAAAACCTGAGGAGCCTCTTACAACAGGTACAAACACTGGATGAGTTTAGAGGACAGGATACACAAAGGACTTTGCTGAAGCTACAACTGGATGCCTGAAAACGTTGTTGCTTGTCAGCCAAAGAAAGAAACGCGTTTGAAGTTGCCATAAAACCAATTAATTTTGGTACTTTTCTATGAAGCCATCCATTATCACAGTGTAACGTATTTATTGTTACAGACAAAAAATACACTCAAAACTAAATAAATTATATCCATATTTCACCATAAATACACGTTTTGAGGTTCACATAGCCAAATATTTTTTTTAGAAAAAGGTCTATGTGTGTGTGGTTGTGAACAGCACAACTAAAAAAATAGAGAAGTCGGAAAAATACCAAACTTCACATTTCAATCAGCCACTGTTAAAGCATACCAGGCAAAAGTTTTCAAGAAAATCCACCCACCACAAACTACTCTTTATATGGAAAATGTTTTCGTTGTTTTTCATTTTCTCAAAAAATGGCTTAAATGAGATTGATTGAAACATCAAATGTTTAAAATATTTATATGACTAATAATGATTAAGCCTTAAATTTGTGTGTACACCTATAGAATCATTATAGGGCCTGTGAAACTCTGTAGGGATAATTATAAGTTATAAAGAACTTAATTTTTTGGCTCCTAAAAATTAGTGTCCAAAGTTCATCCAGATCAATCAAACAATGTAAATTTGTGAGGTGGTTAAAAATAATACATGGAGGGGTTTTAAACATATAAGACAGCTTTTAATGTTTTGCTGGTCTGGAAGCACAGGTGTCCAAAGTTTCGTTCAATCGATCTAATGGTGCAGATTTATAAAGGATTGAAAATGGGTACGGTAATTTGTTTTCTTTTTTGTAATTTCTACGGAAGGTTATAATTTTATGACGGATGCCAAAGAAGCCTAGGTGCACAAAGTTATTGGATATAGGTTAAAATATGTAGCTTTGTATGTAAGGGATTGAAAATCAGAATATACGAAGCTTTTGAAAATTGTTAGGGTACTTTAGGATTAAAAAAAGTTTAGGGATAGTTTTTGAAAGTTATAAAATAAGCCTTAATGTTTGCCAAATTCTATACTTTAAATGCTAAATGGTTGTTCCATATATGTGTAAACTTCTACATCAAAGTTTAAAAATATGAGTAGCAGGAGTTTCTGAAACTTGTGAAGTTTCCCATAATTTTCGTCTAGTCCTATAGCGTAAGTGTACAAAGCTTCGTACAGAAAGGTGAAGAGAGCTGATTCATTTTAACGGGATAAAAATAAGGGATGGGGAAGGCTTTTTTCCTTTCTTTTTGCAAGGTAGGCCATTTTTAGAGGTTCATAAACCCCAGGTATGCAATGTTTTGTCAAGATCATGCCAAAAACATTCCCTGGAAATGTTCAACAAAATTAAGGAAATTTGGCAATTTGAACTCAACGGTAGTATAATTGGGTGACATGAATATGAAAGACGAAATCCACCAGCCCTTAACCTTAAATATTCTGAAAATACCATAGTCTATGTCCGTCAAGAAGAACAGGGTGTTTCAATTGCGAAAGATTTAGGAACATAGAATGAAAATTATTTGCAAGTTTGTCCTGGACGCACATATTAAACGAATGTTCCGTCTTTGTAGTATTGATGCAGAACGTTTGATGTAATTCAGAATTCGTCAAAAGAATATGCTGGTTAACTTAAGTTATGTAGTAACGGTTTTTAAAACACACAATAATAAAATATTTAATTTGCTTTTAATTTCGTGCGCTGCTATATGTAAGTCTCCCTTTGGAGAAAGAAACTGGGAGGCAAGCAATTGTATTACACTTCAAGTGCCTTGGGAATTAAATTCGTTCATCCTTGATTTATAACCGAGAATTATAAACAGCTATATCACACGTGTTGATAGTTTTCCAGTAATTTCATTTATCTTAAAGGATGTTTATTATTACTAGCATTACTTCGAGACTGAGGTTAAAGTGTAAATTATTAAATGACAAGTAACGTGAGATTTAAAGTGAAATTAAACTATCGAAGAAAACATGCAGAAACGCGATATTCGACTTATATCATGAAAAGTGTACGCATTATGAAGCGCTGCTTCTGCGGGGGGGGGGTTGTTCCAGGGCAGCCATGGGTAGAATGAGTGTCATTGATTACCTCTGTGCTCTTGACTCCCACTGCCCCTTATGAGAATTCTGTATGTTCCTTGCAAGATTGAAATTCTTTACTGTAATCAACGTTTGCTTAATGCTGTCTTAGGGAAAATAGTTTTCGAAATAAATTAAACACTACAAATAGATTGGGTTAAGTATAGCTTTATTTAACAGCAAATTTCAAGCGATGCGCCATTTTAAGTTAAAACAATTGCAGTCAGCCTCAGAGTACTAATAGTTTCCGGTAATTTAATTGACCTTAACAATTGTTTACCGTAAGTTTGTAAGCGAAATTAACTGTCTAAAGAGAAACTTAACACATTTTGCAAGTTGTGTTAGGCGAGATAATTACACTGAAAGTGTCATTTTGACTTCGTGCTTTGACTACATAATCTTGATGATCATGCACTGACATGCCTGCTTCACCTTTCTTAGCAAAACACGATTTCATTACTTCCTACCCCAAGCAGATACGTTAATAACAACTGAATATTTGCGGCTATAAAAACAACCAAAACAAATAAATGCGTGTTTTACTCGCTCCATATTCGAATCGAGGTAGAGGCGATGAGTAAAACCGGGATTAATATAAACTCACCGTAACGTGACTTAACTTAACGCGGCGTAACTTAAAAGTTTGGCAGTATCAAACTTTTCCTTCCCCTACATTAAGTTTGATGCCATGTGATAATTTAAATCAATTGGCCAGCAGTAGTAGAATGAAGTGTTAAAAGCAACTACCAATCAAGTATCATTCCCGTTTCGTTAATCGCATCCTAATTAGAACTTTAGTTTAGCGGCATTTCTTAACTTCACTTTACATCCTGCCAGGTTAATTAAAGTTCATCATAATCCCGGGTTAAATAAATAACATAGGAGCAAAAAGCTATCACATTAGATTTTAAGCACAGTGCTATTAAATAACACTAGCAATATCAAAATAGGGTTTGAGATGGATAATAAATTCAGGAACCTATTGAGTGAACCTATTTGGAATGCTCAGACCTTCGAGTGATAATTTGTTAGGACTATTTAACGAACAAAATGAAAATTTAAATATGATTCTCCTGAACTCAGCTTACAAAATAATAATATTAATTACACATTTGTATTGTAAATGACCTTTGCAAGCCATCTTGCAACAGCCAAATGTCGATTAATTAGACTAAATTAGAAGACAATGCACTCGCGGCGGTAAAGGATTCGGTAATATCACTGCAATATTCGACTATGGTTGCCCAATATTCAACACTTCCTCTCATCTCATTAGTCCATTTTCTCATGATGTCATATAAATTAAATAGCATGATTCGATTGTCATTTATCAATCTAACAATGATTTCATTGATTACCGACAGTCGCTCTAATGCGATTATCGATGTATTATTTGTCAGTGGTGTACCATCGCTGTAATAAAATTATCTTGGTCAATTGCGTGTAATTGGGCGTATTTCAATGGCTGATATTTTACTCTGCCCTGCCCCTTTAACAATTGTCCAAATAATGCACAGAATTTTAGGAAAGTTCAAGATCAGAAGTTGCCTTACTTAAAGTATTTCGGGAATTAAATTTTAAAACTTGTGTAACTAATAGCTATTGCTATCATATACAGTAATAAAAAATATACTTTTAAATAGCAGTTCTGTTGTTTAAAATGTCTCAGAGAAGTTCTGGAATTTAGAATAAAAGAGCGTTCGTATGGCAAATAATTAATACTAACGGAGGGAAATCAGAACACGTAACCTAAAAAGTAAGGCAAGGTAAACATGTTTACAATGACATAAAATAAAAGGCGCTTCAACAACTACATGCATAGTACAATTGATAGCAACAGCTGAAGAGATTGTTCCGCCTGATTGAAGTTATGGAATGTAATACATCTATCGTTCCAGAGGAAGACATACTTAAAAAACTATAATATTTCAGTGAATCACGGCTCTGATTGGTTGATACTTGATATGTATATGATATTTTTACATATGATTTGTCCATATTGGAAGACGTAGCTATGTGTGGAATAGTCAGAAAAATTGCTCTTCGCGTATTTTTAGTGGGTATAAGTGTGAAAAATACGAATCTATGAAACCGAAAAACTATCACTCTACCGTTGTGCTGATGGATGGTGGTGATAACAAGAATCTCGAAAGATAAGTGCCATTAAATCATCTAAAAAGTGTGCACAAGGACTGCAACGCGCTACTCGAAATAATCGCGGTATCTATCGATTCTTGTCAGGTGGGATTAAGGATGCTCGAAGAGCAGGAAATTGCCGGTTTCCTATCGAGCACAAATCTTAACACCATAAAACCGAGTTTGTAGCGCATCACCTCTCATTTAACTGGAGCCGGCAGGCAGGGAGGCGCTCCGTGCGTTGTATGACCTATCCAAACCTCGACCTACGTGACCCGAGATAGGCCCTTTCTGATCACCTTGGAAATCAATAACTGATGTTCATTACGCGCTGTTAAAGACTCTTCCTCTTGACCTTTGGCACAGTTAGATTCTCGTATGCATCCCGAATCAATCGCTGACCTCTAGATTTCTGTTTTGTAACATCAGCATCACCCTAAACGCCAGTGTCTCTTCGATTTACGACATTAAGGTGATGACTAAACCCTTATGGAAAATTCACCCCTTAATTGAAACTGTTCACCTAGCGAACCTAAAAAGCGAGAGAGAAGGCAACGGTTAATGCACTATGTAAGATAATGTTCAAAATCCTACATCTATTTCATCTGCAGGTTTTTTTTTTCAAACAAAGCAATTTGAAATAAAAGTGGGTCCACTATAAAAGAAAACAATTCCTTTACAAAAAAAATACCTTCACCTGAATAGTTAGGCTTTTATAGCAACTCTACAAAAATATTAATATTTTTCCAACTTTTAAAAATGGATCCTATGTATCTTATATTGCCTTATTTAAGTAAAGCAATTTGATTGAGTTCGTCATAACCAAATGAAATGCACTGCTATTATTAATTTGTAAATATGCTAATGTTATTTTTTATATTTATATAGTTTTTAATAGAAATAAGGCAATATATGAATAGTTAACCATAAGATCGTCCGATTCTATTAGGTGTTTATATATTAAGCATTTTTATTTACAATAAAATCGCATGGCTTTATGTCAGTTCTTTATATCGATATACCCTTTTTAACTACACAGTCCAATAAGAAATTATCAACAATAATCACATTAGAGGTTTTGATAAATCTAGAATGGGATTTAATTGATTATCTCACGATTAACAGAAAGTATATCAAGATTACAAGAAATAAATACAATAACATATTAATTAACTTACTAAATTAATTCATCCTACTCTTCGATATACTGTTTCTGTTTCTCTTTGTGTAGTTTGGTATCGTGCTGCTTTGGTGAAGAACTTTGAATATCTATGCACAAAACAAACGACAATCGCAAACAAATTAACAGATGCTAAAGAGGTGATAAAAAGCACACAAATACTATGGATGTGATAAAAATTTGGAAGCCAAGATTGATTGAAGCAGTCGCTTCATAGCGTCTTACAGGTCAAAAGTAGTATGACGTAGTAAGAGTGCAATATATAGTCTTACACGACGTTGCACGAGTGCGTTTTTAAAAGTCGAATAGTTAATTAATTTCATTTACTTTCTCTCGTATTCTTTATGTACTTGTTGTAAAAATGATCTAGAAGATTTTATGGTGAATTTTCCCCTTTACCCTTTATAACTTACGTAATAACAAAAAGCCCCGTGATGTTCCTAATGACGAATGAAAAATCCGCTGATGTTCACGGAAAGGGATAATAAACATTGGCGGATATTGTATTTCTGATTTCCTTAACCTCT
Organism: Deroplatys truncata; assembly: GCA_030765065.1. Classification (NCBI taxonomy): domain Eukaryota; kingdom Metazoa; phylum Arthropoda; class Insecta; order Mantodea; family Mantidae; genus Deroplatys; species Deroplatys truncata. The sequence continues at coordinate 249,585,268 of CM060975.1, read as the reverse complement.
TCGCTTGACAGTCTTCCAACTTATGGAAATGTTGCATAATTTGCGATTATCTGTTGGCAATGCAACAATTGTCAGAATGGTGGAGAAATATTCTAGATAATCACAATACATTAAATTTTAAACCTTTGTATTTTCTATTTGGTTTCGTGGTTATTTAACACCATAAATTCTACAAGTTTTCACACAATACATAAACTCCTGACATTCTCGTTTGCAGCGAAACAGCTGTGAAATTGCTGAATATGAAGATCCGCATAGCCTGTAACTTTTGAGAAAAATGATCTCCTCAGTCGTTAATTATAAAACACCGGTTGAATAATTGTTGGTTTTATGCTGGACACAATTTTCTCTCTTTATATAATTATTTCGTATATCTAATAAAGAATTTGATTACAAAATACAGAAGAAATGCAGCATAACTTTCTTGCATAAGGATTATCAAAAGGTTTATCCAAACGCAGACACGATTGTCTTTTATTCTGTTGTCTTGTGTTTCTTCAGTTGCTAAATGCTGACCATCTATGCATATTGCTTGGAATGAAATATCCATATTTTTGTTTTATTTTCATACTTCTTTTTTCGTGGGTAACCACTTATTTTCTACTTCATGACAACCTCAATGGAAAAATAGAAACCCCGTTTATACTTCATTACATTCTCAATTAAAACTCAAAGCCATCTTCGAAAGCATGTTCTTTTACGACTCCAATATGTTTGCATTCTAATGTCTAGACCTTTTTTATCCTTTTTAAATGTGTTTAACATTTATAGACTGATATTAGAAGCTGTCTTATAACTTAGTCCGTCCGGAAGAACAGTGCTTCACAATGGCGAAAGGATTATCAAAATTGGTTGAGCGGTTTCCGAGATTAGCCTTCCCTCCTCCTACACATACATGCACGCGCGCACATTTTCTCTCTTTATAATATTAGTATAGATATCCGAAACAGTATGGGAGAGATTGCAAACACGCGTATAGCTAGAAAAAAAAATTGTTTCATTTGTATAGCCCCTTCCATTTTTTTTTTTTTTTTGCCTCATATTGGAGGCTTTGAAGTTAAAAATTGTTACGGATGGTATTAGTAACCCGCTGACTAGAGTGTTTTAATCGCTTTGTAGCGAAACAGTTGCACCCATTTACTCGTTCTGCTTTCCAGACTCTGCGGAGGTTAGGGAATTATCTTAATTAAAGAAATGTTCTCACTCCAAGCTCGTATTACACTCGGAACGTCTGGGTTTTGAAGCCAGAACGTTGATCCTCCATAGCGCAGAAGCAGAAACAAATTAAATATTTAGCTTTAGATGAAAAGTTATATTCGGAAGAACGCGATGATCTATTATAGTGGTCAATTCCATATTCCAGTTGACGCCCTTGGTTTCGTGCACTTAATCTTCTTAGCATCATCAATTAATTTGCACTCACATTCCGAGTGTTAGCATTTTTTCTCAATTGGTGACCTTCTATTCCATCAGACTGTCTCAGATTATTTTATTACTGCCAAATGCATCGTCCTAGGAAGTTTATTAACCTTCTGATCCAACTGTAGCATATCTTTCACAACAGTGTTCCACAGGGATCTGAATCAGGTTCATCTCTTTTAATGTTCTAGTGATTTTATTCGTGCATCATACTTACGGGGGCCGCCCAATAACGCTGTGGTAGTAGCGATGCGAGGGAATCCGGAATTAACTCCCGGTAGTGCCCTGGGGATTTTCCCCGGCTGCGTGGCCTGGTACGGGGTACACTCAGCCTGATGAGGCTCTTGGAGACCAACTGAAGAGCCATATAATAGAGCAGCAGTGGGTTCGGCCTCTCAAACCTCATTTAAATGGCCGGAGGGGGAGTGGCATGCTGAACACACTTTACATTACTACAATGTACTCGAGTGTAGACGGAAGCAAAGGAAGTAGCAGCCGTGCGGTAGGCCTTGATCCATTCGGGCTGTTGCGCCAAAGGGAAAATCAATATGCATGCAGAGATTTTGTACACCTTCTTTGTTTTCTTGCATTATTAATTTTGCTTGCGTTGTTTCTGTGTCTTTATAATGTGAGGACTTGTTCTCAAAAGCCTGTACACCGTTAAACGCTGAGCGGCTGCTGCTGTTAGTAAAATAATAATAATTAAGAAGAAGAAGAAGAAGAAGAAGAAGCGTCTCTAAGTACCTTGCATAGTCCTACATGGGTTCATTCGCTATAATAATAATAATAATAATAATAATAATAATAATAATAATAATAATAATAAAAATAATAAGGTTCGCCTTCCTGGTTACCACCAAAGGGATTTTTTCTGATTTTTCATTCACATAAAATGTTCGTCCTGGGTTCACAAAAGTGTGCATATATGTCATTTCATTCTCAAATTGCGGAAGACCATCACAAACTACTCTGACCTAACGATGTTGGGACTCCCTGCGGTCAGAACATCCATCATCATCAAAAATAAAAAGAGAAATGTGTTAATAAATATACTTTCGTGGATTTTAAGGGAATCGGAAAGCGTGAAGTGGCCGTTCACGATATTTATGTTTTGATGTGTACCAAAACTCAATCCGGCGACGAGCGACACGTACAGGTATCAAATATAACAAAGTTATGGGATCTGACGATTTAGTATGCTGAATTTTTCTCTAAAATGGAAATGTATACTTAAAAGTAAGTTAAGACTGCCAAACAGCATCGAATGAAACACAGAGGGGAAAAAACAGGGAAATAATGCTCGCCGTTCTTCTCCAAAAAGTATGTACAAGTATAAGATAGAAAGGGAGATGTAAAGGGCGAACAAGTACATCGTTAGGTGAGAGCAAGGGGGAAGTTCCATCAGAGGGGTCAAAAGAGGTTGACACGTGATAGGGTAGGGTTCTCACGTAAGTGATAGGGAAGAGGGTGATCTGGCAGGAAATACGACACAACCAGTAACGAAAACATCCTTCGGCACAATATCATAAATAGATGGAAAAAACTAACCATAAATACTTCCATGCCGCTCTTTATAATACACCAAGTAAATGAAACCTAATACAGACTGAAACTGAAATAAGGTCCTTGGTTCAAACCGGTAAAAGAAGACGTATATATGATTTGTTAAATGCATTTTCATCTGCCCTTAAGTAGATCTGCCAATGAAAACTCTATTTTCAAACATTGATTTAAAAACCAGTAGCTAAAATTTCAAGCAGCTCGGAAAATTTATCGGGCAATTTTAACTGACTTCACGGAATATGCATAAAACATTTCAGAGTATTTCGATAAAAACTCCATTATTTGGAACATTTTGGTTGAACGAGATAACATAAAAAATCCAAAAAATAATTTTAACATGAAAATCACTTTTGCTTATAGATTCTTGCCTTGTTACGTAAGCGTCTATAATATCGAAGATGACAATGAATATTGAAATTATTTTGTGTGCAATCTAAGTGAGCATTTTCTCAAATTTCAGTGATGCATTCCCATAAAAGAAACATTACTAGAATAAAATCACGTGTATTCGGACGTACAAGACGATTCAAAGTAAGCAAGCGTCCTTCTCTTTATACTTGGGAGTGAGGGAGGGGAAGCTTCTCATTTCCTATGGGAACAAGCTTATCGCAGCATTTGAGTCACTCCCCGGCATGAGTTAGGTGCACAGAATGGAAGTACAGAAAAGGATATGTCATTTTCCGAAAGGATTTCCCAATAACGACTTCATTTTTAAGGCAATACAGTTGTGGGAATTCTAGAATTGTGCTGCTTAACCAAGTCTACTGAAATTATATAGCCCACTATGATGCAAGTGTATGTTTAAATGTTTATGCTGACATCCTCTTCAAATACTGTATAGTTGTGTTATATTCTATGAAATAAACATTTTACGCGGCGAGGAATTATAATTTTGATGAAAACAAATTTGCCGCACCAGTTTTATTTAAAACAGCTATTGCTTTCACGCAAAGATTGTTAAATTGCGTTTTACGTATATGCTAGCATATATTAGTTTATTTGTCCATTAACTTTTACATATATCAGGTTCATAAAAACAAATAAACAATATTTTTATAAATGTTCTTGAAGGTGATAGGAACTAAATAGGCATTACCTAAAAATTACAGTAATTTTGAGCAAGGCCTAGTTGAGAGTCTACTTTACATAACATATATAGAAGGTGGAAGAGCTTACCTATATTTTGAGAAACCATTTTTATTCAGATTGATGTGCATAACTATAAAAAAATCTTTAAATGGAAGTATATTTTGTTTAGCTAAATTTAAAATATTTTGTTTTCATGACTTCATTAAGTTGGTTAATGATAATGTTGCATATGTCTATGTGACAGCCCTCAAGTGAGACAATTAATTACACTAATATGAAACTGCATTACGTAGACAATTCGAGATCTGTACGATTTAGCAGAAAATAAGCAAAATTGAAGGCATTTGCCATTGGTTACTAGCATTGTAACGCCCATAACGTCATTAAGTGCATTCTTACCCCATTTTACTGTATTTCACATGGAGAGAGTTTTGAATGAAGCTTTGAGTTCTCATATACGACAGACTAATAAATAAATAAAAAAAAAGCAGAGCATATAAGAGACACTCCTTTCCGTCAGCATAACATTACCCTGATAGGCCAAGAAATGTCGTTAATACATCTAAGTCAAATGGAACCTACAACACTAATTCAAAAATCCAAATGACGATCTTGATCACATAAGCTGTAACACTGTGGTACATACCGAGCGAGTTGGCTCCGTGGTAACCTGTGAGGCTTGCATTCGGGAGTCCCGGATTCAAATCCCGTTGACCGACCATCCTGACCTTGGGATTTTCATTTTTAAAATTCCATAAGTCAACTTTAACGTACAGAATAGAAGAATGGAACAATAACTCCGTAATTCATTCGTTATTATTTTATGTTAGCTTTAAAAAATCAATGTTTATTTTCCTTTTTTTCATTAAATAGCTACAAAGTCCTTGACTAAGACAAAGTGATCAGTTTTATTTAGACTCACCTGGACTTTATTAGCATCTAAATCACACAATCTTTGCATTTACAGAATAATTAAAGAATTCGAATTTTAGACCTTGGATCGGCAAGCATACCAATGAGCCGCAGTATTCTAGCGAGCAGCACTAATAGGATACACCAGTTTCTGACCTTTTAAAAAATTAATGCAATACTACAAAAATATTTAAAACTTTGTATTTAAGTTCAGCGTCTTACAAGAATGCGACACAAAGATTTTAAAGAAAACCCTCACCCAAACTACCATATATGTGGGAAAATGTTTGTTATTTTTTTATTTTCTCAAAATGGCTCTAACGATTTTGAATAAAAAGCCATATATATAATATATTTACATAAAAATAAGGTGTATATCTTGAATTTTCTGTCAGTAGTCTGTGAAGTCCTTTTATTTGATTGAAGTTTTGTGTAATTCTGTATTACATGGAAACCTTAAAAGATAGACCAAAACTTAAAAAGAGCATTAAAATATACAATTTATGTCAAACTGTTTTGTAGTGTTAGCCTTTTAAAAATATTCCACGTTGAATTCTTGCATGCAAAGCGTCATCTAAAGGACATGCTTGAAAATTTGCTATTCTTGCCTTTCTTATTCCTCTCTTTAAAAAAATTGAGTTTTATTTATAAGCGCTTTAACTGATATGGTCCTTAGCGTCCCATTCTATATTAGGCGTGAAAGATGGGTAATTTTACTCAGAGGCCTCTCTATCAGGCTTGAGGGTCTTTTACGTGCCGTAAATCTACGACACGGGACCACCGGCTTTACTTCCCTTCCGAAGGAAGCCATGCTAAGGATTTTTACGCCCATAAAAATCCATCACCCTACGCCGGGTTTGAACCCGCGAACTCGAGAACTATATTCCTTTCTTTTCTTTCCACTGAGACAGCTTACGAATAAACATTTGAATACTGTTTCCATATGCTGTGATTAAGTACGTCTTGCTTAATTTGAAAATATCCCTAAGTACAAATATATGAGTAATATAACGTGGATATAAGAACCACTCTTTACAGGAATATTAACGGGTATTTGTGAATTTGTCGTTGGAAGAGAAAGTTGTGTGAATGTATGACAACAAAGTTTATTTCTTTACCACAAACCAACGTATCTATTAGATAGAGGAAGTGTTGTATTCCACCCAAAAATTCGATATTAAGATTTCAATAGAAATAAATGTGAGGCCCATTGATGCCCCAAAAACTCCGTGGGCGCATAACTTAAAAACGAAATGTCGGATAAATACCAAACTTGGTATTTGAAGTTTAGTATCTCCCAAAGAAAATCCCCCTACCCCAAACTTTGCGTGGAATATTTTTTGTTAGTTTCTTATTGATTTGAACTTTTAAATGCTTTATTGCATTTTTTAAAGTATTGCCAACCGTTAACTGTTTCTCTTTGTCATGGAAAGAACGTGGAATTACAAAGCAAGTGTACAGTGATCAGTTTTTGCAAGAATAGTTTGTAGAAGCTATATAAAATGAAACGAAAGTGTGTAGAGCAGGTCAAATGAACGTAATATGTTATAAATGTTTTTCTATGCAGAAGATATTTGTTTACAAAACGATGCGTAAGCTTTACGGACTTCGTTCATTCATTCATGTATTCATTCATAGAAAAAACGAAAAGCAATAACGTTCTTCCACACAAGCCATAGGACAAGGTTGGAAAGGTAGAATCAGCCGACTGAAAAATTCAATGGGATCTGAACCACGGATCTCCCGGTTTCCGTCCGGTTGCTCTACCAACTGAGCTACCAAGACAACATGTCGGTAGGACATTAATTCCAGCTATGGCATTGAATTTTTCAGTCGTCTGATTCCACCTTTCCGAAAAGCAATAACCTTGGGAAAAGTAAAAATGATAGTTTTAAAAATTAAAATATATGAAACCATAACTGATATTAAAAATCTAAATGCACAAATTTTAAATTAAAGGTGTCCTAAAACGGTCATTAAAATAAAGCAGAACCGCCCATGCAAGAAGCAGTTTACGTATCAAGGAACGTTGAAAATAATGAAGTGCAGACCTATAATAATAATAATAATAATAATAATAATAATAATAATAATAATAAGTAGTAGTAGCAGTAGTAGTATTATTAAGGATTTAAAAATCAACAGAAGATATTTTTAAATATTTAAATGACATATAACTGAAGTAAACAATGAAAGCCAAATATAGACAGAATAGGTATGTATACGTAACAGTCTTTCCGCAACAATAAAATTATGTATTAAGTTAACATTTTGTATAAGTATTAAAGTCAACTGTTTATAAAACATGTTTATGTTTTATATGCGTTCATGGTAAACAAATGAACGGGCATCAGCATTGAAAATAAAATCTGTGGAAATTTAAAACTTAAAATATCGAATATTTCGGAAATTATTAATACCATATGTCTACATTAAACAGATATGCTTTAAAGAGAGAGAAACTATTGATTCATCAGGGTTTTCCACATAAGTTTACCACTTTCCAATTACATGAAATTTTAAAAAATTGAATAGAGGTTACAGACATTTAAAAGTAAATTAAAAACACAAACATTTTAGTTATGCAATCCTCAAAATTGGGATACTTTAATCATAATTTTGGACCTATTTTTGAGAAAATAAAAATTACTATTTACACACAGAAAACAATGAGATGCATTAATATTTTCTAAAACATTTTCTTTTGGATTCGGGGGGGGGTGCCTTGTGAAATGTTCATGATGAAATTTCGATACTAAATTACTGGGACGAATGCAATATGTGTTGTACCCTATTTGGCAGGCAGAGTGACGCACCTTATGTTTTGAATAGGAGAGGGGTGTGGTCTCACCTGCTACGTAGCCCCTGTGCGAGTCCGAGAAGGCTAATCCCCCGATGATGGTGGTTGTGACGGGCACCAGGAGCAAGAACAACCAACAGAACCTCATCCTGCACTGAGCTCTCTCTCAGCCGCAGCCTATCGAAACATGTTGCACAATCGATATGGCAACCGAACGCTTGCACTACATTCGGTGCACTGACTGCCAAGCTCCCGCATCAACGCCAGAGCGAGGCGTCGAGACGCGCGCAGCCAGATGGCGGTTGTCATACATCCAAGTACGTAATGGTATAAGAACCCGCCTACATTGTGAGGGGAGGAATCCATTCAGTTCCCGCGCAATATAGAAATATCGCACACTTTCTGTGAACACTTGATTCCTTACCCACTTTTAACTTAACCACGGTATAAATAATATACTGCATAGGAAGAATTTCCATCAGGCACTACACCTTTTTACTCTCTCTACCAAGTAGGTACATAGTAGGTAGAGAAGGCATTGCATTCCATCCAAAAATTCGATACCGAGATTTCACCGGAAAAACATGCTTTGAGGCCCCTTGAATCCCCCCACCCCAAAGGCACTTTTAGAGAAAGGCCCGCGCGCGCGAATGTAGTCTGTGTCTGTGAACAGCATAACTCAAAAACGAAAAGTCGGATAAATACCGAAATTACTATTTAGGTTATGTACCTTCCACAAAAAATTTCAAGAAAATCCCCCACCCCAAACTATCCTTTACATAGAACGTGTTTCGAATTTTTTTAGTTTCTAAAACTGATCCTAACGATGTTTATTAAAGTACTGGAGATATCTACATGACAAATAAAATGCATATATTACATTTTCTGGGAATAGGCTGTGAAGTCCTCTTCATTCGGAAGGAATTTTGTATAATCTTGTATAACTGGTAAACGTTAAACGATAGATGAAAACGCACTACACACAAAAAAGTAGATCTCCTTAAAATACACAATTAATTCCAAATAACTTATTTGTGGCATCAGCCATTTCCAAAATATCGATTATTAATGCTTCAAATTGTTCAATACATAGTCATTCTTTTCAAGTCGTGTCGATTTTCAGCTGTTTCTCGCGATATCATGGAAAGAGTACAGCGTATACCGTCCAGTTATAAAACATTTGACTATCGTTATTCCCTTTGTATGTATAACGAAACATGTAATGCAGCTATTTTCGGAAAGATTCATCTCGATTAAAATGGAGTAGATAGGAAAATAAACTTTCGTAAGAATAATTGTATACCCCTAATAAGCTATACAGGTAGGGAAAGTCATGTGAATGTAACATGCGATGTTTTTACATTGCTTCATTAGTGCAGTCTCCTTTAACTTAGGTGGACTCTTCGGGACTTTACTCGATAAACAACAGATGGTGTTCTTTATTACTCGAACTTTAGGTTTTAATGTCGGATTTATTAGTTTTTATCATGAAACACACATACACACATTCTTATTTCCACGCTCTGCGGAGGGTATGGGATGATTGCATTTAAAGCAAAATATGTGTTATATCCAGAAGACTTTATCTACGTACTCTTCTACAAAATATTATTATAAAAATTGTCTACTTCATGCTAACAGAGATAAACGTTTGCAGAAATGGTTTCATTGCATATTTCTTTGTAGGTACAAGGGGATACAGGAGGCCAAATGTTTAAAAAGTGGAAATTTTCCCCTTTGCAAAACCACGAGAAGAATTTAATAACTACTTAGCGCTTCATAAAAATATAAACTATTTTAAAAACTAAACCACAGCATCGAGTTCTAGGAAATGGTTATCTCCACAACAAATTTATTTCACATCGTAAATTTGTTTTAACGAGGTTTACTTCTTTTTTTTTACGTAGTAAGCTTTTCCCTCGCTTATAGTTTACCATTTATATAAAATTCGTTCCAAATATGAAGAGAGGCTCACAGGCTATAGTAAATTCAAGTGATGCGTTTTATTAGCCAGGCACACATAAATATATGGCAATTTTGAGAAAATAAAAACTAACGAATAATTTTTCATTAAAAGTTAGTTTGCGGAGAAGGGTTTTTACTTGAAAATCTTCGTGTCTCATCCTTGGAAGATGCTGAACTTAAATACCAAGTTAGGTATTCAACCAACTTTTCGTTTTTGAGTTATGCTGTTTACACGCGAGCACACACGCGCGCACACTATATGGATGTTTCTTTAACTATGTAACTAAATAGACCTCAAAATCTGTATTTCTGGTGAAAATTCGATATCGAATTTTTGGGCGGAATTCAATACTTTATAAACGACCTCCGTGGTGTAGGAGTAGCGTGTCTGCCTCACATTCAAGACGTCCCAAGTTCGAATCTCGGTTAGGGTGAGCTATTCGGATAAAGTCTCTTCCGGGGGTTTCTCTTATCTTGAAAAGATGAATGTCGATTAACAGTAAGTAAGCTCTATGGACTCCGGGCTCATTTGAGCATCATTTCACCCATTTCATACAGTCATCATCCGATATGACTTGTCCGTTCAAGGACGTTAAATTTAAAAAAAGAATACTTCCTCTATTTGCTATACATAAAAAATAAAGTAAAAATTCTCACCACCCCATCCAAGACCTAGAACCTATCGGTTAAGAAGCCAAACGTAAACCACTCAACCACAGAGACAATCACGGTACGTTTTGTTATACGCAAAATGCTAGGTCGAAAGTAGTTTGTTTATAAACCAAGTCGATGTATTAGTACGATGTGCTATCCGTAATATGGCGAGAAACGAGTGTGCAGTTAACAACTCGCTAGTTCGCTCCGTTTTTTGTCAAGCAGGCACAAGTTGTCATGTTCCCAAACATTTGGATTTCCCAACTTCGCCTGCCGAGAAAACTGTGCTATGAGAAATGTTTAAAAATGAAGGAAACTCCCGATTACTAGAATTTCCTGTGAATGGTCAAAACGCATAATATTAAATTCGCAGATCTATCATTTATCGCTTCAAAAAGCAAGATGTCGGATAAACATACATCTTTAGATGCTTTCATGTACGGAAATGGGTGTGTAACAAAGTGAGAGAACATTGCGGGTGTGCTAAATGATTTAAAAAGTATGATGTGGTAGTCGTGCAACTTTACAAATTCGCATATATACCTTATATAGGTAGGTAGGTAGGTAGGTAGGTAGGTAGGCACATTATTGCTTTCATTAAAAAGTGTTTCTTGTATCTTACGTTATTCACGACGTTTTTTCCTAGAAATGATTTCAAATTAAGTAATAAGTACCTACTTATTTATATTTAAAATTCAATGTTTAAATGTTTATCGAAGCAGGAGGAATAAACTCAGTAGACGTAGTAATGAGCTTTCTTAGCAGGAAAGGAAAAAAGAAGAATCGCAAACTTTCAAATGTCTGCTGTCAGATGGACTTACATTTGGGAAAATGCAATACCTAACATGGAATATTAATTCGAAAACGTAAAGTCTATTTATCTAATTAATTCGAACTCTAATTTCAAAACGAAAACTCTACGAAAGTAAATATTTGACAAACTTTATACCCCCTCAAGTAAATTTTTGTTCGCCTCTAATAGATTCCTGGCCATAAAAAAGTCATTTCGAATGAAGGAAACTTCACAAGCTCTTCACGGAAAACTCATATGTACACTACATTACATTCGCACTTCTCCGTCAGCACTTCATACATATCGAAAGCATTCATTTTAATCAAAATCGCTAGAGAAAAGCAGTTTTTAGATAACACAAAATAAAGAAACGATTCCCCGCCATTTAAAAGGTAAAATTACCAAGTTTAATACTTATCTGAACGTTTGTTTTTGAGTTATGCTGTTCATATACGCATATGAGCGTGTGCTTTATGGGGATTCAGAGGACCTCAAAACGTGAATTTTCGGTGGCATCTTGATATCGAATTTTTTAACGGAATGCAATATATCTGCTTACCATCATAGGTTAGCAGTGGTGAAAAGAAAAACTTTGTACGTTGTGACGGTATTCTTTGTTAAGTTTGTTAGCTCAACGTTGTGGTAGCCAATTTGCGATGGTATTAGTGTTTGTTTGAAAGAATGCTACTGTTTATCTGCCGCACGTATAAAAGACAATTTGTCGCGGTCACTTCGTGTTATCTTTTACTGAGCGCCTATTATTGTGTTTAATTTTTGGGTTCACTGTCCTCCGGCTAGCTATGATCTCTCGGTCAAGCAAATCTCTTAATCAGGTGTGTAAACGGAAAGGAGTTTTTATCCAAAGATAACACTGATGAAAGAATTTGTTTTACACTTTTTATTGTCTTAACACATTATTCACTTTCACCTATTAATCGTGACACTCGCCAAACTGAAACTGTTATAATAACTTCTTTACTGCACATTATTAATTCGCGTACTTCAACTTTTTATTAATTAACTTTACGACACATGAGATTTTTCATAACTTTGCTACGCGTAACCTGCGAATCGATAAACTATGCTCTGTATTCACCATGACTGCTTTCGTTGAACTCAGCGACGTGTAATGCACAAATGTTTCCGATGGACTGGAGCCGACGTGTAATGTACAAATGTTTCCGATGGACTGGAGGGATCTACCTCTGACTTAGCTCTTTTTATACTCCCACACCCCGATATGCCTAAAGATTATAACCGAGCTGCTATTGGTTAATAAAACGCGCCAACATTAGCGTCTATTTTTATATCCAATGAAAATTACGAAAACATATGCTCTAGGGAAAATGTTCCCGCAAATTCCTAAGAAAAACGCGCCAATATTAAGTCATTTGCTCGTCTCTAATAATGATAAACGGCTCACCCCCTCGCTACATTATTGCACGCTATTATTGTCAGTTTCAGTAAGGCCGTATAAACTTACTTCTCGACAATAATTACAATCAACAAACATCTCAAATCAATGTCACACAACAATGCATATTCACACTACAATCACTCTGACATTTACATAATTTGTGATACAAATTACTGCGTCAACGTAGGCTTTTATTCGTCACAACTGTATCCCGACTCATACTTAAACACGGTTATTATAAGTGATGACGAGTAAAGCTATTTCTCAAAGTCACATTCATGTGTGTGTATGAATCAGGCCTGGAGCGACATAACGCACCTCCGGCAGATATGGAGCGAATTCTACAGCACTAACGCGATGGTGTACAAAGACTGGACGCAAGGCCTGTACGAACTTTGACACGTCGTGACCAGGTTCGTGATACATGGCTTCCACTTTAAAGTGGGCAAGAACAGAAATTACCACCACCGGCTCCAGAATGCGAGTGCGCTTGATGCGGCAAAAACTGCGACAGATACCAAGCAATGTAGCGTGAACGAACACAGATATCATTAATACAACTGAGGTGCTTAAAACATGCATATTTTGCGCTATTTCTTTATTATATTCGTATGTGAATAATATAAAAATTGTCATGTAAAACAGGAATGCCACTACATGCGCAAAAAGGTAACCAAATACCTCCTCCTTGCTATACACACCCCAACTGTGAAGGCAGTAGAATGCTTCCCAAATGGAAGCCATAAATGGAAGCGAGTGTACAACGCGTCTACGTCAGAAAGCTAAATACGCCATCCGAACACCACAGTAAGGATTGTGTCATTCAAAGTTTGTAAATCGCCACGACATATTTACGTAATATAAAGACCTGCGCGTTGATTGTACCCTAATCATTGCACCTTCTACACATAACAGACTAAACATTTCCCTCTATCAATATTTTAACATTTTTACTTTCTCTACCATGCACCTAGTAGGTAGAGGAAGTATTGTGTTCCACCCAAAAAAATCGATGTTGAGATTTCACTGAAAATACATGTTTTGAATCCCCTAAATCCAAAAAGGCATGTTTTAGAAAAAGACAATATGTGTGTGTGCGCGCGCGCGCGTGCTTTTTCCTGTCTGAACAGCATAACTCAAAAACGAAAAGTCGGCTAGATACGAAACTTTAATTTTTTTTTCAAGGATGCGACACGAAGAAAATCCCTCCACGCGAAACTACCCTTTATATGGAACATTTTTATTTTCTCAAAATGATTAATGATTTTGATTAAAACATACGTTTAAGATGTTTTCATGACAAATTAAATCTATATCTTGTATTTTCTCAGAATAGCCTGTGAAATCCTTTTCATTCTGAGTGACTTTTGCATAACTGCTAAACCGTGAGAGACAGACAGAATCTTATTACACAAGAAATGAAGATCCCGTTAAAGCACATAATTTGTGTCCGCCCTTTTTTTGAGTTAACCATTTCTGATATTCCTGTTATTGGTTTGAATTTTCAAACACATACTTTTCTCAAATGGGAAGTCATTCGTTTCTTTCTCCCGGGCATGCAAAGAGAACGGAATTTCAAAGCCATCACTTAACGATCAGCTCTTAAAAGATTTGACTAACGCTTAAGCCTACTGTATTCCCCTAATTCCCTTGTATCTACAAGTAAATATGAATAACGCAATTTCTGCAAATGTTATCTCGATTAACATGGAGTAAATAGAAGAATAAACTTTTGTAATAATAGTTTGTTGAAGAATGGGTAGAGAAAGTCATGTGAATGTAACACATAAGATATTTTTTTAAGTGGTGTCACCATTCAGTTGCTTCCCGCGTTATCATGGAAAGAATATGGAATATCAAGGCCAGCATACAGAGAACCGCTTTGAATATTTTGTTAACACTCAGCTCTCTTGTGTCCCTCTTGTATGTACCTACATCGAAATGTGTAATGAAACCATTTTTGAAAACGTTTTTTCCATTAACATGTAAATAAAAAAATAAGTTTTTACAAGAAAAAATTTTAGAAACTATATCTATAAAAGCAAACGATAGTGACAGTCATGCAAAAGTAACACATCAGAGGTTTTTTTTTCTTTTTATGACTATCAATTTTCTTTTAGTCCAACAATCCGGAAAGTTGTTTTTTCTCCTTCATGAGCATGTGAAGATGAGTGAAACTGAAATGTATCTTCTATAATAGCAATACTAACCTCTAGTTCCCGAGGTCGCGGGTTCAAACCCGGCGGAGGGCGATGGGTTTTTTTTCGGGCGTAAAAATCCTGAGCATGACTTCCTTCGGAGGGAAGTAAAGCCGTGGTCCCTTGTCGCAGATTTACAGCACGTAAAAGAACATCAAGCCTGATAAAGGAGCCTCTGAACAACATTTCCGGTCTTTCAAGCCCAATACAGAATGGGACGCTAGGAATCATAGCAGTTAAAGAGCGTCCATAAATGAAAACTCAATTTATTGATTTTTCTATAATAGTGTTAGCCAACTGAATCTCTGTGACGTCAGCGAACGTCTCTCCACTAAGAACTCGTGAGAAGTATAGTGCAGGGCAAGAGAAAAGGAGCAGTTGCTGTTAGCTAAGGACTAGCAGGGAAGGGGAGAATGTATCAGCTTTGTATCTACGTGGTTGTTAGTGTTTTATTTATGGACCCTATTTAACTGCTATGGTCCTTAGCGTCCCATTCTATATTGGGCGTGAAAGACCGGTAATTTTGCTCAGAGCCTCTTTATCAGGCTTGAGGTTCTTTTTACGTGCCGTAAATCTACGACACGGGACCACCGGATTTACTTCCCTTCCGAAGGAAGCCATGCTAAGGATTTTTACGTCTCACCTACGTATCTCTAATGGTTTTACGCAATACGTCGCATATGATTGAGTTAACTGTTCTATAACAGGGGCGTGCGATCAGTGGCCTAGTTTTACTAGGCTATTCCCCTAAGTATCATCAGCTTATACAATATAAACTTTATTATGTTTCATGTTTTAACTTTAGAATTCATGACAACATAAATCCTTTTTCGTCCGTTCAACGCCTGTACCTTTGCGAGGGCATTAAATCATCCAGTCAACAATCTACCCCTCCCTTGCCGCCTAGGACTAGCTGCAATCCAACTACACACGGTTGGGCATGAGCTGGTAAACAACTTCTTGTTAGAAAGAATATCTTAGTACGTTTATTATTTTTGTGTATTATGAGTTAAGTGTTGAAAGTGTGCCTGAGAAGTGTCACGGATTAAAACGGTGTGTTTTACGCTGTTTAGTATTCATGTAGGAGGACTCGGTTGAGAATACAAGTCCTCTGCATCTCACATTAGCTGAATCGCCATCCGGCAGCGCAACTAGTCGCGCCTGCCAATAGTCACAATGTTGTGCTTTAGATCGTTTGTTAATGCTGGTACTTGGTTCGGAGCTTTAGATTTTCAGGAAAAGCAATATATTATAAAGGATAGGCCTACTCCACACGTTTCTTGAGAGAAGATGTTGTTACTCCCTATCTTATAACTTTTACACGTTTTTGCTTCTGTGGTAACTCATGTATGACTAGCTGCTATACTGTTAAGCAGTTACAACATAATTTAAATTATGCAGTGTAACCAGCCCTAACTCAGCCAAATTAAGGAAGTTGTCTGTATTTAAGATAAAGTGAAGAGATCCTCTATAATCCAGTTGTATAAACATGTAAATAAAACAATGTCTAAAAATGATTACTTTATTTTTAATAACTTTTAAGGTTTTTTCTTCAATCCTCAGATCTGACTAAAGAATACAGTAGTTCTGAAAATGTGAAATTATACTATTATTTGCTGTACCTAATATCTCATTCTTCAGCAACTGGGATATAACTTAAGTAAATTTCTAGGGAAACTGAATTTACTCAATTATCCTTGCAGATATATTAATATTAATGATTGCATTATCGTATTAAGAGGTTATTGCATTAAAAGTATTAATGTGTGGTAATAAACGCATTAGGCGTAAGGTAGAGCGAAAGTCAATGATGATTACCATTTAGTTGGGGTGTGCTATTGCGAACTACTAAATATGTCACCAAACTTTTCAGTTCCTATACGTAACCTATACAAAAGGCAAGAAATTAATAAATGTTCATTGCGTTGTCTCAGCCGGCAAGTTGCAGTTTGGGCTGCGTTGCCAAACCGTCGACTCCGGCTTCCTTACAGCTGGCAAAGCAAGAGCTACATTTTAGAGGTCATAGCGAGCATAATGAATCCTTTAATTGGGGAAACTATATTGAGTTCTTGCACATGCTATCCAAGTATGACTTCAAATTAGACGCACACTTACAAAACGCTAAAGTTTTCGAAGGAACGTCAAATAAAATTCAAAATGATGTTACTAAAGTATTAGTGACGTAATGCTAAACATAATAAGGAAAAGAGTAAAAATGTGCACCTTTTGTTGCTTTAATGCTAGACGAAACGACAGATGTTGCAAAATTATCTCAGCTTTCCAATGTCATTATGTAAATTAGGGTGAAATTCAGGAGAGATTTTTAGGCTTTACAGATGTCGGCAATAATCGCTCTGAGTTGCGTTAAGTGAGCATGTATATAAAATCCTTTCAGTGTGAGTCGGAGAACAAGCTCGTAGCTCAGGGTATGAGGAGCTGCAACATTTTCTGGTCATTTATATGGGTTGCAAGCGCTAGTGAATACGACTTCCCAATGCGCTGTTATGCTCATCGACTTCACCTAGTTTTATCGCAGTCAATGCAATTCATAAAGGAATGTAAAATATTTTTCAAGACATTGAATGCTTTTTGTTAATTTGTCTTCTTATTCAACAAAGCATGTAAATGCACTGAATGCATCGGAAGTCAAGAAGAGGCTTCCATCGGTGTCGGTTACGCGCTGGAATTACAACTCTAGGATTGTGAACGTGGTGCAGGAAAATACGACAGAACTGATCTCATATTTTGAGCATATTGTTGATGACCCAGACTCCTGGGATAGTGACAATTTTATTTGTGCCAAAGGATATTTAGCATCATTGAAGGATTTCACCTTTTCTTTTATATTGGAAATGTAATTTTTCCTCTCACTGATACATTATTCAATATTCTCGAGACTGTTGATGTATATTATTGCATTGTGAAAGTGAGAGAGACATTTCTTTCATTCAAGAATCTCGAAACAATTTTGATAATATGTATGTATGCAAGCAACACTAGAAGGAAGTAACACGAATGAGAATGAAGCTAGAAAGCGACGTCGGAAAGGTAAATTGGACGATCCCAGAATGAAATATTTGCGTCTTTACGAGATAATTGACACAATAGTTAGGCAAATGGAAAACCGATTTCATGATTTAGAAGAACTAAAATTTATTGAGCTACTTGATTCGAAAAGGTTTAAATCTTTCAAAAACTAAAGTTTCTGAAATTTTGTTTACATCTCTTAAATAAAAATTTGTTTCATTTCAAAAATTTGCGAAGTGAATTAGTGGCTGTTTAATGGTTGTCAGACTTTTCAGGCAGGTCAGTGACTCAAATTGCAAAGTTTTAGAAAGACGCCGAGTTAGAAGAAAAAATTCCAGAAGTTGCTGCCTCATAACTACAATTCCAGTGAGCACATCTGCAATAGAACGTACGTTTTCCTGTTTAAAACGCCCAAAGAGTTAAGTACGAAACACTCAGTGCGAAGACAGGCTTTCCCAACTTTCATTGTTGTCAGTCGAAAAGGCTCTATTGCACAAATTTCAAAGTCAAAGACATTTTATGTCTTGCCCGAAAAGGAGAGAGGGTTCCGTTGATGAACAGATGAAGATGGAGGTAAGCTTTATTTTCGTTCTAATACGTATTTCTTACAATGTTTTACATATATTTCTCCTGTGTAGATTTGTTAAATAGTGTCGTAGTGTCCTAAATGGTCCTGTAGCTCAGTCGGTAGAACACCCGCCTGCTGTGCGAGGAGTCCCGTGTTCGATCCGACTGGGGATGGGAAATGAGCGAGATTATTCCCTGTTCTCCCCAATTTTTTTTCTTTTTTTATGGAAGCTCTTTAACTACTGTGGTCCATAGCGTCCCATTCTATATTGGGCGTGAAAGGCCAGTAATTTTGCTCAGAGGTCTATCAGGCTTGAGGTTCTTTTACGTGCCATAAATCTACCATACGGGACCACTGGCTTTACTTACCTTCCGAAGGAAGCTGTGCATGCGTGCGTGCACAATCTAATGACAAAGTTTACAAGAAATCGAATAACAAGCGTACGAGTTAACACCATTGCCTACAGGCAATAATATGTTCCAAAGAAAAGGCCGCCGATAAGACCATTGTAGTTAACGGAACTTAAAAGAAAAGAAAAAGGTTCCATTACTGCTGGTCCCCCCCCTGAAAAATATTACCGCACCCCACTGTTCTATAGGATTCAAAATGCATAAACATTTCTGTTTATGTTGGTTTATTCCAGACACTATTTTCTAACTTTCACTGTTATTGTTAATAATGGCAGGGAGCTTTTGAAGCCAATTTAAAATATTTGTGACAAAAAATCTGTAGCAATAACTTTGCTTTCTGTGCCAAATATCATTAATTTGCAACTCTGCTTTACAAGCTATTTTTCTATATAATTTATGCAAATTATGATAAATATCCCCAGAAATGGTTTCAATGTGTTGTTGGATTCAATTTTCCATTTTTCTTTGTTTCTCATAAGCCCATGCAAAGAGTATTAAATAGGTTTGTTCCAGCAACATATCTGATAGCTTGAGCATATGCATTAAAAGCATCTGGCAGGTAGTGCTGTCACAAAAAAAATTATTTGAAATAAAATTATACGTTTTAAAGAGATCTACATTTCTTGTGTAGTACGTTTTTGTCTGTCATTTAACGTTTACTAGTTATACAAGATTAATACAAAATTCCTTCCAAATGAAGAGAACTTAAAAGACTACTCTGTTTCAACAAAACTTCTGATAACGTCACAGCCCATTGGAATCAGTATGTAGCAAAGGGCACGTACCAGGGGGGCAGGGGGGCAGGGGGGTCAATTGCCCATCTTAAGTTATGAGAAATAATTAGGCTACTGGTTATTATTACTCTACCAAAAGAAAAATTACAACTGTACTTTAAATACAAATATTTCACATTTATTACATACAAGAGAATTTTCTTTAAGGCTAAATATGTTGTTAAATTCACATGAAATTTCCAGAAACTCCTCCTGTCAATCTTGCAACCCCCAAGGAGAAACTGTAATGACACCCTTGGCACATGCCTATTCTGACTGACAACCTGTCATACCAATGCATGTGCGTTAAGCAATCACGGACTCGTACATGAACTGATCAGAAACTAATCAGATATATGTATTGGAAAGAATCTAATATCAGTTTCAGTCAGAAATGCAGAAGACGTATTGTACACACCTGCGGGGTAAGACTGAAAGAAACATAATTAAGTAATCTGTTTCGTTTCAATTTAAGCTATGAATGATGCTACACAAAAATGACATATGTCCAATACAAATCACAGTCATGGTTTTGTGCAGATAAGTATTGTTTTTCTTCAGTATAACATTTAAATGTTTAATATTTTATTAGAGCATATTGTCAAGCAAATTGTAATTAGTTTGCATCAATGTTGTTCATTTATACCAGACATGCAATTTCATGATACACGGTGTCAATCTCCTCCTTTCTCCCTCCATCTTCGTGTGTTGGGGTGGTATGACTTTACAGCAATACAGCACTTATAGAATAGTAGCTCCTTGGACAGTAGGCAAACCAAAGATCAAAATACAGGGATGGGTTATAACTTGTGTCCCCTCCAGTGGCAACCCTGGCTTATACAGATAAATGGAAATGATTTTATATGGGGAGTCAAATACATAAGTATGTTTTGTTTTAAAAATACTTCATTTAAGCATTATATAACACTGATGTTAAAACTTTCAACAAAAATTTACTATTGTTGCATTCACATGACTTTCTCTACTCACTCTTCTACAACTTATTATGTCTGCTTCTTGTTAAAAAAAACTTTCATTACACATTCATTGTAGGTATAAGGAGGATACTGTAGGCTAAAATGATAATCAGATTTTAAATAAGTAGATCGCTGTGTGATGTCTTTCAAACTCCATGCACCGTGCATGACCATGAGAAAAATGAATAGCAACTTAGCACATGAAAAAAGTACAAGTATTTGAAAATTCAATCCAAGAACAGAGGAACATCTCAGAAATGTTTAACACCACAAATACGTTTATTTAACAAATTGTGTGCTTTAATGAGATCTACATTTTTTGTGGAGTAAAATTTTGTCTTTAATTACAATTTATTAATTAAAAAAAAATCATTCACAATGAAGAGAACTTTGCAGGCTATTCACACAAAATTAATATATACATTTGATTAGTCATGCAAATTTTAAAACATATGGCATTTTAATCAAAATTAAGCATATTTTAGAAAATAAATTTTAAAAAATTTTCCACATAAAGGGTAGCTTGGGATAGAGGTCTTAAAAAGCATCATTTTGCATCTTGAAATTGAACTTAAATACGAAGTTTGGTATTAACCAACTTTTAGTTTTGGAGTTATGTTGCATAACACACCGCCCAACTCACATCCACACCCAGATCATTTTATAAAAAGCTTTCTTTATTCAGAGGATCTCAAAACATACATTTTCAGTGAAATCTCTTATCAAGTTTTTGCCTGGAATGCAATACTTCCTCCACTTACTATAGATAATAGTAGAGAAAGAAAAACTGGTATGATACATTCACATGACTTTTTCTACCCTCCATTGTTTATTAGTGGGTATACAATCTATTCCTACTTAAGCTTATTTTTCTACCTACTACATTTTAATAAATAAACCTTTTCAGAAAAAGCTATACTACACCTTTCGTTATAGATACAAAGGGAACAGCAATAGCGAAATGTTTAAGAACTTGATGCTATATGTTGGCCTTAAAATTCCATACTGTTTCCATGCAGTTGCGAGAAACAACCGAATGTTGACAGGACTTTAAAAGAATGATCGATTAATGAACAACTCGAACCATTAATAATATCTGAGAAATGGCTTATGCCACAAAAAAAACTTATTTGAAATAAACTGTGTGTTTTAAAAATATCTATATATTTTGTGTTGTAGATTTTCGTCTATTGTTTAATACTTACCAGTTATATAAGATAGAAAATTCCTTCCGAATGAAGAGGACTTCATAGGCTATTCCCAGAAAATTCATGATATACATTTTATATGTCATGTAAACACCTAATATATGTATTTTAATCCAAATTGTTACAGCCATTTTTTACAAAATCAAACATTTTGAAAAATCTTCCATGTAAAGATCTGACAAGATCTGTTCCCAAAACACATACACAAATTAGTGACATTAGTGTCAACCAACAAACTCTTCAATTTCAATTGATCACACATCACTATTACTAGCTTTGTTACCATCTAAATTAAGAGGGTTTATTATTTAATTTTTGGGATTTACTAAGTTGTTTATTTCTATTTGAAGTAATCTCCGCCACTCTTTATAAAAAGTTGCATCCTTTGGAACCCATCATGGAAGTAGCCATTCCATTCTTCTTAAAAGGGCACCAACCTTCTCTTTGTGCATACCGTGTCAGAAAAATGAAATCTAAAATGGTGGAGCCAAAATGTAGGGTTCCATATGGTCCTATTCTTAGGCCCTTATTATTTTCATTTATGATTTACAATTCTTTGTGACTTCGCTGCTGTATCAGTTGATACTACCTTTCTTAATACCAGTTCTATCAAATCTTAAAACAATAAAAGAAAATGTCTTATCTCAAGTTAATATTATGGTTCAGACCCAATGGTTTCTTACTTAATACAAATAAAACTGGGTAACTTATATTAGGTTAGCAGATATTCCTAAAGATAATAGTTCAATGAATGTAAAAATGTTTAGTGTTACAGTCAACAAGAAATTATCTTGGGCATTGCATATCGAATGCACTACTCTTAAGCTTTCTGAGGTCATATTTTGATCTGAAAAATCATGTACCTGATGCATATATAAGACCTGCATATTTTGCTTCTTTTCAAAGTGTGATCTCATATGGTATTTTGCTTTGGGAAAAAGTAGCCATGTGATTGATATCCTTTTAGAACAGAAAAATAGTTGACAAACTTCCACACTGCAAACTATTATTTATTAAATTAAGAGCATGACCATAATAAGCTTAGGTATTTATACTGTAGATGCTGGGGGTAGCTCATTGGTTTCATTTGTGGCTCTCATACTGAGGATTGGTTCAATTTCCAGCTCTGGGCTGGTGATTTTAAGTCCGCTCTATCCAATCCTTCACCTCTGATTAACCCTCATGAAATGTCCCTAAGGCCCAATGTGGTTTAAGGTCCACGGTAAAAGTTGTAGGTCCTTGGATTTTCTATCCTCATTATCATCCTAACATCAGGGGTAAAGGACACTGCCTACTGCGTGCCTCCAGCTAGCAAATGGATCCACTATCGCTTGGTGGAATGAAGTTGCCCCAAAGGTCATTGACCACATGAGGAATGTTAAACATATTTATACTGTACTATTTATGCAAAAATATCATTTAGACTACCTGCAATGTAGACAGGACATACACAATTATAACACTAGGAATAACTTTCTTTAACATAACATTTCATAGACTTTCTATTTCACTGAACAGCTTTAAAGCTTAACGTACAAAATTGTGTAGTACTAGTTTACTATTTGATATAGTATAATTAATAGAAATCAGCCTCAAACATAAACTATATGACTGATTAATTGTTACACATTCAGTACAAGAGCATTTTGATGACAAAATGTAAAATATAATATAGGTCGGTAACTTCATAAGTATAAAGTTTTTGGTGTATATACATTGCTCTTATCTCTTATTGTACACATGCTTTTGCCATCTTTATTTCTTACTATATGCATTCTTGTACCAAGAATAGCTCAACAACTATTGCTGTAAAAAGCTTAATGACAATAAAATAATATTTATCTTCATTTGTGGAGCATAACAGCTTCTTTCAGACTTCAAAATTTATTGCCCCTGAGCTTTACCTTGACAGACAAAAATACGTAAACATCACCAGGTCTGAACTATGAGGTGGATGATTCACTAACATCACTCCTGATTCTTACAGAAATTACATTTTTTCAAAGCAGTGGCATACATAAGCATTGTTGTAATAAAACAGTTGACTTTGCAAATGAGGAATTGGATTCTTGGAACATGCTGAACTTTAAATACAAAGTTTGGTGTTTATTTGACTTTTTGTTTTCATCTCAATGTAATAAAATGAAAGCAAAAGTAAGTTAACAAAATTTATTTTATTTGTATACCCTCTCTTAGAAGAACTTCAATATATTTACAAAAATTATTAAAAAGCTTCTAAGGCAATAAATACACAATGTGACAGACAAAATTTAAATAATACATATATCTGTGTATATTTATTTCATAATATATGTTGGCTCAATCACAAATAGATAAACAGTCAGATGAACTTTGCAATAAATATAATAACAGAAGTGATCACTTTCACTAGCAGCAAAATTAAAATGTCCACAGTAGCTTTGGTTGTCAATACCTGGAATATGCTTATATCACAGAGCGTACAAAACATACTTTAAAATCATGTCACATTTTGTGCATCATCCATATATCAAATTTCTTTTTTAAAAAAATAAAAACACTTTTTGCATTAGTAAAACACATTTTCACATGCTGCAGCCTGACACAATTGTATTCACTTCAATATGATGCTGTTTGCTATCCCTTCACACATTCTTCAGTTACTCCTTCACCAACCTTAATACGCTGCCCAGGCTCAAGTCTAAACAAAAAGTCCTTAGGAGCTTCAAACACCAAAACAACAGTGGACCCAAGCCGAAATTCACCAAACAGTTCGCCCTTTGCTACATGCACTTTTTCTCCCTCAGTCTCTGACAGGAACACATCTTTGCATACAGGTTTACGCCAACGTTTCCTCTCATTCGTTGTTAGTGTCTGCCAAATAAAAATAAAACAGCATGTTTAACAACCAATCTAAAAGATATTACATTTCAATGTAATTGCTTTAAATACATTTAAGGCCAGTTGAGAAATTATATTTAATGTTAAACAGTGTCTAAAGTCAATGTTTAACAGCTGATGTTTAAACCCATCAAGAACACTGCTCCCCAAACCAGAATTGTTTCTCTTCCTGGATGATACTTTTGGAAGAATAATTAGCAATTTTACAAACATGGGAAGTTATAGAGTGCAACATAGCACAGCAATGCAGTTTGCATGAAATAAAGAAAATGAAATTTTTCATATTGTACATGGAAGACTGTACACTGCAAGAAGTATTGTTCATAGCACCAACTTTACCAACAAAATGAAGTCTGTCTACAGTTTTCTGTAACTGGTGTTAATGGATGGTTAAAAATTATTATAGAACTATTTTTAACTCGCATAAAAAGTTCTACTCTAATATGAAGGGTTATGCAGAAAACATTTGTTGAAAGATAGTTATTTTTGGCCAGGTTGGTTTCTTCCTGTTAATGCAGAATTCACTCTCCATGATAGTGCAACACTTGACAGTGTCAAATAAGATCTTTTCTCCCAATTTAAATGTTTACTAAGTGTTTACCTATAAATTCTGTAGAAACCTAACCTTATAAACAAACATTTGGATAATTTGGTACTGTTCACATTTAACAAGTACTTTGACTCGTGGAAATCAACAAAGAATCTAATGGAAGATACTCCATACTTTGTTTTGCTAGCTAATAATTTAAGCAATGGAAAAAAAACTCATCCTTTAAATTTTGTTTAGCTATGTATGTGGTGTCTAAAGCTTAAATCACCTTATAGTTTCTGCAATCCACTGTTAAGTCTTTAGAATATAGTCATTACTGCTAAATAGGAATAGGAATAGACTTTTGCATAAAAGGGCCTTACTCATCTAAAGTATTACACTTTCTGTAAAAAAAAAAATTCTGTTAAAATCTTTATACTCATGCTTTTTTAGATGAAATTATATAACATCCATAGTCTATTTACCAGCTATTTCTTATTTATATGTTTATACAATGTTTATTTATACAGGGTGATTTATGAAGAACTGACACAGCTCTTTCTTTAATTATTCTGTTCAAAATTCACTCAATGCCCCAATTTCAGCACCAAATTAAGCAGAATGTTCTGGAGTTTCGATTGCCTGTCACTAGATGTGCAGATGTTTATGTTTTATTTGTAATTGTTAGTTTTATTGTCGGCAACTGTTTTTGAGATTTTGTCTAGACAACGTGAAAATGGAGTACACATTAAATGAACGACTCTTCCTTGTAAAGCAATACTGGATTAGGAATTCAATTACAACTACTCAAAGGGCATACCAGAAAGAATTTGGTGTTCGAAATCCTCCCCAAAGAAACACAATACTGCGACTGGTAAACAAGACTGGATCTCTGGTGAGTGTTCAATGTGTTTTATTCATATCAAGTTATGATTGAAACTCACTCGTTTCTTCGGTACCAGTGGTTAGGAGGTATATTTGTCTTCTCCCTATGAGGTTTTGTCAAATATATATTTTCCTGTTCTCCCATCATAGGATTTTAGCTGAAAGTTAGCACGTCTTCTCCCTTAAGAGTTTAAGTAAGTAATTCAATTTATTTGCCTTTTGCCTGGTAGCTAAACAAACTGTATATTTACTTGTTGCTAAGTGTATATGTGCATTCTTTTGCGTGCAGTAATTTTCTTAAAGAACATTGATCATTTTATAAAATGATGAAAGAAAAACGGCTTTTAACATTCAATGGAATGAACAAAATTTGTACAGTTATGAGGTTGAACCATTATTTACAAAAGTAACCCTTAAGGAAACACTACAGTAATTACAAAAATATTTCACACTGGAAATAGTGACCCTTTTTAAACATGTACATTGAGTTATTTTTCATATAAATGTGAATTATATGAACAAATTGATGGAGTGGCAATGGGTTTTCCTCCATCATAACAAATTTTTATATTGAAGTCTTTGAAGATAATGCATTAAAGAACCTTGCCAAAAAACCCAAACATTTCCTGAGATAAGTGGACATCTTCATGGTCTGGTCACATGGTTTGGAGGAGCTTAATAAGTTTTAACACCTTAACAATATTCACCCCAATATTGGTTCACTATGGAAATGAAAATAAATGGGGCACTGCAGTTTTTAGATGTGCTGATACATAAGAAGAGTGATGAAACCTTACGGCATAGCATATATAGGTAACTGACACATACAGATCTGTATTTAAATAATAACAGCCACCATCTTCCAGCCCAAAAACAAGGTGATCTAAACACATTGTTATTCAGAGCAGTGAACCTCTCAGATCAAAACAACTTGAAAACTGGAATATTTGGACACTTCATCACATACTGGCTATCATAAAAGGATATAAGAAGAGCTTGATTTCAGTAAAGAATAACAGTAACAGAGAAACTATGTCACACTATGGAACAGAATATGAAAGAATGAAAAAGATTTCATTCCATATTGTAGTAATTTGTCAAAATAAATTTGGGAGGATACTTAAGCATGCTGACATATGTTCTGTGTAAATGCTAGGAAGGAAAATAAAACAAATGTTGCAATCATTGAACTGAAAGCAGGAATTTATCAAATTCCTTGCCAGTTGCACTTGTTTACAAGGGACAAACAGCTGGACAATACCGGAAAGATGCAAAGAACAACGGTGCCATACAAGGTTATTTCAACCAAACAAGTTAACTGTAGTCAAACACTGTATTCAATTCAAACAGGATTCTGTTTAACAGGTGAAGGCAATCAATAAAACGAGCAGCTACTGAGCATTCAATTCAAGAGACTATGGAAATCAAGATCAGAGATAGTATTTTAAATAGGGACAATGGTCTCCAAATAAGTTAAATTAAATTGAGTTTTATTTATGGATGCTCTTTAACTGCCATGGTCCTTAGCATCCCATTCTATACTGGGCATAAAAGACTGGTAATTTTGCTCAAAGGCCTATTTATCAGGCTTGAGATTCTTTCACGTGCTGTAAATCTACAACACAAGACCACCAGCTTTACTTCCCTTACAAAGGAAGCCATTCTAAGGATTTTTATACCTGAAAAAATCCATTGCCCTCCACTAGGTTTGAACCCACGACCTTGGGATCCAAATAAGTGAAGCATGAAAACCAGCAATAGCTATTTTAAAAAAACAATGAACAGTGCCTACAAGGATTTAGTGAACCGATGAAGCAAAATTCAACAGATGGTTGTGAGCCAGCATGCAGCTATGAGAAAGCAAAGTCACTAGGAAATTCTGAGGACCAATTATAACCAGTTTCAGCTTATTTCAGATATCAGGTCTCTGATTAGCCAATGTCTAAAGTTGCCAGATGTCCATATTTTACACAACAGTTTGTATTTTAAACGCAGTGTCCGTGACTAGGTCTGCATCATAGTTCATAGTTTTTAAAAAATGCCAAAACATGCATTTTCTTACTTGAATACATCTGAATGTGAAAAGAACATTATTTGTTTTCAATTCCAGTTACTAGATGTCATCACATAATTATACCAAAGGTTTTTTCTTTGCCTTGTACATTAGGCATGCAGATGGAGGGGAGAATACCTGGTCATAGGGCTGCCATGAGTCAAAGGGTAGTCGGGGGAACATTGCATACATTACAGTAGCAATAAGGCATCAGTGGGAAACTGACTATCACATGCATGGAAAATAAAAGGTCCTTATTCCTAGAAATTTGTTTTATTTGGAACATATGACATTTTGCCCATGTGAAAGTAACAATGAGGATTAACCAGCTATTATTTTGTCGATATTTGATTCAATTGTAGAT
Organism: Deroplatys truncata; assembly: GCA_030765065.1. NCBI lineage: Eukaryota > Metazoa > Arthropoda > Insecta > Mantodea > Mantidae > Deroplatys > Deroplatys truncata. The sequence goes on along the minus strand of CM060975.1, from coordinate 249,556,784 downwards.
ACATTCAATCTCAGGATAGCGCACAAACTACACTAGGTTACAAATGAAAACTTTTTTTCTGTGGTACGATTAAAAATAGCTGACTTTTACTAATTTTGGTACGCAGAATTCAAAAATGCATTCCGTTTTTCCATAGCACATCTCATTGTGGCAATATGACAATGTTCAATGAAAATATAATTGTAAAATTTGCAAAAATATTACACTCATATGCAATTTTCAAAGAAAATAAAGAAAAAGACTAACATGAAGTCGTACCTGAATTTGGGAATGTATGTTAGTTATCTTGTGTACCCCTTTTTCTTTTCCGATGGAACTTCAGTGTATGCGACTTTCTCTGGTAGGTTCATCGCGTGCAAGACACCAGCAGTAATCAGCCATCATATGTACATCCCAACAACCCTGATAATGTTGTTCAACATCATTCAAGTCTTGGTGAAACCTTCCACCTTGCTCTTCAATGACAGCTCCTAAATTCAACAGGAAGTAGTCAAGATGTGATTTGAGGAAATGAAGCTTCAAACTCATATTACAGCAAGCAGTCTGAAATTTTCCAGCATGTTTCTGACAATTTCTTTGTATTGAGGGTCTTTCACATTGCCCAGAAATTTCTTAACAACCTCTCGGAATCCATTCCATGCATCTTTTTCAATTTCATTCATAGAGCTGGTAAAATTAACATCTTTCATCAATTTCCTTATCTGTGGTCCATCAAAACCTCCCTCTCTGATTTTAACCTGTGATAATGATGGAAACTTTGTGCATAAGTACTAGAAGCAAAGGCAACTTTTGTCAAGTGCTTTCATCATGCCAAATTTTATGTGTAATGGAGGGAGTAGAATTTTTTACAATCAACAAGAGGTGCATTAGTAACATTTTTTGATCCATGTTCCAGTTGCTGCCTCTCAGGCTATTGGTCAGTTTCCCAATGTTTGTCCCTTGCCTTGCTGTTCCATTCGCAAGGAAAACTTGCTGTTGTCCTAGCAACAGACCAATGACCTTCAAGTCACCACATATTTGTCACTCAGGTCGCAGTACTTAATTTTCTCAAGAACACTCTTCAGACTTTCATAAGACACTCTACGGTTCGCAGAATGTGCAAGCTGTATTGAAGCTAACTTATTGCCATTATGAAGTAACACTGCCTTAAGACTTTGTTTGGAAGAATCAATAAAAAGATGCCAGTTGATGCAGTAATTTGTATCACAAATTACTTAAATGTAAATAATGATTGTAATATGAATATGCATTTTTATGTGACATTGATTTCAGATGTTTATTAATTGTAATTATTATTGGGAAATAAGTTTATACGGCTTTACTGAAACTGTCAATAATAGAGCAATAATGCAGCGAGGGGGTGAGCTGTTTATCATTATTGGAAACAAGGAAGTTACGTAATGTTGGCGCGTTTTCGGTAGAAACTTCTGGAATATTTTCTCCCTAAAAGCAATATGTATTCGTGGTTTTCATTGGATATTAAAATAGACGCTAATGTTGGTGCGTTTTATTAGCCAATTGCAATTCAGTTATAATCTTTAGGCGTATCTTGATGCAGGCGTATAAATAGGGTAGGTTTGAGGTAGCTTGTGTGCAGTTCATCAAAATTCTTAGTGCAATACACGTCGTCTTAAGTTCGTCAGTTCGTCAAAATATTTGTATGAGATACGTCGGCTATAGATTCACAAGTTACGAAAATCTAAAGTATTATAAAGTTAATTATACACAAAGTTGAAATACGTGAATTAAAAGTGATCAGTAAGAAGTATTATAACAGTTTCAGTTTGGCGAGTATCTAGATCAATATGTAAAAGTGATAGTGAACGTGTTCGAAAATAAAAATTATAAAACAAATTTCTTCATCAGTGTAATTTTTGGATAAAAGATTCCTTTCCGTTTCACGACCTGTATTGAGACACACGTTCGACCCAAGATAAGATAATAGCTAGCCGGAGGACATTTGAAATGAATTATTTCAAAAACTGATACTAAGAACTGCAAATTGCTAACGCCAGATGGAGCTACAAACCAAACAAATGAATGACGTCACAAGATGGCTTCAACACTGATGTAAACAAACATTTGTAAGTAATACCGTTACAAATTGGCTCCCACAACGTGGGGCTCGACAACAAAAATAAATTACGTAAACATGAATGTTACTTCACAGTTATTTGGCTCATATGCTTCCCTGCCCAACTGTTGAATAAGATTACACACATCCATACACTGATCTTTTCTGCATAGTACTTGTGGAACTGTATTTCACGATACCACAAAAATGTAATGCCAGGTGATAAATTCTTCTCCTGTAGTCTTGAGCCAAGTAATTAACTTTTTTGTTTTGTGAGGCCTAAATCCCTCACTAAATCATTTAACTCAAATTGATTAAACTGTTATGGATTCTGGATTCTTCTGGATCAGAAACCAAGTCATTGTTGAAAGTCACAGAGCCGCTTTCAGATTCACTGAAATTGAGGTCTGCTGATGCTGTAGGTATGGGTAGTTTGGGTCCATGAGGAATAGGCCATGTAGCTGAGTTCAGATTTGGATATTTAATTGCTGCCTTTTTTTTTTTTTTTTTTTTGTTTGTTTGTAGTCAGCAACTTTGTACATGCAAAAGTAACAATCGTCATGGTGATTCTGCTGCTCACTCCATATCATTAGTTTGGCAAACAGCATTCTCTTCCGTTTTCCTTCATACCAATAATGTAATCCCTCAACACAACTATTACATGCAATATGAGGTATGAATGATTTATCCTGATCACCAGGAAATATGGTTTGAAATATGAGTAATATTGTTTCTTAGTTTGTGAGTCTATTTTACGTACCTTGCTGTCAAACACGTAACACCCACAAATGTAACAAAACTTCTGAGGACTTGTAGACAGTTTCCTGTGTAATCCTAATGTAGAAGTCATGCTCAAACTTTTATTTTAGCACTACACGTATAGAAGACGTGCGTGTTAACAAGTTTTCAGCTCAACTGAAGTTGAGGTCTATGATAGCTGTAAATGTAGACATAAATACCTCACAAGAAGACAGATTTGACCCATAAAACAAAACTGATAAGTGCTGGGAATATAAACATCTGGGTGATAAGGGAGGGTAGAAGTGAGCTGATTAGGAAGAAAATCAGCAACAGATTTAGAATAACATAATGAAACATAGCAGTAAGCTGTATAAGCTGAATGAATTTAGCACCATAGACATATATGCACATATCATAAAAACTAGATATGATAGTAAAAATGAACTTCATTTTTGAAATCAGGTCACTGATTTCCATTAAAGTCACATATTTTCCTTTATACTGCAGAATCAATGTTGGCCAGTGTTAAAGTCACTAATTCTAGATATACTTTTGTTTTTCAACATTGTTTATAAGTAAAAAAAAAAAACTATTTGCAAATAAATGGCTGCAAACATTGTACCCATATACTCACAGAGATTGCGCAAATTTGAGAATGATTTTTTTATTTAACATTTTATAAACATCAATCCCATCTTTCCACAATTTCCTAGATTGTTGTTCTTCTGCAATTCTATATTCTTTGATTATAAGTGTTCAGGAATCTCTTCTGGACTGACAGAAAATGGATTACTACAAATATGAAGTTCACTTTCCATTGAGAACTCATCAGCAAATCTTGTTTCAAACACTGAATGAAGGTTCTTTAGCATTTTTTTGTCACTTAGGAATTGTATGGACTCTATTATTAAAGAGTCTTCAAATATGGACCAGAACTTAAATCTGCATTTTGGAGCTGATACTTCCAAACGTTTAAATTATTCATAAGGCATTTTAGTGTATCTATTGTGTGGACGATTAACTGAGTTTTCTCTTGTAGCACTGTGTTGAGGCGGTTTAAGTGACCACAAGGTCAGTTAAAAAGTCTAATACCACAACCCATTGTTTGTCAGAAAGCTGTGGAATTACAGTTCCTTGTTTTCTCAAGAAGGCGTCGCCTTCCTCACGGAGATTAAAAAACCGATTGCGAGAGCAAATTTGTGTGTTTACTTAACGTGTGTTGCCATCTTGTGTGACGTCATTCGTTGGTCTGGTCCGTAGTTCCCTCTGTCGTAGCAATTTGTATGAATTAGTTTCTAAAAGAATTTATGGTTATGTATATTGTCCTCCGGCTAGCTATCATCTTTTCTTGGTAGAACTTGTATCTCTTGCAGGGTGTGAAGCGGAAAGGAATCTTTTGTCTAGAAATGATATTGACGAAGAAATTGGTTTTATAATTTTTATTGCAGAACACGTTCACGAACACTTTCACAGATTTATCTTGATAATCGCCATACTGAAACTGTTTGTAATAACTGCTTATCACTTTTAACTCACGTACTTCAACTTTATATATTCAAATGTATAATACTTTATAAGATTTCTTGTAATTCTGCTACGCGTAACTTGACGAAATGAAGGACTGACTGACGATATGTACTGTACTGAGAATTCCGTTGAACTGGGGGCTGACGTGTTATTTGTTGAGAATCTTGTTGCACACTGGGAACGATGTGTAATGTGTTGAGAGTCTTGTTGAACTGGGGGACACGCTACCTTGAATCTACACTATTTATAGGCTTGCCTCAAGATACGCCTAATGATTATAAATGAACTGCTATTGGCTAATAAAACGCGCCAACATTAGCGTCTATTTTACTATCCAATGAAAACCACTAATACATATTACTTTAGGAAATGTTCTAGAAGCTTTTTTACCGAAAACCCGCGAAACATTACGTAACTTCCTGGTTCTCGGTAACGATAAACAACTCACCCCTTGCTGCATTATTGCGTTATTGTTAACAGTTTCAGTAGAGCCGTATATTATTATTTACCAATAATACTTACAATTAACAAACCTCTGAAATCAATGTTACATAAAAATACATATTCATATTAAAATAATTATTTACATTTGAGTAATTTGTGATACAAATTACCGTATCATATGCCCCACTAGAAACATAATTATAAACATTTATAACCTGTTTGGAAATTTTATAATTTTGTTTTTAGTCTCCTAAATCTTGTAACACACGCTATCACTTTCACTTGACACTTCACACGCATTTAACACACGACATATGTTTTATCTCGCCACTACTTACTGGCTCTGGTTTAATTAATTTAGATATTAATCTGACATTACAATTTTTTTTTTTTTTTTTTTTAATAGCAAATACTTTACCCTAAATTATTTAATCACTGTTTCAAAATTGTTTACTCTCTTACATTGTTGACAAAAATTTATACATTTAAGATTTTTGTAATTATTACACATATTTACCAAAATATTCACCCTCTACACAAATATTTACATCTCTTAAATCTAGACAATGTTTCACCTGTTCTATTTGCTACATAAGTATTTGTTTTTAATTATTTTTACCCATTTTTGTTATTTTGTACTTTATTTTAACAATGTTCTTGGAATTGTATTTACGTACTTTTAATTTAATATCATATTAAGTTTCAATCTTTGCATTCTTAATTTTCAAATGTTGTTACAGTTACTAAAAATTTTAATTACTTTTTTTTTTTTTTTTATTATTTAATTTATTTCACTTTTCAAATGACATATATAAATAGTTAACCCTCTTACGTTCCAATACATTTCTCTGCGAATCGTCTTTAACTATCCAGCATTTACTTTACATCTCATTGCTATTTACCCTCCTGGATCAAATTGTGTGTGGCTAAACATTACTCGTAGCCGTAACCTAACCTTCAAATTTTTGTTCATGAATAACCTCTTGTATTCATATGACATTTCGTTCCCTGATAATATTTGAAAACAATCTACAGTTTCTTGAACTACACATCTTTTGACAACTTTCATTTTCAATTTATCTACTATCTCTTTAATTTGAGAGTACTCTGACAAATCTGTACTAAACTGTACTGGACTGGAGTTTTCATTTTGAACATCTTGGTACAATTTCTTTCTTTGCATTTCTGACTCATTCTGTATTTCTAATATCTCCCCTCTGAAATTAACTTGCGCCTCATTGACATCTACATTCATAACCTCTTTTATCTCTCTTAGCTCACTTGAAATACTACTCATTTGACTTCCTAACTCTGTACATTCTACATTAACCTTACTTTTAGTATTAACCTCACTTTCTTTGTTATCTTTTTCCTTGCTCATGTCTAGCATTTTCTTTGAATTTTCTCCTATCTCACTTACTATTACTTCCTCATTTTCATCTTTCATTTCTGGCATACTACTATCTAGCTTCTTAACTTTCTTTTCAATTTCTTCACTGCTTTGATCTACTTTTTGCTCTAATATCTCATTACTCCTACCAATATTTTCAATTGATTTCCTATGATGTTTTTTTATATCTTCTGTCAATTCCTCAAAACTCTGATCTACTTTTTGTTCTACACTCTTAATAATATCTTCCCTCAATTCTTTATTATTCTTTTGCATATCTTCCCTTAATTTCTCATTACTCTGAGTTAATTTTTGTCCTAATTTCTCAAAACTCTTTTGCATATCTTTCCTAAATTGAACTATATTCTCATTCACCTTTTTTATCATATCCATAATCATTCTAGTATCAGAATTAATATTTCCTGCTATTCTATTCTTACTTTCTGCACTAACATTTCCTCCTTCCAATATTATATTGTTTGAGCTTTTTTTTGTAACCTGTATTGAATTACAGCTAACTGTTACACTATCCCCTTCCATCATTGTTTCTTCTGTATTACTAGCAGCCATTGTTTTTGTTTTCTAAAAAAAAATTACGATACCTTTGTGATGCTGTATGTTGCTGTTACTTTGATGTCCAGCGTTCTGCCCCATTCTCCTAGATTTGATGTCGCTTCTGCGTTGTGTTATGATGAATCTACGTCGTCTCGATGTTTTTATAGTTGAATTCCTTGTTGCATCGTAATCTCGGAATTACGATCGAAGTCTGTCGTCCCTGTTGTTTCTTGAATCTGGGTCTTGTAGATGATTTCACCGCTGCATTCCTCCTTTGGTCCTCTCGATTCTTCTTGGTTAATTCTGATCCTTTCCTGGTTACTCGAGTTCCTTTCCTGGTCGCTTTGCCTTCCTTTCCTGGTTATCGCGCCCCACGTTCTGGGTGCAAATTTGCGACTGTTTTTATTTTATCTTATGTGTTTAACATTAATATAGCACCACGTTTGGAAGCCAATTTACGAGAGCAAATATATGTGTTTACTTCACGTGTGTTCACGATTAAGCATATTTTCTCTGCTTAACCATCTAACTTGGTTGTAATATGTTAGATCTGAATAAATAGAACCAATATCTGCCAGATACTGTTGAAAAAGCCTATGACGCAAAGAATGTAATTTAATTAGATTCACAGTTTTCACCACCACAGACATCACATTCTCTAAAGTTGCTGCTTGGGCACACAGGGCTTCTCTATGAATAATACAGTGTGTTACCTTCACAAAGTTCCAAAGAAGACCAATGTCTGCTAAAAATGTCATCAATCTGTCAGCACAACCTGTGATAACCTAACATGGAAGGTGCACCATCCATTGTGACTGACACCAGCTTTTCCTAGGATAATTCATACTTACAGACTATCATATAAATTGTGTCAAAAATATCTTCTCCATGAGTATGCACCTGAAGCAGCACAAGATCCAGAAACTCTTCCAATATATTAAGTTCCGAGTCAACACCTCTAATATACACTGCCAACTGAGCAATATTTTTGGGATCTGAACACTCATCCAGAGCCATTGAATAGGACGCAAGTTAATTTATTTTAGTTTTCAACTGATCTTTTATGTTAGAACTCCTAGCTGATATTCTTGATGTCACTATGGTTCTTCCTAAAGGTATGTTTTTAAATGTCTCTATCATGTCAGGAGAAACTTCCTCTACAACATTAATGAGGCACTTTTTAATAAACTCTCTTTCTGTGAAGGGCTTATTTGCTTCAGCAATTAATTTAGTCACCTTGTAACTTACATGCAGCAACTTGATGGCTGCATTGTTCTGCTTTTGTTGTTTATTTAAGACCTCCTTGGAACCTGGATCTTTCTCGTCGTGCTTCAGTTGGTTGTTTAAGAATTCCATTTGGAGTTCATTGCATTTATGTTTCCATGCAGGCATTAGAGAGTATGTGGTCATTATATGCTGAAAATGGCAGTTATTAAAATACCTCGTAATACTATACTGTGAAAGCACTACTACTTGCTTACAACAAATTAAACAACAAAATTTACCACTGTGAAACATAAAGTAATATTGTTCTTTCCACAAAGGATGAAATGTGTACCACGACATGCCGCCAGTGCTTCTTTGACCGACCTGAAGGTTTGTTTACTTTACTTGCCCAATTATAGGCGTGAACTACTTATTGCTTGGAGTGACATGGTGTGCTGTGGCTTCGTGCCAAGACCAGATGGAATGAGGGATGGACAGGAATGTCACTCGGTGACACCACGCAGTATGCCTGTGTACATTGATGCATCATGGCACAGTGTTGTACGTTTTACCCATCAAAGATCATGGTTCCTCCACAACAGTATTCTAATAACTTTGCAACCTGTTTCCTATACATTTCACTTTGTTTAAACGTATGTACGCTTCCACTCTAGCATAATAGCGTTCCTTTCTGTTGTTGGCTGGTGATAAAAGTAAGAAAAGTAGTCCACCTCTAAAACATTCTTAAAATGTTGAAAATGAAATGTGTCTTCTCAGCTGAATTAGAAAAGGAGTTTCCATTTCTAAAGAGAAATAAAGAAAGTGGAAATGAAGATGAGGTTATATGCACTGTTTGTAATTCACAATTGCATTTGGTGGATGTAGAGATGTAAATTTTAGGAATTCAGAAACATTGCAAAGCTTTTAGTATTAACAACACAGTGGAAGGTTGCAAACCATAAAGCCCTACAGTGTGCTGCTCAAGAGGCAACTTTCATTTGTCTGAGCAGTTGGATTGCACTTTAATTCTGGTGTTTGCTAATCAAAATTGATAAAGAAATTGTATGATAGAAAGTTTACGTGTTGAAAAACAAAAATTCAGGCAATAGCATTAATGTTATAGCCCCCATTTGTACACCAGAATGTTCAAACTGAACTTGAAGTTGGTAAGTTTATTACAACAAGCATAATGTTTTCAATACGTTAGATCCGAAGTTAGACCTTGTACTTCAAAGATTCTTTTCATTCTAATGACGTTGGCATTAAAATTATCTTATTAGAATTTGATGATGTAGTGGTGAAACTTCAGAAAATCTTATCACAACTTTACAAAATAGTTTCATATTATGCAGATAATACACATATAAGTTTATTAAAAATAATTTACTTCAATTTCAGAAAAATATTTTAAGTGTGTGTATTGTTTGTTCCAGAATTCTGGTAACCCTACCAATATAATACAAATCTCGATATTTTAATGATTTCAGAAATTAGATGCAGGAATGACTAAAGTAACCAGACCAATCATGAGAATATGTTTTACTTATAAAAGGTGACACCAATGCACAATTTTGTGGTTACTTTGAAGAAGGCCTGAGAGTATAGAGGGCTGAAATGTAGTCATGGAACTTCACATCAATTGGCTGCAATCTCATGAAATCATAGTAAACATTTGAAGTGCAAACAATTATCAGTTTGATTACTTAAAGAATGAAAAGAAGGCTCATTTTAAATCATGCAAACTCATTGGATTTGTATTCAATGCCTGAGATACCATATCTCTCATTGCTCTACTGTATAGCTGCCATGGACACACTTTACTTAATGTAATGTAATTTATTTGCATCCAGTTATCAACTTTACATTGATTTTGGACAAGTCAGTCTTATTTCTAAATTTACAATTACAGATTTCTACAATTGTACATTCATAGCTCATTTAAATCATACAGACCCTTATTTATTAGATATTCTTTTAATTTACGGTTAAATTGTATTCTTGAAGTATTTGCAACAGTTTTTAATTGTGATGGTAATCTATTAAAAAGCTTTATTCCTCTTAAGCTAACATCTTTCTCAATAATACCTATGTTTAAATTATGCCTGTGGAAATCAGAGTTGCTCCTTGTGTTATATTCATGTAGTTGATAGTTTCTTGTTAAGTTCTGTTTATCAATTATATGTAGTATAGTCGTATAAACATACAGAGAATAAATGGTAAATATTTTATTATTGATGAAAATCTCCCTGCATGGGTCTCTTGGTTTTAATTTAAATATAAGTCAGATGCTCTTTTTTTGAAGAATAAATATTTTATCCATGTGTGTCTTTTTGCAGAAAAGCCCCAAATTTCTATTCCATACACTAAGATAGAATAGATACAACCAAAGTAAATGAGTTTCAAAATATGCATATCCCCATACATCTGAAAATACCTTAATAGAAAAATTGAGTTGCTGATGGCACTGCAGGTACGGTTAATGTGTCCTACCCATTTTAGTTGATTATCTACAACTATACCTAAAATTTATGTGATTTTACTTCCTCTATAGTATTACCCTGGATTTGCAAGCTCATATAAGAAATATTTTTGTTTGTGGTATTGAATTGCATCATTTTTGTTTTTCCCATATTGCATTTAAGACTGAGGGCATCAAAATATTTTAATATCAAGGAGGCAGAATTGTTCATAGTTATATTCAATCTTTCTATGTTTTCACTCCAGCACACGGCAGTTGTATAATCAGTATAGTTAACAATGGATGTATTTAATGGTTGGGTGATATCATTAACGTACATGATGAACAATAAGGGGCCTAATACTGTCCCTTGAGGCACTCCATATTTAACTGTGTCTATTTCTGACTGTATTTTGTTAATAAATTTACCTTTTTTATGGTTGATTTCCGTTAACTGTTTTCTTCCTATGAGATATCTACCAATTAATTTATTTGGCAGACCCCTTATCCCATAATTTTCCAATTTGTTCAATAGGATCTTGTGATCAACACAATCGAAGGCTTTAGATAGGTCAAAGAATAGGGAGCTAACCTTGTGATTACATTCCATTTTTTTCGTAACTTCATTAATAAATTGGCTTATAGCCGTAATTGTGGATTTTCCTTTTTTAAAACTGTGTTGAAAATTTGAAAATAATTGATGTTTATCAAAATAAGAAATTAGTCTCCCCAATATGACTCTTTCAAAAAGTTTGGCTATCTCAGAGGTTAGTGTAATTGCCCTATAGTTACTAACATTATTTTCATTTCCTGTTTTAAGTAATGGTTTGATCACTCCTAATTTTAACATTTCAGGAAATTCACCTTCTTCTATAGAGCAATTGATTAGATATGTTAATGGTTTAACCAGAGCATTCTTACAATATTTCAAAATGTTTGGACTTATCTCGTCTCATCCGCTGCTTGACTTATTTGGTAGATTATTAATTATTTTATTAATTTCATTTTCTGTTACTGGCCTAATAAAAAAGGAAGACTGAATAGAGAGTGCAGTAACAGCAGTCGTGTCTGAATACATAGTCAAGTTTAATGTTTGAGCAGCTACGTTTGTAAAGAAGTCGTTAAATTCATTACTTATAATTATGGGATCATGCAGCAAATTCTCTATAATATTAAATTGAATGTTTTTGTGCATTGTTTTGTTCTTTCTGGCACTGTTTATTAAATTCCAAGCAGATTTTTAATATTTTTTTACTTTTCCATTTTGTTCTGTATGTTATTGCTTTTACATTTTTTAGTTCCTTTAAATAATACTGTTTTAGGGACATATACTTATTTTTATAGTGTATAGTCAAAGTACTCTTATACAAAGCACATATACCTTTCAGTTTCTCTTTTAACTTGACTAGCTCTAATGGCAATACAATTATTTCATTTTTGACCTGATTTACTGTACCTTGTTTCAATGGACAAGAATCATCAAAGTGTATTTTAAAAATCTTATAAAAGTTATTCCATTTATTATTTATATTATTACAGTTAAAAACAGAATCCCAATTTTCAGATTTTAATTTATGTACCAATTTATGTATATTTTTATTATTTATGTCACAAAATATCCTAACTTCTTATGGTTCAGTCATATATTTATCTATTTTAAATTGAACAAATTGAGCATAATGATCCAAAATGTGAGTATTTATTATGGAGTATGTGCATTCTTGCATATTGGATGCTAAATGATCAATAGTAGAGGATGTACTTAAGGTTACTCGCGTTGGTTCTTGAATTATATCCTTAATATTATACATATTTAACACATTTTTAATTTCTTTGTATGAATTGTCGAGGTTATCTAGGTTTATATTGAAATCACCTCCAACAATGACTTTTATATTCCTATTTATGTACTATCTAACAATATTTCTAATTGGGAAATAAAATGTTTATTGGGGGCGAAGGTGATCTATATAATCCAATTACGAGTATGTTCCCTTGATTTGTGTCTAAGTTTATAGCAGTTGTCTCAAATTATTTCTCTATACAAAGATGGTCTAAACTTATTTCTGTAGTCTTCATTTCTTTCTTTGTAAATATCATAATCCCTCCTGCCTTTATGATTTGATCTAAAGTATTTACTAGCTATTTTGTAATTGTCCACTTTACAAATATCCTCTCTACCCATACCATGTTCACTTATACTTAAATTCAGTTTTATTTATGGACGCTCTTTAACTGCTGTGGTTCTTAGCGTCCCATTCTATGTTGGGCGTGAAAGACCGGTAATTTTGCTCAGAGGCCCCTTTATCAGGCTTGAGGTTCTTTTACGTGCCGTAAATCTACGACACGGGACCACCGGCTTTACTTCCCTTCCAAAGGAAGCCATGCTAAGGATTTTTACGCCCGAAAAAAATCCATCGCCCTCCGCCGGGTTTGAACCTGCGACCTTGGGAACTAGAGGCTAGCACGGTACCACTAGTCCACGGAGGACGACATGTTCACTTATAATACATATATCTACATTTAATTCATCCAAAGTGTGCATCAGTGCTACAAGCTTTTTCCTCATATATTCTATGTTTAGATGAAAGACATTAAGTGTTTATTCATTACATTTACCAGGCATGTTAGAAACATAATTTACCTTTGTTTCACTAACTGTTATCGATATGCTTACTTTCTCTTCCGTGTTCGCTTTTAGTTTCCCTTTTTGATGGAAGATATTACATTGCACAGCAGGTTTCCAAATATATATGAGCCTGTATGGTTTAAATGTACCCCATCCCTATCATAGTCTTTTTCTTTTAGCCAACAGTTCCCATCCACAATTACACACTGTGTTACACTACACATCCAGTCATAGTTGCTGTTTATTATTGATATATGCTTAGCACTCACATCTTGACACTGTAGTACTCCACTCACCAGTATTTTTGTCCTTGGCACTTTCCTCTTGATGTACCGCACTATATCCATAATGTTGCCCATTATCTCTTCTGCCATAACCCCTCTTTGGATGTCGTTCGTTCCCACATGTAGAGCAATTATTTCTGGTTGCATTTTCCTCAGATCAAGTTGTTCTATTTTGTGCTTTGAGTTCTGTACTATGTATTCCAGGATAACAGTACACATTGTATCCTTTCTCTTTACACAGTTGGTCCAAAAATTTCAGCAGAGAATCCCCTAATACTAAGACATGTTCGTTTTTCGTGTTTATAGCACTTACTGTTTTCTTCCTAGCCGAATTCAAGGTTGGATTTCCTACGGGAGCATCTTTGGTGGATGTATTCAATATCTCATATCTGTTTGTTAGTATTAGGCTATTATCAGACTTCCTTTTGTTTACCTTGCTTGCTTCAGAAAACCTACATCATTCGCATCTTGATGCAACATCCATAAATTCTTCATTTCTGTTTGCATTCTCTTCCCTTTCTGTTAGTTTTGTATGCAGTAGCTGTGTTTTGAGTGTTGCATTTTCATTTCGTAAAGTTATTATTCATTCTTGTGTCGCTTTTAAATCCTTATTAAGAATGTTGATAATCATATGCAATGAAGCCACCATTTCACCTCCATCTTGTTTTCCCGTCGTCAATGTACCCATGCGATCACTTTTATGCAGTCGTTTTTTGTTAATACTTCCATTCCTTCTTTCACCTTCAATTTCACTGTCATCTTTTTCTATGTAGTTTGTCTTGTCGTTGTTTTCTATGGATTTTACCTTGAAGTTAATGTTACTTTCACCAAAATTTTGTTGCTTACTGCGGGTTACCATTCCACCCACCGGCTCCATGTTATTAAAAAAATTATAATTTATTATCTATTTGTTGCTTTAAAATGTAAAATCCTTTCCATATACGAGGGTTGGGGCAAAAGTCATGGCAAATATTTATTCTCTTGAAGATACCAGTCTGGTTGGAAAATGTGACATACAGATGAAAGGACAAGGTATTAGCTACATGTGTGGACAACGAATAGCACTGAAATATCGTAGCACACTAATTTATTACGGTAGTAACAGGGCAATATGGCCTTCACGGTGCAAAAGAATGACAACACAGTACACACACAGTTGACACAACAAACCTGGGCCTAAAGACCCTCAAAGTAGTCCCCTGCTACTGTCACCACAGGCTGCCAATGATGTGGGAGGTGCTGAATACCATCTGCCTCAGCATTTGCTGCACCATGTGTGAATCGGGTCACCTGTTTGCGCACAGTATTAGCAATGTCCTCTCGTGTTGCAAACCGCCTACCACGTAGTGGTTCCTTAATCTTTTGAATGAGATCAAAGTCACAGGGCGAAATGTCGGGAGAATATGTGGGTGCTCCAATTCTTCCCATCCCCAACATCGCAGTAGCTGCCCTACACACTCTGCTTTATGTGGTTTTGCATTGTCGTGCAGGATTATTGCACTGTCCACAAGATCCAGATGTTTCTCCCGAATATCACGTTGTACCTGTCGCACCAGGAAGTCCCTGTAGTACTGTGCTGTCACTGTTCTGCCATGTGGAACAAAGTGGCAAACAATGACACCCCTGACATCATACGCGACGATAACCATCAATTTGACTGGGGAAGGATTCTGACGGAACTTCTGCCTCCTTGGTGATCCAGCATGTCACCACTCTGCGGACTGACGTTTCAGTTCTGGTTCGTATGCCCTGGCCCAAAATTCATCGATGGCAATTATTCGTGACAAGAACTGATCGCTGACCTGTAGCCAGCATGCAAGGTGGTCGGAGCATATTGCATAGCGCACCCACCTTTGAACTTCCATCAGTGCATGCGGTACCAACCGAGATGCGATTTTGCGTAGTTGCAGCTCATTACGCAATATCCTGTGGACGGTGCGTTTCTCGATGCCACTTGCCATCTCTAACTCCAGTAGCGCCTATAGTCTGTCTTCATCCAGGAGCTGCTCGATGACAGCACGTGCCACGTCAGTCCGCACACTGACAGGTCGTCCTGAACGTTGCTCATCACTGGTTGACACACGTCCTTGCTGAAACTTTCCTACCCATCGTGTTACTGTACGGTATGGTAGGGCATTATTCCCAAGGGCTTCCATTAATTCACTGTGACATTCCATTGCATTTCTCCCTCGGAGAATGTCTGTTTTGATGTAAGCATGCTGCTCAATACGGGTTACTTCCATCTCGCACAACACTCACCAACTGACTGATTTCACAGCCCTCGCTGTCCTACTACCAGCTATCACAGAGCCATCTGTTGTTCTGCATACACACTATGGCTGCAGAACTTCCACAAGACACATATACATTTGTGATCCGTTCACATATCTACAAGTAAAAAAATAGTTGCCATGACTTTTGCCCCAACCCTCGTATTAAAATGGAATAAAAGGTAAAAGTAATGCAGAAAAAATTAAATGAAAAAAAAATAAATAAAACAAGATTAATAGACTATATGACCAGTATACCAACAGTAGAGTATAACTTAGCTTAAATGCTTCATCAACAGACAGGTAATTGGAAACACACAGTCATGTTTTTAGAACAACTCTTTCTCTATAAAACACATTACATAATATTCATTGTACAATATGCTTGTTTTATCTATTTCTTCCCAATTACATTGCAAATTATTATTATTATTATTATTATTATTATTATTATTATTATTATTATTATTATTATTATTATTATTATTATTATTATTATTACACCTAGAAAATATAAGCATAGTACTTTAGACATTTAATCATTTTTCTTCTGTTTATTCATGCTATTTACCATTAGAACACAAAAACTTAAGTCACTCTAACATTTATAAAATAGTATGAACTATTCAAAAACAGCAGAAATTATAGTCCATGTCATTTTCTACTGTTGTATAACATTATAATAATAATTCACCAGCATCTTAGCAATTCTTTTCTTATGATGACAGCTCCAAAAATACATTGTTCCCAGCAATGTAACATTCTGTGCTTTCAACTCCAACCGATACACACATATGCTCTGTCAACCAGTACATGGCTTGCTGAAAGATAATTTCTAATTCATGCTTCATGTTTTGGCCAAAGAAACTGAAGAAACAGCAAAACTGAACCATCAAGCAAAGTTATTTAGCACTACACTACTTTTAAATTGGAAGACATAGTGAAAAGATTAAATATAATATATAGAAGTGGTTGCAAATATACAATTTCACTAAAATCGGTTAAATACCTCAGAACTAGTTTCGAGAAATAACTTCGTCAGCTTGCAATCGAGTTGCAATCAGCTGACAATGAGGAAGTGATTCCTCGAAACTAGTTCTGAGGTATTTAACTTACTTTAGTGAAATTGTATATTTGCAACCACTTCTATATATTTTATTTAGCACTGTTGAGGATAACATACAGTGGAATTTTGTTAGCACATTCCTCATTAACACGCCTTCCCATGTACGACGAATTATAAAAGTTCCAGCACCAAATGTATCAAAAGTAATAAATAACATTTGTTTAGTACACTTTCTCATTCCCACTTACTACATTCGAAGTTTGACATTCTCATTCACTACTTTGGTCAATCCTTAGTCAGTCCAAATGGGGTAGAGACTGGCAGCCAATGACATGCATGTATGTACATATTTGTGACACGATTTATATGGGTAGATAGAAAATGCTTTAACTTGGCGTGGTAAACGCTGATGATAGTTTCTACTGTTGAATGTTGACCAAACATATGTAGATTGTATTTTAACTTTTCGTTTGCAATGGAGAAAAAGAAAGTGCAGCAAATGACCAACAGTGAAAAACTGAAAATCCTTGAAGAAGTAGATCGCAATCCAAATATGAAACATGCGAATATAGCACAGAAATTAAACATTCCTCCATCAACCTTAAACACAAATTGTTAGCTAACATAAAGTGACTGAAACTGCTTTTAAAGAGGGGAAAAATGCTAAAAGAAAACATAATCACCCTGACCAGTTTCCAGAATTAGATGATGTTCTACTAAAGTGGTTTACACCAGCAAGAGCTTCAAATGTGCCAACAGAAGGTACTGTGGTTCGAGCTCACGCAACACATTTAGCACAGAAGATGGGACTAGGTGATTTCAAACTGTCCAATGGCTGGATTAAAAGATTCAAGAATCGACATGACTTAGTTTACAGATGTGTGCGAGGTGAGGCTGCCGCCCTAGATGATGCTACACTGTGTAAAAATATAGAAATGTAGAAAAATATAACACTCCCATCAATTTTGAAAGACTGTAGGCCTGACGGATATTTATAATGCAAATGAAACGGGACTATTTTTCCACCTTTTGCCAGACAAAACCCAGGATTTTAAGGGCACTAAATGTCACGGTGGGAAACTTAACAAGGGGAAGATTACAGTTGTGTTATGCTGTAATGAAAATTGAATAGAGAAATTGGTACCACTAGTTATTGGAAAAGCATGCAGTCTGCGATGCTTCAAGAATGTGCGATCTTTTCCATAAGTGCACTTCCAACACAAAAGCCTGGATAACTTCTGTGGTATTTGAAAATGTCTTACAAGCATGGCATGCAAGACTGGGCATAAGCAGGAAAATTGCACTCTTCTTTGATCGGTGTACCACTCATCCACCAACTGTTTCAAATTTAAGAAACATAAAGATCATTTTCCTCCCGCAAACTGCAGTGAATAAGCTACAAACTTTAGACCAAGCCATAATTCAGTGCATGAAGCAAATTTATTGCAAGAGGCTGGTACAGAGGTGGAGCACTGAAATTGACAAGAAAAGTCATCTTAGATGCCATGCCTTTCAGTAGGACTGCCTGGGATTCTGCAATGCAAGATACCATTAGAAACGCTTTAATAAAACTGGCTATTGCCAGGATCTTGGTGATGACCTCACGCTGGAAGATCAGTTTTCCAAGAGTGAAGAGTGGGTCAAATAGCAGATGATGCCTGTTTGAGAGTAAGATGTATTATTAGATTTTATTACATAATTATGTTCTTAAATTGCAGATTTTGTATTCTCATTAACATTTTTCCTGGTTATGACGTCCAAATCCTTGGGTCCCTGCAAAAACGTACTAATGGGATTCTATTGTACATTTTAGGTCAGTACAGGGGATTGAAAATGTGCTTTGAAACTAAATTGCAAACTCTACACAGAAAGAGTCCATACATAACACTTGAGGGTTACAGTTGTATGTATATAGCTGTATTTTCATTTTAAATGATATATTTCTACATTCAGATTTCCTTTTAGACAAAAAGGAGGTTTGATAATTGTTTTGAACTATGAATAAATCACAAACCTTGTATTGTTATGGGAAATAATGATATTAAGGCATAATGTACTAGCTATAAAATAAGTTGAGTTATTATGAACACATCCTCCTAACAAAATATGGCAAAACTTTTGGTAATTCTAACTCCTTGAACCAGATAAGACCTAAACAGAGAAATACCTAATACCTAAATATCACAACCATCTATCTCCACATTAGGCCAGTGTCAGCCAACTGAATGCTCTGTGATGTCAGCAAGGAGGTTGCTCCCGGTTCTCAGCTAGTAACTCAGAACTGTAGGGCAGGTGAGGTGAAAGGAAAGGCAAGGTTACTGTTAGCAAAGGACAGTTATATTTATTGTGATGGTTATAATTCTATTTTACAAGAATGTGATAAAATAATTTTATATGGCCGGGATGACAAGTTTTGTTAAATAGGAACAATAAATTTGGCTTTAGAAATTCTGGAAAGTCATTTCCTGGATGCTTATGTAAGCGCAGAAGTATCGTGCACATTTTAAAGAATGTTTTCCAAATATTCCTGAAGCTATTGGTCTGCGGATGGAATATGCAAAATCATGCTGACACCATTTATGTCACTATTGTCGAAAGCACATAGCATACTCCGAGTAATTAAAGTTAAGTTGTTTGATGGCTGTCTCTCTCCTAGACACTTGCCAACAGGCATCTGTGACACTCAATCTTTAATTTAGTATTCATTCAGCTATGCTGCAAGACCTCCAGAACATGGAAAGCCCAACCTTCTTCGAACCCAGGTAAACTTGTCTATTGCAGCCTTATCATTGGCTGATATTGGTAGTATTGTAGAGTAGAACTTTAGCTAACTAAATCTTGCTGACATGTTTATTATAGTGTATCGTGTGTAGTAGATAATTAAACTATATTTGGAACCAGAGTTACATGCCAACAATTTGCCACCCTTCTCCATTGCTATACCCAGCACTCCCTCTGCCAAGAGTAGCTCTCCCATCTGGAAACCTTCTACACCCTCTTCTTCGTCCCATCTGGTATAGGTGGCACTTTAGGTATAGTGACCTGAGTCACAATATATACTTAATTTAAGTTACATCTGGTTTAAGGGGTCAAAATTAACAAGGCTTTGCTGCATCCTATTGTGTAGATGTATTAAAAATGGCCCAGGCAATTATTATATACTTTGTATTCATTTCCTTCAAATTACTTAAAAACAGCTGCAAAATATTCTAACATCCACTCTTCAAAGCAAATACTAAACTCTTTACTGGATAATTCATGCAGAATACCCTTAACACTGTTCAATTTATCACTTTCATAAAAGGACCATGAAACTCCTTTTTCATCTCCAGGAAGAGGTAAAGAAGACCGAAAAATAAAGAGAGTGGGGCATGAACTCAATGCCCAATTCTTTGACTTGTGGACCCAATGAGCAAATACTTGTCCCAGTGTAAGATCCATCTCATCCTGCAAGATTGGTTTGCTTCTTGGCAATTTTCCTCTGCATAAAAAGTGTGTGCTTTACAAAGGCCTTCTTACTTACTCCAGTTTTTGCAGTTACAGTCTCCAGATCAGAAAATGTTGAGGGTCTGCAGTACTCCCTTGAACCATTTGTATGTTTTACCTAACGCATGCTCCTCATAAGCTGGCTGAACCATTTCCAAAATCTGCATGGGACATTTGTTTGGTAGAACAAAGAGCTTGAATTTCGTGAATATCAATTTTAGATCCAAGTTTGGAGCAGTAAACAGGACTTTACATAATTCTCAAATGTATAAGTCTGAATGACAGTAATAGATAAAGGATTTGCCTTTTCCCTGGTAAGAGGCATCATATAAATTAAATTAGTCATGTTTTGATAAAACGTACTCCTTGGATCTACATCTAGCACTTAATATAAAATCTGAGGATGTAGTCAAAATGAAAATGTTCTCTTACCTTATCACAGTAAACACGAATAGAACCCACATTGGTAGCACCGACAGCTGTTAGCGAAAAGAAGCCATGTTTCCAATTCCCAACATAGACAACCCTCTCGTTGAGGTTGAAGAGCCCAGGTATCCACTGGGCTATTGATGGACTTACACTCAGCAGGTCACCTGAGATGAAAACAGGACAAACAGCTTTATATCTTGTTTATTTAATAAAAAATATTTTGTTTAACACTGCAACAAAAATTAGATGAATGATTCATGTTTAAACCCCCTTTGGCTAAAAAGGTCATATCAAATAAATGAAAAAAATGCATAATCAAGCTAATATTACCATATGTTCTTCCTATACCTGAGCCAGACTACCTGCTACAAATAAAATCACAACTTGAGCCCACAGCATCAGAGTATATCAATGCAATGGCTATTTGGTTATATAAATATTTAAAACTACAAGCATAACTGATTCAACCTTGAATTTGAAGCAGTAATTTGTATCACAATAATGTAAATGTCAGAGTGATTGTAGTGTGAATATGCATTGTTGTGTGACATTGATTTGAGATGTTTGTTGATTGTAATCATTGTTGAGAAGTGGGTTTATATGGCCTTACTGAAACTGACAATAATAGCATGCAGTAATGTAGCGAGGGGGTGAGCTGTTTATCATTATTAGAGACGAGCAAATGACGTCAGAGTGGCGTGTTTTTCTTAGAATTTTCGGGAACATTTTCCCCAGAGCATATGTTTTCGTAATTTTCATTGGATATAAATATAGACGCTAATGTTGGCGCGTTTTATTAACCAATAGCAGCTCGGTTATAATCTTTAGGCATATTGGGGCGAGGAAGTATAAATTCAGTGTCAGAATCAAGTTTCACGTAGTTCAACGGAGGCATTCATGGAGTATACATCGCATGCAGTTCATCAAGGTTACGCGTAGCAAATTTGTGAAAAATCTCTCGTGTCGTAAAGTTAATTACACAAAATGTTGAAGTACGCGAATTAATAATGTGCAGTAAATAAGTTATTATAACAGTTTCAGTTTGGCGAGTGTCATGATTAATAGATGAAAGTGAATAATGTGTTACGACAATAAAAGTGTAAAAACAAATTCTTTTATCAGTGTTATCTTTGGATAAAAACTCCTTTCCGTTTACACACCTGTACAAGATAAGTGCTTGACCGAGAAATCATAGCTAGCCGGAGGACAGTGAACCCAAAATTAAATACAATAACAGGCGCCCAGTAAAAGATAACACGAAGTGACCGCGACAAATTGTCTTTCATACGTGCGGCAGATAAATAGTAGCATCTTTCGACTACAAACATTAATACCACTACATATTGTTTCCCCAATGTGGGGCGAACAATAATAATACCCCCACATATTTGGCGCCCAGAACGTGGAGCGAATTAACCAGGAAGGAGCGAAATAATCAGGAAGGGGCGAAGGAACCAGGACATGGAGCGAACGGAGCAGTGAACTGAACTACAAGACGCAGATTCCAGAAACAACTATAAGAACGACCGACGACGCGGATGAGTGGACATCGTAATTCCGAGATTAAAAGGCAACAGGGGAATTCAACTACAGGACACAAAAACACCAAGACGACGTAGATTCACCATAGTACGACACAGAGGCGACATATACATCTAGGAGAGAGGGGCAGGAATCCGGACATCAAAGCAACATCATCAGAGAGCATCAGAAAGGTTAGAAAATAGTAAATTTTTTTTATGCTAAAAAAGAAAAATTGTAACAATCAAATGTACTTGAGGAGTGGCAGGATTAAGAGAACAATGGCTACTAATAATATTGAAGAAACAATTATGGAACGGGATAATGTAACAGTTAGCTGTAATTCAATACAGGTTACAGAAAATAGCTCAAACAGTGTAGGATTTGAGGGAGGAAATGTTAGTGAAGAAAGTCAGAATAGAATAGCAGGAAATGTTAATTTTGATGCTAGTATGATTATGGTGAGGGAAGATATTAGTAAGAGTATTACAGATCAATTAAGGGAAGAAATTGGTAAGAGTAATGAGAAATTAGAGCATAAATTAGAACAAAACAGGGAAGAAATTGAAAAGAAATTTATGGAGCTAGATAGTAGCATGATGAGAATGAGAAATGAAAATCAGGAAATGATAGCAAATGAGAAAGGGGAAGTTTCAAAGAAAATGTCAGACATAAGCAGGGAAATATCTAACCAAAGAAGTGAGGTTAATAATAAAATTGAACATGTTGATGTAAAATGTACAGTTAGGTAGCCGAATGAATAGCATTTCAAGTGAGTTAAGAGAGATGATGGAGGCTACGAATGCAGATTTAATTCAGGTGCAAGTTAATTTCAGAGGGGAGATATCTGAAATACAGAAGGAGTCAGAAACACAAAGAAATAAATTGTCTGAAGAAGTTAAAGTTGTGTCTATAAATAATCAAAAACTAACTTCTGAAATTAACAAGTACCAAGTTGTTCAAAATGAAAACTCCAATCCAGTACAGATTTGTCAGAGTATTCTCAAGTTAAAAAGATACCGCAAGAATTGAAAATGATAGTTGTCAAAAGATGTGTTGTTCAGGAAACTTTAGATTGTTTTCAAATGGTATCAGGGGTTGAAATTTCATATGAATCCTTAAAGAGGTTATTCATGAATAAATTTTGGAAGGTTACGATACAGCTACGAGTAATGCTTAGGCATACACAATTTGATCCAGGAGGGGGAATAGCAATGACTGCTAAAAAGCTAGTAAATCCAGGATAGTTAAAGATGAACTGCAAAACAAAGTATTGGAATGTAAGAGGGTTAACTATTTATATATGTCATAAGAAAGGAGAAATAAATTCAGGACAAACATAAATGTAATAATAAAAAAATTAATGTCATATTAAAGTAAAAGTATGTAGATATAATTCAAATAGTAATTTGAATATTAAAGTACAAAACAATAAAAAAAAGAGGGTAAAGATAATTAAAACAAATACTTATGTAGCACACAGATATGTGAAATTGTCTGGAATTAGGTGTTGTAAATATATTTGTGTAGAGAATAAATATTTTGGTAAATGTGTTCAATTATGACAAAATGAAACAGGTTAAAATTCTTGAATGTATAAATTTTTGTCAACAACCTAAGACAGTAAACCATTTTGTAACAGTAACTAAATAATTCAGGGTAGAATATTTGCTATAAAAGAATTGTAATGTTAGATGTGTATATATATAAACACATTAGACCAGAGCCACTAAATAGTGGCGAGATCAAGGCAAAACATATGTCGATTGTTAAATGTGTGTGAAGTGTTAAGTGAAAGTGATAAATAGCGTGTGTTCCAAGATTCAGGAGACTAAAAACCCAATTATAAAATTTCCAAACAAGTTGTAAATATTTATAATTATGTTTCTAGTGGGGCATATGAAGCAGTAATTTGTATCACAATAATGTAAATGTCAGAGTGATTGTAGTGTGAATATGCATTGTTGTGTGACATTGATTTGAGATGTTTGTTGATTGTAATCATTGTTGAGAAGTGGGTTTATACGGCCTTACTGAAACTGACAATAATAGCATGCAATAATGTAGCGAGGGGGTGAGCTGTTTATCATTATTAGAGACGAGCAAATGACGTCAGAGTGGCGTGTTTTTTTTAGAATTTTCGGGAACATTTTCCCCAGCGCATATGTTTTCGTAATTTTCATTGGATATAAATATAGACGCTAATGTTGGCACATTTTATTAACCAATAGCAGCTCGGTTATAATCTTTAGGCATATTGGGGCGAGGAAGTATAAATTCAGTGTCAGAATCAAGTTTCACGTAGTTCAACGGAGGCATTCATGGAGTATACATCGCATGCAGTTCATCAAGGTTACGTGTAGCAAATTTGTGAAAAATCTCTCGTGTCGTAAAGTTAATTACACAAAATGTTGAAATACGCGAATTAATAATGTGCAGTAAATAAGTTATTATAACAGTTTCAGTTTGGCGAGTGTCATGATTAATAGATGAAAGTGAATAATGTGTTACGACAATAAAAATGTAAAAACAAATTCTTTTATCAGTGTTATCTTTGGATAAAAACTCCTTTCCGTTTAAACACCTGTACAAGATAAGTGCTTGACCGAGAAATCATAGCTAGCCGGAGGACAGTGAACCCAAAATTAAATACAATAACAGGCGCCCAGTAAAAGATAACACGAAGTGACTGCGACAAATTGTCTTTCATACGTGCGGCAGATAAATAGTAGCATCTTTCGACTACAAACATTAATACCACTACATATTGTTTCCCCAATGTGGGGCGAACAATAATAATACCCCCACATATTCAGTTGTTATTTTAACAGGAGGATCAGCATGATCCATGTTTTTTTAAGAATAAAATTTCATTTAAATGTTATTGGGCCATATGTAGAAGCTCTCTCTGTTGTTTGCCACATTCAAACTGTTCAACAAAAATAGCAGCTATACTTTCTAGACTCTGAATGTTGAAGTTTCTTATTTATTGCTGATTGAAATTTCAATAGCAGAACATCCCAAATAAGGTCAGTACAGACAGTGGCAGTCTTCAGTGAGCTACATTCACTCTGAGAGACAATTACGGCCTAGAAGAGCAACTTAAAAACAGAATGTGCTGCACTTGTTAGTTGTTCCCATAATTGTTTCCAATTGGTCTATTTGATTAAAAACAGAACAAAGATTAAAATGATCATACAAGATTAATAGAAGAGTTTGAACATAATCAATCCGTATGTCATAACATTGCTCAGCTCTGTATGAAGGTTTACCAAAATATCAATTTGTATGTCATAACATTGCTCAACTCTGTATGAAGGTTTACCAAAATATCAATTTGTATGTCATAACATTGCTCAACTCTGTATGAAGGTTTACCAAAATATCAATTTGTATGTGAGTAACATTGCTCAACTCTGTATGAAGGTTTACCAAAATATCAATTTGTATGTGTGTAACATTGCTCAACTTTACAGGAGGATTTTTCAACACAAATTTTTGTGTGTAACATTGCTCAACTCTACAGGAGGGTTTTTCAAAACATAAATTTGTATGTGACTAACATTTGTCAATTCTGTATGAAGGTTTTCCAAAATATCAATTTGTGTGTGTATTACATTGCTCAACATCAAGGTTTTTCAAGACATCACTTTGTATGTGATTAACATTGCTCAACTATCATGAAGGTTTTCCAAAATATCAATTGGTATGCAGGTAGCATTGCTCAACTCTATATGAGGGGTTTCTGAAATGAAATCCCCCCCCCCAAAAAGCAGCAGTTGCTGCGAATGAGAACTGCAACAACAGTGGCTCACATTAAGGAAGCAGTAACCCAGAAAACCCAACACAAGGAACGTACAGAGGCAAGACAATTCATGACAGCATGCAATTTATTATGATTCAATTGGTCAAAAGGAGTGCTCAAACTTCATTCAAGCAAATTAAAAGTTTTATATTGAATTCATGGTAATAACCAGGGTTAGCATTTTTGGGTGCACACCTTTTTTCTTAGGGTAACTTAAAGCTGTGCAGAAAGATATCACAGTGTGAATTTTTTTTCTAGTTGCGAAAAGAGGCATTTTTTTCTCGCACCTTTTTGCCTTTTTTGGCACCTTTACCCCTTTTTGGCACCTTTATACCATTTTCCCCAACCATGCCCGTAATCCCCTTTTTCCCCTTTTTTCTTTTAAGTTTCATTCCAATTTATTCTTTAACTTTCAATTAACATCTCCTCAGCTTGCTGTGTACATGCAAATAGTAAGTCTACCTCTTTCAGTAAACGCCGCATGGGAATTGAAGGCACACCCGCAACAATGGAAAATAATTGTGTGTTCGACGAAAACCTCTTTCTCTCACTTTACTGCTATAAAGTAGCCCGCAATAATGCAATTGACAATGAGTGATTCCATCCCACCAGAATCAGTAGCCTGCTGTTCGTGAATGTGAGTTTTTTACTGTGAGAGACATCACCTGTTTGCATGGAGGCAAAGGCTGGGCACGCAGAGATGGCAGTAACCTCACCCGCGCAATTCTGAGAATTATTAAGACTGGGTTCTGCTCAAGACTACTAGAAATCGCTGAAACTGAAGTTCCAGCATGAATGAGAATATTCTGGTAATTGTCACGGTGTTATAAGAAAATGTGGACAGCGAATGGGCGCAAGAGTGAGTTGTGTGACAGTCGCATTGTGTTAGCAAGTGAACCAGTGTTAGCAACGAAGTGTACTAGTACTAGATTTTACCATGCCAAAGGTGTCCAATGCTTGATTTATTGTTCTGGCTGAGGAATTCAAAAAGATTTCATAGACACTGATGGAACTGTTATGCGATGTACTATTTGTGAATCAGGAATTTTGTTAGATGAAACACAGCAGCGAGATCGCATCAAATGAACAAGACTCTTCAAGCAAACAAATCACGGCAACCTCTATTATGAAATGCATTTCAACAGAGTTCTTCAAAAAGCCAAAATTTGAAGGAATTAAAAATTGATTTGTGTGCAGCTCTTGCACAAGCAGGAATTCCACTCAATAAGGTGAACCATCTAGCCTTCAAGGGATTTCTTGAAAAATACACAAAGATGTCAATGCCCAATGAGAGTACTTTAAGAAAAAACTACATGAAGCCTGTTTACCAAGAAACCATAGAAAGAATCAAGGAGAAAGTGTCTGATTGCGATATGGGAATCATTGTGGATGAAACCATAGACTCAATGGAACGATATGTTTTGAACATTTTAGTTTTTCCCTTAGCAGGGGAGAAAGTTAAGCCCATGTTGTTAAAAATGTACAAGCTGCAGAAAGCCAACGCCAGTACAGTAATGCAATCCATTATGGACTTCTGCCAAAAACTCTGGCCTACTGGTATCGAGTTTGAAAAACTTCTTCTTGTGGTTACGGACCAGGCTCCATACATGGTTTCAGCTGTTAACCAATTGAAACCTTTATTTCCTAACTTGAAGCATGTGACATGCTTGGCTCATGCCCTTCACAGCGTTTGTGAATCCATAAGGAACGAATACGACATCGCAAATCAATTCATCTCTGCCCTGAAGAAGATTCTACTGAAAGCTCCGAACTGTGTTGTTTACTACAGGGAAATCACTGGCCTGCCCCTTCCAAATTTCCTGGTTATTACTCGCTGGGGAATCTTGGATTGAGTATGCTGCTATGTTGTGTGAGAATTTTGACAAAATTAAAGAGTTTGTGCTTTCTTTGGATCCATCCGATGCAGGTGCAATTTCCAAGGCACAGCAATTTCTGTTACTGGAGAAAATACATAATTTGCAGACAGAACTACATTGTGTCCAGAGTTACAAGTACCTGCCTGCAGCTATTAAACGATTGGAAGAACAAGGTCTGGAAAAGGAAAAACAATGGGATATTTTTACTTCCGTGAGGGAGCAGTTAAATGGCTTTGCCAAAGACAAATTCGAATCTAGTGTTCAGAAGAATCCAGACATTGAGGAATTTGCCACATCTGTAGAGTTGCCATTCCGGGTGAATACAAGGTTTGCCCCACTGGTTTCTGTGGATGTTGAAAGAAGCTTTAGCATCTACAAAGACATTCTATCCCCTAATAGAAACAGACTTACATTTAAAAATGTGGAGATGCTTAATGTCTTGAAGTACAACAGCTTCATGTTTTTTCCTTCTTTTGACGAGTGATAATTTGATGTACTTGTTTGTAGTTCAATAAATTAGAATAGAGGAAAGAGAAATCGTTGAATTAGTTAAGGGAATGCACAACTGAAATTAACTCAAAATCTCAAAAAATCTAAAACAAAAAAAAAATTATGTTCCCAAAAAATTCTCCATTGCTTGTAGTTTTAGAATCCACTTTTATTTTTTACATAGCGAACACTTCAGGATCGTTACGAGACTTATACCCTTGCGCATTTGGTTGCTAGCTGTTTATATTTTTAAAACTTCATTTTAAGGCGTTTCTTATTTTCAGCATTTCTGCATATTCAAAATGTTCCACACGATATAGTTTTCATCCATTCATATTGACATTTTTTATGCTTATTTCAAAAACCCAAATAATAAAACTGTCACATAATTTTTCGTGTAATGATAGTTCTTGCGCTACTAATGTTTGAAGATAACAATGTATACAAAAAAAAAAAATGCAAATACCAAACTGCAAAACTTTTTTTTCTCTTAAACTAAGAATGGTAGAAAAAAAAATTATATGACAGATTTGTAGTTCCTTGACTTAGAAGCAACATAAGATTTTTTTTTTTGTTGAAAAATTCATCATGTGTTACATTTTGCATATACCCATAATTTAATATTTTGATAATTAATAACTTGAAAACTAATTAAGATTTTGGATTGAAATTCACAAAACAGTTATATCTAAAGAAGATTGACATGTGATTAAAATTTCAGCCCAATTGAATGAATAGTCTGAAAATAGCAATTTCAGTTGTGCATCCCCTTAAATAAACCAGCACCTTATTGTCCCTTTTTTCACCTTATTTGAGCACCTTTTCCCTTCCTTCTTTCATCTGAAATTTGCACCTAAAAATCCTAACCCTGGTGATAACATACTGTGCCAGTGAATTCAGAATTTGTGGAGTGGATATCTCAATCTGGACAAGGAGGAGCAATGTGTGCTGACTTCCCAACATGATGGGAGCCCCTCCAAATTTGCATACAGAGGAACAGAGGTAAATTAACACCTTTCATGTTGACGGATTAGTCGTCCAACCACCACATGGCATACCTTCTGGACATGGCCAATCAATTCACTAGATCTAATAGTATGCAATTTCATCAAGGACAATATTTGCATCCCTCCAGTTCCAGGAGCATTGCCAGAGATGAACACAAAGAACATCACACGAGAAATGCTTGAGAGGAGTTGGTGAGAATGGGACATCTACCATATTACACATGGAGCACACATCAGTTGTATTTAAGATCAGAAAGATCTGTATAAAGTTCTGACTTTCCTCAAATGGTGATATCAAGCATTTGTGTTTATTATTGGTGAAAATATTACCATGTGAAATCATCCAATAATTTGTAACACCCTGCTGTTTGAAGGCTAAAATAAATTAAAACTAATTAAGATTTTAATAAAAGTAACTCTTGTTTATTTGATTTTAAATGATATTACTGCTGTATTTCAATTTTACTAAGCACATCCTTAATAGTTGTTCTATGCACCGTGTTTGGCTGTTCCGGGTTTATACATTCACTAAGCTTGTCAAATTTTGTGTAACTCACCTGGGAAATGCCTGCGGAATTCTATGTCCCATTCTACTGGAGAGTGGAAACGATGATAATCACCAGGAGCGAGATACACTGCACATTGGTAGAGCCTGTTCCCCTTGTTTTCCAAGAGTGACTGCTGGTATTCACAAGCACTTACATCAGTTCCTACTGTGCATGTTTAAACAAAACATGTGTTACTAATATGTAGCTTTCATCTTAGCACTAAATTAACAAAACTTTTTCCTTTCATTTAAGTAAGCAAGTTTTCAACACAATTTTAGTTTGTATTTATTCTGAACATAATTAATTTCATAATGTTGCACAATCATAGGAAACAGCATGCCTCCATAACAAACTATGCTTTGCAAATCCTCAGCAGAGTCTGAGTACAGTTTTTGTATATTAATAAAACAAAGAAAAGAGGAAACAGAAAAATCAATTTGCAGATTCATATAAAAAATAACAACAAAACAAATATCCTTGTGCTCACAACAATCAATACGTTGCAGGGTGGAGAATTCTGAACAAAGGGGTGGCAGAGAGAAAGCAATCTCCTTGCACAATCCAAAAGTAGATTGTGCAGTCTCATTTCTTGCATTAACCAGCAGTAAATTACAAGCTCTGTGAATGACGTAACAGTCACAATGACATTTGGAAACAGATGATGTAAAAGTTAGCTTTTGATGTAGTACATAATTGTGTTATAGTTTTGCATTCCTAATGTATGGTGTGTTCATAAATTTCCATTGCAAGCCATAGAGAGCTTGTAGAGGGAACTGGTATATAATGTTCCAAATAGAAACTCATGTCCAAATATGAATTGTTTCCAGGGTACTGGTAGAATAATTTCAAATTAAGTGCTTTAAATCTCATACTTCTGCTGGACAATTTTTGGAAGAAGTGCTCAACATTCACAGAAAAAAAACATAGCGTCAACCGATGATACACCACCTTACTCTCTAGCTGCCTTTCCAGATTTTAATTGATGATTTGGAACACGGATGTACGTGCAGGCCAAGAGTACACATTTTCATGGCATCCATGATGCTTTGATTTATGGGAGTTTAACATATGTGAATGAGCAAGTGTACCAAAACATGATTCATAGACAATACATATATGCAATAAAGTCTGTATTCCCCAATTCAATTCACTCTAATCAGGATACCAATCACAAAAAAATTTACGTGGCAAAATAATATCTGCTTTTGACACTGAATGTTGTTCCCAAACTAAGGAATGTTTGTTAGAAATGTAATTCATTGCATCAAAACTAATTAAATTACTATTATTTTTGCCCAGAAACTATCAAGAACTGAAAATTGGTTGGAATTATTGTGTTACTGTACTATAGAAAGTGTGTTTCCAAAGGTAGGTTTCTCTTCAAAACATTATCTAAACAAGCCCTTGTGAAGAGCCTGAAGAGCTCTTAATGGGAATTTCTCAATATCTCTTATTTAATTTGAGCTAATGGGAATAATTGCAGACAAATCAGATTAATAAAATTAGCTTAAGGGCCTAAAATAATAATCATGTATCTAAAAGCCTAAATATTCAAGAACAATGAAAATAATTTAAAAATAAAAAGCTAAGCTCTGAAATGCATCATGGAACAAAGAGAATATAACGTTTTTAGCTGTAATTTAAATTTACTATTTCCAAAGCAGCAGTACTGATTTTACTTATTTTTTTGTCACACAATAATAAAGTAATTTATTACATCATAAAGTGAAGCTGTGTAAATTAATGATTTCCAAATGAGTTAGAGACTTACAGCTTAAGAGTACCCACAGTGAGCAACACCAAGTAAGGCTTATGCATACAACACTGCACAATCTAATCTGTTTTAATCTGTAATGAAACTCGTCACATTGATACTAAAACACTATCCTTCATTAAGCATTTTACTTTATCACATAAGGGTAGAGAACGCATTGCATGCATTCCACCCAAAAATTTGGTCCGTGTGTGTGTGTGTGTGTGTGTGTGTGTGTGTGTGTGTGTGTGTGTGTGTGTGTGTGTGTGTGTGTGTGTGTGTGTGTGTGTGTGTGTGTGTGTGTGTGTGTGTGTGTGTGTGTGTGTGTGTGTGTGTGTGTGTGTGTGTGTGTGTGTGTGTGTGTGTGTGTGTGTGTGTGTGTGTGTGTGTGTGTGTGTGTGTGTGTGTGTGTGTGTGTGTGTGTGTGTGTGTGTGTGTGTGTGTGTGTGTGTGTGTGTGTGTGTGTGTGTGTGTGTGTGTGTGTGTGTGTGTGTGTGTGTGTGTGTGTGTGTGTGTGTGTGTGTGTGTGTGTGTGTGTGTGTGTGTGTGTGTGTGTGTGTGTGTGTGTGTGTGTGTGTGTGTGTGTGTGTGTGTGTGTGTGTGTGTGTGTGTGTGTGTGTGTGTGTGTGTGTGTGTGTGTGTGTGTGTGTGTGTGTGTGTGTGTGTGTGTGTGTGTGTGTGTGTGTGTGTGTGTGTGTGTGTGTGTGTGTGTGTGTGTGTGTGTGTGTGTGTGTGTGTGTGTGTGTGTGTGTGTGTGTGTGTGTGTGTGTGTGTGTGTGTGTGTGTGTGTGTGTGTGTGTGTGTGTGTGTGTGTGTGTGTGTGTGTGTGTGTGTGTGTGTGTGTGTGTGTGTGTGTGTGTGTGTGTGTGTGTGTGTGTGTGTGTGTGTGTGTGTGTGTGTGTGTGTGTGTGTGTGTGTGTGTGTGTGTGTGTGTGTGTGTGTGTGTGTGTGTGTGTGTGTGTGTGTGTGTGTGTGTGTGTGTGTGTGTGTGTGTGTGTGTGTGTGTGTGTGTGTGTGTGTGTGTGTGTGTGTGTGTGTGTGTGTGTGTGTGTGTGTGTGTGTGTGTGTGTGTGTGTGTGTGTGTGTGTGTGTGTGTGTGTGTGTGTGTGTGTGTGTGTGTGTGTGTGTGTGTGTGTGTGTGTGTGTGTGTGTGTGTGTGTGTGTGTGTGTGTGTGTGTGTGTGTGTGTGTGTGTGTGTGTGTGTGTGTGTGTGTGTGTGTGTGTGTGTGTGTGTGTGTGTGTGTGTGTGTGTGTGTGTGTGTGTGTGTGTGTGTGTGTGTGTGTGTGTGTGTGTGTGTGTGTGTGTGTGTGTGTGTGTGTGTGTGTGTGTGTGTGTGTGTGTGTGTGTGTGTGTGTGTGTGTGTGTGTGTGTGTGTGTGTGTGTGTGTGTGTGTGTGTGTGTGTGTGTGTGTGTGTGTGTGTGTGTGTGTGTGTGTGTGTGTGTGTGTGTGTGTGTGTGTGTGTGTGTGTGTGTGTGTGTGTGTGTGTGTGTGTGTGTGTGTGTGTGTGTGTGTGTGTGTGTGTGTGTGTGTGTGTGTGTGTGTGTGTGTGTGTGTGTGTGTGTGTGTGTGTGTGTGTGTGTGTGTGTGTGTGTGTGTGTGTGTGTGTGTGTGTGTGTGTGTGTGTGTGTGTGTGTGTGTGTGTGTGTGTGTGTGTGTGTGTGTGTGTGTGTGTGTGTGTGTGTGTGTGTGTGTGTGTGTGTGTGTGTGTGTGTGTGTGTGTGTGTGTGTGTGTGTGTGTGTGTGTGTGTGTGTGTGTGTGTGTGTGTGTGTGTGTGTGTGTGTGTGTGTGTGTGTGTGTGTGTGTGTGTGTGTGTGTGTGTGTGTGTGTGTGTGTGTGTGTGTGTGTGTGTGTGTGTGTGTGTGTGTGTGTGTGTGTGTGTGTGTGTGTGTGTGTGTGTGTGTGTGTGTGTGTGTGTGTGTGTGTGTGTGTGTGTGTGTGTGTGTGTGTGTGTGTGTGTGTGTGTGTGTGTGTGTGTGTGTGTGTGTGTGTGTGTGTGTGTGTGTGTGTGTGTGTGTGTGTGTGTGTGTGTGTGTGTGTGTGTGTGTGTGTGTGTGTGTGTGTGTGTGTGTGTGTGTGTGTGTGTGTGTGTGTGTGTGTGTGTGTGTGTGTGTGTGTGTGTGTGTGTGTGTGTGTGTGTGTGTGTGTGTGTGTGTGTGTGTGTGTGTGTGTGTGTGTGTGTGTGTGTGTGTGTGTGTGTGTGTGTGTGTGTGTGTGTGTGTGTGTGTGTGTGTGTGTGTGTGTGTGTGTGTGTGTGTGTGTGTGTGTGTGTGTGTGTGTGTGTGTGTGTGTGTGTGTGTGTGTGTGTGTGTGTGTGTGTGTGTGTGTGTGTGTGTGTGTGTGTGTGTGTGTGTGTGTGTGTGTGTGTGTGTGTGTGTGTGTGTGTGTGTGTGTGTGTGTGTGTGTGTGTGTGTGTGTGTGTGTGTGTGTGTGTGTGTGTGTGTGTGTGTGTGTGTGTGTGTGTGTGTGTGTGTGTGTGTGTGTGTGTGTGTGTGTGTGTGTGTGTGTGTGTGTGTGTGTGTGTGTGTGTGTGTGTGTGTGTGTGTGTGTGTGTGTGTGTGTGTGTGTGTGTGTGTGTGTGTGTGTGTGTGTGTGTGTGTGTGTGTGTGTGTGTGTGTGTGTGTGTGTGTGTGTGTGTGTGTGTGTGTGTGTGTGTGTGTGTGTGTGTGTGTGTGTGTGTGTGTGTGTGTGTGTGTGTGTGTGTGTGTGTGTGTGTGTGTGTGTGTGCGCGTGTGTGTGTGTGTGTGTGTGTGTGTGTGCGCGCGTGTGTGCGCGCGTGTGTGTGTGCGCGCGTGTGTGTGTGTGTGCGCGCGCGTGTGTGTGTGCGCGCGCGCGCGCGCGCATACACACAATAAACAGCATCAAAAGTCATACTACATTAATGCTTTAAATAGCTATGGATTAAAACATATTATTTTAGAGGTCACGAGACCTGGCACTGGAGGCAACAATATCTACCTTGATAATATTTTTACAACAATCAATACTGCTACACCAAAAACTTTTGTGGAAGTGACTCTAGTTTCTGACCATCATATTGTTGGTATGAGAACTAATACTTTAGGTTCTGGCATATGTAGACCACATGATGATTTCAAAACCACCACAGTGATAAGGCCAATTGCTGGACTGTCTTCATCCTATTTTTGTTATCTAATGAGATGTGTAAACTGGATTTTCATATACTCTTTGTGTTCAGTAGATGAAAAGTTTAATGGCTTTTTAAATATGTTTTTAATGGTTGCTGACAAGGCTTTCCCTCTTAAAATAATTTACCAAAAGAAAAATAGTCATTTTACACAAAAATAAAAATGGTATGATAGAGAATTAGTACAATTTTTTATTATTATTAATTATTATTAGTATTATTATTATTATTATTATTATTATTATTATTATTATTATTATTATTATTATTATTATTATTATTATTATTATTATCATTATTATTATCATTATTATCATCATTATTATCATCATTATTATTATTATTATTATTATTATTATTATTATTATTATTATTATTATTATTATATCTTCCTACATGGCTGTAGGCTGACAAAGTCAACATAAATATATAAAACAGTAACAGAAATTTAAAAAGTTAAAATGTTATAATACATTAAATTAAAAAGAACTTATCCTTGTATTAACAGTGTAAAACCACTGGGTTACAGGAACTGAAAGATAAATATAATGAAACTAACAAGCTCTATAGAAAAGAGGTTATGGTAGCTAAGCAAACGTTTAATTCTAAGGAAATAATGTATTCCAGTAATAAAATTAATACAATGTGGTCTGTTATAAAGGAAACTACAAGTTCTAGTGTTAAAGACAAACTGCTAACTTAGCTCCTAATGGCTTTAGCTGTTTCTTTGTGGATAAAGTGATATTGTTAGTGGTATTTCCACTTCAAATGTTAATGTGAAGTGCTACTTAAATACAGCATATATTAATGGGAATCACAATTATATATATAATTTGAACTCCTCATTGCTAAAAATAGCCACTATATATTAATTTATTGTTTAATATTTGTATTGAAATATTCCTGAGTGCCTTAAGTATGCTAAAGCCATAGCTATTTCAAAAAGGGAATTAAAACCAAGTATAACAACTATTGTCCTATTTCCATTATTCTGGTAATTGCAAAACTTTTTAATCTATTATTAACAAACAACTTATCTGTTACTTTGAAAATGTCTCAAGCCTCTGATGGTATTTGTAATGTACAAAAACTGAAGTGTTATGGCTTTGATAATATTACTTTTAAGTTTTTTTCAGTGCTATTTAAAAGATAGCCACCAAACAGTATTTTTCAATAGTAGATACTCCTGTTGGACACCCACAAGCGTGGGCATATTTCAAGGGTCAATTTTAAGTACAACCCTTCTTATAATGTAGATAAATGATTTATCAAAATAAGTTAATTAATAATAGATGTATGCAGTCATATTTATATGTGGATGACCTAATTATAACAAATGGTAAAGGCATAAGTGACACACATAAAGAACTTGTGGCTGTAAACTTAAAAATAGAAGACTGGTGTGCTGCAAAGCTGTTTTGCTTAAACAAAGAGAAAACTGAGAACTGAGAAATCTGCTTAAGCACTAGAAATAGTTGCAACAAATCAGTTACGTTTCTAGGAATATATTTTCAACCCACACTTAAATGGGACTGTCACATTGAAATGCTGTGCAAGAGATTATCCAAAGGCATTTTTATGCTAAGAAGATTGAAACTGAGGTATTAAGAACAGTTTATTTTGCTAACACAAACAGCCATCTGTCTTATGGAATAATACAGAGTGAGCCAAAAGACTCCAAACCGCCTGCGCAGTGTTTTACCTGTCCGCATCCTCGGCGCTCATTGCCGTCTGCCGATATCATAGAAAGGCATGGATGAAACCATACAACATTTTTAAAACTACTTTTAAAGACTTTACTTACCAACTTTACGAAAGGAGATGCTGAAACTGGCCACTGTCGTCCATACATTTTTGGCATCTCTTTAGGAAACTATCCATCACTCACCGTAGTTCACGTTGAGAAATTTCCTGGCAGATATTTTGTTTTAATTCTTACAGGGTGTGTGGGCTTGTTTGTACACTTTATGTTTTAAGTTACTCCAGAGGGGTATTTTATGTACAATATTACTGGCTGCACTGTGTTTTTCCACTGGTCGTGTGGAAATATGATAAAAAGATGATAACGCACTGCTGCTATAAACAAAGTCACGCTGTTGTGCAGTGTGAAGTGCAGTTTTGAATTGACGGTGATGTGATGTAGTTCAGTTATTATGAGTTATTTATTATTTTGTCCTGTACTTAGTCACAAAGTATATTATGGTTCAGTATATGTTTTCTGCTGCACAGCCTGTATTTATTTGTGATTCGTATGTGTTAACTCGGTAAGCTCACCAAGTGAAAGTACAATTTGCAGAAAGATTTCCAGGTGTAAAAGTTCCAGACCTTACAACAATCCATGAACTTTACAGTAAATTTCAGGCCACAGGAAGTGTTCAGGCTAAGAAATCTAAAAGACGGCATTCGGTTCTTACCGAAGAAGCATTAGACAACATCGGTCATCGTTTGGAAAATTCCCCCCAAAAATTCCATCATGGATAGTTTCCTAAAGAGGTGCCAAAACTGCATGGACGATGGTGACCAGTTTCAGAATTTCCTTTCTTAAAGTTGGCAAGTAAAAGCCTTTAAAACTAGTTTTAAAAATGTTGTATGGTTTCATCCCCGCCTTTCTATGATAGCAGCAGACGGCAACGAACGCCGAGGACGCAGACAGGAAAAACACTGCGCAGGCGGTTCGGAGTCTTTTGGCTCACTTTGTAGCCAGGTGTAATGATACTAACATATAAAAACTATTAATTCTTCAAAAAAAGGCAATAAAGATAATTTGTAATCTTAATAATAAGGAAAACCCATTGCAAAACTTTTAAGGATCTTAAAATTTTAACTGTACCTTAATATATATCTTTAGTTGTTTACTTTATGTGAAAACAAGTTTTAAAACATGTAAGTGATGTTAAGTGTTTCAACTCCGACTCAAATTTTCTATATAATTTCAATATTAATCAATCTGAAACTCATGCTTCTGTGCATGGTCATACAACTAGATATAGGCATGACTTAAGAACAGGACAGTGTAAATCCACATTCATATCCAAAAGCTTTGTTGAATTTTCTAAAAAACATGTACAATACTTTACCAACAGTGTTAAGTGTTTTGATTTAAGATATTTCAAACTGAATTGAAAAAGTTGTAGTTTAACTTGTCAGTGTATCATGTTGAATTTTTTGCCTGTCATTTTGGAAAAGGACACTACCAAGCAATGTATTTGTTTACTGGCAATAAAGTAATTCAATTCAGTCATTCTTTTCAAGTCCTTTCAATATGAATTCTTTTCCCGCAATTGCACACAAAGAGCATTGAATTTTAAGGCCAAGACATAGTATCAGTTCTTTAAATATTTGAATATTGCTATTCCCTTTATATTTATAACAAAATGTGTAATGTAACATCGAATTTCTTTAATTTTTGTCACAGCTACAAAAAACATCAGGATTCACACAATGCAGCTGTATGCTATAGATAAACAAATGGCACTAAAGATGTACAGACAAGCAGTGCACCTAGGCTGTAATACAGCATTGATTGTGATATGCAAAAGAACCTTTTATCTCTAAAACAAAGGCCATAAAAGAAATTACTATCCAGAATGAAGCATTCCAGGTAACCATCTTCCACATAATTACTCTAAACAAAATGTTCAATGTATGTGCACTTCAACTACAAATGACACTGAACATATCTACATTGTGGCAAGACATTCTTATGGATTTATTGAAAAAGCTGACAGCATGACAGCAAACAATTTGCCAAGGTATACAGTGCATGGTTACCGTTGTATATGTTTGAAATCAAACACGTGAATGAATGTGCTGAAAATGTCTGAACCTACAGCTGTCACATGCTCACCTGTATACACATCAATACTTAAATGTTGGCACAGAAAAGCACAAGATCTTACAAGTGGAGGTGAACAGAGATGAACCACCATAGTGAGTAAAAGCCAAAATGTCTTGAAGTGGCCATGCAGCTTGGGATGTAATGAAATCTTTTCTTGTAGTTCTTAAAATGAAAAAAATGATTTTGGCTCAGCAACTTGTGTTTCACAGCAATATCCATAAAAACTTATGAATTTGTTGGTTAAATAGTTTGCTCATGAATTTGCAGTTTCTTTGTGCAACTTTAAAATTTCATGGCTTAGTAGTGTATTTATTTTCCAACTGAAATACAAAAAGAGCATTAAATACAAAATAAATTGTTGCATGCCTTTCAAAAAATTCATAGCTGTTAAATATTCCAATTCTTAATTACAACTGTTGTTTACTTATAAAGGCAAACATTGTTTTTCCCATGATTGTACCACAAGCAAGCAGTAAAACATTCTTTGAAAGTTATAAAATACTTATGCAGCACTAGTGTATACAAATAAAACATTCACATACTAAAATTATTTAAATTCAATGAATAACATAGAATTATGGCACAAAACCAATGGTGCATTATTTATAGTGTATTTTCTCAAGTATCTGGTATAGATATCACAATTAGATTCAGTGACAATTTTTTTTAATTTGAGTATTTTATTTTATTTTTTTTATTTATTTTTTTTTTTTGTGCTATCATTTACCAATGTGTATGTTCTTTCTAGGAGCTATTATCTAAAAAGCTAACAAAGTATTACCATAACTCGCTACACTTGTACCATTTATCAATAAATTTACTTTTATTTATCAAAACTACTTTTACATTTAGGTCCAATGTGTACACATTAAATAGTGCAAAAAAGTAAGTGAACAAAAGTGAAACAAACTAAATTATGCCTTCCAAGATGAAACCCAGAACCTGAGAGAACAAAGACGACGTGCCTAATGCTACACAGACTGCGCTGATCATCCAACACATCTGAGGAGGACATTGCTTCATTCTGGATCTAAAACAACCAACAATTAACCTCATCCCGATGTTCCTAATAAACACTGAACTATAAATATGAATGTAGCTACAAAATTCACAGCAACAATAATGAAAGTATTCACATGTCAAAGGTGAAGAAATAAGTTAGGCTATATTTTAAGCACTATATATTAGGGCCACTGACCTTTGTGGTTAAATGGAACTTAAAAAAAAAAAAAAAGGTTAGGCTGGCGACTACAACAAAATTCTCTACATATGCAGGAGACTACTATCGTTATTGCAAAAAATGTAGTGGTATAGGTAAGTGATTTTCATGTGCAGAATACAAAAATGCCAAACATGTCATTGTCAATAGCATTAAGTATGAATATTTGAATTTCCAATAGCTGCTATCACTGTAAGCAGTGTAAAAACACAATTGTAAGTTGTAAACATTTACCTAATGGACAATAATTTGCTTGGTTTAATTCCACTTAAATAATCTGGAGTGCAATGGCTACTACTGATGGAAAGCTGAATTCATTGTCTAACATGCCACCATGAGCACCATTTATAGGTGACACTATTCTGTTGAGAGATTTAAGAGATATGTAAGGTTATGTGTGCTTATTTTTAGCATGGAGCTGAAGTAGCAACAACATGCTAGTTTCACGTTCAGGACAAACATCCTACCCAGTGATTGAAAACAATGCAGCAAGTTTATAAGCAGAATACATTTGGCAAAGAATAAGTCTCCAAGTAAAAGTGATTCAAGAGAGGTTATGCTTAAAGATCTCAATATCCTGGTAAACCTGTAAACACATTAATCACTGAACTACCATGGCAACATGCCGACATGGCATTAAATTCCCCAATTGTCTCATATTTTTCCTTGTAAATCACATTTTTTAGTCTAATTATGCCTTTCCAACCTTAGCCTATACATGGCTTGTGTGGAAGAAAAATTACTATCATTGATTGATTAATAGTGGTTAACTATTAAAACCAGGACTTAAGTGATTACGAGATTGTAAGTCACTATTCAAGCAGTATGTTATCTCAAATTGAATTTGAAGACATTTTGTGGTTTACCAGGAAAAATGCGAGTCTGTTAGGAATTTAATGTTGTGCTGGCATGGTGCCTTGATAGCTCAGTTGGTTAGAGCAAAAGCATAAGAGATTCGAAGATCTGTGGTTCAAATCTCGGCTACTACATTGAATTTTTCAGTCTGATTACAGTGTGTTCACGAAATATCTACATTATAACTAATAATTGTTAATTACTTTTGAGGAATTAATTTTAATGTCCCTTAGCTGGAAACATCATACTGGATGATGAATATAAGTATGAAATGAACGTGAAAATGAGCTTGGAGACCTTCAATGATAAAGCTACTTAATACCATCAATACTTGGAAAAAATCTCAAATAAAAACCTAAGCCCAGCAACTTGACTCAAATGGGATTCAAATCTGGGCTCACATCCCGAGTTACAAGAGCATTACCCTAAACCATCAGACACCCAATAAAAACTTGTATATTAATATTTTCCTTGCTGAAAACAGAAAGATTTATGGTATCAGCTGGTACAAACCTGCAGGACTGGAGATTTTATGTTTATGCATTTCAAGCGTTACCATCTTGATTAAGATACAACTGTGGAAAAATTTAGTTTTATGTGTAGTCCCACTATAATACATATGAGAAACCATGTTTTAATATAATCAAACTAGTATTAAGAAATGAAAACATAAGATAAACATAAATCACCATAGAATTTCACTTATATTAGATAAATTTACAAAAGGCTAGCGCACCTACAAAGACTTTAAGCTAACCTACATTAATACATATAAATGTTTACAGAAAACTTGACATGCCATGCAACATTTGTTTATGTTCCAACACAGCACGAATCAGAATGCACGCACTATTTGAGCATTTTTGCATGCAATATTATATACAAAATAATAGCTATATTAAATAAAAATAAAACAAACAAAAAAAAAAAGATCACAGAATATGTGCTCAATGTCACTTCCAAGAAAATGTGACCATTTTTAATATCAACTACTTTGAGCTCTGAAAAAATACATAGAAAGCAAATCTTTCATTTCCAGACAACGCAAAACTGTTGAGTTGAGATACAACTATCTGTATGTACTTTAAGATATATCTACTAAACATACATACACTACGTGATCAAAAGTATGCGGATAAATCTGGCTGAAAATGACGTACAAGTTCATGGGGCCCTCCACAGTAATGCTGGAAGTCAATATGGTGTTGGACCACCCTTAGCCTTGATGACAGAGTTCACTCTCACAGGCATACCTTCAATCAGGTGCTGGAAGGTTTCTTGGGGAATGGCAGCCCATTCTTCACGGAGTGAGGAACTGAGGAGAGGTATCAATGTAGGTCGGTGAGGCCTGGCACGAAGTCAGTGTCCCAAAATATCCCAAAGATATTCTATAGGATACAAGTCAGGACTCTGTGCAGGCCAGTCCATTACAGGGATGTTATTGTCGTGTAACCACTCCGCCACAGCCCATGCAGTATGAAGAGGTGCTCGATCGTGTTGAAAGATGCAATCGCCATCCCCGAATTGCTCTTCAACAGTGGGAAGCAAGAAGGTGCTTAAAATATCAATGTAGGTCTGTGCTGTGATCGTGCCACGCAAAACAACAGGTGCAAGCCCCCTCCAGGAAAAACACCACCACCTCTGAATTTCACTGTTGGCACTACACACGCTGGCAGATGACGTTCACCGGGCATTCGCCATACCCACACCCTGCCATCGGATCGCCACATTGTGTACCATGATTCATCACTCCAAACAACGTTTTGCCACTGTTCAATCATGTAATGTTGACACTCCTCACACCAAGCGAGGTGTTGTTTGGAATTTTCCTGCGTGATGTGTGGCTTATGAGCAGCTGCTTGACCATGGAATCCAAGGTTTCTCACCTCACGCCTAACTGTCATAGTACTTGGAGTGGATCCTGATGCAGTTTGGAATTCCTGTGTGAAGGTCTGGATAGATGTCTGCCTATTACTCTTTACGACCCTCTTCAAATGTCGGCGGTCTCTTCAGTCAACAGACGAGGTCGGCCTGTGCGCTTTTGTACTGTACAAGTCCCTTCACATTTCCACTTCACTATCACATCAGAAACAGTGGACCTAGGGATGTTTAGGAGTGTGGAAATCTTGCATACAGACTTCTGACACAAGTGACAGCCAATCACCTGACCACGTTCAAAGTTCGTGAGTTCCACGGAGCATCCCATTCTGCTGTTTCACGATGTCTAATGACTACTGAGGTCGCGGATGAGTACCAGGCAGTAGGTAGCAGCACAATGCACCCAAGATGAAAAACGTATGTTTGTGGAGGTGTCCGGATACTTTTGATCACATTGTGTATGTGTCACTTAAATATGTAGCCTCTGAAATAAGTGAAAAGTTCACAAATATTTGATTTTTTCATTACAATATATTTGCTCCATGATGGAATCTTTATCCACCAAGAAAATCTTCACTTCCCTAAAGTGTACTATCTCATCAAGCAAAGAAAGTGTTTGTTTAGCAGTGCATCCTAGCTCTATGTTAAGAACCTCTGCAACATCACTTTACTTATTTATATTTGTTTATTTACTTCTTTGTACTAAGCTAATACAACTTATGAATATGATCAGACATTCAGCCCAGGCTCTTAGCCAGTCATATTCAATTTACACAGTTCAGTTTCTATGTACACTTTATAACTACTTCTTAACATTTTCAAAATATTTAAAATTAACATGCAGTAATGTTTGGCTACTTCTCTTTTCATGGACCAACTCCACCTTTTTTTAACTTTACTTAAGAACTGTCCTATTTTATTTATATAAGAAAACTTTTAATCCCATTTACATTCAGAAAAGTAAAGCAGCTATGTAAAAAGCATGCAAATGGAAATGGTCTATTAAATAATATAGAATAAACTTATCTAAAATTTATCAACATAATCGCAAAAATTAGCAAGAGTATTAAAAAAGCCTCAAAAGCTACTCCCTGAACCCAGATACAGAGTAATTTTAATGCCACACCAATTTCCTTCTTCTTTTAGAGTATACAACTCTTTTGATTAATGTAGAAAACTTCATCTCCAAGATCTATATAATGCTATATATACTATGCTTATCATAAGGTATTTTGCAGGCTAAAATTACCCAATACTGCTCGTTTTTTAAGTGTTATTCTATTAAAAAAAATATGAGAAAAAAGATGTTCAAAGAATATTAAAATGTAACAAAGGGTTGGACTAAAGGCTGGTTCACAACCACCCGGTAACGGTAACCAGAACGGAAACGAGAACGGGAAGCAAGAAATTTTGATTCACAACAGCCCGGTAACGAGAACGGGAATGCATATCGATCACAAAGTGAAAATCGATTTTGCGCATTGGGATTTCATTTGTTTTTAACTGACCAATGACATTTTTTCACCTACTTCCAACTTAGCCAAGTCAACGTCAAAATTCGATAGAGTAAACATTATCTAAATGCATATTCATTACATTTCCGATCCCTCTACTTATGCCAAACTTTCATTCCTTTATTTAATGGCATACATTAAAATTGTTTATTCTTTTTTCATTTCCACCG
This sequence comes from Deroplatys truncata, assembly GCA_030765065.1. Taxonomy (NCBI): domain Eukaryota; kingdom Metazoa; phylum Arthropoda; class Insecta; order Mantodea; family Mantidae; genus Deroplatys; species Deroplatys truncata. Next base: position 249,512,603 of record CM060975.1, on the reverse strand, counting down.
TATTTAGCTGTTCTTTGTAGCTTTTGCCATTGTTTTTTAGGTAATAGCCAGTTTTGAGTTGCATATAAACAAACTACAAATGATCCCTTCACCAGAGGAACCAACGTTGATTAGATTTGCGGGTGTGGGAATGAGGTTAGGAAGCACATTTACTACTAATTCCTTCCAGTTTCATGTTTCCAGCTTGCGACTATAGAGAGCACTAGTGGCTGTTTCATGTCACGGCCGCTTAGAATAACCTCTAGAGTGAAGAGTCTAATATGCACAATAGGGATCTAATATGCCGTGCCCGGGAACGAGAACGAGAAAGTTAAAAGTTGGGCAACTCTTCTTCCCGTTCCCGGGGCCCGGGAAGGCTTCCCGTCGGTTGTGGACACTCCCATTTGAATACATGTATTTCAACTTTCCCGTTCTCGTTCTGGTTACCGTTCTCGTTGGTTGTGAACCAGCCTTATGGCTCAAATACCCTCTCATGAGTGCTGCTGATATGGATGGAGGACAAGGCCTTCAGGCATATCAGGTCCTTTTAGTGGTGAGGGGAATCAGTACTCCTCTCGGGATATTGAGTTGACCATTGAGTAGACACTCAATATATACAAGGAGAAAATGAAAGCACTCACCCAACCCTAGGTGTCATCTGATCCATACCAAGGGGGTACATGGTAGATGTAACATTAATGGGGCCTCAAGGATACTAGGCGACCTCCCCGAGAGATTAGCCTTGCAACAGAGATTGGGGCTCCTCTGATGTTGACTTATATTTCCCCAGTACTCGTGGGAAGAAACTGGCAACATGAAAATCTACTTCACAAACTGAGGTGAAAAAGGAACTTACAGAGCAAGATACCTTGAAATCCCTCCTACAACAACACTGGGAGTCAAAACAATGGACATAGACCCAGCTACATCAATGGAGGGTAAGACTCCAAAGGATACAGCTGGGGAAATAGAGCAACTAGACCTGGTGAGATTAAGTGCTTATCAGGGGCTTAAAAAGGGAGGCTACTAAAGGAACAGAGCTTAGGGAAGGAAAAGAACGGCTGCCTGTATATGTGAATGGAGGGCAAAGCACGGAATACCACCCAAGGTCTCCAAAGGAACTCCCACAACATCTACAGGGAGTCAAAAATTAGACAGGACAGGATCCTGGCTACTCCAAACTCAGGAGAGAAACTGCCTTTGAAGAAGCTGAGACAGGAAATAGGGAAACAGACCAATAGTACTGTGGTCTTGGTTCATTGAATGGTGATGGTTCAGCAGGGATATCCATTGGTGCAAAAAAAACCCTGAACAAGACGTACAATTCTAGATGAGCCTTTTTATAAAGATTGGGGAAGGTATAAGACCCATATTCAGAAGAATCTATCTGGATAAGGGAGCAGTCATCTTTATGAAGGTGTTGAGACAATTGAATTGCTGAAGGAATTGGTATCCAAGGTATCTCTGTGGGAGGATGTTAAACTCCTGATTAAGACAGCAGGAGAGCTGAAAAGTCCTTGAAAGTCCTGCAAACACATGAACTAAAAGCATATTTGGGGTTCTCAAAGGTAAATGTCAGAGTGATAAAAGACATTGAAAATGACAGCAAGATGGAACCTGAAAGTATTGCAGATAAACCTGCAACATAGTAAAAGGGGATCAACTGCACTGCAAAGGTTACTACTGAAGCAGCAGGTGGACATAGTCCTGATACAAGAACCTTGTAGTTAGGGGAAGAGTATTAGGGTTAGGAATGAGTAAAGGCAAGTTAACTTATGCCAGAAATGAAAAGAAATCTTGAATTTGCATATATTTAAGGAATGGTGCTTCATACATACCAAGGGTAAATTTCTGTTCAAGGAATTTGGTGACCATTAGGCTTAGACAACATATGGAAGGGAGCACAGGAGTTTGTCCTGGCTTCAGCATAATCTTCCTTATGAGGATAGTTTTTCTCCTCCGCAAGAGGTAAGAGAACTAGTTGATAGCTGTCAAGGGCTGAATGAACAGCTTCTGATGGGTGTGAATGTGATGCAAATGCTCACAACTTGGTGTGGGGGAGCAGGGACACTAACATCAGAGGTGAATGTTTATTGGAGTATCTTGTTGATAGAAAGTTAGAGATATTCAACAGGGGACAGGAGGCCACCTTCCATAATGCAATAAGGGAGGAAGTCATTGGCATTTCATTTGGGACCAATTTGACTGGAGACCATGTGAAACAATGGCATGCATCCAAGGAACCATCCCATTCTGATCACATGTATATTAGGTTTGAGATAGATATGGGAAAAAAGCAGACCACAGTCTATAGGAATACCTAGAAAACAGACTGGGATTCATATAGAACATATCTCTATCAATATCTAAATGAAATGTAGAGTTGAATTACAAGTATGATAGATATACAGAATAGGCTGATCAGCTTGGGGCAGCTATAATGACCTCATATCCAATAATTGTCCTATTAAAAGGAAACTACCAACAGGAATGTGTCCTGGTGGAACACCACCCTGTAACAGTGAGGAAACAGGTAAGGAGACTATTTAACAAAGCAAAGAAGACAATACAGTGGACAGAATAGCCCTGGGTGAATTAAGAATGCCAACTCAACTTCCTGGAAGGCATTGGCATTCTGTGAGGGGTGGAGGAGGTTCCTGCAAGAGCCGGAATCCAAAAGGTCCCCACAAAGGCGCCAACAAATCCAGGAGGTACTATTCAAAATGAAAATGAGAAATACACCAGATGAGTGTAAGATACGCTGAAGGTGCTCCTGATGCTATTTTCAATAATGCACTGTAATGGAGAATAGAGACAAATCTACAGACCTGCCAAACAGTCTTTTGTGACACTCAGGCAGAAAAATTGGGAAATATCCAAGCAGTGTGTCGATTTTCAAACAATATGATGGGCCCTAGGGTCTTCTCAATTGTGTAAGTCACCCGGTCTGGACAGAATATTTCCAGCTTTACTGCAGCAAGTGGGGATTGAATTAATTCAATACTTGTGCAGGCTCTTTAGAGCAAGTCTGGCCCCAGGACATACTCCAAGTGCTTGGAGGCCAGTGAGAGTGGTCTTTATTCCACAGGCAGGGAAAATTAATCATATCATGTCCAAAGATGTAAGACCAATTAGTCCAAAATATTTTTCTATTAAAAAACTTTTAAAAACTGGTTGACAGGCATATAAGGGAGGCAGGTTAACGATGGTCTCACTACATCCAAACCAACATGCCTATCAGAAAGAAAAATCATGCAAGACAGCCATTCACCATTTGGTTGGGAAGTAGAAAAGGCACATCTCCAAGAGATTGCTCTAGGAATATTCTTAGATATTGAAGGGGCTTTTAGCAATACAACCTTTGAAGCTATACACAGGGCTGTGAAAATGCATGGGGTAAACCACTCTGTGTAGATGGACTGAGACCATGCTAAAAAGTTGCAAAATTGTGGTTACCATTTTGGATGAAAGTATGGTAGTTGATGCCACAAGTTTCCATAAGCCAGGAAAGTTGTCCCCCATTATTGTGGAATCTCATAGTTAATGATCTCATTAAGGGGCTAAATAATAGCGGGTTCTATTGCCAAGAGTATGCAGATGACTTGGTCATCCTACTCCTTGGCAAATATGAAAATACCATCAGAATATTGGCATAAGTGCTTTAAATATTTTACAGAGGTGAAGCCAAAAGAAGATCTTGGAGTTAATTCCAAGAAGAATGTGAAAGGTACCATTTACATAGAAGCACATTTAAGATACATATTGGAAGCTGAAATTATTTGGTGAAATGTTGTCAGTAAAAGAAGTGAGGTATCTACAATTAATACTAAATTTTGAACTTACTTGAAACCGTCACCTTAAAGCAGCATGCACCAAAGCTAAAATGACACCAATGAGTACCAAAAGAGCCTGTAATAGAAGCTGGGCTCGTAAGTCCCAGGTGTACCTATTGGGACTATACCACTGTAGTGAGGTCCATAGTCAGTTATGGGTCACTGGTCTGGTGGAAAAAGATTGAACAGGTAGGGACTGGAGAAGGTAGAGAAATTAGCCTGTTTAGCCACAACTGGTAAAACTGACAGCATACCTACAGCCGGAATGGAAACTATGCTTAATTTGCCTCCATTGCACCTATGGATTAAAATGGAAGCAATGGCTAGAGCATACATTAAAGCCTGGGAGCAACTGAAAACCTATAGGATATCTGGGATATTAAACCAGAATATTAGATGAGATGGGAATAAATCCAGTTGCAGATATGTCAAGAGAATTTATGAAGCCATCTCTCTGCTTCCATAAGTCCTTGTGTGTTATAATTTATGGTAGAGAGCACTGGAAGGCTAATCATCAGCACTGATCAGAGGACACTATGGTTCAATGCTGGATCAAAAATAATAGACAAGGCAGAAGCTGGCATATATGGAACACAGCCCTTTGGGAGCTTTGACCACAGTATTCCAGGCAGAATTATATGCCATTAGGGCTTGTGTGGAGAGTAAGAACACGTGCTACAAGAATCCTAGTATGAATATACTCAGACAACCAGGAAGTACTGTGGGCACTATCAGCATCCTTCATGAGATCAAAGATATTTAAGAAATGTCCCCATATTATTCATGAAGTTCCTCACCACGCTGCAAAAGTTGGGGTTTGGTGTGCAGTGAGTGTGCGTAGAATTATCAGTTCCATATTTTTTTACAACAGTTGATTCACACGTTTATGTACAATCAATTTTAAATACATTTTTTTCACAACTAACAAGAAATGAAAAATTATGTGGCTGGCGCACGCCCGACTGCCCGCCCACCCACACCCACATGGATACAAGCAAGCAAGCAAGCAAGGTATGCGCGCACGCGCACACACACACACTTCCTACACAAACAGCATATTACACAAAATCACACCACCAACATTCAACAAAGACAGGGGAGCCAACCCAAAATTGTTCATCAAGTAAAATGGAGGAATACTTTAAATTAAAGAAAATACCCAATGAGCTACAAATGATGATGATTATGAAAAGTGTTTGAAAAACAGACCTTTGGATTAGTTAAGACACAGGCAGGATATGAATCATCTCTTTGTCTAGAAATTTGTTTTTAGCATGTTACCCATAAACCAGAACCAGATAAAATTGAATTTGCAAATAGGAAATATGAACCCTCACAAGAATTTCACTGGTAGATTATTTCTTGAAAATCACCAATAAATGTAAATTACTAAAGCCACAAATGACAAGCAGAAGCTAATCACAACCATAACCAGACATTTTCAGACATGATTCACACAAGTTTAATTGTAGTTAAACCATCAGATTTCACCAACATCATTGAACTATTGATTGCTTTCAAAAGAAAAGACATAAAAAATGAAATGAATAACATACAGATACAAAAAGACAACGTCACAGGAGGGAAGAGTCTCAGTCAGTTTCATACCAACAAAACCATAATGCAAATATGCAAAATATCAAACAAAGATACAAAATATAATTCCAAGAATATACCAATACTCTAACCATAGCAACATACATAACACGAGAAGATACATGTATGGACACCAAGGAAAACATATTCAGCAACACATTATCCAGACTCAAATCAGAAATAAATCAGTAATCCACACCACGAAATAAAAATCATGAATCTACACCTAAAAGAAAATAAAGCAATTATTAAATACCTAAAGAGCATCTCTAAATTGCAACAAGAAGATCCTGAATTAGGAAAATTGTTTAATGCAACACCTGAAATAAAGCCAAGAATAAATAGCAAAATAGGAAAAACATAATAATATATTACAAAATTTCATGATGCTGATGTTAGGAAATAGTAAACGATGGTGCCTACTTGCAAGGCAAACCAAACAATTGCCACATTTCACCATTCTCTTGCACATTCAGATTGTGAGAAAACTACTTTAGCAATAAGTGAACTTTGCCAAAAAGTCAAACCCATGAATGTAAAATATGACTTGGATCCACAGGCAATTTTAAGGGATCAAAATGATGCATTGGATACTATTGATGCACATGAAGAGATACATGCACGACAATACAATTCTAAATATATTTTCATTATGTTAGATGTATTCACTAACTTTGTTAAGATATACCCCATTAGAAACATTAACAGTCATACAGTCACAGTTGCTTAAGTAAAATAACTAAGGATTATACTCCAAAAAAAACGGAAAAATGCAAGCAATTTTGTCAGATAATGCCACTGTGCATAAAAGCAAACTATTCCTTGATACATTACAAACATTGGGTATTAAATTGTACAACTCGTCTTCCTATTATCCACAAGGGAATCAAACAGAAAGAACTTTTAAGGGCATAACATCTTATTTCCACATCCATTGTCACAAAGAAACTTCCTGGGTTGGTAAATGAAAATTCATAGATCTAATAAACCATTCGATCAATGAAATTTGCACCAGTTGAGCTAATACTAAATGTTAACCCAAGGCACTAATAATAAATACTTCTACGATCCTAAATGCACAGTATTACGAGAGAAAGAAAAATGCCATCTTGGCTTTAGGAGAACGCAAGAGAAAGCAGAAAACAGAAAGAATAAAGCAAAAAGACATTGTAGAAAATGGATATCAAAATTGGGGGACAGAGTTATATTAACGAGACATAACCTTTCTAACCTCTGCCTAAAGAATTGGAAAATGGAGTTAATGTACACAAGACTGTTAATAATAATAATAATAATAATAATAATAATAATAATAATAATAATAATAATGATGATGATGATGATGATGATGATGATGATGATGATGATGATGATGATGATGATGATGATAAATAACAACGTGCACATACTTACGAATTGCAACATTCACAAGGAAAAATATTAGGAAGGTATCATAAGCAAATTTTAAACCATATAAAGAAGCAGAAGTCACTAGTACAGGAAGATTACACTTAAAACTATAACAAACATACCCAAACACTATTACACTATGGGTAATATGAAATGCCAAGAATTGTAAGTTAAAACAAATTATAATAATCTGAAGAGAATATGTTTTAAATTTTATAAAATGCCAAAAATGTTTAAAAATTTCAAAAGAGGCATTTGAAACAGATTATATGAATGCATAGTTTTAAATAGTTAATAATGTGTTATATCTGTTTGTGAATGTAAAGAATTTTACTATTGCTTCACATTGATATTTGTTATTAATGGTGTTATTGTTAGTAATTGTATGTATTGTGAATTTTTTTTGTGTTGGCACGATGTTGGAAAGCTACAACGAATTTAAGTTGTGCTTTATTCAAATTAAATTAACATGGCCATCATTAATGTGAGAACAATATGCTGTGAAATGCATGTATGTTTTGTCACTACATCTATGGAGAATCAACATATAGCAAAGTGATTACTCTGCGCCATGATGATATAACAACCTATCAATAGTTATGGAAAATTTTCACGACTTCCCTCAAAGATTTTGTTGGAAGCAGTCATGCTGTGGCACGCTAGAAGCAATTACGTCAGAGAGGAGGAGTTAACTGTGGTGTAAACAGCAGCAATAACGAGCCAATGCATTAGCAAATTAATTAACATAATTGATTCATTGTACAGCAGCTGAATTATTGAGATAGATATATATTTTGGATTTCTTTTTGAAGTGATTAGTAAATTATTTACAGTCCATACTTCATATGAATTATTACAGCTCTCCTGTTAACATGCCCTGCTGATAAAATAAGAGGTTCTCATCGCTCAAGCAACGATAAATATATAATGTCATAACTTACCGCTACATATGCTACCAGCATATTTATTAAAAAAACATCGCAAATTCTGCCAGTTGAGAAGATTCATACACAATACAATTCTTTTTAATAGTGCATCCATTTTATTTTGTAAAGCTTTGCACTGTTCAGTTTTGACTGCAAGCGCCAATTTTGTAGTCACCCAGCATGCATGACTTATATAAATTTGCATGATTCTTACCTAATCATTATCACCCTCATTAGAGCACAGGCTTCACTGTTACTGGAAGTGGTGCTACAGCAGTCATGACTGATCCCACAATTCTCACAACTTTTTAAAAATGGTTCACAATGTGAAAATTTTGATTCTCAAAATTGATTAAATTTTGATTTAATCTTTCATGTAAACAAATTTACTTATTAACAAAGTAATTATGTCTTTCACTGTACAGAAGTAACCATTTCTTCACAAATATCCTTATGTTTTCCTGATACTATAGTTTTCATGTGTTTATCTTTTTTTTTGTTTTTGCTTAGCTCCCCAGTCAGGAAACACAATTAACTGAGGTTTAATGGTATTTGTTTCCAACAACAAACATGGCTATTTCAGAAACTATTTCCTAAATATGTTACCAGTGTTTAGTTACTCCTACAAGCAATTTTGTTTCTTAAATGACAGACATGATATTGACTAAAGCAAGAGCTGGTGAGTGATCAACAATCACAAGTTATATTGTCAGAGTCACGGATTGGCTATCCCATTTTTCCTACCTAAACCCTAGTCAAAGCTTGGCATATGTGCATTGAGATTGCACTGAAAGGTAGAGCAAATGCTAAACCAAACAAAAACTAATAATTCTTTTCAAATAAATTACATGGAAACTTTCACACTGAAAGTAAATTACATGGAAACTTTCACACAGCAAAGCTATTAATATCCTCAATTTAAAATAGAGTTAAACACACTTCAATGGCTCCAACTACCTGGTAATAACTAGTATATTGCAGGCTGTTGTCTACAGTCAGCTGGCATGACTACTGAATACAAAGAGCTATTCAGGTAAAGTAGTTCTGGTGTTGAAACTTGAAGCTTGGAATGTCTTCTGGGATGTTAAAATCCATGAGTCACTTCTCACATTTCCTTATGCAAATTTTCTCCCTAATGTTCAAATAATTAACATTGTTAATTTCTTTCTCCACGTGTCTTTCCTTTTTTTATGTTGCTCTTCACAAAACATTAGTAGTAAATGTTAGTAAAGGGAGCAAGTAAAGTGGTTTTAACTCAATTTTAAATAGAGAACTACTATTTATTTGATATTGTCCAAGAAGTTGTACAAAAGTGCACTGTACCTGGGTGGCTAATGTCACACATGGACTCTGCAACACACCTGAATACAACTGTGCAAATAAAAAGTGTCAAGAATTGAAAAACTTACTTTAAACAAATTAGCCTACAGATAGGCGAGATTGACTCCAGCAAGTAATTAGCCCAGTTATCTACTGCCATCAAACCAGTGAACTTCCAGGGTATAATGAGGAAGACAAAGGTGTACGGATTCTAGTGATGTCTTTGTAACGTAGACTTAGCAGCAATTAATTTTCTCATGCCAGCAACTTCAGCTGTTAATTTTTTCAAAACTATAATTTTCAATGGATTGGCTTATAGTCTAACCTGTGAACAATAGTTTACACTGGAATGTTTACAAAACTCATAGCATCCGGATGTGGATCATTTGCAACTAACTGATTTTTTATGCATATATTTTGGCATTGCAAATTACACATGTCATTATAATACAAGCAAAATTGTCTGTTTTTATTCGGTGTCCTTTTAAAATAGTCTACACATTCAATATTTAACAGGGGTAGAAACACTTTTGAAATTTTTATGCAGCAACATGCTTTTGTTAAATGGTTGCATCTACCAGGTGCATTGCTGCTTTCTAAGTTACATACCCACACAAGCACACGAGGAAGCTATATCTTTGTTGTAACTCTTGTTCTTCCAGGTAGGCTGGCCTAAAAATGCCTGTAAAGAGTATGTTACTCCCTTTACCTGCTCAACCTTGCAAGTGTTAACAGGACCAAAACTGATGACACGCCCATCTGCAGGGGAAACCTGTACAGAAATCAAGATTAAACACATATGCTACTGCACCTAAATTGAACATTCAACATAAATGAGTCAGGGCCAGCTCCAAGAGTTTTATCACCCCATGCGATAATTGCAATGCCACCTCCCCCTCACACTTTCAGACATAAGTAACTTTTATGTGCAATGTCAGTCCTCCATTACTACTCATTCTTATACAAAGTAAATGTATTTATTTGCAAGGATAATCAATTCATAAAACTGAGGAACAGCTGTATGCGGTGAAACAACAAGATTATTATGAGTGAAAGATAAAACACAGAAAGCCATATAATAAAAATGTTCAAAATTTTGGGTTTACCCCTTCATCAGGGGATTAAAAGACTAAAAACACATGCACTTGATGCTCAAATGCACTGGTTAATAATCCACAACATGTTTAGGCCTGGTCTTGTTACCATTTATGAGTAGCAGAAGTTAGTAAGTTCCTCTTATTTCACTGTAATGTTACATGCGTCATTATGGCAAATGAGTCACTCTACCATTTTGTACTTTAGTGTTGCTAAGCACTTCTCTATTTGGATTGCATGCTATAGGGCATTGTCCATAACAATAATACAAAGAGTAATTGATTTTTAAACCATCTGTAGAAATGTCATGGTTAATACCTTCATGGTAATCCCCAGATCTTCTCAAATTGAAGAGCAGTAGGTGGCCATAAAAAATTATATGTTCCAATGCTAGCAATAATAAAGTCCTGCAGGTGACAATGGAGCTTTCAACTGTCATCAGCCCAGCCCTTTGATATGGTATGACCAGTGTTTAACCATGTTTCAGTTGAACTATACTATTTCCCTCAAATTCTTATTTTGTATTTTATCTTAAAAATAATGCTCTTAGGGCTACAATATTAAATCTTTCGAGTGTTATTTTCCTCTTATTGATTGTCTTGAACTCAAATCTAACACCATGGAGAACCTTCCTTGAAATAGCTCTGCCTCTTTAAGTAAAGAAATAAGTTTGCATGTGGTAGGATGCTCATTTTGTATACAGTAGCCATAGATCGCCTTCTAATTGCATTTAATTCAAAGTTGTACAATTAAATTTCTCTGGAATTAAAAGCAGTAGTTACTAACGAAGTAGGCTAACAACACAAGAAGTAACTGAGTGCACAAACAGACTTCCACAACACCACTAGGGTGGTAACTGACCTGAGAGATTCACAAGTCACTAATGTAAGCAAATAAACTATAGCTAGTGGCTTGTGAAACACTCTTGTTTATAAATGTATATTTATTCTTGAGCACCTGACGTGCATGGGATGTTTTGATGATCATCATCAATGAAAGTCGCATCCAAATCACTCTGAAGATTCATTTGTTACCATAAAAAATCTCCGGCAAGTCACTAGATTTTAAGCCGTATTTGTAATTCTGTCATATTTTCAAGTATCTTGTTCATGTTTTAAGATTTTGCCACCCCTAAAACTGCTGCCCTGAGTGGTGGCATGGCTTGACCCCCCTTGAGCCAGCCCTGGTGTGTGTCATTCTTTATTTTTAATAAAATTCAGTCCATCTTAATTAAAAATACACAGAAACAAAATGTATGAATGCATTTTAAGAATCTCATTTTTACTTTCTCTACCATTTACCTAAGGTAAAAGAAGTATCACATTTGACTTAAAACTTCAATCCAGAGATTTCACCAGAAACCACATTCTGAGAGTTATTGAATAAAAAAATAAAAACAGCATTTTTAGGGAAATTGTTTGCATGTGAACAACTTGTGAAAAACAGATTACATTTCATTCTTAGGTGGAGTTTTAAGGATACAAGCATTCATGGAATTTCCACTCTGCAAGTAACATTCTGAACAAAATATGTTGATGTTTTTTGTTTTCTGAGGTTACCCTCCATGGTGTAATGGTTACAATGCTAGCCTCTAGTTCCAGGCATGGGTTCAAACTCACTGGAGGGCAATTCTTTGATGTAAATAATCCTTAACATGGTTCCTTCAGAAAGGAAGTAATGCCCTTTCTTTTATACCTAAGAAGTACCTCTTCTCCCTAACACCACTCTGTACTCATCATTGCAGCCCTAATAGCAGATTGCAGGCAACATACTTTACTGATTAATCATAGAAAATCTTTTTAGAGGCTCCTATATGACCCAGTTGGGATGACAGGTTTTATGTTTGAGAGATTAACATTACAAATGAAAAATATTACCTCAAATTTAGATAAACAACTGATGAAATCCTTTTTATTCTCATTAACTTTTATGTAACTGAGAAAACAAAAAAGATAAGCAATAATTTAGTAAAAGAAAAGCATAGCCTCTCTTAAAAACATGTAATTTTTGCCAGCTTGCTTTGTAGCAGTGATCATTTGAAAAATATTTTGCCTGGTCTCACCAACCGATGTTGACATATGTTAACATTTAACAATGTTAAAATTATTTAACATTGAAGTTAACATAAATTCTGTTTCATTAAACAATGTTAGTGTAGCATTGTGTTAAATTTCATGTTAACTTCACCATACCCTTAAACTATGGTGTTTAACAAAAAAATGTTAAAAGTTGGAAAATGGCTGCCACAAACCAAGCTGTTGACAGAGTTACTATATTTGGAGTTTTTTTTTATTGGTATTCCTAACAGAAAAAGAGAAGTGGGTAATAATGATTCTGAAAACTTCCAATAGGAGCAATTCTTAGAGCGATATACTGTCCAAAGTGGTCGTGAGCAGGGTTGTAGAGGAAATATGAGAGGGGTTAGAAAAAGCACAAATAAATTTTTAGGCGGAACATAACGAAGTGAAATGCCTATTAAAGTAGAGCAGCTCAGAGAATAACTCACTCAAAGCTTTGTACACTATAGACACTACTTAGTTAATTCACTTCACTGTGTTCTTCCCAAAAACTTATTTGTGAACATCAGTGGCTCATAGCCGATGATAGAAGATCTTTCAAACAATGTTTGAGATAACTAGCCAAACAGTCATGTTTTTGATCCACTGAGTTACATATATTACTTTAATGGAGGTTAGAATACTACCAACAGAAACATACTTATTTCATTTAATGGTAGGTGATGTGTTGAAATTTCCAAAGCTAATGTTTGTGAGTTCATTTGGATGGTCTCCAAAGAAATTGCTTCAAGAAGCAAACAGTGTTTTTGTTGGGGTCTACTTAATCCTCAATCAGTGATAAATTATAATATACTTTCATCCAATTTAGTTTCAATGTATTGTCCACCACCAGTTTCAAACTACTCTAAACTTCTCTACACTTCCTTCTTGAAAGTTATTGTTTAGTTACCTTTGATGATAACCAGATGTTAGCTTACAATTTGCTGTACAGACTTGATGAAATGCAAGAGTTTTAACATATGTTAAGTTTTCAACATAAATGTTAGCAAGTAAGATATAGAGAGGTTTTTTTTTGTCCTCGTAGTTATGGGGTACCACACTAACCTCTAGTTCCCTAGGTCGCTGGTTCAAACCCAGCAGAGGGCAATGGATTTTTTTGCGCGTAAAAACCCTTAGCATGGCTTCCTTTGGAAAGGAAGTAAAGCTGGTGAACCCATGTCATAGATTTACAGCAATGTAAAAGAACCTCAAGCCTGATAAAGAAGCCTCTCAGCAAAATTTTCGGTCTTTCACGCCCAATAGAGAGTGGGACACTAAGAACCATAGTAGCTAAAGAGCATCCATAAATAAAACTCAATGTATTTAAGGACGGCGTGCACCAACCTGGAGTAAGTTCTACTTTCGTAGTAGAGTATCATCCAAGTCAACACTCTGCGACTTCCATACGAGAGTAAACTACTTTCGAAGAATTTTACTCCTTTCAGATACTCCCAGATTAAATTACTGCAGAAGTAAATGTCAGAGAGCACATTTATGTAGTATATTACTACAGAATTAAATAGAGCACAAATATCGGTTAGAATTTACTCTTGCAACATGGATGGAGTAAAGTAGAAGTTGATGAATATTCAGAATTTTTTTTGTTTTTTATGTTATTTATATTTTTAATTAGTATAGATTTGGTTTCTTTTTGTTGAATAAAATTAAGACATGTGTTTTAAAGAAATTTTTAATTTATTGGATTGAATATATATATACACTTGAACCGATTATATATGGCTATTGAATTGAGTCAACTAACCTGTCGACTGAAGTAGAATACCGTATCGTATTTGGAGGAAGATATTTTTGACGTGTTCATGGATTACATTGATGATCTTGATGAAGAAAACAGCGATTACTTCAGTTACATTGATAATCTCAATGGAAAAAACAATGGAAATGCAATAGTGATATGCGAGAACCATATGATACTTGAGAGAGAGAGAGAGAGAGAGAGAGAGAGAGAGAGAGAGAGAGAGAGAGAGAGAGAGAGAGAGAGAGAGAGAGAGAGAGAGAGAGAGAGAGAGAGAAAGTTCAATGAACATTTCGGTATTAGGAAAGAATCTTATACGTGCCTTTTGAGCCTGCTTGGAGAACATTTCAAGCAAACTCAGACACAAATTCAACTCTACAATTCAAACCAAAATTATTGTTATGCGTCGTATGAGTGTTTCATATTGGAATATTTCAGATGATTCAGCCGGTATTACGATGAATTTAATGAACTGTGAGTCTTACACTGTATTAAATGGAGATATTTAGAACTGACTTAATGCAATGTAACTTAAAAGTTTGGCAATGTCAAACTTTTCCTTCCCGTTAGTCAAGTTTGATTTCACATGGTAATTAGAACCAATCAGCACTAGCTCGAAGTAATAAAAGAACTATCAATAAAGTCATTCCCATTACGTTAAGTGCAAGCCAATTATACCTTTAGTTTACCAGCATTTTCATGTCACATTAAGTAAAGTTCATTGTAATCCCATATTACAGGCGATCTTATAAATAAGCGTTCACCACATGTCTGCTGGTCGTGTATTTCATTGCACTGTTAGAGCACTTTTGAGGTTAAGAGCAAGGTACCTACTCATATAAATATACACGAGTGTTCAGAAAACAAAAGGCAATTTTTCTTCACTTTTACAGATTTCCCACACATTGTGTGTGGAATTGACTGTACGCATCTTACTATTTTGTGCCCATCTGTGAATATGGTGAATTTTTCCGAAATCAGAAAGGGTATTTCTCCATCAACACGCAAGTGATCTGCGATACAAAATGAAGATTAGAAACACTGTTTCCAGAATTTTAAGCTGCTCTTCAGTACATTTCCGTCGCTCGAATTATTGAACTCGTCAATCATGACTTTCCAGCATTTCTCTTTCAGCATCTTTATAACATGTTTTTTACATATTGTTTAAATGGATTTTCTTTATCTCTACCAACAAACATTTATCTCTTTCACTGACGTTTCTCCCCTTTTCCTATCGCACATAACCTTATTCACGATCGCTTCAAGTAAATTGCACAAATAAAACAATACCTCTGGCAATGACAGGCTCTTACTTTCGTAGTTGTAACTAAAAGAGTAAATTGTAATTGAGCTCTCCAACGTTACTTCCGAAGTAAATTGCTCCCGTAGTAACCTACTTCCATAGTGGGGACTTCTTTAGTAAACATTACTTCCGAAGCAATTTACTCCAACATGGTGCATGCTGCCCTAAGAGTATTTTTCACATACGTTGGTGAAACCAGCCCTTGATGTCAGAAATTTCAAATTGAAAGAAGCCTATAACAGTCAAGTCTGTAATAATTCAGTAGTATTTGAGTAAATTTGTGACTATACTTCATTACACCTATTAACACTCAGGCATGTTTAAAAAGCCTCACTTTCATCTTTAGTTGAAGGTCAACTGGCAGCATCTGTAGAGCTGGATTAAGAAATAGAATTGACGTATCTGCTAATCTGTCAAATGACAAGATTTGATATCTGTTTTTGGTGATGGCTAACATGTTTTACTAGGTAACATTGGCATCTATTTCATGCCTAAAGTCTCAAAAATGTATTGAATTCTTGTTTATATTTTATTAGATGACCCATGCAAGTAATCTGCACAACCTTGACAAATATCCAATAAATTGTCATTCCTCCATGCTTAAATAGTAGACTCATTTGGCTGACAGTAGTGGTAAAAGTATAATACAATTGTATGCACAATTTTTATATTTGTTGTCAGTATTTTTATAAATTTTAAAGGCACATTTAATAAACAATAAATGGCATAATTTTTATTCAGCAAAAAAAGCTAAGTCCATTCACTCAATCACATTTAATACCAACATATTTTTTTGTTATAGGCATGCCTTTGTGTTGGAAGTTTCTGTGATATGTACAACTTTTAGCAAGATAAGGTCCATAATGTGTGTGCTGCAGCTTAAGTGTTAAATGGTTTCAACAGTGTCAACCATAAAGCCATTAGTAAGTTCTTATTTTGTTTTTCTCCAGTGAATATTTATTGCCATGAACTTTCTAATTTAAATAAATGACATTAAATGTGAATAAAATTACATGCTATTAATATATATATTTAATTTAGGTGCCATTCAGACACCACTTACAAATGAGCACATGCACACAACCAAGAAGGTGAAGAGCCTAAATACAGCCAAGAATGTGACAAACCGGATTCAAATTCGGGTCCTCTGCCAGTCCATCCCAAGTATAAAATTCTTGGTGAACCCATGTGTATTTTACATTTTCAAACATATTATTCATGTGGAGGTTATTGCCACGTTGTGTGATAGGATGTTTCATAACCTCTGAGATTCCACAGTATTTTATTTACTTTTAACCATAGCACTACATTAATTCCAGAAGATATTATCTTAGCTTATGTTCAGACAGTCTGAACATGCTTTGGCACATGTCAGCAATGTGTGTTAAATAGGAAGTACAATAATTATGGTCTTCCACAAAATTGCAAATGAATGAGAATACGATTAACTGTTTACAGATTAATAGGGAAGGAAAAAGAATCACTATAGTGGTTAAATTTTACTGAAGGTTACTAAAGTACAACTTTGACACTTTTCCAGCATTATGAGAAAAGTCACTAGAATCTTGTGATATTAGAGTGTTAAGTTCCATTTATAACCAGCAACTTTTCTTCAAATACGCACCTGTTACATATATTGCAAAGGCTAGTTATACATATTTATAATTTTTTTTGTTAAGTTTTTAGTCCTTTAACCTAGTAGTTCAACAAGTACAATTGGAAGTGTATTCAGTCAATCATCTTTGAGATGACACTTATTGCCGCCTTCAGTCATCAATGCCATCTTTCCACTTTACCATTTGACTGTGGATAGTAAGCGATAGTACAGAAATGACGCACTCCTGGTATTATATTCAGAATTTTTTAATAGTGTTGATTCAAATTGTTGTTCTCTGTCTGTTGTTAGGTTGAAAGGAGTCTGCACCATGAAATCCATTCAGAGGTGAAAACTTGAGCTACAGATTCTGCTGTGATATCCTTTATGGGAATTGCTTCTGGCAAAGAAGAGAATTGATCAATGATTGTCAGGATGTATCTAAAACCTTGGGATATGTGAGTAGCCCTACAATGTCCAAATGTACAAGCTCAAATTTCTGTTAGACATGCAGAAATGTTCCCAGTGGACTTCTTGTGTGTTGACTAATTTTGGCACACTGGCAGTTGATACAAGCTCTTGCTCATTCTTTCATTTGCTTGCCAAACAAGGTACGAATCTGTCTCATACAAGCCATGACGTCCACTTAGGAGACAGAGGAGACAAGTTGTGAATTAAATCGAATATTTGTTTATGCATTGTTTCAGGTACAAATGGGCAGCTTTATTCATCACAATATAGTGAAGTACTTAGTCCAGGAACACGTTTAAGTGAAAGTTTGAGAGAACTGTTGTTTTCCTGAAGAAAGTTTTGAAGATCAGGATCATCCTTTCGCAATCTTGCCATATTGCCTTAGTTGAGAGGACTGATCATCTCTAATTGGGAAAGATAGTCTGCAACCATGTTGTCTTTTCCTGACATATGCCGTGATTTGTGACACGTAGTCCAGGTGTCCAAGATGTCTTGGAGAAGCTTTCTCTGGTTTCTGGAAGAATGCAAAAGTCAACTGTTTGTGGTCTGTGAACACAGTGAGTGTGCAACTTCAACTAAGTATGCGAAATGCTTGATAGATCATAAATCACCAATAGTTCACAGTCATAAGTGCTGCATCTCTTCTCAGTTTCTGTGAGTTTTCTAGAGAAAAAGGCAAGTGGTTTGCTTCTTTCATTAGATTATTGCTCCAGAGATGCTCCTATGTCTACTGCAGAAATGTCCACATGCATAAGTAGTTGACAATTTGCTTCCAAATGAGAAAGGAGGATTGCATTTACAAATCCTCCTTACAAGCTTCATATGCTTCAGTCAGTCCTGTGGTCCACACAATGTGGCGATCTTCACCGTGGGCAGAGTGGAGAGCTTCTTGTAATGTAACCTGAGACCAAGCAGCTTTATGGATGAACCAATGGTTGTAGTTCATTGCTCCTATGAACTGGCACAACATTCAATATGTCTTGGGGTGGTCAGCTTCTACAAGGGCTTTCACATGCCCTGGAAGTGGAACTGTTGCTTGATTAGAAATTCAGAATCCTAAACAATCCATGGTGGATTCACCGAATACACGTTTTGCCACGTTGATCAAGATACCACAGTCTCGAAGTCTGGTAAAAAGTATCCTTAAGCATTGTTTAAGTTCTTCGTTGAAGATGAGGCAACAAGGACATTGTCAAGATAGGTGAATGCAAATGATAGGTCTCCTAAAACTTCATCCATGAACTGTTGAAATGTTTGTGCTACATATCTTAATCCGAAACTCATTACTGGGAATTCAAATAACCCATAGGGAGTGATTATAGTAATCTTTTGTATATCTTGTGGTGCCACTGGTATTTGGTTGTATGCATGGACTAAATCAAGCTTGGAAAAAATATTTTTTTAGGTAGCAAATGAGTGAAATCATGTTTATGTAGTATTGGATACCTGTCAGATTTAGTAGCTGCATTTAAATTTCAATAATCTCTGCATGGCCTCCAATTACCATCCTTCTTTTTAGTGAGGTGAAGAGGGCTTGACCAATTGGGTTTTGATGGTCTGGAAATTCCTAGGTTCATCATCACCTGGAATTCTTCTTTTGTGGCTTAAAGCTTTTCTGAAAACAACCGTCGAAAATGGCTTTGAACTGGAGATCCATGGGTATGGGTGACCGCTTTATTTCCAGAAACTCTTGAAGCATCTCAATAAATTTTGTATTGTAAACACAGTGAAGTGACATTCCAGACCTGGTATGAGAAACACAAGTGTGTGTCACCATCTACTAGTTCATTTTGCCAGAGGTCAAATAGAAGGTTATAGAATTTCAGTAGAACTGCTCCCATGATAGGATGACTAACTGTTGTTAAAACAAATAGCCAATGGTAGTTGCATCTAAGATCTAGGTGGAGGTAAGCAATGGAGCACTGTTTACAGTGAAGAGTGTGAATTTTCCAGGACCATTCTGCTTGTCTTTAAGAGTTGTAGACAAAACAGATACGTCAGCTCCTGTATCTATCAGATATCTAACCTTTGTTCTTTTATCTGTGACAAATAGGCTGATTTCCTGTTCCCACATACTGCTATTTGCGATTGAGCATCTAGTTTTTTGGAATATACATATATGAGGAATGGCATCTTTTGGCTTTGTCCCCGAATTTATGATGATACCAGCAATAATCAGTGTCAGATGTGGTTGAGGATCTGCTTTTGTTATACTTATGATCTTGTTCACTGCAGCCTGCTGATTGTCCGCATTTGTGAGAAGATTCTAATTTCTCCAAACATGAAGTAATGGCTTCTTAAGTGTCATTAAGCAACAAATTACTAACGTTTGGGTTGGTACCCATGGCAAATGCATTACTGAATTTGGGTTTTGAAGAGCAGTAACCTCAATGATTTTTTTCAGCCATTGTAGCTAACTTGTCTAGATTTTCACTACTGATTGCAAGTAGTACCATTTGAACTGACAAAGGGGGGCATTGGAATTACAGAGATTTTTAACACTTCGTCTGTAATTTTGTTACGTGCAAAATCTTTCATTTGTCATAAAAGTTGAGATATTTTTTGATTCCCCCAATTCAGCTTCATTTAGCAATATATGCAAGATATGTTGCTGTCTTCACAACTATTTTCAAATCTAGCTCTACAGATGATGACCAGTCGACTTTCAGCAGGGGCTTTCAAAACAAGCTCAATTTTAGCAAGTGCAAGTGAAATAATGTGTCACAAATAGATTCAAATATTATTTAATTATTTGATGTTGCAGTTTTAAATATTAAAAAGATTTTAAGTGTTCACTCTGTTTTACTTTCCCTACTATATATAGAAGTAGGGAAAGTATTGCATTCCACTCAAAAATTCTATACAGAGATTTCACTGGAAATACATGTTTTGAGGTGCCCTGAATCCAAATGAAGGATTTTTGGAAAGAGAGAGAGAGAGAGCGAGAGCGAGTTTTGTGTGTGTGTGTGTGTGTGTGTATGCACGCACGAGTGTGTGTATGTGTGTGAGAGAGAGCAGCATAACTCAAAAACAAAACGTTGGATAAATACCAAACTTGGTATTTGAGTTTAGTATCTTCCAAGGATACAACATAAAATTTTCAAGAAAATCCCCCATCCCAGACTGCCATTTACATGAAACATTTTTCAAAAAAACTGATTTTCTCAAAAATGGCTCTAACGATTTTGATTAAAATATCATATGCTTAAGATATTTTCAAGGCAAATGAAATGTATATCTTGAATTTTATAGGAACGTCCCTAAAAGTCCTCTTCATTCTGAATGATTTTTGTATAACCGGTAAACTGTAAGAGAGAGAAAAACTTTTACTACATAAAAAATGTAGATCTCGTTAAAACATGCAATTTATGTCTGGTACACTTTTTTGTGGAGTGAACCATTTCCGAGATATTCGTTGTCATTTGTTTGAATTTTGTAATACATTAAACTTTTTCTCATATAGTATTCGTTATTCGTTTCTTTGATGTCCTGGACATGCAAAGAAAATGGAATGCTCCACATAGCAACCCTCTTAAAAGATTTGACTATCGCTTAAAGCCTACCATATTCCCCTTGACCTACAAGAAAATTAGTAAGAAGATAGTTTTTGCAAATGTTTATCTCGATTAAAATGAAGTAGATGGAGAATAAGCGTTTGTAAAAATAGTTTGTACACGAGTAGAGAAGTCATGTGAGTGCAAAACATTAGATTTTTTTCACCTGTTAGCTCTTGGCTGCTGTAAGACTTCTTTAACAACTTGTTTTCTCAGCATTCCTGTGTACTATAGAGTATGTTACCATGTTTGTCACAATTTTCTTCAAAATTAATCATTTTGAAATCTTTCATTAAGGTTGCGTTATACTCTGAAGGGTAGCAATGAATGGATCTTATCTTTTGAGACTGAGAACTTTTAATTCTAAACATCTTGATAACTGTGGTAATCAGGGGTATTCTGTAACATTCTGTTAAGGCTTAACAAATTATTAAAGCCACTAATCAATTGTTACATGCTATTCAACATTCTGTAAATTTGTAACAAAACAAATTTTGTTAAAAAGATTTGATTGTTGAACATTATACACCCCAAGACCCTCTTGCTAACATGTTTGTTACACCACAGATTTGCATAGACATCATTTTAATTGTGCTGTAAGAGGAAAAGCATTATAGAAATTTGAATTTTAATTATCAAATGTTTGTTTATTCATTGTAGCGTAAAATATAAATGTTACGGATTATGCTTGTGAAAGCAATGTCCATGTGATAGCATTGGTAAATGATGCTCCCAACATAACTTTTAAGTGACAAATTTTAATAGCAAAACAAATTGTGTAATCTTGTATTACAATAAAAAGTAACAGTTATTGATTTAGGAATTTTAGGTTCAAATACTGATTAATCTTATGTTGATGTGCATGGTTTACTATTTACCTCATTTTTAAGTTAAGATTAGGAATTGAGCACTTTTGAGAGCTGTAGCATATTACAATGATACGTTTTCATTCCCAGAATCATTTTAAGATAATTTTCAATCTGCTTTATGAAGTGGCTAGCAGAAAGCTATTTACCAGCTTCTCATAGAAAATTGAATTTATACTGATGCTGCTGGAAGAGGAAGAATATAACAGAATGCAGTCAGTTGAGTTATAAAGTGATAATTCACACTTGATAAATTTACACATGAAAAATAATTTGAAATAAAATACTAGTAGCTGCAACATTCCCCCATAACACAACTACTGTCCATTCCAAACCAGAGTTCCCTCTGATGTAAACAGAAGCACGTGCTTCGGCTTGTCACGAACCCAAGAATATACTCTTACGTCAACATAAGTAGTTCCTTAATACATGTATTGTATTATGAAATATTAGAGCAGGAAAGGTACAGAACTGCACATTTTATTGCGGTTATCATAAGAACTCATCGTTAAAGGTAATGGATATATACTAGCTGTTAAGAGATTACAAAATATGATTTTCGCCTGCTATTGCGCTAACGCCGAGAGCGTCTTGCTAGTTAATACCAACCGTATGTTGACTGACACTCTCTTACATATACAAGAAATGCAGCAATGAATTTCCAGAGGTGCTATCTGAGTACCGAATAAACACTTTGCGTAACACAGGATATGATAAGCGAACAGTCATTCATAATACACTAACACACATATGCTCAGCTCAGGTCAAATCTTGTGATTTAGTCAGTTGGTATTTGAGCTCACATGGCAGAGGAAGGTATGTGTAGTGTGAATAAACTGTTCAAACAACAAGCGGGAAACAGTTAAAAAGTGGCTAAAAACAAACAATACTTCATATATTCAACTCACTATTACAAAAATACCCAACACTTGCATTATTGCATATTACGAAACTAATATCAGATTTTACAGGCGTTTCAGTGAGAAGTGTAACAAAAGCGAGCAGGGAATATAAACCCACATAATACAACATAAAAGAGGATAAAATGTGGGAACTTGTTTTAAGTGCGACAGTGCTGTGGAATTGTGGATAAGCTTGTCATTATTTTGGAGAGTAGTTCCGATTCTGATATGGCAGCTGAGTCATTTCCGGAGGATTTGGGTGTTCCACTTTTGCCCGAGGATTGCGATTAACGTAAGTAAAATGTTCATTGCCGCATACTTATAAAACCGATTGTTACCTCAGGTTGCATTTTGAACCATGATTCTCACGCAGGGCGCCTTTTTATAGATTAAATAGTGTTCAACAAGCAGTGGAAGGGGAACAAGCAGCCATTATGGGCGGGGATTGCGAACTACTTTCGCGCGGATAATACAAAGAGTTAGTTTTCAGTGAAAGGCACTCTGGTTTGGAATGGACAGTAGTGAAACTAACCTTTCTTTTCACTATGACCTTCCACTTAACGAATACCTAAAAATAACATGGATATTTATTAGATACCAATTATGATTTTCATTCGGAGATTAAGATGCAAGAACATTTCCAAAGGACTGAACTAAAGCTGAACATTACCAAATCATGAATAAAAAAATAAGTACTTACTTATGCTTGAACGTATACATTAAAATTTCAGAAAAATCGCATAATAACTGGTATCTTTAAGAAGTATAATTAAAAGCCAAAAACCATAAAAAAAATTAAGCAATAATTGCAGGTTGATATAAATTACTGAAACTTGTATCCAAACAATATGAAACTGGGCTGCTATTTCTTTTGTCTGTCTTTCTTAACTCAAAATTAAACTTGAACTCATTTTACAGGGTCAACGCCACAGTTGAGTGAGTTTTCCCCATAGAAAATCTAATTCTTTGAGGTCACAGAAGGTGTAAGTCTTACTATTCTAAGCAAAGGGTGCAAATTTTAAAAATGCACATATATTTTATTATTTTCGTGTGACGTTTTCACACGCTTTGTCTCCACCTCAGCATGGAAAAGTAACAAAAGCAACCGGTAGTTGGTATTCCGGCACTTATGGCAGTGTGAAAACAAAACACTATTGCAGAGCACATAAGTTTTTGATTAGTCACTTCAGTTGGCTAACAAACTGTGAGAAAACAAATATCCAATAACTAACAAGTTACAGAATGCCAAATAGCAGCACATTTGTTAAGAGAGATCCTTTAAGCTTAACAAATAATTGTAGCCGCCCTCTTAACAACAAAGTTACAAAATAGCCCTAATTATGTAAGCAGTGCCATTTCTGTACAGATATTTATCATTATTATTAGCATGAAGTGCATAGAGAAACAATGCTTTATATAAATTGTGTGTAGAACCATGACAATTTAGGAGTTGAACATTCTGTGATTGTTACACATAGGACTCTGTTTCAAAATTTTAGCAAGAAATTATAAAATTCAAAAGACAAAAAATGACTTCTTCAAATTAATATTTATGATTGTTAGAAATTAACAATATTTATTTATTTATTCATTGTACTGAATTACAAATTTAAGCAGCTTCAAATGTGTGTATTTTTCTCAAAATCATTTTATTGTGGAAAATGGCTTACTCACAAGACCACTTTACCAATTTGGCTTTGTACAGCAAGTTGTAATTTCAGTAAAGCTGAGAAATCTCTCTCATCCTGGACACATGAAATTACTTTATGGTAAGTAAATTATCTTGTTTCCAACATTCATTAGAATTACTGAAGAATAAATACTATAAATATCCTTGTTATGTAGCACAAGTACAATTCATATTTAATGAGATAAAATTTTGATTTGCTGTCACAAGATACCTCAGAAGATTCATTGCCAACTTTTAAGTTAAGACAACCCATTCAGGGAACACTTATGGTGAAATCACATGCAGATGAAGGATGAATATGGAATATACTACCCAAGCACTAGCATTGGTCACTGATGAACTCAAATTACAAAAATAAACCCAAACAGCTTTGAATTCAACAGTCTTCCCAAATGAACCGAATACAAAAGACACACCGACAAGCACGACACCATGGAGTACCTTTTATGACCTAAGTTTAAGCATCCTAATAGGTCATAAAACATGCAATGTGCAGAAAAAGCCTAGAAGAGGACTCTGCCTTAAATCTAAAAGCAAATGAGGCTATCTCTCACCAATGAAAGTGCATCTGTGACATATGCCTCTGGAATACATACCAGTAATTTCAAAATTAAGGAAAATTTGCTTTACCCAATTCAAATTACTAATTTATTCATATCGCTATTTTTAAATTCATGAAGTAGACAAATTAGCATGCTGGCTCTCTCATGTAAAAATAAAAAGCCTACTGTTTCCCTCAAAAGTTTCTTTCAAAAATACATGGAGTATTCAAATATTTACTTACTTTAAGTTCATTTACTTTATGCTAAGATAAATGTAAATAGATAGTAATACCATCTACTTACAATGCAATCAGCTTTATCCACAGGCCGAACACCATCTCTCAGCGGTCGACAGAAAAAGTCTGCTAAACTCTTGTAATCTGCCAGATCCTGATGTGCAGCCTCTTCTAAATTACACCCAAATATTGCTGCATAATAACTGTACAGCCAAGGCCTCAATGAAGTGGGCAATTCTATGCTGGTTAACCAGCCCCACACTCGACTTAGAGCACGAAGGGGAAATGCACGATAACATGTTATCTATCAACAAACAACCATGAAATAACAGTATAGTTTATCTAAAACTATGCTCTCCTTTTTCTATACTAGATTTTCATACATCCATTGGAAAATGTACATGTCCAAAATTGCTAAACCCTATTTAACATTAGGGACACCAATTATCATCTATTTACTTTGAGTGTGTTTACATAAGAATAACCAAATTTTAACTATATATGCAATTTTGGACTATGCAGAGGCTGGGGCTACAGTGCACTTCTTTCAAGAGATAATTCTTCAAGGATTAAGTGAATAAAAGGTTTTGCTACATGAACATCAGATGTCCTTAATTACAATTAGTAAGGTTGAATCAGATTTGAAAAATCTTTGAGATCTATGGATCTTCGGGCATATCAAAATCTCCAATTACATTTTTGTGAATGAAACAATACGGATAAATGAACAGAAAGGCTCATTCTACAAAATTTTGTAGAATAAGGAGTTCAAAAAATATGCAAGATAGCAGCCGGAAGATGGAAAAATTAAAAACTCTTCTCCTGTGGTCCAGTTAAGATGTGTGTGAACCTGCCTTACCTCCCATTCTTTCGCAATGATCACAGTGCTCCCCTGGCGACTTTGTTCCCTTCGGCGAATGTGTCTCCACTGCAACACGGCAAGGAGCACCAGGCCCACACTTATTGGAAGAGGTTTCCATAACTTCAATAATTGATGCCGTAGTTCCTGCCAACGTTTTCTCTTCTGTGCAAATAACCCTGCAACAGTAGTTCCATAACACATATACAAAAAATTATTTAACAAAAACAATTATCAAAGGCTCTTTTATGCTAAGGGCCGGTTTCATCAAATGTGCTTAAAGTCTAGAATAGTAACTCTAGAGTAAAATTAACCCGGTGGTCGGTACTTGCAAGTAGCATGTATGTGTTTCACCATGCTTATACATAGGTTAAAATACTCTTGAGTTAGTACTTCAATAATTACATCAGAAAAGTACCAATCGCGCAGTTTCTCATAGTCTGTGAACAGTGTTCACAGCTGTTTTCCACCATTTTAAGCAATTTGGCAAGAGTAAACAAAAGTTTTTGAAGGTTAGAGCTACAGGGAAAGAAGTGAACAAAAGTATTGGTAAGTAGAAATAGTATTAGCTAATAGTTTCGAAAAATGTAACTAATCTTCCGTTATAATGAAATTATCCTGTTAACTTATAGTTTTTGTGTGGCGAATGTCAGACGAAGGAAAGAAGTTTATTCTTCTGAAAAACTGCTACTACTTTCTGTGGTAGACGAGTTCACACATGTATTAGAGAACAAGAGAACAAATGGTGCAACTATGCACCAGGACACATGGCAGAAGGCTGCAGAAAAATATAATGCTAGCACCACTATGTGACACAGAACTTTAGCTAATGTAAAGGCAGAGTGGGAGCTACTAAAAAAAAGCTGCAAAAAAAGATTTTGCAAACAAAAGAATAGCTGCAAATAAGACAGATAATATGTTTTTTTTTCTTTCTTTTTTCTTTTCTTTCTTTTTAATATGCATCATGAATATATAGCATAAGCATTTTTTTCTATTTTTTTCTTCTAATTTGTAGGTGGTAGACCTCCAAGGCCAAATTTTAGCGATGACCCAGTATATAACAAAATACTCAGTCTTATTAGACATGCTGCATTTGGTTATCATAATCCTTTCAACAATGATGAAGGAATGAGACAACCAATAGCAGGTTTGTATGCGTGCATAAAATATTAATGCCACAATAGCTCAAAATATCATAGACACAAAACTTGCAAATTATCTTGTATTTTTCTCCCTAAATAATCAGATTTACTACATCATGATTTTCAGTTACCTTTACTTCATTTCAAAAAGTCATTGCCACCATTCAACAGAATGAAGTGTGTAAAGTAAATAAAAGAAAATTTAAACCATATTTTCTAAAAATGTCCATTACTCATGGTTTGTAACTTTACATAGGCTTTGTGTTTATTAATGCATTCTGCACCCCCTTATAGCTAGCTTAGTTGCAGTGGAGCTTTTGGCAAATAATTGAACATTTTGGCTATTGTTAATTCATCGGTAATGCTTTATGTACAGTAAGTAATGTTACCAAATCTGCAGTAGCTTTACAATTTAAATCTTATAAAAAATATGCAAGATAGCAGCCCAAAGTGTGTTTAGGAATTAAAATTTTCATGATATATTAGTAGTATGGACAGTATAATGTTTATAAACAAGAGGCTATTTAATGTGTCTGGTTTGAAATATAATTTCATACTCTGAATACAGACAGTTGAAAGGGTAATATCAAAACAGTAGCTACTAGTTCTCATTGCATGTAAATGGAGAGAGTCAAGTTGTACACACATTTGATGTCAAAATGTTGTTCAGAACAACAAAATATTATTTTACATTCATAATGCATATAAGCATGAATTTCTCATCATACAGCATACATAAATAAATCAATACAGTTTATGGTTATGCCTAAATTGACATTCATGATCCACCATATATGTCAGTTGATAGTTAAAACATGTTAAAAAAAAGTGTCACTCCCCCCCTCTTTTGCAACCATGTAATCAACATTAGCAGCCAACTTTTGAAACTGTGTGTTTTAAGTTGCATGAATTGGTGCAGGGTTTAAGACTGATCTGAGCACTAAATAAGGGTCAATTTGCGGAGTTAACTTCTGTGAAGTAGAATTATGACATATATAAAACTATTGAAGTGAAGTGAAATAGTTCTTGTTATCTTTATATTTCTGTTTTAACTTTCTCGTATTCAATGCAATATTTTGTTCTAGTGTTTGACTTGTCTCATGCGGGATCAAAGGGACAGCAACAGAATGAGGGGGAATTACATTATATGATGATGTCTCCAACAGAAGAGAAAGAAATGCAGGCAAGTGTTTCGCATCAGCAGGTACCTATTTAAAACATGTTATTGTTACAAATAATTTGTCATTTTTATACCTAGCACACGATCTAAGAAAGATTTCTGTGGCCATAGAAATGTGTTGTAGGTATACTAACTTATCATCTGACAAAATGTTATTACTTCTGAAAGTGTAAAAGGAGACACATAATGATTCTGAATTTGAAGCATGGATAATAGATAACACTTGTTTCAGAATAAATAACTGGACAGATTATAGTACTTTGAGCTCATTTCACACTGGGACACTGGTGATGCTCACCAGTGACAGTCACTGATAGAGATACATTCATTTGAATTAGAGCATTCGCTCCAGAACACTACATTGCCTCACCCAGCCACTGTGATGTAGCAGGTCTCACCCTCACCATATGTGATGGACAAGTCACTGTGTTCAGAGCAGTCACCACCCTACATGCATTAGTTTGAATTGGAGTGTTCGCACTAGGACACGATCACAGATTTGCAGACACCTTGCAGATTTGCCAACAAAAACAAAGTCTTTGAGACAGGCAGTCATTTTTTTAGTATACTCAAGCACAGTGTTACCTATGTTATGGTAGTCATGAGTTTACATTTGATTAACACAGAAGATTTTATAGGCTAAATATAAAGTCATCCTGCTATGTGGGATATCAATTTTTTCTTCTGCTGGGATAGCCTTCCTTAGTATAGTGTCAGTTCTGTAATTTATCCTTCACATTTTTGAATAGTTCATCAAATGAAGTTTTCAACATTCGGAAATATTGAAAAAATTTCCTGCATCTTGTCTCAGATCGCCAGAGTATAAAACAATCCGTTCTCCAGCTGATCACACAGCAATGGATGTACGTATAATGAACTTTTCTCCTCATTCCCCTCCACCTCCTGTGTTGAAGTACAACAAAAAGTTCTCCTCGCTCGAGTCCATTTCACTAACAAACAGTTGGCAATATCTGCAGTGTCCAACATCAGTGACTTAGGAGTGTGTTTACCACAAGCACCGGTGATTGTCACTAGCGATCATCACCGATGTCCCAGTGTGAAACAAGCCTTAATGAATAGTTCACTATGTAATAAGGAAAAGAGGGAGATGAGATGAATCCTATGGTGCACAAAAACTTCTGCACAACAAATATTTGCTTTGAACCCTATTGCATAAGTAATTATATATTAGTGATTGAATGTTATTGATTAGTCATTATGATATAATATGAGGCACTTATGTAAGAGATAATGTCAATTTCTTATGTAGTAGGTATACAACTGTTCCTATTTCCTTACTCTCAGCACGATTAAAGGTGTCAGAGATATTAGCTGTGAAGTCACACAATTATTATAAATAATGTTAATTATAAGACAAAACATAAGTTAAAATTTTCTGTATTTCAGTGGATGAAATTTAAAGCTTGAACATTAACTGATTGGGTTAAGATTTTATCTTCAGATGAGACAATACATAAGAAAGAAAATGGAAAGAGTACATTTAATGCCTTCTCATCAGGTTGGTTACAAAGGTTCACAAATAATCAAATTAGCTTCTGACACAGTAAAAATATTTTGTTTATACCACATATCTATATATATATTATCAATAGTTCCAAAAAAAAAAGAATAGATATTTTAATTTTATCAGTGATTGAGAGAGAGAGAGAGAGAGAGAGAGAGAGAGAGAAAAACATGTACACAGAGAAATATCAAGAAAGAAAGACAGCAAGAGGGAGAGAGGGAGAGAGAGAGGTTATTTCTCTACATACTGTATTTTAACATAGAAAGCATTTTTCTTTTATTATTAATCGGTTCATTAATACATCAAAATCTAGAAGAACCTTTGCAATCATTGGTAAGTTTTGGAAAGGCTATGGCATTCTGTTGTGATAAGCAGTATGCATGATAATAAATTATTCTTCTCTAACCTACAGCACGCACATAGAAATGGTTTGTAAAAAAAATGAATTCACATTGTACCTATGGAGGCTATTAGCAAAATATAGGGACCCAATATACTTAGAACAATTTATTATGGCCTTATTTATCCACATTTAAATATGGTATTGAAATTTGGGGAGAACAAGTAAAACTAATATGAGCGGGCTATTAAAAATACAAAAAAAGTGCATAACAAGCATATCAATCTACAACGTCGACAATCCTGTCAGGAAACATTTGTAACACAATACATCCTAACCATAGTTTTATTATACATGTTCAAAACTATTATACTTGTTAAAGATAAGATGTTATTATGAAAATATACAGTGTCTTCATTTTATGCTAAGGCAATGGATCGCACAAATGCGAGCTCCACACAGAGTCTACTACACTGCAAGGTTTTCCGTTGCGTAACTCCCACGTTAATTGCTCACAAGTGTTAGTAACATATATGTAATGAGTACCAGCCTTGTTATAAGTGTTGTTGAAAGTGGTGTCCATCTGTGCGAGAACATTCTTGACACTATTGGATGAAATTACCATTCACATATTCTTCTTGCACAACGTTCATGATTTCTGCTTTTATATTGTCCTTAAAGTTCGTCTATGGTGTGGGAATCATTGCTATAAACTTTATTTTTTAGCGTTTAGCAATCCTGTTGTTCTAAATTTATTGACCAAACATCTCGCAGTCTCTCTACCCAGAACTGGATATTCAGGAAATTGCCTACACATCTGTCTATATGATTCAGTTTTCACATATGTGTCGTACATAAAAATATGCTGTTCAAGCATGAATTTGTTGGCAGGCATTTCCATGGACTAATAAGAGAATAAGATTCCTTAGTAAATCACACGCAGCACACATACTGCCGAAACACTTCACAACACGAAGACAAAGCAACGACTGAGACAGCTCACAGCTGATAAATGCACCCTTGACTGCACCACTTCTGTGCTGTGGCATAATACCAAGATCACTGCCGTATCGGCCGATGTGCATATAAGGTGGTTGTGGCCTTGGCAAAAAATGAAGGCACTATATTTACACACAACCCTTTCTAATACACATCTATTTAAAATACTTCTGGCATTCCATTGCTATATTTTTAAAATTTATTCAATCACTATATATATTTATATATTTTTAGTTTCTCTACCACATACCTAGTAGATAGAGAAGGTATTGCATTCCACCTAAAAATTCATACCAAGACTTCACTGGAAATACATATTTTGAGCTCCCCTAAAATTTTGGTTTTTTTTTTTTAAAAATGGCTAACAATTGATTAAAATACCATACATTTAAGATATTTACATGACAAATAAATAAAATGTATATCTTGAATTTTCTGGAAATAGCTTCTGAAGTCCTCTTCATTCGGAAGGAATTTTGTATAATCCTGTATAACTGTAAAGTTAAGTGATAGACAAAAATGTACTGCACCAGAAATTTAGATCTCTTTAAAACACACAATTTATTTCAAATAACTTTTTTGTGGCATCCGCCATTTCTGAGATATCTGTTATTAATGGTTTGAATTGTTCAATACTTGGCCATTCTTTTAAAGTCCTGTCAATTTCAGTTGTTTTTAGTCAAGTCATAAAAAGAATATAGAATTTTAAGGCCAGCATATAGTGTCCAATTCTAAAACATTTGACTTCACTATACCCCTTTTATCTGCAACAAAATGTGTGATGCAGCTATTTCCAGAAAGGTTTATCTGGATTAAAACGAAGTAAATAGGAAAATAAGCTTTCATAAGCATAATTTTTATACCAACTAATAAGTGATGGGGGAGGGGGGGTAGAGAACATCATGTGAATGTAACACATCAGATTTTTTAGTTGCTAAATCAACATTCTGTCTTTTTACTTTCCCTACTATGTATAGTAAATAGGGGAAGCATTGTACTCCACCCAAAAATTTGATGTCAATATTTCACCAGAGATATGTTTTGAGGCCCCCTGAACCCTAAAAAAGCATTTTTAGAAAAAGGTCTGTGTGTGTCTGTGAACAGCATAACTCAAAAATGAAAAGTACCAAACTTGGTATTTAAGTTCAGTATCTTCCAAAGATGCGACACAATGATTTTCAAGAAAACCCCCCACCACAAACTACCCTTTACATGAAAGAATTTTAGAAATTGTTGATTTAAAAAAAAGGGAACAATTTTGACTAAAATATCATATATTAAAGATATTTACATGACAAATAAAATGTATATCTTGAAATTTCTGGGAATAGCCTGTGAATTGAAAGGAATTTTGTATAATCTTGTATAACTGATAAACGCTAAGTAATAGACGAAAATGCATTGGATAAAAAATGTAGATCTCTTTAAAACACACAGTTTACTTCAAATAACTTTTTTGTAGCATAAGCCATTTATGAGGTATCCATTATTAATTGTTTGAATTGTTCAATACTTTGCTAAAGTCCTGTCAGCATTCAGTTGTTTTTCACGAATCACAGAAAGAGTGAGGCTAACATATAGCATCCAGTTCTTAAACATTTTTGACTATCTCTATTCCCTTTGCATTTATAAGATATGTTAATGCAGCTATTTCTGCAAAAGTTTATCTCGATTAAAATGAAGTAGATAGAAAAATAAAGCTTTTGTAGGAGTAGTTTTTATATCCACTAATAAATGATAAAGGGTAGAGAAAGTCATGTGAATGTAACACATCAGAATTTTATTTCTGTAGCCATGCAAGGAGTTCAATTGCAAAGCCATCACATAGTGACCCACCTTTCAAAGATGTGACTCTTGCCTCATCCTCCTGTATCGCTCTTGTACCTATAACGAAATATGTAATAATGGCATTTATGCAAACATTTATGTTGATTAAAAAGTAACAGAAAAATACAGCTTTTCTAAGAATAGTTTGTAGGAGAGGGGCTAGAGAAGTGTGAATGTTACATATCACAGCTTTTAATGGTGTTTAACTCTATTTTTAACTACATACAGCACCACAGGTGGTGGACTCTGTGATACTGAACTGAAATTATAATTGAGAAAAGAAATGTTGGAAGGATATGTTCCAAGTCTAAGATTACAGTAACCCCCCAGCTTTTGCTAGTTGTGAGAACTGAGGAAATCCTGGAAAAAGCTCAGTCAGAGAGGACAGTCCTGGTGGACATTCAACTCATATGTCCCTACCCTAACAACGTCAGCCACCCTTGTCAGTTAACTATAGTTATGGAAAGGTAAGATAAGATGCTTTATTGTCACAAAACGCTTACATGTCAGATGAGCAAAGCTCAGTAAACAGGTGACTCGTCAAGTATAATAGGTCAATTAAATAAACATTTGAAAACATATTACAAAAGGATTACAAAACCTTAGTACTAGTAGTACAACAGTAATTATATTGTTACATTCTACTTTTTGCATGGTTATATTGTCATAAATGTATTCGGCTACTGAAGAGCAAGCCTTGTCTATTAATAAGCTCTTCAATTTCCTGTTAAATAGTCCTTGGTCCTTTATGGCTTTTATTTGGTTTGGTAGTTTGTTATACACTTTTACATCTGCATAAAGTGGGCTATTTTCATATAATTTAAGACTATGCAAGGATGGTTTTAAGTTGTTTTTTGTTCTGGTTCCATAATTATGTTGATATTGTAAGTTGTACAAATAGTCATAATTTGTGTGGATATATTTATTTAATTTGTATAAATATTGAGCTGGCAAAGTTAGTATTTTAAGCTTTTTAAATATATGTATGATTTTTTTTTTTTTTTTTTTTTTTTTTTGGCATTTGAAAATGGTGTCCCATCCCACTGTGTTAACCCAGAGTATGATTCCGTAGGTCATTATGGAGCTAAAATAAACAATTTTTCTAGTTTCTAAGTTAGTAACCTGAGCTACGCAACACATATTGAAGCAAGCTCTGTTTAATTTTTTTGTTAATGTAATGAATACGATCATCCCATTTTAATTGTTTATTTAAATACACTCCTAATATTTTTGCAGTGTCTGTCTGGTTGATTGGTAGGTTGTACAAAATTAAGCAAGTGAATGACAATATTCAAGAACTCTAAGTTTCTTGCCTAGATGGAAATGCCATTGTCATTCGCTAGTTCTGATGAGTGTAGACCAAGGAGCTCTGAGAAAAAAAAAATTAATGAAAACTCTCTTGGGATCTGGTGCTGTTGTAAAAGCAATTTCTGCGAACACACTATAAAAGGGAAGGTTGCAGGTAATAACAATGCAGCGCTGCCAAAGGAGAAAGATAATGAAGCCCAGTTGCATGAGAGATTTTATCTGGAAGAGTGCTGTGCTCCAATCAACTTTACTATTAGCTCTTTTGATGGTGGCAGCAATGCAAGAAAAACTTGTTTTACTCAATTTATGAACTGTCATCTGTATTCAGAAAGGGTTAGATGTGTTTTTTTACTCAATTTTAATTTTAGATTTTGTGCATTCTTTTCCATGTTTTCACCTGTATTTTGGCATTATGCACTGAACACAGAGTTGGCAGGTGATCCTTCGCCCAATGACTTTGTTCACTCTTATGGTGCAATTCACTGCCACTACTAGAATCTTCTTGGGACATTGGCAATGGTTTTGTAAATGAAGTTGATCTGTAAACCTTTGTTGCTGATGTGGTCAAATTTCCTCTTTTTTTAGAGGTTGCTCCACAGATGATACAAATTCACCACCATTTTGTTTTTGTCTAAGAGTGATACCATTCTTAGTCAACATCTTTTATCTAACAGCATTGATTGGTGGGCAGGTGCAAACTTTTAATGATTTTTCTGGATTTCTTCTTAAGCTCTATTTTCCGCCAACAAGCATATCTCTGCAGCTCTTGGTTCTATTATCAGCCAATTTAGCTTGGAGGTTCCCATTTGTATTAGGCAGAGCTTTCTTGATACCTGTAATTTTGGCCTTAGCTTCCTTAAATGACAAATTTTCATAGTCATTGTAGTTCTGATTTTCTTGGTAAATTGAGCAGTTCCAGCTTGTAGTTTTAAGATTAGATTTACATTTTACACTTCTTGGTCCAGCATATGGCTGTTACTCTTGTCCTCTCTGCAATTTAAGCAATATTCATTCCAGTTACAGACATAACTGAGGTGACCATAGTTAAGACAATGACAACAGAATCTCACTTGTGGAATATAAGGTTCAACCTCAGTTACAGCTTTATCCATGATAATCTCAGAAGCAGTTCTTATCCTGCAAATGTGAGCGTAATTGATAGTGTAGGTTTTCCGACCCACGTGCTATCTCTGGTTCTAATTCTTCTAGTAAGTGTCCTAGCTTGAGTATAAAAATATTTCTGTATGCTGGTTACCTGTGAATAGAGTCTATTATTTCTGTTTCTGTGAAGTATTCTGTTGGAACATCTTTAATTACACCTCTTCCCATCATCCTTGTTCTTAGAATAAAAACAAACATGCCATAATCCTTTAAACCTTCACTGAAAACACTTCTGTTAGCTTCTTCTCTGGTAATGAAGTAAACTTCTGCAGTATTTCTGTTCCTTTTTAAGATTTTTTTTCTATTCTTTTACATGTTTTCATTATTAAATGGCCCACTTTCCTTTTATCCCTTTTTCATTTCTTTTCTAAATTATCAACACTCTGTAAAGACCTTTGTCCATTGAGATAATATTCACTGACATTTTGTTTTCTTCCTGGCCTAATTGGATCCCTTGGGGCCGATTTCACCAACCGATGTTAAAAATATCTACCATTTTGTTTGTTAACAATGTGTTCATTTGAAGGTTATTGTAGTTCCACTGTTGGGGAGCCAAAACTTGAAGTAGTTACAGCCCCACGTATGGTACAAAGTTTCTGGTGGCCTTCGCCCCAACGTTCACTTTTCCGGTGGCCTTCGCCCCAACGTTTAAAAATCAAATTTGTATTTTAATGTTTATTTAAATATTATATATGTATGTTTGCCTTGGCTGCGTCAGTAGTAATTTGCAGAAACATGCATCTCTTAACAGGGGTGGTGTGGCTAAAGAATGAAGGCTTACACAAATTATAATTTTTACTTCACTCCTTTTATTAATCCTTCACACGATTAAATAACACTTCACTGATATATCCTACTGTAGAGCCGCGAGATTATTTTTACTTGTACTTTTTGACACGTAAACTTCATATTATTCACACCATAATGAATTTTTTTTATGTCTCACACTGAATACATACTGAGCTAGCGAACAAACTGTTCAGGTACACTGTCTAGTAGCATCTGGCGTTTAGCGCTTAAATTTGTAAATTTCTCTATTTCAAGTCTCTGATTGGCTAATCCTACTCCAATAGAATACTTTCATTTAACTTAAGTTTTTTCTAGTTGTTGATTGGCGATTTATTAAAAACGTTTTAAATATTACATTATTGTTCCAAGAATTATTGTAGCATTATTAAACTTTCCAATTCATTATTGCCTCAAGGTTACCTCATTGTTAGCAACTTTCGGCTTTTATTCTCACAGCTCCTACATTGTTAAATTATGTAATACATTCACATAACATTATTATACATCTACATAATAATATAAACATAATACAATGACTGTTACATACACTTTATATATTATTTATACACATATTGCTTTAAGGCAGGCTGTTATATTTTATACTATATAATCAGACTGATATCATTTAAATGTTAAAAATACAGCCTCACAGTTTAACAAAATGTTTGCGTTTCATCAAGCTTTTACAGCAAATTGTTAGCTAACATTTTGCTAATGTCAAAGACAACTTTAAATGCTAGCTTTCAAGAAGGCAGTGGCTAAACTACACTGCTTCTGAATGTGCTCCGATGCACTTTTGTTTACATATCACTGTGCTCTCTGTGCCAGTGGCAGACAACTATTTACATTCATAGCAACTGCCGTGTGATGTTCCCAATTGTTTGAGGTCAACTGAGGTCAGAAGTCAACTTGTTTGAGGTTAATCATGATGTCAACTGAAATAAATGTTCAAATGCATTAATTGACATCTGCTTAATAAGTATAGACGTATTATCAAGTATAAAAAAGCCAATGGTCTCACATTAAAGGATAAGAATGCAGCCTGGGAAAAATCCCTGAGTAATTTAATTGGAATGAATGCATTTCTCCTAAGTCCAGTAAGCAACTGCAGCAGTTTTATGCTGACAAAGTGCAGCACCAGAAACGTTGGGTGCAAAGAGCATTTAAGGTGGTTTAAAACTGGTGGTGGACACAGCATTGAAACTAAAGTAGATGAAAATGTGTTATCCCTGATTATTTCAGCAGACCTGAAAAAAAATACTGTTTGCTTCTTGAAGTAATTGCTTTGGAAATCTTTCAGATAAACCCACAAATGGCAGCTTTGGATATACCAACATTATCACCCACCAAGTAAATGAAAAATGCTAGTAGCATAAAATCTAAGTACTTAATTAACACCAGCAGTACTTAATTGCAACACAGGAGAAAGAGGCAAGCTTCTTTAGTAGTATTCTAACCTCTCGTATTTCCCATAAAACCATGCCTCATGACCCCTTAGACAGTCTATATTGCTTTAAAAATTATTCCTTTTGCAGGGTTTCAAATGTATTATGACATACGACTGCTCTTCTATTAGGAATGGTATTGAAAAATACCAATTGTAGCAAACTCACATCAACAGCTTGGTTTGCAGCAGCCACTTTCCAACTTCTAACATTTGTTAAAAGCCTTAACACAGGGTATGGCAATGTTAACTTAACACTGACTTTAACACATTGTTAAAGTTAACATTGTGTTAACTCAGTGTTAAATCAGTTTAACATTGTGTTAAAATTTGGCATCTGCTGGTGAAACCAGCCCTTGGAGTATCTGAATTTCATTTTTTTGCTTCAATTGTTTTTATCATTTAACATTTGAGAACTTTTTTTTTTTACTGTCTCTTCAGTTAGATGAAATGCTCCATGCATCCTGATTCTGTTTTGTTACTTCCATTATTGAATTATTTTCTCTTTGCTTAGGTTCTATACTGCAGCAAGTGCATTCTTGTTCCATCATTTTGGCATCTTTTTTCTTGTATACAATGCCAAGTTTTTTTTTCCTCACTTCCTTTGGGATGTTATAAATGTGGAACTAATCCCCCCTCCAGGTGGGGGTCCTGGAAATTTTGACATTCACTTTACATATTAAATACGATTATTTCCCTGGAATCCTAATAAAATTAAAATTTGCAATGTCACCAAATGTCCAAAACTTCCTCCTCCTCCTCCTTTATCCTTCTTAGTACAAATAGTAACAATGACTACACTAAATGAATAGAGCCTGAAACATGAATGTCTCCCAACAACTTAACCCAACAATTCCCTCTAACATTAAAGAAGCATTAACAATCCTGCTATCTAGGGACCCTGGTTTGAGTTACAACACGACCACCACCACCAACACTACCTTTTGCTTAAGGAAATTTGTCTATCACTGAACATTTTCGTCTGTTAGGAAATGCAGAACAGACTGTTGCAACCATTGACAGTGCAGTGGATGGCTCGAATACTGTTAGATTTGTATCTGCTTAGCTATTAATAATTATTTATTGAAATATTAAAGTACCTGCTTATAAATGACGTCTTAAAGTGTTGTAAAAGAAGATATATGACTACTGTTTAACATGACAGTCAAAAATGCAGTTTTGTGTTTGTGAAGAGCAAATAAAACACTCAAAATGTTAAAATAATGCAATTTCAAAAGGACATCACAGTCTAATTCAAGAATGGAGCGTGCTTCTCAGCCACAAATTCAAAAGTAAATTCTGACCTTTGTGCAGTTGACCAATTGTTAAGACAGCTATTTAGTAAACCTTCTCTCACCGAAAAAAGCAGAATTATTAGTGATGGAGAATCACAGCACACTTTGAAAGTAACAACACAATTGAAGTCATGTGTTCATCATTTCAAAATAAACATTTAAGAAATGTTAGTGGATGCGAGTATTAAATATACTTTTCTGCTGGCTTTTGTTTATTTTCTCAAGAAAAAAGTGTGTGGAATGATGGTTTCACTGACTTGAACAATATTTATAGATCTAGTAAACAGCATAGACACTCAGCTAATCACATTAAATGTATTTTTTTTTAAGGTGGGACAAGGATATAATTTTCTCTTGGTAAATGGTATAGAATTTCAAACTGAAATATAAATATACGTAACTCTATAAAATTTTTATTTATTAATGAACTTTTTAAATTGGCATATGGGATTTTGGTGTTAATTAGATAGTCTGCACTGACTGTTTTTCATTTTATTTAATCAGTAACATCCCCTAATCGACCAGCAGTTGCCAGTGGTCCAATTTAAAAATATGTTTGAATTTCCTTGTTCACTATTTTTGTCTTATGACCTGATTGTAGTGTAGTTATTGAGACACAAACATACATTAATTACAGCAATTTGTCTCATTTTTTCTTTCAAAAGTTCAATGACTTTCAACAAACTTGTTGTCTATACTTACAAGCAGAATATGTTATACATTATTATTACAACAAATGTGATGTTGGTAACCAAAAAGATATAGCAGCACCACTAATAGGTTTCACAATATAAACTTTTTTTTTTGTTCAAAATGTTCTTAATTGATATGTAGAGATATTGAATTTTGTATTATACAGCAAAAATAACACCTGCTTCAGTAGCAAATCCTCTTTTATTAAATGCCACAAACTGTTCTCCAATGTAAGGAGTACATATGATCATGAAAAATCTTCAATAATGACCAACTTCTATGCAGTGCTTCTGGAATTGCTGCAAAAAGTTTAACAAAATATGAGCTTATGCTTCCAAAGCAACAGGTGGGTGTCTGAGACAGTATAACACTGCACTCAATCATTCAGTCTTTTCTTGCGATAAATTGTTCAAAATTGGCAAAAATGTAATTTCCATCATTTTAAAGATTCAAAAGTAATGAGGCTGAATGATTGTAGATGATTTCTTCCAGTTAACTACTATTGGTTTACATTCTGCATACGTTGCGACGTAAGTATGTAAATAAAAAATGCATAAAAATACAATATTTACAATAAGAATGCAATTCAATCAAGTAAAGGAAATGCCATATCGCAGCTCTGAACTTTAAGATAAAAATGATAATTTGCAGAGTATGCTACTAAGCAAACACCAATTTACAAGGAAGTGATGTTCATTATGATGAAAGATAAACTTCATTTGAGATATCAATACATGGAAAAAATTGTAATAACAGATAAATCAACTCTCAAGTTATTTTTTAATTTATGCAACCTGCTAAGCATCAGAGCTGCCTTACGTCAGCTGTTGTCGTAACTGACAACTCACTTGCCGATTTTAAATAGATGAATATTTGACATTAAAAAGAAATGTGGATTAACACTTTCCACATTGAGCCTCTGGTAGTGTTTTTTTTCCCCTGTGGTATGGCCACTTTTGGCCTGTTTTATGACTTTAACATGACACACAAAAAAAACATGTCACTTACCTACAATAAGTAATGTACTGTCCTTTGATGTAATAAGAGTAATTAAGTATGAATTTTTTTAAACATTTCTGAAAGAAGTGCTTTTTAGATAAAAAAAAATACTTTTTTGATGTGTAACAAAGATGTTTAAAATATCTTAAAATGGTATAGCTTTATTTATGTAAATACTGTAAAAGTTGCAATTAATACAATTAAAAAGAGAAAAATAAACAAATATTGCAAACATATGTTGTAAAGCATTTGAATAATGTATGCTTGAGTGATATTCACTTCCACTTTCAAACACAACATAACAGAATGAACAATATTCTGTGACCATTCCTTTGAATTTGGCTGCATATTATCAATTTGTTTCCATCCTCATACAATAAACGAGCCTGTATTACCATATGCAAGAAGCTCTTATGGAACATTTTTGCATTAAAACAAAACATGCGTGTAGTTATTAGTTGCACCCAAATAAATGATCAAAAAACACAAAAATATATGTATAGATGGATTGCTAATATCATCTGAAGCTTCTTCAGCTCCAAAATCATGATCATCTATATTACCGTTCTCAGACCCAAAAGTTCAGCCCAAAAAAAAAGAATAATTGGTATTAGTAAATTCTGAGCTCTTGCTGCCATTTTATAAGCTCCTACTACCATTTTGTTTTATAACTTCATAAGAACAGAGTACCAAAAACACAAAAACAAAAAAAAACAAAAAAAAAACACAAAAAAAAAAAAAAAAAAGCATATAAAACCAATACATAAGAAATTAGAGAGCTTTACTTGAAAATTAATTAAGCATATCTAAGTAAACAAAGAATGAACAAAATGTGTTTTGCTGCATTAGAGGAAACTTAAAACGCAGTAATATAGAGATACAGGTTTCATTCATACTAGCAATATGAGCTCCATTTGGAAAGTGTTAAGCAAAAATAGTGGATCTATTACAGCATAGAAACAGATTGACACTAGTTATGCATGCACTTATCCAAAACAGGTGCTCTAAGTTATGTCTTACAGAAAATGCTACATTAATATTTTACTTCTGATATAATTTATGTCAGTACATTTGATACAGCATATACAACAGAATGTGCCATTTGAATCATAGTGTTAAAATGTCTCATAGAAACTTAAAACATATAGAAAAGTTTCAAGGTAATAATAACTTAAGTTCATCTAGAATCAAGTAGATATGAAAACATACTGAGTGTCAAGCTTCAAAGTGGCTGAATGATGTCATGGTTGTTTGATGTAATAAAGTGATAGGATTGGTTCAAATCCTACACTGT
Source organism: Deroplatys truncata (assembly GCA_030765065.1). Lineage (NCBI taxonomy): Eukaryota > Metazoa > Arthropoda > Insecta > Mantodea > Mantidae > Deroplatys > Deroplatys truncata. The sequence goes on along the minus strand of CM060975.1, from coordinate 249,470,618 downwards.
AGCTTATTTTCCTTTTTGTTTTTCTTTTCTTCTTTCTTCATTTTTTTCTCCTGTTTTAGTTTTGGGATTTCAAAACTTGATATAGAATATCGCCCTAAAAAATCAATAGTACAAGCTAGGCTGCTAAGGCCAGTTGGGCAGAATTGGCAGTATTTACAGTGCATTTGAGAAAGAATTAACTTTCATAAAAAAAATATAGAGCTACATGCAATAATATTTGCATAATCGTAATTAAAATTTGGTTTACCTTCTTTGGCTCAGAAGGCAGAGAATATTGAATAAACAAAAGCATAGCATTGTACCAGGTTACATCAATCTTTGAGTTTGCATCATTATTTTCCAAGCATTCATCCATTCAACTACTTGGAACCTTTGCAGAGTTATGTTTTTGCATCCTCCAGCTTTCAGGTTTGCACCTATCTACTGTTTTTTAAGCTTTCTGCAACCTCTTTGCAGAATAACATTCCATAATTAATACTGGTCAGATACAGGAACAAAATATTACAAGAAGCAATGTAGTTACAGGAAAACGTAATGTCAAGCTAATGTTTTCATGTTTAACAGTCTCCAACTTGCATAACACAAATATCTAGTGGTAGCTGATTCACCTGGCTTGTCAAATGATCAGTGTAGTATTAGACTTGCTGCAAAATATTAATCAAACTGAAAATTCCACCTCAAAAAAAAAAAACTGAATATATTAACTTAATGCTATGAAAAACACATTCACTATTTTAATTGCTGTGGCTTCAAAACCACTGCCATAAAACGTGTACCTAAGAAAGTGATCACCACAAACTGTGTTAGCAGAACAGCAGAAGTCTATGGAAGGAGAGGAGAGGAAGGAGAGGGAAAAAGGAAGGGAAGCAATGTTGCTACAGCATCAACATCAAGAAAAAAAAATCTAGTTTCTCACTCACCAGATGAGGAATTTGTAGATGCAGATACACAATGCTTCAAATTTGGCCGCCGGATAAGTGTAGGTGCATGAGGCATACAATGGAATGTGGCAAAACATCTGAATACATTTCGCTGAGGCAGAAATCTGAAACCAAGTAATACAACTATGTATAAATTGTACTAGGTAGAAACACACAACAAGAAACAGAAAAATACATTAATATTGCCACAAATCTTCAAATGGCTCAGCTCATAATATTTGACAAAGAATAGGGAGCAAGGGTGCCAATGGTCACACCCTCTTTCCAGATTCTGCACACTATAGTGCTTGTAAAACTGCATGCACAGTGGTTTTTTTTTTTTTAAGTTAGTTCAGCATTCCATTGGTTGTTAACAGATACTTCACAACAAAAACAAGATGAATGAAAGAATGATACAAACACATATTGATGCCTCAGCTGTCCAATACTCACTTGCACTGATTAGGGGTATATGCTGAAAAATCCTGGATTACTTGTCCCAATTAAGAATAAAGCCACAAGAAGAAAAGAGCTACACTGCACCAAATGTTAGCCTGTATACATACACTAAGCAAATAAAGCAATGGACTGTCTCTTGGAACTGCTTTCAGAGCACCCTATATATGTTAACATTCCTATTCTCTGTATTTTGACTCAGAATAGTGTGTTAGTTACGTGCATTAATTTTAATCCTACAAAACTTCTCAGTAACTGAATGAGTAAAGCATTTGGCATCATTTCTAAGGCACCTGCTTCAAATCTCCATATCTGCAAAAGCTCTTTTTGTTTTTTGATATAACATTACAGTTGTTTTGGGGCATTAGGACTATTCTTAAGTCCATTACATAAGTGCAAGTATTATCATCACTCAACTCTTCTAGGCTTTCATTACACTTCTCTTCAACTTAAAACCATATTTTAATTCTGAGGTACAGTATATCTTCCACAAAAGTAATGGACTTAATATCTTGTCCATTTTTTCTCAACCACTTACCTCAGCTAACTAAAATCGAATATTGTATTTCATAAAAAACACTTGGTTGAGATTTTATCGGAAATGCATGTTTTGGGACCCCCTGAACCCAAAAACACATTTTTGGAGAGAAAGAATGTGTGCATGGATTGTATGAAAAGTCAGTTAAATATCAAAATTGGTATTTTATTTGTGCTAAATAAATTACAAAAGAATACAGCTAAGCATTCAGCCAAGGCTCTTAGCTTGTCATATTCATAAAACAAATTTTGGTAATTCTGTGCAACAACTCTATTTACTATGGCAGCTCAACGTATTGGACACTGATATGTGGAAAAGCTTTTCTTATTCCTTTTAATCTCCACATACCTGTTCATACCCATGCATTACTCTTTGTACTTGATTTGTCAATAAAAGTTTCTCTTTCCCATGTATTTTTTATTGGTAAATAAGAAACAGATATTTTTTTTAGCTCTCTCTCTTAAACAGTTTTTGTGTTCTATATCTTCAATTACCTAATATTGCACCTGTTACTTTTAGCTATAATTCATTTGACCATTAAAAGTCACTTTATAATATAAAAGGGTAGAGGTAGAGCTAAAGGGTCAAGTTGTAATTCTAATAGTCGTAATATTGTCAGGAGTAGGGCTTAAGAAATTCAGAAATATAATAGGCACCTGCAGATTTTCTTCTCTGTAATATTATTGACACCTGGGATTATAATTACGGTGCATCATCACAGATATCACACGGACTTAACTTATCCTAAAGAACTACAGATCTAGGAGTGATGAGGGAAGGTACAACATAAATTGGGTCTTTTAGATGGTTTTTCACTAATGTATATAAACAGCACAGGGTTTTAAATGAAATTCATTTAAAAAAGAAAAGCATCATTTGAGATTTCAACTTTACATCAAGTGTAAGGTAACCCCTCACCTCAATGCAGTTTTAACGCATCAGAACGAAAAAAGGAAGAAAGACCATGCTAATTTTTCTTCGGTTATTTGGTAGATTACAAATTTGTAATGAAAAGTTAGAAAGCATATTGGTGTGCCTTACTCCCAAAATTCACTGCAAGTAAGAGCGTACTTTGATTATTTGGTACATAACAACTTTGTAATGAAAAGCTTGCCCACAAAAGGATTGTGGATATTTAGGTTAGAATTGGGTACTTACTGGATCAACAGGTACATTGCTTTAATTTACAAGTGCAATCTCTCAAACGACCATGTGAGGTTCTTTAGGTTAGCATCCTATACAGAATATCCAATGCTATTTTAATCCTAAACTAGTCGCAAAATCTTGAACTTTTAATCATGACCTTCTTGCCTTCTTTCTTATTGGATCCCTGTGATCTTTAACTTTGGATGCCGCGAAAGTTTGAATGGTTTGCAACAACAGATGCGATGGGCAGAAAGGAAAACAAGCAATCCCAATACATCGTCTTGTCTTCCAATGCATTTGAACTTTTGAGTTCACAGTTCTGAATTAGAAAGGTATGTATTTGCCTTAATTTGCGGATAGCCAAGTAGTAATACACGCATTCATACCGGCATGCTTTGGTTCGAAAGAGGAAAAACTTGTAATTTATTTACCCATGATTTTCTGTGTCTGTTATTGTTTTACACTAATAAATGCATACTGAATCGTCGACTTTCGCCTACATAGGTACGTATGCAATGCATGCATGCATATGCATGCATGCTTCTTTTGATTAACCCGATGACAAGAATTCCGAGCAAATGTTATAATAATTTGTAATAAAATGAGTTTATATTCATCTATCCAGTGTTTAACAAAATTCCATCGGAAAGTAGCCAGTCTGATATCTTTATATAGTAGTTTCTAAAGCGTATCCGCTTACGAATTTAGGCTGTAGCAGGAGCATCAATTCAACTTCTGCATGGGGAGCGTAAGATTATCTGAAACAGTTTCCCGAATTTTCAAGTGAATTCCTAACAACAAATTTAGCCTTAAAAATCTTCTTTCTTAAAGAAGAAACTTACTTACTTTCTTTCTTTCTCTCTTTCTTAAATGGTACAATCGTAATTTTTCATTCGGTAGAGCAGCAATAATATTCAGTAACCTAATTATTCTGCCCCCTATTCCCTTAAATGACGCCCCTGGGCTGTAGTTCTCCAATATTAAACATAGATCGTTTTAAAGTACAGGCCCTCTAAATACTTTAATAGCAATTCAGATTACTCAATCCACACAATTACAATATGTATTAAAAGGAGACCATTATTTAAGAGTTAATAAAGGCAGCCCTATAACATTCATTGGTGCGCCTATAGTGATGTTAGCCGTATGCAGCTCAGTTCCAGCAAGCGAGAGAGAGAGAAAGGGAGAGAAAGAAAGAAAATAATATTCCAGAATAATTCATAATAAAATTGGGTCGTCACTCATTCATCTAAGCACGCGTACATTCCGTTGCCTGGCTTGAGTGTTCATCTCCTTTCTTTAAAAACTTCCTTTGGCAGATTCGCACGTTTTAAAAATTGCAGTAGTACATTAGTAATAAATCTACGGCCCATGCAGCGCCTTGGCCTGTCAACCCGACTGCCGGCCTAACGCCCACACACGCACGGCATAGGTGGGCGATCATTGATGCAGTAATTTGTATCACAAATTACTTAAATGTAAATAATGATTGTAATGTGAATATGCATTTTTATGTGACATTGATTTCAGATGTTTATTAATTGTAATTATTATTGGGAAATAAGTTTATACGGCCTTACTGAAACTGTCAATAATAGCGCGCAATAATGCAAAGAGGGGGGTAAGCTGTTTATCATTATTGGAAACGAGGAAGTTACGTAATGTTGGCGCGTTTTATTAGCCAATTGCAGCTCAGTTATAATCTTTAGGCATATCGTTGAGTAGGAGTATAAATAAGCCAAGTCAGAGGTAGATCGCGGGCAGTTCATCAAAATTCTTTGTGCACTACACGTCGTCTTCAGTCAGTCAGTTCGCCAAACGTCGGGTATCGATTCACAAGTTACGCGCAGCACAAGTTACGAAAATCTAAAGTTTTGTAAGGTTAATTATGCAAAAGATTGAAGTACGTGGATCAAAAGAATTATCAGTAAGAAGTTATTATAACAGTTTCAGTTTGGCGAGTGTTCAGATCAATGTATAAATGTGATAGTTAACGTGTTCGACAATAAATGTGTAAAACAAATTTCATCATCAGTGTAATTTTTGGATAAAAGATTCCTTTCCGTTTACGCACCCTGACCAAGAGATATGTTCGACCTAAGAAAAGATAATAGCTAGCCGGAGGACAGTAAACAAAAATTAAATCAAATTACAGTCGCATTCTTTTAAACAAAACACTAACACTGCTGCAAATTGCTAACACCAGATGGAGCTACAAACCGAACATATGAATGACGTCACAAGATGGCTTCAACACTGATGTAAACAAACATTATAAGTAATACCGTCGCAAATTGGCACCCAGAACGTGGGGCATAGTGACCAGGAAAGGAACACGATGACCAGGAAAGGATCAGCATAACCAGGAAGGAGCAGAGTGACCAGGAAAGGAACACGATGACCAGGAAAGAAGCAAAGTAACCAGGAAAGTAGCAGAGTGACCAGGTAAGGAACCAGGACGTGGAACGAATGCAGCAGTGAAATGATCTACAAGACGCAGATTCCAAACTACAGGACAACAAAACGACGTGGACTCATCATAACACAACGCAGAAGCGACATATAACCTAGGAGAGAGGGGCAGGAAGCTGGACATCAATGTAACAGCAACAGACAGCATCACAAAGGTCAGAGTATCGTAATTTTTTTTTTAGAAAACAAAATTGTAACCTTCAAATGTACTTAAGGAGTGGTAGGATAAAGAAAACAATGGCTACTAATAATACAGAAGAAATAATTATGGAGGGAGATAATGTAACAGTTAGCTGTAATTCAATACAGGTTACAGAAAATAGCTCAGACTTTTTAGGATTTGAGGGTGAAAATGTTAGTGCAGAAAGTCAGAATAGAATAGCAGGAAATGTTAATCTTGATACTAGTATGATTATGCAAATGTTGAGAAAATTTGGTGAAAAATTAGAACAAAAACTAACTCAGAATAATGAAATTAATAATGAGAATATGGAAAAGAATATAGAGAAATTGAGGGAAGATATTGATAGGAGTTTAGATCAGAATAAGACAGAATTGAGGGAAGATATTGGTAAAAGTATTACAGATCAATTAAGGGAAGATATGCAAAAGAATAATGAGAAGTTAGAAAAATTAACTCAGAGTAATGAGAAATTAAGGGAAGATGTGCAAAAGAATAATAGGGAATTAAGAGAAGATATTGATAGGAGCTTAGAACAAAACAGGGAAGAAATTGAAAAGAAATTCATGGAGCTAGATAGTAGTATGATGAGAATGAGAAATGAAAATCAGGAAATGATAGCAAATGAGATAGGGGAAGTTTCAAAGAAAATGTTAGACATAAGCAGGGAAATATATAACCAAAAAAGTGAGGTTAATAATAAAATAGAGCATGTTGATGTAAAATGTACAGAGTTAGGTAGCCGAATAAGTAACATTTCAAGTGAGTTAAAAGAGATGATGGAGGCTACAAATGCAGATTTAATTCGGGTGCAAGTTAATTTCAGAGGGGAAATATCTGAAATTCAGAAGGAATCAGAAACACAGAGAAATAAATTGTCTGAAGAAGTTAAAGATTTGAATCAAAAGCTAACTTCTGAAATTAACAAACACCAAGCTGTTCAAAATGAGAATAATAAAAAATTAGAACAGACAATAGAAAATCTGCAAGGTACTGTAAATAGGTTAGAATTGAATTCAAGGGCAAATATATGTGATGTTAATGTATCAGATGTACAAAATAATGATAGAGGTAGTTCCTCAGGTATGACAAATAATGTGAGTGATGCGGCAGCTTCATCTATAGCTAATGCTGAAACTCAGAGTGCACAAGTAACACTAGAGAATTTAAATATGGGAGTAGGGAATTTGCAAAATTACAATCATATCTTAAGTGATTTTCCACTTTCAAAATTTAATGAAAACTCCAGTCCAGTACAGTTCATTGCAGAATTATCAGAGTATTTTCAAATTAAAAAAATACCTGAAGCATTGAAAATGATAGTTGTCAAAAGATGTTTGGACCAGAAAACTTTAGATTGGTTACAAATGGTATCAGGGGGTGAAATTTCATATGAATCCTTTAAGAGGTTATTCATGAACAGATTTTGGAATGTTACGGTACAGCACAGAATTCGAGCAATGCTTAGTCATGGTCAATTTAATCCACGAGAGGGAATATCAATGACTGATTACTTACTGAAACATGCAAGTCAGGTTAGGAACTTGTCACCTCCAATCAATGAGGAAGATTTTGTGAGTTTGCTTGCAAGGCATTATCCTTTAAGGATACGAAATTACTTATTAATTGCAAAACCACGCAGCATCTATGAGATGACAGAATTAATTACAGCTTTGGAACAACAGGAAGAAGATATATCTCGGGAGTGGGAGCATAGATTTTTAGATGTGCGAGATAGACGAAATTACCAAGGTAATTATCAGCAAAGTAGAGGACAAGACAGACGTCATGAAAGTAATACCAGACAACGGTATCAATCATACGTTCCACAATTTGAAAGATCAAGGACAGATGGGAGACCAGGTCGACAGGAACAAATAAATTATGTCAGGACAGAAAGATTGCCTGAAAGAGGGCAAAATTATGGAAGGCGGTATATTAGACAAAGGGGAAATTTCACTCACTGGAGGGAAAACAATAACCGGGAAATATCTGAGGAACAGCAAGAAAATTACGTGCCAAGGGGACATAATATCAGAAATCTAGGATTTCGAACTCGAGGAAGGGGAACTCAAAACAATGGTAGCGACAATGAGATAGATTTAGCGCCTGTTAGGAATGGCAGTCCCGTACGTGAACATGGAAATAACCAGGAAAACTGTTAATAGACTCCTGTGTAGTAGGTTCTCAGGACGTCTTTAATAATTCAGTATCCATTACCAATACAAATAATATGCCTACACACACACCCTGTAATAAGATTACAGCAACAAAAGATAAGGGAGAAAATTTTAAGTCACCTCATGTTAGGATGGAAATTGCGAAGAAAGAGATCATTGCAACTATAGATTCTGGTTCGTCAGCTTCAATTTGCTCACAGAAATTTTACATAAATTTGATTAATGAAGGTAATAAAATTATGGCTCTTCCCACTAGTAGTTTAGTTTGTCGTGTTGCAATCGGAAGAACGACACAGGTCATAAAAACACAAGCTCTACTTAACATACTTATCGGCGGAGAGAATTTTGAGGTTATGTTTCTAATTGTAAACCATTTGATTTGTGACATAATTATAGGATGTGACTTCCTACATGAATATGAAGCACGTATAGATTTTAAACGTGAAGAGTTAAAAATAACAAAAGAAGATAGAGAAATAAAGGTACCTTTTATAAAAGAGAAAGTTTCTGTGATTGAGATGACAAAGGATGAGAAAAATCTTTGTGACCAAGAGTTTTTTGTACAAATAACAGAGACTGATACAAATAGTCAGATAAAGCAGGTAGTCACAATATATGAAGGGAATACCACGCCATATTTTCAACAGCTAGTAGAAATGCCAGAGAAAGTAGAGAAATTTAAAATCCAAACAAAAGACGACCATGTGAGCGAGACAGACAACAGCTGGAAAGAGAAGAGAAATGATGAAATAATACACAAGTGTGAAGAAGCTTATAATATTACGATAATGCAAAAACAAATCCTTCATGATGTTTTGATGAACAATAGTTCAGTATTTAGTAATATCCCAGGCAGATGTAATGTATATCAGCATACATTTCAAGTAGAAGACGTACCACCATATAGGCACAAGTATGACAATTTACCTATAAGTCTTAGGACAAAGCTAGACAACTAATAAATAGCATGTTAGAAAATGGGATTATTGAGCAAAGTAATTCTCAGTATATAAATTCAATCTGCTGGAGTATTAAACGAGATGGTAGTTTGAGATTAACTTTAGACGGTAGATATGTCAACAAGTATATGAAACCAGATCATTTTCAAAGTGAGGGAATTGAACAACTAATTACGAAACTTTCAAGAGGGAGATTTCTGACATCCATTGACCTCACTGCATCATATTGGCAAGTGGAATTAGATCCACAAGTGCGTGATTACACTTCATTTCAGTACTCAGGGATCCAGTATCGTTTTTGTGTAAATCCTTTTGGTTTAAAAAACTCAGGAAGTGGATTTTTGAGAGCCATTCACAGTATCTTTGGAAATTCTGCAGATGACTTTTTAATAAAGTATATTGACGACTTCCTAATCATTAGTCAAACATTTGAAGAACGCATGAATAATGTCCATTATGTGTTAAATAAACTGCAACAACATGGTATGACTGTGAACATACTAAAATCAAAATTTTGTGTCAAGGAAATAAATTTTCTGGGTTATGTAGTGGATGAACGAGGTATAAGACCTGATCAGAAAAGAATAGAAGCAATAATGAAAATTCCATCACCAAGGAACGTAAAACAAATTAGACGTCTCTTAGAGGTATTGAACTTTCAGAGTAAGTTCGTACCAAGATATTCGGCTGAAATAGAACCACTGCGGCAGCTACTCCGAAAGAACAATAAGTGGAGATGGACAGAGGATCATCAAAAATGTTTTGAGAGAGTAAAGGAACTCTTTGCTAAGTCCATATTACTCGAGAGGCCCAGAGAAGATTTGGAATATGAGATTTATGTCGACGCATCAATGCAAGGATACGCCGGAATTTTAGGACAGCGAGACATCAACAATGACTTTCACGGCATTAGTACAGCTTCTAGAGGACTTACAAATATTGAGCGGAATTCTTCAGTGACTCAGCTAGAAATTGGAGCACTATATTTCTCATTAATTCGTTTTAAAACCTATATTTATCAGCAAAGGGTGAAAGTATATTCAGACCACATTAGCTTAACTTTCATACAACGGTGTAGATTATGTAGTGGAAAACTTGCTAGATACATTCATGCAATATCTGCATTCGATATAGAGATTATACACATTCCTGGCAAAAATAATACCTTCAGTGATTTGCTATCAAGATTGAATTACAACCCACAAATTCCCGAAAATATTGAAAGGCCTAGAAATGAAGTCAAAATATTGACAATTGAAATTCCTTTAAACAAAGAAATGATTAGAAAATTGAAAAATATAGGGGAAATTCAAAATGAGGACGCAAAATTATTAGAACTTAAAGAAAAGGCACCACTAATTGAAGAGGCAAAGAAAGAAATTGTAGCAATTCGAGATGTGACATTATACAAGAAGCATGGAAAAGAAATGCCTAGTTGGAAGGTAATGGTTCCGAAAAGCATGGAAAAGGAACTAATTAAGAATTTTCACGAAGGGTTAGCACACTCAGGAACGGACCGGACAACTTCTATGATTTTAGAGAATTTATACATATCCAAATTGCGTCAGAAAGTTCGAAAATTTATATCGTGCTGCAACCTGTGTCAGAAGGCAAAGCAAATAAATGCAGCATATGCATTTGAAACTAATTCGGTTATAAGGGATAAGCCGAGATGCGTGATTAGTATTGATATTCATGGTCCGATGCCTCCAAGTCAATTTGGAAACAAATATATATTTGTCTGTTATGATATATTCAGCAAATATGTAAGAATTTACCCTTTGAGAAAACCTACAGGTTTAGCATGTTTGAATAGACTACTCAAGTCATATGTGATAGAAGAAGGACCTATTCAATCTGTATTGAGCGATTATGCTTCGTACTTCACAGAAAAAAAATTTATGGATGGACTGAAAGAAAATGGCATTAAACAATATTTTTCGTCAAGATACAGACCGAACTCCAACCCAGTGGAGAGGGAAATTAAGGAAATTTCAAATTATTTAAGGGTGTTGTGTCATCGAAAACAAACCCAATGGTATGGATACGTAAATTTCGTTCAGAATCTACTAAATGAAACCGTAAACAATGTGACAGGATACAAACCATGTGAACTTAAGTTAGGAAAGAAGATCAATACAATGTGTAAAAAAATTCCAGGAGCCATTCCAGATGCGCATTCGATACCACAAACAGAAGAAGAGATGTTCCGAAAAGCATTCGAGAGGATGAAGAAAAAGGCCATAAAAAAATTAAACATGAAGAAAAGAAGAGAAAGGAATGGAGGATCAAAATAGGAGATTTAGTTTTAGTCAAAACCAAGAAATTGTCGGATAAAGCAAATAAACTTTATTGGCGAATGTTTCTCAAATACCATGGACCATATGAAGTTGTTGAAGTATATGGAACTAATACATATGAGTTATGTAATCCAACAACTCGAAAAACCATAGGAAAGTTCCATATTGAGATGCTGAAACCATACAACAATGAAGATCAAGGTGAAACAGAAGACAAAGATGATAAATAGTAAATGCTGGATAGTTAAAGACGAAATGCAGAGCAATGTATTGGAACATAAGAGGGTTAAATGAATATGTACGTCATGTGAAAGGAGAAATAAATTTTGGACATGACTAAATGTTTAAGAGGAAAATAACATTTTATTAGTAACAGAACATGTGAAATAAAGAATGATGTTATATTAAAGTAAAGTACATAAATACTATTCCAAGAGTATTGTTAAGATAAAGTACAAAATAACAAAAATTGGTAAATATAATTAAAAACAAATACTTATGTAGCAAACAGAAAATGTGAAACAGTGTCCAGATTTAAAAGATGTAAATATATTTATGTAAAGGGTGAATATTTTTTGGTAAATATGTTTAATAATTACAAAAATCTTAAATGTATAAATTTTTGTCAACAACTTCAGAAAGTAAATTATTTGGTAACAGTAATTAAATAATTCAGGGTACAGTATTTGCTATATAAAAAAAAAATTTTTGTTTGTAATGTCAGATTAAGGTCAAAACACATTAAACCAGAGCCAGTAAGTAGTGGCAAGATAAAAAAAAAAAAAAAAAAAAAAAAAAAAAAAAACATGTCGTGTGTTAAATGCGTGTGAAGTGTTAAGTGAAAGTGATAGCGTGTGTTCCAAGATTTAGGAGACTAAAAACCCAATTATAAAATTTTCAAACAAGTTGTAAATATTTATAATTATGTTTCTAGTGGGGCATATGATGCAGTAATTTGTATCACAAATTACTTAAATGTAAATAATGAATGTAATATGAATATGCATTTTTATGTGACATTGATTTCAGATGTTTATTAATTGTAATTATTATTGGGAAATAAGTTTATACGGCCTTACTGAAACTGTCAATAATAGCGCGCAATAATGCAAAGAGGGGGGTAAGCTGTTTATCATTATTGGAAACGAGGAAGTTACGTAATGTTGGCGCGTTTTATTAGCCATTTGCAGCTCAGTTATAATCTTTAGGCATATCGTTGAGTAGGAGTATAAATAAGCCAAGTCAGAGGTAGATCGCGGGCAGTTCATCAAAATTCTTTGTGCACTACACGTCGTCTTCAGTCAGTCAGTTCGCCAAACGTCGGGTATCGATTCACAAGTTACGCGCAGCACAAGTTACGAAAATCTAAAGTTTTGTAAGGTTAATTATGCAAAAGATTGAAGTACGGGATCAAAAGAATTATCAGTAAGAAGTTATTATAACAGTTTCAGTTTGGCGAGTGTTCAGATCAATGTATAAATGTGATAGTTAACGTGTTCGACAATAAATGTGTAAAACAAATTTCATCATCAGTGTAATTTTTGGATAAAAGATTCCTTTCCGTTTACGCACCCTGACCAAGAGATATGTTCGACCTAAGAAAAGATAATAGCTAGCCGGAGGACAGTAAACAAAAATTAAATCAAATTACAGTCGCATTCTTTTAAACAAAACACTAACACTGCTGCAAATTGCTAGCACCAGATGGAGCTACAAACCGAACATATGAATGACGTCACAAGATGGCTTCAACACTGATGTAAACAAACATTATAAGTAATACCGTCGCATCATCCAACCGATAAGGGGAGGAGACGTGGCCAGCATCACGCATTCCTCAGTCGGGATCGCTGCCTATCGCAACTCCTCACTTTCCTCGCGATGCTGAGTGGGCACCGGTCCTATACCCGGGACTTAAAATACGCACCCCGATGGATGGGATCGAACCCTGGCGCATTCCGTGGCCGGGAACCAGAGCATCAAGCTCCAGCCCACTGCAAGACGGTAACAAATCTACAGAATCTAAATTTAAACTGATTTGGAGGGGGTGGAGGTTCAGGGATCTCAAACGTATACCTCCGGTGAAATTTCTAAATAAATTTTTCACTGGAATACATACCTTCCTTTTAATTGTACAACTCTTCCTTCCCACCCCTCTCGCAGCCTTGATTTAGAGCATTATGCTCAATTCACAATGGAGCGACACTGACAACGCAATATTGACCAATACGAATTCAGCGTGAACGCGACAAAATCCGTGCGATCAAAATTTAATGGAGTTAAATCCACAGAATTGATTTACGTGTTAATTTGACATCAACCTCCAGCGAAATACACTCTTTTTAGAAAGAAATATTAAATTACCCCGAGTTATATAAATTGAGGCCGAATGTATACAAAATACAACGAAAAGGTGCGTGATTTTGCCCGAGCTTCGGGCGGCAATGTTAAATTGTGTCGCCACATTGTGAACACTATATATTGAAGAGCAATATCGTGTCGTATGCCGTTCAAGTCGCATCATAATGGCATCATGACTTGATATCGAGTGGCTGACGAATAGACTCAATCATTTAAACAATTTTAAGGCACTACACCTATTTTAACCACCTAAAGAGGACTTAAAGATTAATGATTTTTAACTTTTTCGACGTTTATTTACTATAGCTTCACGGGATTGCAGCCGAGTGATATGTAGTTCCAAGACCAAGTTTCAGAATAAGAAGGCCTAGGAGTGTAGAGGGCCGAAAGTTTGGTCATGCAAACACATAAGACGTATCACCCGACTGCAATCCCATGAAACTATAGAAAAACCTAAAAATATTAAACGCATGCTGCGGATACTCGCAAAATAAGCACAAAAGAAACATTGCGCTAAGGGAAATATAATTAAATCAGTTTTGGGTAAACTGCGATAGAAATAAACATAAGCGGCATTACATTTCAAAAAATCTGATGTGTTACACTCACATGACTTTCTCTACTCTTGTACAATCTATTTTTATAAACGCCTATTCTCCATATGCTTCATATTAATCGAGATATCGAGATGTCAATCTTATTTGTAATTTTCTTGTAGATGCAAGGGGAATATGGTAGCTTTTAAGCGATAGTCAAATATTTTATCGCCGGTTGCAATGTGGCGCATTCCATTCTCTTTGCATGTCCAGGACATAAAAAAATGAATAACGAATTTGAGAAAAAGTATAAGTATTGGAAAATTTAAGGAAATAACAAGCAATATCTCGAAAACGGTTCACTCAACAACAAAAAAATGTATATGACATAAGTTGTGTATTTTAACGCGATCTACATTTTTTGTGTAGTAAAATTTTGTCTATCTCTTATGGTTTACCAGTTATGCAAAAGTCGTTCATAATGAAGAATACTTTTGGAGACATTCCCAGAAATTTCGAGATATACATTTCATTTCTCATGACATTATCTTAAACATATGATATTTTCATCAAAATCGTTAGAGCCATTTTTGAAAAAATTAAAATTTTCGAAAAATGTTCCATGTAAAGGGAGTCTGGGGTGGGGGGATTTTTTTGAAAAACTTCGTGTCGCATCTCTGGAAGATACTGAACGTAAATACCAAGTTTGGTGTTTATCCGACTGTTAGTTTTTGAGTTATGCTGTTCACAGACACACACACACACACACACACACACACGGACATGTTTCCAAAAATGCTTTTTTTGGATTCAGGAGGTCTCAAAACATGTATTTCCGGTGAAATCTCGGTATCGAATTTTTGGGTGGAATGCAATACTTCCCCTACTTACTATACGTAGTAGAGAAAGTAAAAATCTGATGTGCTGCACTCACATGACTTTCTCTACCCTTGTACAACTTGTAACTATTTTTACAAACGCTTATTCTCCATCTGCTTCATGTTAAGATTATTACCAATTTTCTTGTAGGTGCAAGGGGAATATGGTAGGGTTTAAGCGATAGTCAAATCTTTTGAGAGCTGGTTGCTATGTGGAGCATTCCATTCTCTTTGTATGTCCAGAACATGAAAAAATCTGATGTGTTACACTCACATGACTTTCTCTACTCTTGTACAAACCATTTTTACAAACGCTTATTCTCCATCTACTTCATGTTAATCGAGATAAACATTTGCAGACTATCTAATTGCTAATTTCCTTGCAGATGTAAGGGGAATATATATTTACAAGGGCAATAGAGAAAGACAGTAGCCTTTAAGCATATACATATCTCTTAATAGCTGGTTGCTAGGTGCAGCACCATTCTCTTTGCCACAGATTAATACTCTTTGCATATCCAAGACAAAAAAAATGAATAACGAATTCCCATTTGAGAAAAAGTATAAGTATTGGAAAATTTAAGGGAATAACAAGTAATATCTCGAAAATATTTTCACTTAGCAAAAAAAAAAAGTATATGACAAATTGTGTATTTTAACGCGATCTACATTTTTTGTGTCGTAACATTTTGTCCATCTCTTATGGTTTACCAGTTATCCAAAAGTCGTTCACAATGAAGAATACTTTTGGAGACATTCGAGATATACAATTCATTTGCCATAAAAATGTCTTAAACTTGTGGTATTTTATTCAAAGTCATTAGAGCCATTTTTGAGAAAATTAAAATTTTCGACAAAATGTTCCATGTAATGGGTAATTTGGGATGGGGGGATATTCTTGAAAACCTTCGTGTCGCATCTCTGGAAGATACTGAACCTAAATACCAAGTTTGGTGTTTATCCGACTGTTCGTTTCTGAGTTATGCTGTTCACAGACAGACACACACGGACATGTTTCCAAAAATGCTTTATATGCATTCAGTGAACCTCAAAACATGTATTTCCTGCGAAATCTCGGTATCGAATTTTTGGTGGAATGCAATACTTCTCCTACTTACTATATGTAGTAGAGAAAGTAAAAATGCATTGTCACGGCCGGGACTCGAAAAACCGATCTATGCATTTTCTTTCTGATGTTCTACTCCTGAACTACTGAGGCGATTTTTCGCAAAGACGTTTAAATTTTCTGATCTGATTCACACATCGCGGTAAGCCATCAAGATGATATCCCTTACTACGGGATATCACTATTAAATGATATTGAAACCGAGTTTAAATCGAGCTTCTACTTAACCATACTATCAGGTTTAATTTATATTTAACTATTTATGTCATTCACCGGCAAACGTGGTAAATTAATATCAGGAATTTCAAACAACCACAGCTGACTGTTGTCATTTTATCGCTTTCGTTTTGTCATTTTCGTTTTATCATAATCGTGTGTAATTTTTATACAAATTCATCAGAACAGCGCAGTGAATTATCTTCACAGCTTTTTTGTCCTTAACATCAGTATGCACTGTAAAAGTATAATCACCATGGCGGGCAATTCTAAACGTTTTGGCGAAACGTCAGACGCACAAATTGATCTTATAATTCTAAGTTCCAAACCAAAAAACACTAAGCAAAACAGAAATAGTGTGTGGAACCAGTTCAAAGAATTTTGTGGCGAACGAAGGCATAAACTGTTGCCGGGCACTCCGATTGAGGAGGTCGCCAGAATTCTTAAAGACTGGGCTGTTAATATGAGAAAATCTAACGGAGAAGAATACAAAGAGTACTCTGTGAAAACTATGTGGAATGTGACGGCCAAACTTATACAAGAGAAATACCATTGGGAGCACGGGCGTATATTCAACCCATTTTCGGATCTGGAATTCAAATGTGCAAGGGATGCAAGAAATGCGAAAAGGAGGGAACTTCAAAAGCCACTTGAAAAAAGGAAGGTTAGTGCTGTTGCATTCAAGTCATACGAATATATGCACTATATCTGCAATGAAAAAACTTCACTGTGTCTACAAATTACGTATTTTCATGTTGCTTCGTTAGAACTAGCATGGCATTGAGGGTTAGCGGTTTATTATAAAACTGTAAAGATGGTGACCAGATGCTCGCATACACTGAAATTGTGTTGTGAGCTATAATACTTCAGTTGTTTTCGAGAAGACATTTGTAACCAAAGACTTTAAATGCAAACATAGTATATTTCGGTGGTGAAAGTTTTGTCTGAACAGGTTACAGACAGAACAAATCCAGTTGCACTGACAAAATTAAGTCACGATATAACCAAATCAAAATTCCTGTTCTTTTTAATGTGTGATCAGCGTTCTTTGCCAATATTTGTTTACTTCATAAGGACACTATCCCCAACATGACTATTAAAATTCTTGATTTTTAAGTACTGAATTGGGCACAGTTCAAGCGTTAAATACATAGAAGTACTTATATGTAAGTCCGCTTTTACGACCGATGTTATCTACACTTTACAAAGGTGTGCTAATAACATGGTTAAATGGAAGTTCAGGAATTAAAAGTAGGTATCTGCAACACCGGATGTCAACTTTAAGTACCTACAAATCCGAAAGGAAAGTTTAATGCACTCACGTGTGTCGTTAATGTAGTCATAAGAAAATCACATGGAAAGCCTAAGAGAATCCCATCTTCAAATCTGATTTCACTTTCCAAATTTAACTTACACCGGCTACTGTGAAAGAAGAATTATGACAAAAATACTCAACATATTTTATGAAACAAATGTGCATTTTTGTCTACACCAATGCCAATTACCTTCAGTCGGCATTACAACTAAAACTAAACATCCAAATTCATTAAACCGTATAAATTAAACTAAAGACACACATTAACAAAAAGAGAAAAAAAATAGAACAAATTCCATCAGAATACTTTATTTTGTTATATCTCCCCACATAACTCGATTTTATGGGGATGGTCCCTACTTTTTTGTAACTATACATGTCCCGCGACGAGTGTGATGGGATGCCCAAATGTCCCTATTTTTCTACTTTTAGGTTACAAGCCAAATTTTATTATTGAGTCTTCTTAAGATTTTACGTAAATAATATTTGTAATAATATTAGTAATATCTATGTTTTCTTTAAAATTTTACAGTTGGTCAACTCGATAACTGTTTGAATTTAGGTTTACCAACTAGCAAAGAATCCTTCGACTCTTTTAACAAATATGCGAGTAGGATATATATACAGGGATTCTGGGTCACATTTGGGCATATATGGGAAAGGATAGGGAAAATGAGGGTAGATCCCAAGTTGAGAGAGCCTTCAAGGAGGAAAATGGATTTATATGGGAGAGATAGGGAATACGACGACCTATACTAGGCTAGACAGCGTTGAAGGAGGGTAGTGCGTTTATATGGAAGAGATAGTGGAGAGGTGTTAGGCTAGACAGAGGTTGAGGAGTAGAGTATTATTTATATGAGAGGTATAGGAAAACGAGGAGAGGTGTTAAGCTAGACAGAGTTGAAGGGTAGAGTATGTCCTTTATATGGGAGAGGTAGGGAATAGGAACAGAAATGCTAGGCTAGACAGAGGTTGAGGAGTAGAGTATGCGTTTATAGGGGAAAGTTGGGGAAAACGAGGAGAGCTGTTAGACTAGACAGGGCTTGAAGGGTAGAATAAACCTTTTATATGGGAGAGATAGCAATCCGAGGAGAGGTATTAGCCTAGGAGAGTTTGAGTATGCGTTTATAAGGAGAGGCGTGAAAACGGAGAGAGATCCTATGCTAGGATAGACACGTGTTAAAGGTGGAATGTGTTTTATATGGGCTAGATAGGAAACCAAGGAGAGATACTCAGCTAGACAGAGGGCAGGAAGGAATGCGCTTTACGAGAGGTATGGGATACGAGGAGAAGTGCTAGGTCAGACAGACGTTGAGGCGTAGAGTATGCGTTTATATGGAAAAGATAGGGATTACGGGGAGAGATGTTTGACTAGACAAGGGTTGAGAGTAGAGTATGCATTTATATGTATGAGAGGTATAGGAACAGGAGGTGAGGAGTTAGGCTAGACAGATACTGAAGGAGTAGAAATATGAGCTTATATACAGGAGAGATAGGGAATACGAGGGAGGTGGTAGACTACTCAGGACTTGAAGGGTAGAATATGCTTTTTATTCGAGAGAGAGTGAAAACGACTTTAGAGCAATCGTCACGGAAAGCTGTTTACTGGCAATGTTAGAGCGCTAATTCTAGACAGTTTCAGCACGTAACTTACTAACGCAAAAAGGTAACCCACTCACGCAAAGAGGCGACCGATTCACGCTAAAAAGGTGACCCACTCACGCAAAAGACGTGACCCACTCAAACAAAAAGGTGACCCACTCACGCAAAAAGGTGACCCACTCACGCAAAAAGGTGACCCACTCACGCAAAAAGGTGACCTACTCACGCAAAAAGGTGACCCACTCACACAAAAAGGTGACCCACTCACACAAAAAGGTGACCCACTCTCGAAGAAAGCTGACCCACTCTCGCAAAAAGGTGACCCCTCACACAAAAAGGTGAACCACTCTCGCAAAAAAGTGACCCACTCGCGCAAAAAGGTAAGTGACTCAGTATCACAGGGTGGGAATGATTCCAGAAAGTCGATATAGCATAGTCCTCTATGATTTCACAGACAATTCTAGACAGTAATTACGGTAATTCAGGTAGTATCACAGGGTAGGACATATTCCATGGTTTAGTGTGTGTATAGTTCCGTATGATTTCACAGGTAATTCATATAGTATTGTAGGTATTTGGGCTAATTCAAGTATCATAGGTGCTTAGAGTAACTCAGCTAGTATCACAGGAGGCTAGATTCTATGGGCAGGGCGTATCATAGCTACATATGATTTCACTGCTAATTCATCTAGTACCGTAGGTATTTAGGCTAATTCAGCTAGTATCACAGGAGGATAGATTACAGGGCTGGGTATAGCATAGTTTCGTATTTCATAGGTAATTCAGTGAGTATCGTAGGTATTTAGGATAATTCAAGTATCGTAGGTGTTTAGAGCAATTCAGCTAGCATTAGAGGAGGGTTGGTTCCAGGGGTTGGTTATAACATAGTTTCATATTTCACAGATATTCGTGATAATTTTTATCAGCGATTTGTATCAAGCTATTTAAGGTAATTGCAGGTGATTCAGGTCGTATCAAAGGTATTTGAGTCATTTTAACAGGTAATTCAGATAGTATCACAGGTATTCATGGTAATTTCGAGCAGGGATTCGTATTAGAGCTATTTAAGGTAATTTCACATGATTCGGGTAGCATCACAGGTATTTAAGTCATTTTAACAGGTAATTCAGATAGTATCACAGGTATCCATGGTAATATAGAGAGTAATTAGATTATAAACATTTCTCATCCAACGTTACAACACTTTCTATACTTTTTTCTACATCTTACAAACCTTTTATATGTTAAACCGTTAGTGTGCGAGGTGGAGAGGGATAAACTGCATATTGGTTTACAAATTGAAAAGCTTTGCGTCAACATACCCTTATTTTAGTTCGTTGTAGATGCCTCTCCCCTTTATCTAGGCTTGAGACTAGCACTAGGATTGCTCCTAATGGCAGGGTTAACTCCTTCACTTCAATCATCTTCTTTCTCATCGGTGTCTGCTAGTTGCATACACAGCACATGGATAAACTTCATGTTTTTAAGATTGTAGACTCACGAGAAAATCTTTATCTTCGACTTACATTCTCTTAAGCGCTGTTTGTAATACTGTAATGACCATACGCATAGGTAGTTATTCCATCCTCGGCAATAACTCTTTTATCATCAAAGGGATTCAATGTAATTTTATTCACTTGCACTGTGGTAACAGCGTGCTTTCGTGAAAGGATTAGATTCATGAACGTTCTGATGATTTCACAGGTTTTAAAACTGTCTGTATAGGTGTCAAACGTAATGTACTGCTTAATAGAGATACGTTTTATACCTTTAATTTTTTTATCATTGAGCCGTGGATATCTAGTGACATCTTAGGTGGTAGTCCAACAAAGCGATGGATGATTTTGCTATTAGCCTCATCTTTAAATTTTCCACGCACCTTTTTGTTTAGAGCTGAATAACATATGTGGCTTGCAGGATAATCGGCAGTATCCAGATACTCAAAAAACGTAGCTTGTCATGGTACACATCTTCAGTTGTTACACGATGAATGAATGAATCAGTATCCATATACATAAGCTTCAGGTTTTCAGCTCCAAAATATGGGAACAACACGTCGTAATGATAGTGTACATTAATGTCTTGGAGATGTCCAACACACTCATACCAATGTATATAGGCTTGTTGAACACAATCTGACGAGAGGCCATATGCACAGCAGCTAGATTAGCAGCATATATCGTCCTATCAATAAACGTAGGCTTGGCGATCAACTTCTCCAGAGTCTTCTCATTTGTTAATAGTCGTATATCTATGCGATTACGCAGGTTCTCCATAGTTTTTCCAAACATGGCGTTGTTAAAGAGCTTGTAGAGATCCTTCTCGAAGTCATTTGCTGCCTGTTGTCGCAGCCTGTTGTTAAATCCTACATAAGGTTGCAACCACCGAGACTGTCGGAATTGTGGCACACGATGGATTTTTGTTAGTCGTAGTCCATGACTAAGAGCTTGCTTCAAAGTCATGTAATGCACTACATACTTCTTTCAAGGTCCAAGATGGAGTATGAGTTTCTTTTTAGATGATTCCTGCGGTTTCATACACTCAGGCAGGAAAGGTGGATCGTTGTGTAGATCGTGAAGTTCTGCAGGATACACGATGTCAACTTCTAACATGTAACCATGAGAATCACCTTCTCGTAGCGTTTCTAAGTTGATTTCTTCAGGCGAAACCCACTGAAATCCGCCATAAGGGAGGGCGTGACACATTGCCCAGCCATATTGGTTGTTGGCGTCCTCGTATGTGATAAATTGGGTTGGTCTCGAGGGATCAAGCTGCTCCATATAAGTGTTATTAGCCACTGCATACCGATGGGAAACTTGGCCTAAACCTACTCTTATAGCTGATTCCACCATGAGTAGTTGATCATAATCTTGTAACAGTTCAAGCTTAATTCCTGTATAGAGTAACATGGCGTCCCATGTAAGTCCTGGAGAGGTAAAATGATGTGCTGGATCAACTTTGTGTGCTTTGAGAGTTTGCTCTCTGAATGTCTCAAAGACATCAGCTAGAAGAAGTACATCAGAAGTTAAGTAGAGATCGCTGTACTCGCCCAGGTTTCTCACATTAAACAGCTCCCATACATTTCTAGCATGATCGTAGTCAGCATCACTAATTTCTTCTTCATTTAACCTATTGTAGGAGTCCTTGGGAGGCAAACAGGCCTCGTTCAAAACATCCCATGACGTGACAAAATCATATGGAAATACTCCCTTACGAGTCATCAACTTCAATGTCTTCTCCAAATTACTTTAGTGTTTCACGATATGAGGTTACATTTTTTACCAACGTATCCAAGCTTGTATTAAGGAAACGAAAGCTATCCACAAACCGAAGCTTTATATCTCCTACATACTTGGTGAATGAGATATAGCTTTCTACAGAGTTAGGAATTACCTCCACACGTTCACTTGTACACCGGAACTCCTTAACAATGAAATGAGAGTCATATCCGCTAAGGTTATGCATGAAGACAGGAATATATTTAGGTGTTTTGCAGGCTAAATTGCATTCATTATGGAGACTTCCACGATATTCACCGCTAATGTTATCATGGTCGCGTACTTTGTAGTTCTCTTATGTAAAGGGTTTTCCACACAATAGCATACTATAGAAAACTCGAAATTCTTTTGCTGTTGATCCGTAAGTTTCAGAGGCTTGTCAGATTTGTATATATTACCGATCATTGTTGCGAGGGATGACAGGTACAGCATAAACTTCTGAGCAGCATCATAACCACGATATACATAGGGTTGCTTAGGAAGACCAGTTTCGAGATGTTCAACACTGGATAACGGCTTCACGTAACATTGGTGTGTGCTCTTGATAAGGGGTTGTAAAGGAAGTTTCAGGATTGGGTATACACGTACGGCATGGAGTGAGAATACTCACAAAATCCACATAAATGACATAAGGTACTTTCAGCGCCCTCTCAACATTTTTAAACTGTACAATTATTTTCTCCTTGATAGGCATAACTACCCTTGCGACACCATGCTGATTGCAGATAGATGCATGTTCTTGTAGTTTTCCCAACCCACTTCGCCCATATCGATGATCAAAATGTGTAAAGCAACGCTTACATGTATAAACACGTCCTTTACGTTTAGTTTTTTGGCGTCGAACGACTTTCTCAAAATTCTTTATATATACGTAGTGATCTTTTCCACTACTGTCACTCAATAGTAGCAGGCCACGGTTTTCGGGTAGTTCAATGTCAGTAACCTTTATTGGATACTCTTCATGCTTCTCAACCAGCCCGAAAACGTTGATAGACATCTTGTTAAGCTTCTCAAATTTAGGTATTAAAGAAAGTGGAGTAGGTAGGAAACACAGCTGAAGTCGTACTTATCTTGAAGTTGTTTGTATTTCCTGACGTGTTGAGGCTTGGTGCTGAAGAATTTGGCCAGTATGGAATACATGAAGCATTTCTCATCGGTAAAGTTCTGAATGTTTACGCAGGCTTTCCTTGCTTCAACAAATGGCGGTAGTGGTATGTAGCGACTTCCTCGTAACGGATTGTACTTGTTGATACAAAGTCGAACTCCTTCCACAACAAGCAAAGCCCTTAAGCTGAGACTCCTCCATTTCAGTCACCAATTTCTTGAATTCCGCTTCCATCGTCGACTCCAGATCAGTTTCTAGAAACACAGACTGATTCCGTATTTTAAATGTCTTGTCATAGGTTTCTCCGATACTGTTTACAAATCGACACTCAGCTAGCACGTTAATTTTTACGCTCTTGTGAATACTAAGCTCTTTATGTACAGCCTGGATTATCCGTTGTTTTGCCTCATTCAGGTACATATTCAGGCCCTTAGGTGATTCACATCGTATAAAATACGATTTCAGTCGTCCTTCGAATGAAGCTTCATATTCTTTCATATCACAGCTTTCTATTGTTGATAACTGATGTTTAGTAGGCTCCAATCTGGTTCTTTTCTGAGGACTACTTATTTCACATACATCGTCGTGTCGTTTTCCGTTACAACTATCATTGAAGGTCAAGATACAATGTTTACATTTGAAGAACTTCTTACAAGACATCTTTTGTCTTCTCTTGTGATAACCTCGAGGAACTTCTTCCCACATTTTCCGCAAGCGTATCCAGTAGCGCCTGGAATAATATCCTTATACGCTGAGTTATTCATCTTTTACTCTTGATGTAATAACGTATTAATCCTTCTTCAAGGGAAATGTAGACCACTTCACCTTGATAACACTTTAGAAAGCTGATTATTCTCGGAGAGAGCACGATATTAACACCTCAAGACTAATTAGCATAATGATTCCAATGTCCGAGATCACTCTGTTTATAGAGGGAGCATGGACCTTTTAGATCAATCATAAACTCGCTCCATAATTTCCAGTACATTACGCTTGACAGCTATACAGTCTGTCTTAAAACCTGTGAAACCATCAGAACGCCCATGAATCTAATCCTTTCACGAAAGCACGCTGTTACCACAGTGCAAGTGAATAAAATTACATTGAATCCCTTTGATGATAAAAGAGTTATTGCCGAGGATGGAATAACTACCTATGCGTATGGACATTACAGTATTACAAACAGCGCTTAAGAGAATGTAAGTCGAAGATGAAGATTTTCTCGTTGAGTCTACAATCTTAAAAACATGAAGTTTATCCATGTGCTGTGTACGCAACTAGCAGACACCTGATGAAGAAAGAAGATGATGGAAGTGAAGGAGTTAACCCTGCCATTAGGAGCAATCCTAGTGCTAGTCCCAAGCCTAGATAAAGGAGAGAGGCATCTACAACGAACTAAAATAAGGGTATGTTGACGCACAGCTTTTCAATTTGTAAACCAATATGCAGTTTATCCCTCTCCACCTCGCACACTAACTGTTTAACCTATAAAAGGTTTGTAAGATGTAGAAAAAGAGTATAGAAAGTGTTGTAACATTGGATGAGAAATGTTTATAATCTAATTACTCGCTATATTACCATGGATACCTGTGATACTATCTGAATTACCTGTTAAAATGACTTAAATACCTGTGATACTACCCGAATCATGTGAAATTACCTTAAATAGCTCTGATACGAATCCCTGCTCGAAATTACTATGAATACCTATGATACTATCTTGCATTACCTGTTAAAATGATTCAAATACCTTTGATACGACCTGAATCACCTGCGATTACCTTAAATAGCTTGATAACAATCGCTGATCAAAATTATCACGAATATCTGCGAAACTATGCTACTTACCCCAATACTTACGATATTACCTCAGCTATCTGTGAAATATGAAACTATGTTATAACCAACCCCTGGAACCTACCCTCCTCTAATGCTAGCTGAATTACTCTAAACACCTATGATACTTGAATTGTCCTCAATACCTACGATACTCACTGAATTACCTATGAAATACGAAACTATGATATACCCAGGCTGCAATCTATCCTCCTGTGATACTATTCTGAATTAGCCTAAATACCTATGATACTAGATGAATTAGCAGTGAAATCATATGTAGCTATGATACGCCCTGCCCATGGAATCTAGCCTCCTGTGATACTAGCTGAGTTACTCTAAGCAGCTATGTTACCTGAATTAGCCCAAATACCTACGATACTATATGAATTACCTGTGAAATCATACGGAACTATACACACACTAAACCATGGAATCTGTCCTACCCTGTGATACTACCTGAAATACCGTAATTACTGTCTAGAATTGCCTGTGAAATCATAGGGGACTATGCTATGTCCACTTTCCGGAATCATTCCCACCCTGTGATACTGAGTTACTTACCTTTTTACGCGAGTGGGTCACCTTTTTGTTTGAGTGGGTCACCTTTTTTCGTGAATGGGTCACGTTTTTAGCGTGAGTGGGTCACCTTTTGCGTGAGTGGGTTACCTTTTCGCGTGAGTGGGTTACGTGCTGAAGCTGTCTAGAATTAGCGATCTAACATTGCCAGTAAACAGCTTTCCGTGACGATTGCGTCTAAAGTCGTCTTCACTCTCCCGAATAAAAAGCATATTCTACCCTTCAAGTACTGACTAGTTTACCACCTCCCTCGTATTCGTTATCTCTCCTGTATATAAGCTCATATTTCTACTCCTTCAGTATCTGTCTAGCCTAACATCTCACCTCCTGTTCCTATACCTCTCATACATATAAACGCATACTCTATTCTCAACCCTTGTGTAGTCGAACATTTCTCCCCGTAATCCCTATCTTTTCCATATAAACGCATACTCTACGCCTCAACGTCTGTCTGACCTAGCACTTCTCCTCGTATCCCATACCTCTCGTAAAGCGCATTCCTTCCTGCCCTCTGTCTAGCTCAGTATCTCTCCTTGGTTTCCTATCTAGCCCATATAAAACACATTCCACCTTTAACACGTGTCTATCCTAGCATAGGATCTCTCTCCGTTTTCTCGTCTCTCCTTATAAACGCATAGTCAAACTCTCCTAGCCTAATACCTCTTCTCGGTTTGCTATCTCTCCCATATAAAAGGTTTATTCTACCCTTCAAGCCCTGTCTAGTCTAACAGCGCTCCTCGTTTTCCCCATCTTTCCGCTATAAACGCATACTCTACTCCTCAACCTCTGACTAGCCTAACACCTCTCCACTATCTCTTCCATATAAATGCACTACCCTCCTTCAACCCTGTCTAGCCTAGTATCGGTCGTCGTATTCCCTATCTCTCCCATAAAAACCTATTTTACTCCTTGAAGGCTCTCTCAACCTGGCATCTACCCTCGTTTTCCCCATCCTTTCCCATATATGCCCAAAATAATGGCCCAGATTCCCTGAATATATCCTACTAATGCGGCCCTCAACTTACTAAAATAGTAACATTCGTGTTTTCCGTTTCTGTCAGTCACGAACATGCAGAAAGAATGTTTGCTTTAATAAAAAAAACTGTGGATAGTGAACTTCTAATTAAAACAAACTAGGATTGAATTATTCATAATTTCATCAATATACTCCATGAGGCGTGTTTTTAAAGTACACGATAATTTTTTAAAAAACATTTTCCAAATACTTTATCATTCATTACCTTACACCGATCAGAACTTGAGTTTGTTTGGCTGTATGTGGCCGGGCATTGTCACTAATTATTGTTTCCCCATAAACCTTACACAATTGGCGATGAATGTTTGCTAGTGTAACATTTCTCGCATTCAAAAAAAAACGAATCACTGGTCTGACTTCACAATCGTAGGGTCGTTCGATTGTTTTGAACACTTCGAAACGCTCTTAACAGGAAAACACAAAGTGACGATCTCTCACAGCTGCGTATGGCTTCCTAATGTATGGAGGAGGTAATAGCGCACGCCCAAAATCGCGACTGCAGCGGCAAAATATTAAAACGGTACTTACTTTAAAAACATAACTCTTACATGAGGAGTAACTTCAAAGGCGCTGCTTCAGATAGAAACACCTCTATAAGTTCCAGCCATACAAGGCATCATGTTCATACTAATGTAAGCATAACTGCAATACATTTAGAAATGTTTATTACAGTAGTTGTAGTTTATTTTATTTTAAAGTATTTAAAGTTTAACTTATAAAACGCTTTTGACTTCAAGATGGCAACCCTAATTGAAAGTGATCGTCTGTTTTTAAAACTACGGATGATATGAACAATTTTCCTCACGTTTTCTTTGGAGATACAATACACTTACTCGGCGTTCGAAATCTCGTAAGTATAATCCTAAAATTTTTAATTATTTTCTAGACTCTCTCCGGGAGGTATAAGATATAGCTTTCCAACGAATATATTACCAGCAACCATGGATCGCATTGGTTCCTATCTCCCTCCGAAACCAACGGAGACTTTTGTCTGCAATGTAGTATTTACTATCCTAGTATAGTAAGCAATTCTGCAAACATACGCTTCATCAGACTCGCTGCCAAAGAGTATAGATTATGAGGAATTACATAGCCTTCCTTCAAAATAGCCGTGAAATATGCCAGTTGGCAATCCAGCACCTGTGCTATAGTCCGGCTGTGGTCCGGCTACACAGATGTATTCGACGTATTGTTTAAGCGTGTTTTAATGGCTAGTTGAATGTTCGCTGATGAAAATTCATGGCTTATTACAATTAAATAGGTATGTTTGTTGCCTATTTATTACTCTTGCAATATCATTACAGCATTGGAATATAACGGCAATATGATAAGTTAAGTGTTTAATTTCTATCTTAATAATAAATAATATGCGCCTAAATTTGTTTTCGAAACCCAAACTGAAATTCAACGATTGGTGGTGAGTAGGTTATTAAGGAGAGAGCGAGGCCACTTTTTTGGGCATGTATGGGAAAGGATAGGGAAAACGAGGCTAGATGGGGCGGTTCAAGGAGGAAAATGGGTTTATATGGGAGAGATAGGGAATACGACGACTAATACTATGCTATACAGGGTTGAAGGAGGAAAATACGTTTATATGGAAGAGATAGTAGAGAGCTGTTAGGCTAGACAGAGGCTGAGGAGTAGAGTATGGTTTATATGAAAGGTATAGGAAAAACGAGGAGAGGTATTACACTAGACAGAGTTGAAGGGTAGAGTATGTCTTTTATATGAGAGAGGTAGGGAACAGGAGGAGGGGTGGTAGGCTAGACAGAGGTTGAGGAGTAGAGTATGGTTTATATGAGAGAAATAGGAAAACGAGGAGAGGTGTTAGACCCGACAGAGTTGAAGGGTAGAGTATGTCTTTTATATGAGAGAGGTAGGGAACAGGAGGAGAGGTGTTAGGCTAGACAGAGTTGAAGGGTAGAGCTTGTCTTTATATATGAGACAGTTAAGGAACAGGGGGTAGGGGTGATAGGCTAGACAGAGGTCAAGAAGTAGAGTATGGTTTATATGAGATATAGGAAAACCAGTAGAGGTATTAGGCTGAGGTTGAGTATGCGTTTATAAGGAGACGAGAAAACGGAGAGATCCTATGCTAGGATAGACAGCTGTTAAAGGTAGAATGTGTTTTCTATAGGCTAGATAGGAACCCAAGGAGAGATACTCAGCTAGACAGGAGCAGGCGGGAAATGCGCTTTATGAGAGGCAAGGGATACGGGGAGAGATGCTAGACTAGACAGAGGTTTAGAGTATGCGTTTATATGTATGAGGAATATAGTTACAGGAGGAGATGTATTAGGCTAAGGAGGTTGAGTAGGCGTTTATAAGGAGAGATGAGTAAACGAAGAGATCCAATGCTAGGATAGGCAGGTGGTAAAGGTAGAATGTGTTTTATATACGCTAGATAGGAACCCAAGGAGAGATAGACAGGGGGCAGGAGGGGAATGCGCTTATGAGAGGTAGGGGATACGGGGAGTGGTGTTACGCTAGACAGAGGTAGAGGAGTAGAGTATGGTTTATATGAGAGGTATAGGGAAACGAGGAGAGTCGGTAGGCTAGACAGATAGTGAAGCAGTAGGAATATGGACTTATGTACAGGAGATATAGGGAATAGGAGATGTTAGACCTTGAAAGCGACTTTAGGCGAGAACTTCATGGAAATATGTTTCATGTCAATGTTAGAGCGCTAATTCTTGACTTGCCTATCATGTAACCTATTCAGGGAAAAGGTGACTCGCTCAGGGGAAAAAGGTGACTGCTCAGGGAAAAAGGTGACCAGCTAAGGGAAAAAGGTGACCAGCAAAGGGAAAAAGGTGACCAGCAAAGGGAGAAAGGTGACCAGCAAAGGGAGAAAGGTGACCAGTAAAGGGAAAAATGTGACCAGCAAAGGGAAAAAAGGTGACCAGCAAAGGGAAAAAAGGTGACCAGCAAAGGGAAAAAAGGTGACCAGCAAAGGGAAAAACGTGACCAGCTAAGGGAAAAAGGTAACCAGCAAAGGGAAAAATATGACCAGCAAAGGGAAAAAGGTGACCAGCAAAGGGAAAAAGGTGACCAGCAAAGGGAAAAAGGTGACCAGAAAAGAGAAAAAGGTGACCAGCAAAGGGAAAAACGTGACCAGCAAAGGGAAAAATGTGACCAGCAAAGGGATAAATGTGACCAGCAAAGGGAAAAATGTGACCAGCAAAGTGAAAAACGTTACCAGCAAAGGGAAAAAGGTGACCAGCAAAGGGAAAAACGTGACCAGCAAAGGGAAAAACGTGACCAGCAAAGGGAAAAACGTGACCAGCAAAGGGAAAAAGGTGACCAGCAAAGGGAAAAAGGTGACCAGCAAAGGGAAAAAAGGTGACCAGCAACGGGAAAAAACGTGACCAGCAAAGGGAAAATGTGACCAGCAAAGGGAAAAATGTGACCAGCAAAGAGAAAAACGTGACCAGCAAAGGGAAAATCGTGACCAGCAAAGGGAAAAAGGTGACCAGCAAAGGGAAAAAGGTGACCAGCAAAGGGAAAAAAGGTGACCAGCAATGGGAAAAAGGTGACCAGCAAAGGGAACAATGTGACCAGCAAAGGGAAAAATGTGACCAGCAAAGGGAAAAAGGTGACCAGCAAAGGGAAAAAGTGTGACCAGCAAAGGGAAAAATGTGACCTGTAAAGGGAAAAATGTGACCAGCAAAGGCAAAAACGTGACCAGCAAAGGGAAAAAGGTGACCAGCAAAGGGAAAAATGTGTCCAGCAAAGAGAAAAATGTGACCAGCAAAGGGAAAAAGGTGACCAGCAAAGGGAAAAATGTGTCCAGCAAAGAGAAAAATGTGACCAGCAAAGGGAAAAAGGTGACCAGTAAAGGGAAAAATGGGACCAGCAAAGGCAAAAACGTGACCAGTAAAGGGAAAAATGAGACCAGCAAAGGGAAAAACGTTACCAGCAAAGGGAAAAACGTGACCAGCAAAGGGAAAAATGTGACCAGCAAAGGGAAAAATGTGACCAGCAAAGGGAAAAAGGTGGCCAGCAAAGGGAAAAACGTGACCAGCAAAGGGAAAAAGGTGACCAGCAAAGGGATAAAGGTGACCAGCAAAGGGAAAAGGGCAGGGAAAAGGTGGCCCTCTCACGGGAAAAGCTAACCCACTCACACTAACAGGTAAGTAATTCAGCTAGTATCACAGGGTAGGACAGGCTCCGGGAAGCGGATATAGCATAGTTCCGCATGATGTTACAGGTAATTCAGAGAGTATCGTAGGTATTTAGGATAATTCAAGTAACATAGGTGTTTAAAGTCACCTAGCTAGTATCACAGGTACTCATGGTAATATAGAGAGTAATTAGATCATAAACATTTCTTATCCAATTGATCTTTAATTTTTAAATCGCCATTATCTCGGAAACTAAGAGAGGTAGAGGGGTGAACCAAAGCATTATTGATAGCTGTTATAATGCGTAATTAATACTGTATATAATTTTCAATTAGTTGTCCCTAGTTCGAATCCCGATCTTTCAGTGACTTCCTTAATTTTTCTCTATACTCTAGAATATAACACTTAGATTGATGCTGTAACTGCATACAGCTCTTTTTAACATAGGAAACTAATTTTATAAATAATTTTGTTTCTGGTGTTCTGGGTTCGAATACCGATAAAATGTAATTTAATTATAAATTTAATAACTCCTAAACCAATTAAGATAAAGACGCCAAATAAACTTTGTTACGTTTATGTTGTTAGGTAGTATCTTATGGATGTGTAATTAGATACATGACGTCCTGGGTTCGATCCTTAATTTTAAATCTTCATTATCTCGGAAACTAAGAGAGGTAGAGGAGTGGACCAAAGCATGATTGATAGCTCTTATAATAGGTAATTAATGCTGTATATAATTGTCAATCAGTTGTGCTTGGTTCAATTCCCCCATCTTTTAATGAGTTCCTTAATTTTCCTCTGTACACTAGAATATATCACTTAGATTGATAGCGTAACTGCACACAGCTTTGTTTAACATGTCAAGCTAATATTATAGATTATTTTGTTCCTGGTGTTCTGGGTTCGAATACCGATTCAATGAAATTTACTTGCAAATTTAATAACTCGTAATTTAGTTTAGATAGATGCGTCAAGTAAACCGTAAACAGAGTACCTCGTCCCTAAATATTGTTATCATGACAAAAAGTACTTTAAAGTACTCGGATCGAATCCCGAAGGGGTGATTTCATATATCTTCAAGCCTATGAATCCTATCAGGTTCGAGTAAAGATTAAATGGTAGATGCTGATGCGGGGGAGCTAAATTACTAAAAATACATTTATTAAAACTATTACCGAGTTCGATTCTAGAAGCTTAGGATCTCTGTAACTCCGGAAAAATTGCTTTGCTTGTGATTGTAGTGAAATGTAATGGTTTTTCTGAAAGAAGATGGAAAGGAAGAATTGAAAAGGGAATGAAAACGTGAAATAATGTAGTATATACATACATTTAAGTAAATAAGGGGGAAAATCTTCTACGTTACCTTTTAAGCCTTTGAGATTGTGCTAGCTTTGGTGTATTGGGTGCTGGTAGGCTTTGAATGGAACATCTGACTGAATGAGCGTGTGGGAATACTTCTCTTGTTGGTGTGACAACATATACAGGTAGTTACTAGACGAGTTTAAACGTGTTTGATACTGCCAGACATCCTGTCTCTGGGTGTGACGTCATAAACATCCTGACTCTGGGCGTGAGGTTAATACGCGTGGAGCAAACATATACATGTAGTTATGGAGCGAGTTTATGATTGATCTAAAAGGTTCGTGCTCCCTCTATAAATATGGTGATCTAGGACATTGGACTTCATTATGCTAATTAGTCTTCAGGTGTTAACATTGTGTTCTCTCCAAGAATAATCAGCTTTCTAAGTGATATCAAGGTGAAGAGGTCTACATTTCCTTTGAAGGATTAATACGTTATTACATCAAGAATAAAGATGAATAACTCGGCGTATAAGGATATTATTCCAAGCGCTACTGGATACGCTTGCGGAAAATGTGGGAAGAAGTTCCTCCGAGGTTATCACAAGAGAAGACACGAGATGACTTGTAAGAAGCTCTTCAAATGTAAACATTGTAGCTTGACCTTCAGTGATGGTTATAAGGGCCAGCGACACGAAGATATATGTGAAATAAGCAGTCCTCAGAAGAAAAGAAGATTGAAGCCAACTAAACATCAGTTACTGTCAACAATGGAGGACTGTGATATGAAAGAATACGAAACTTCATTCGAAGGAGGATTGAAATCGTATTTTATACGATGTGAATCACCTAAGGACCTGAATATGTATCTGCATGAAGCAAAACAACGCATAATCCAGGCTGTGCATAAAGAGCTTGGTATTCACAAGAGTGTTAAAATTAATCTGCTGGTTGAGTGTCGATTTGTTAACAGTATTGGAGAAACCTGTGACAAAACATTTAAAACACGGAATCAAGCTGTTTTCCTAGAAACTGATCTGGACTCAACGATGGAAGTGAAATTCAAGAAATTGGTGACTGAAATGGAGGAGTCTCAGCATAAGGGTAGCAGCTGGACCCTACTTGCTGTGGAAGGAGTTCGACTTCGTATCAACAAGTACAACCCGTTACGAGGAAGTAGCTACATACCACTACCGTCATCTGTCGGAGCTAAAGAAGCGTGTATAAACATTCAGAACTTTATCGACGAGAAATGTTTCATGTACTCTATACTGGCCAAATTCGTCAGCACCAAGCCTCAAAGCGTCAGCAAATACAAGCAACTTCAAGATAAGTTTCCTATCCTACTCCACTTTCTCAAATACCTAAATTTGAGAAGCTTAACAAGATATCTATTAACGTTTTCGGTCTAGATGAGAAGCATGAGGTGTATCCAATAAAGGTTGCTGATATTGAACTACCTGAACATCGTGACCTGCTACTATTGAGTGACAGTTGTGGAAAACATCACTACGTATATATAAAGAATTTTGAGAAACTCGTTCGACGTCAGAAAACTAACCATAATGGACGGGTTTATACTTGTAAGCGCTGCTTTACACATTTTGATGATCGATATGGACGAAGTGGACAGGAAAAACTACAAGAACATGTGACTATCTGTAATCAACATGGTGTTGCAAGGGTAGTTATGCCTACCAAGGAGAAAGCAATTGTACAGTTTAAAAATGTTGAGAGGATGCTGAAAGTACCTTATGTCATTTATGCGGATTTTGAGAGTATTCTCACTCCATGCCATACATGTACACCCAATCCTGAAACTTCCTATACAACCCCTTATCAAGAGCACACACCAATGAGCTTCTGTGTTTACGTGAAGCCTACATCCAGAGTTGAACATCTCGAAACTGGTCTTCCTAAGCAACCCTATGTGTATCGTGGTGCTGATGCTGCTCAGAAGTTTATGCTGTACCTGACATCTCTTGCAAAAATGATTGATGACATATACAAATCTGCTAAGCCTCTGAAACTTACGGATCAAGAGCAAAAGGATTTTGAGTCTTCTACGACATGCTACTTGTGTGGAAAACCCTTTACAGAAGAGAACTATAAAGTACGCGACCATGATCACATCAGCGGTGAATATCGTGGAAGTCTTCATAATGAATGTAATTTAGCCTGTAAAACACCTAAATATATACCAGTCTTCATGCATAACCTTAGCGGATATGACTCTCATTTCATTGTTAAGGAGCTGGGTTGTACAAGTGAACGTGTGGAGGTAATTCCTAACTCTGAAGAAAGCTATATCTCATTCACCAAGTATGTAGGAGATATAAAGCTTCGATTTGTCGACAGCTTCCGATTCCTCAGTACAAGCTTGGATAAGTTGGTAAAAAATCTAACCTCATATCCTGAAACACTAAAGTACTTTGGAGAAGACAAATTGAAGTTGATGACCCGTAAGGGTGTATTTTCATATGATTTTGTTACGTCATGCGATGCCCTGAACGAGACCTGCTTGCCTCCTAAGGACTCCTTCTACAATAGATTAAATGAAGAAGAAATTACTGATACTGACTACGATCATGCTAGAAATGTATGGGAGCTGTTTAATGTGAGAAACCTGGGAGAGTACAGCGATCTCTACTTAACCTCAGATGCACTACTCCTAGCTGATGTCTTTGAGACGTTCAGAGAGCAAACCCTCAAAACACAAAGTTGATCCTGCCCATTATTTTACCTCTCCAGGACTTACATGGGATGCTATGTTACTGTATACTGAAATTAAGCTGGAGCTGTTACAAGATTATGATCAACTACTCATGGTGGAATCAGGTATAAGAGGAGGTTTATGCCAAGTTTCCCATCGGTATGCTGAGGCTAATAACAGGTATATGGAGAAGTTTGATCCGTCGAGACCAACCCAATTTATCACATACGAGGACGCCAATAACCAATATGGGTGGGCAATGTGTCACGCCCTTCCTTTTGGTGGATTTCAGTGGGTGTCGCCTGAAGAAATCAACTTAGAAACACTACAAGAAGATGATCCTCATGGGTACATATTAGAAGTTGATATCGAATATCCTGCAGAACTTCACGATCTACACAACGATCTACCTTTCCTGCCTGAGTGTATGAAGCCATTGGAAGCATCTACAAAGAAACTGATACCCCATCTTGGACCTCGAAAGAAGTATGTAGTGCATTACATGGCTTTGAAGCAGGCTCTTAGTCATGGACTACGACTAACAAAAATCCATCGTGTGCTACAATTCCGACAGTCTCGGTGGTTGAAACCTTATGTGGAATTTAACAACAGGCTACGACAAC
Organism: Deroplatys truncata; assembly: GCA_030765065.1. Taxonomy (NCBI): domain Eukaryota; kingdom Metazoa; phylum Arthropoda; class Insecta; order Mantodea; family Mantidae; genus Deroplatys; species Deroplatys truncata. The sequence goes on along the minus strand of CM060975.1, from coordinate 249,434,834 downwards.
AAGCTGCAAATGATTTCAAGAAGGATCTCTACAAGCTCTTTAACAACACCATGTTTGGAAAAACTATGGAGAACCTGCGTAGCCGTGTGGATATACGACTGGTGACCAATGAAAAAACTCTAGAGAAGCTGATCGCCAGGCCTACGTTTATCGACAGGACGATATATGCTGCTAATCTAGCTGCTGTACATATGGCCTCTCGTCAGATTGTGTTCAACAAGCCTATATACATTGGTATGAGTGTGTTGGACATCTCCAAGACATTAATGTATAACTATCATTACGACGTGTTGTTGCCTTATTATGGAGCTGAAAACCTGAAGCTTATGTATATGGACACTGATTCGTTCATTCATCGTGTTACAACTGAAGATGTGTACCAGGACAAGCTACGTTTTCTTGAGCATCTGGATACAGCTGATTACCCTGTCAATCATATGTGCCACTCTACTCAGAACAAGAAGGTATTGGGAAAATTTAAAGATGAGGCTAATAGCTAAATCATCCTACGCTTTGTTGGACTACGTCCTAAGATGTATGCCTTAGATATTCAAGGCTCAATGATAAAAAAGATTAAAGGTATAAAACGTAGCGCTATTAAGCAGTACATTTCGTTTGACAGCTATACAGACTGTCTTAAAACCTGTGAAATCATCAGAACACCTATAAATCTAATCCTATCGCGAAAGCATGCTGTTACCACAGTGCAAGTGAATAAAATTACATTGAATCCCTTTGATGATAAAAGAATTATTGCTGAGGATGGAATAACTACCTATGCGTATGGGCATTACGCCATTACAAACAGTGCTTAAGAGAATGTAAGTCGAAGATGAAGATTTTCTCGTGAGTCTACAATCTTAAAAATGAAGTTTATCCGTGTGCTGTATATGCAACTAGCAGACGCCTGATGAAGAAAGAAGAAGATGGAAGGGAAGGTGGTAACCCTGCCATTAGGAGCAATCCTAGTGCTAGTCTCAAGCCTAGATAAAAGGGGAGAGACATCTGCAACAAACTTAAATAAAGGTATGTTGACGCAAAGCTTTTCAATTTGTGAACCAATATGCAGTTTATCCCTCTGCGCATCGTACAATAAGTTTGTAAGATTTAGAAAAAAGTATATAAATTGTTGTAACGTTGGATAAGAAATGTTTATGATCTAATTACTCTCTATATTACCATGAGTACCTGTGATACTAGCTGAGTGACTTTAAACACCTATGTTACTTGAATTATCCTAAATACCTACGATACTCTCTGAATTACCTGTAACATCATGCGGAACTATGCTATATCCGCTTCCCGGAGCCTGTCCTACCCTGTGATACTAGCTGAATTACTTACCTGTTAGTGTGAGTGGGTTAGCTTTTCCCGTGAGAGGGCCGCCTTTTCCCTGCCCTTTTCCCTTTGCTGGTCACCTTTATCCCTTTGCTGGTCAGGTTTTTCCCTTTGCTGGTAACGTTTTTCCCTTTACTGGTCCTATTTTTCCCTTTGCTAGTCACCTTTTTCCCTTTGCTGGTCACATTCTTCTCTTTGCTGGACACATTTTTCCCTTTGCTGGTCACCTTTTTCCCTTTGCTGGTCACGTTTTTCCCTTTGCTGGTCACATTTTTCCCTTTGCTGGTCACACTTTTTCCCTTTGCTGGTAACCTTTTTCCCTTTGCTGGTCACATTGTTCCCTTTGCTGGTCACCTTTTTCCCTTTGCTGGTCACATTGTTCCCTTTGCTGGTCACCTTTATTCCCTTTGCTGGTCACCTTTTTCCCTTTGCTGGTCACGTTTTTCCCTTTGCTGGTCACGTTTTTCCCTTTGCTGGTCACGTTTTTCCCTTTGCTGGTCACGTTTTTCCCTTTGCTGGTCACATGTTTCCCTTTGCTAGTCACATTTTTCCCTTCGCTGGTCACATTTTCCCTTTGCTGGTCACGTTTTTTCCCGTTGCTGGTCACCTTTTTTCCCTTTGCTGGTCACCTTTTTCCCTTTGCTGGTCACGTTTTTCCCTTTTCTGGTCACCTTTTTCCCTTTGCTGGTCACGTTTTTCCCTTTGCTGGTCACGTTTTTCCCTTTGCTGGTCACGTTTTTCACTTTGCTGGTCACGTTTTTCCCTTTGCTGGTCACATTTTTCCCTTTGCTGGTCACGTTTTTCCCTTTGCTCGTCACGTTTTTCCCTTTGCTGGTCACCTTTTTCCCTTTGCTGGTCACCTTTTTCCCTTTGCTGGTTACCTTTTTCCCTTTGCTGGTCACGTTTTTCCCTTTGCTGGTCACCTTTTTCCCTTTGCTGGTCACCTTTTTTCCCTTTGCTGGTCACATTTTTCCCTTTACCGGTCACCTTTTTCCCTTTTTTGGTCACCTTTTTCCCTGAGCAGTCACCTTTTTCCCCTGAGCGAGTCACCTTTTCCCTGAATAGGTTACATGATAGGCAAGTCAAGAATTAGCGCTCTAACATTGACATGAAACATATTTCCATGAAGTTCTCGCCTAAAGTCGCTTTCAAGGTCTAACATCTCCTATTCCCTATATCTCCTGTACATAAGTCCATATTCCTACTGCTTCACTATCTGTCTAGCCTACCGACTCTCCTCGTTTCCCTATACCTCTCATATAAACCATACTCTACTCCTCTACCTCTGTCTAGCGTAACACCACTCCCCGTATCCCCTACCTCTCATAAGCGCATTCCCCTCCTGCCCCCTGTCTATCTCTCCTTGGGTTCCTATCTAGCGTATATAAAACACATTCTACCTTTACCACCTGCCTATCCTAGCATTGGATCTCTTCGTTTACTCATCTCTCCTTATAAACGCCTACTCAACCTCCTTAGGCTAATACATCTCCTCCTGTTCCTATATCCCTCATACATAAAAACGCATACTCTAAACCTCTGTCTAGTCTAGCATCTCTCCCCGTATCCCTTGCCTCTCATAAAGCGCATTTCCCGCCTGCTCCTGTCTAGCTGAGTATCTCTCCTTGGGTTCCTATCTAGCCTATTGAAAACACATTCTACCTTTAACAGCTGTCTATCCTAGCATAGGATCTCTCCGTTTTCTCGTCTCTCCTTATAAACGCATACTCAACCTCCTTACCCTAATACCTCTACTGGTTTTCCTATATCTCATATAAACCATACTCTACTTCTTGACCTCTGTCTAGCCTATCACCCCTACCCCCTGTTCCTTAACTGTCTCATATATAAAGACAAGCTCTACCCTTCAACTCTGTCTAGCCTAACACCTCTCCTCCTGTTCCCTACCTCTCTCATATAAAAGACATGCTCAACCCTTCAACTCTGTCGTGTCTAACACCTCTCCTCGTTTTCCTATTTCTCTCATATAAACCATACTCTACTCCTCAACCTCTGTCTAGCCTAACACCCCTCCTCCTGTTCCCTACCTCTCTCATATAAAAGACAAGCTCTACCCTTCAACTCTGTCTAGCCTAACACCTCTCCTCCTGTTCCCTACCTCTCTCATATAAAAGACATGCTCAACCCTTCAACTCTGTCGTGTCTAACACCTCTCCTCGTTTTTCCTATACTTTTCATATAAACCATACTCTACTCCTCAGCCTCTGTCTAGCCTAACAGCTCTCTACTATCTCTTCCATATAAACGTACTTCCCTCCTTCAACCCTGTCTAGCATAGTATTAGTCGTCGTATTCCCTATCTCTCCCATATAAACCCATTTTCCTCCTTGAACCGCCCCATCTAGCCTCGTTTTCCCTATCCTTTCCCATACATGCCCAAAAAAGTGGCCTCGCTCTCTCCCTAATAACCTACTGTGGTAATTCGTTTTCAGCACAGCCGTGAATCTGAGCTACGGGTTGCATTTGAAGAAGATTATTTAATGCTTATTGTCGTCTGAAATCGTAAATTTATTGCATATTGTCAAATAAGCCTGAAAAGAACTTGATATTTAATGAAACCTAACCTTAAATTTGATTCATTTATTGTTAGTGATAGCCCATTATTTGTTTAAATATGTTGTAGCCATTATTATAAAATGTTTTTAAGAGGGAAGCTAATTATAGATATAGCTAAATAAGCGATGTGTATTTATCTAGCGCGGCGTTGCGTTGCAAATCCAGCTTTGATAGTTTAAATACTGCGGGACCAAGGAGTACTTTTTCATTTCTGAAAGATGAACGTCTTCGAGTAGCATGAGTTATCCCAGGAAAGATTGGTCTCCCAGTGTGCACTCGCGTGTTGTGAACATGTTGATTCTTCAGAAATAATATCAGAAGATTATGTGAATTCGTCTGGTAATAAACACTCTAGGAAGTGGCGGCTGCTATATAAGAGCACAAGAGCACGTGGACACTGAATTTTAATAACTTGCTGATTTATTGGTTAGTTTTCCTTGAGTGTTATTAAGAGTCATGTATGCGGTAATTTAAAATTTATGGCATTTAAATCTACCGCTCTACTCCTTTAAACTCGATGAAATGTGGCAACATAGTCGGTAGTACATCTTGTGCTCGCTTCATAGAGTTTTTGCCCATGCGGAACTGACGTAATTGCCTTATGGATCAAATACATACGGAAGGTGCACGAAGCTTCTTCCGCGCTGTTTTCATACTATCACTACAAGTTTACGTTAATTCCACTAGATGACAACACTATGGCAGAATCAAGTAACATGCACGAGCGCGGAAACTTCTCCCGGCGATTCCAGACCATTCATACTTTCAATTTATACACTACTGCATTCTTGCCCTAAAGCGCTGTACTCCGATATTGAGATTTTACTGGAAATTCAAGTTTTGAGACGCTTTGATTTAAAAAAAAAAGCATATTTAGAAAAAGGCCCATCCGTAAGTGTGTGAACAACACTAACTCAAAAACGAACGGTCGGTTAAATATCAAACTTGGTATTGTAACGAATGAAAACCAAGTTGCTGCGAAACACACTTTGTTTATCACTTAGGTACTCAGCATAGCACAATACATTACACTTGAGTCACTGTTGCCACTCAAAACAGAATACAGCCCGACGGAGGGCGTAGAGTTTTACGGGCGTAAAAATCCTTAGCATGGCTTCCTTCGGAAGGGAAGTAAAGTCGGTGGTCCCATATCGTAGATTTACGGCAGAACCTCAAGCCTGATAAAGAGGCCTCTGAGCAAGATTTCCGATCCTTCACGGCCAATATAGAATGGGACGCTAAGGATCATAACAGTTAAAGAGTGTCCATAAATAAAACTCAATTTAGTTTTTCCGTCGAATTACAACTCATAACTGAACTGCACTCGGTACTGTCCAAAGTTCGTAACTTCTTCACTAACTGAACTGAGATTCTTAGCTGAACTGTTGACTGCGCGCTAGTCAGCCCCTTATATAGACCGCGTATACAAAGCGGAACATTCTAGAGGGGGAAGTTACGCGAACCTACTGAAAGGAATCTTCTAGAGCAGTCATTGCCCAAACTGCGAGGAAGTGGCACATAATGAGTTTGTTGCACGGCTACTGTTCCGAAAGGCCGGTCAGGTAAACGAGTCGGGATGCGCTCACCCCGGCGGCCCGTAGATAATTTCGCGCTGCGGTCACAGTATTTAAGTTTAGAATTTTCCAAGGATGTAACAATTATATTTTCAAGAAATTATCCCCACCATAAACTACCCTTACATGGAAAAAGCTTCGTTATTTTTTACGTTTTCAAGAATAGTTCTAACGCTTTTGTTAAAAATACCATATATTCAAGATATTTGCATGACAATATGCATAACTTAAATTTTCTGGGAATAGCCTGACAAGTTCTCTTCATTCTGAATGGCTTTTGGATAACTGATAAATCATAAGAGACAGAATTTTACTACACAAAAAATGTAGCTCTCGTTAAAGTATATACTTTATGAAAAATAAAACTTATTGCGTTAACCATTTCCGAGAATTCTTAGTTATTCGTTTGAATGTTCAAGTGTTTTATAATTTTCTCAACTGTAAATCGATATTCGTCTTTAGCTTTAGCTTACTGCTTCTTATACCTACTATGAAATATGTAATGAAGGTTTACCTGCTTTAACAAGAAGTGAATAGAAGGATAGGCTTGTGTACGAGTAGCTTGTATAAGAGTGAGTAGAGAAAGTCACATGCAATTATAATACTTTTCAGCAAAACACGATGGAAAACAGCATTATTGTTAAAAGTCATTCTGATAATATTTTTCCTTTTCTGTAGGTAATAAATGAATTCGCAAACACGATGGAAAATCCAGATGCTACTCCAGGCAATAAGCATGCTTCTCAAGAAATCCAACCGCAATTTGTGCCCCAAACAACATTAACTGCGTCTTCAAAGAGGCGATGGAAACAGGATGTCGACAAACAGCAGCAAGAAGCATTAGACAAATGCCTATCAGTGATAGCAAAAGTAGGAGAGAAAGATGAATGCAAAGTGTTTGGTCAGTTTGTTGCCAATGAATTAAGCTCTTTACGAGATGCCCCCGAGCTTCAAATTAAATTAAAAAATTTAATTCAAAATTCAATCATACAGGTTACCTCGGAATACGTAGAAAAACATTCCAATGATATACCTGCAGATGTGCAAACCCTATGCTGTAAATGTGGCAACCGTGACACAACAGTGAATAAGAACAGAGGCTAGTGCCTGTTTTATTTATTTAGTTTAAATAATGAAAAATAATTCGATGAAAATAATTCCTGAAGCAATAACTTTCCCTTGTGTTAATTATATTCAAATATATTTTTTATTTGCTTCACAAATTTTGTCAGTGAAGGAAAACTTGACTTAATTTCATTTGATCCATTTTATATTACGTTTGAAATGGTTTGCTTACACTACTAAACGCTGTTACAGTGTTACAGATAGTACAATTGAATCATTATCTTGATTTTATACCTACTCTGCCATAGCATACCTTCATAATATGTATACCACCTACATATGTACACAGCATGTAAATAAAATAAAGCTAATCCTTCAAACATAGCATTGATGAGACAACGCAACATTCTAAGCTTTAACATTTTAATCATTTTAAATGTAATCTTACATTAAAAATTGCGTGTTTTCAGATTAGTAGATCAAGTAAGCATCAAGCGGCTTTGGAGACGTTAAAGGGAAATAACGGCACATTTTTATCCTTATGTGCAAATTGTATACATTCCCTAAAAACATTTCAGAAAAATTGCTTTTATGCATTAGTAGGTATTTTATTTTCTGATGTAGATAAATACTACAGATTTTCCGTCTCTAAACCTTATCATTTTTGCTGAAATCATTTTATGCATCAGTAACAATTTTAACATCGCACAAAATAGCCTAATTCTAACACGTTTAATAAATTTCTCAAAACAGCAAAGCATTTTTTCGTAACAAAGAGAGCACAATCATGCTTAAATATTCTATTATCTTGTTATGCACACGCTTTGCATATTTTGTGGGAACATTCCAAGCAACTTGCTTTTGCACATTTTATACATTTGTAGGCAATCTTTTTTATTTCTGATACGGGCAAATACTTCAGCCTTTCCTCTACTCAAGCTTGTCAGCTTTATTGTCATCGTCTGCCAGCATTTCTTCACCTTTTGTTTCAAGTACTTCGTGGAACTTATTTTCAATTTTGATGGGATGTTAAGTATTGTGAGACGTTGCTGAAGGTGAGGTTTTACCAATTCCATTGCAAGGTTCTTCATACAATCAAATCTGGTAGTTTCTTATTTTTTGAGTAGCATAAGTACAACATGTATGCATTTACACTGCTTATGTTCAACATTGAGAAAAATACAGCCATTGACCATCTCCGAGATCTACTGCTGGAGTAATTTGCACATCTGATGTCAAATGAATCCATACTAGATTATGTTGCATTGTAGTAATTTATTACTTTTGGCTTTCGATTTTCGTCACATTCACTCCTGTGGTGTGATGCATGAACGAAACTAACATGATGGACTTTTTTTTTTGAAACCGAGTATAGAAGAGTGATTTGTTTTGTAAACACATACAGAGCCGAACCAACTCTCCTACTAGGTGTGCTTGAAACTCTGTTGGGATTTCCTTCTTATTGTTCTTAACTGAGATAAACCTCTTGTTCTCGATCCCTTTATTATACCTGGTTCTGCGAGAGTTGATATGTACTGTTGGACAACGAGAAGAAGGCGAGCGGGGTTCTGTAACTGTTTATCTGCTCACGTACTGTCGATTGTTTACTACGTTTACTACGAAATGTGTTTATGTGTGCAAATGAACCACCCATGCTGCCAGATCTGATACTAGTAGAACAGCAACCGCCGTAATAGGTGTTAACGCATTGGCTCTTGCCATGGATGAGTACTTGACAACACTGTGTAGTAGTTTATAACCTCCTTAACATGCTTATCGTATCCACACGGCGAGCGTAAATATGATAACGGACGTAGGAAAGTGTTGATGTTACACATTCCTCTCCCTTGCCTTCTTCTCGTGGTCTATCAGTGATCAGTACGATATGTGAGCGGAAAGGACAAGATGGAGGAGTGAAGGAAGGTAAGGAGGCATTTTGTTCGGTTCACACTATTGGTGCAGATTTGAAACTGCATCACAGACATTGCTTAATGCGCGGGGCTTGGAGATTATTTGTTCCCTTTGTAATAAGCTACTTTGTAGATCCTAATCAATAAATTACTGGAGGCAAATAATAATAAATTTTCGCTTAGTACTATCCCACTTTTATTCCGATTCTGGCAGCGGCTCTATTCCTTACAGATCAGATTCGGAATCTTCTGAATCACTCTTGGCGGTATTAATTGACCAGACGACTCCACTGCACTGTCTGTTAAACCATCCAGTTCCCATATCTTTGTAAATATTTAAGCACAACGATATCTTCTCTGTCAATAATCACTTTCTTGTCCCTGTTCACAAAATCAAAGCTTCAATATTAAACAAAACGAAGTCCTTTTTAATTCGGCAATTCCTTGTCACTATTTACACATTTAGCAGTGTAACTGAACGACAATAACTTATTGGTATGGGAAAACGGGCCAGTTCTTACCTGAAAATGACCCAACGTTCCTGTCCAGAGAGAGAGGCGGGAAAGTAAAGCACCTCCTGCACAATACAATGGAAGTATCGCATCGACTGTTGTATTTCTCAGGCACAGAGATATTTGCACCACTAAATAAATCCTTTATGGAATATCTCTAACCAATCCAACTATATGCAACCATTTTATTGATATATAAATAATATTAAATAACCTCCCCTAAAAAAGATTAAACTGGGATGTTTTGGGAACTATTTGTAGAAGAGGAAGAATACGACACCCGCGCTACGGACAAGATCACGAGCATTTGTTTACGTTGCAACAACTCAACTCTCGCTGATCAAGTATAGGCAAATAACTTTGATGGCATATTTGCCAGGTGTTTTAGGCATGTACACCCTAAATGTGTGTCTTCCCATAAAAGGGAACATCTCGTCAATGCAGACGATTCCCTAAAGTAAACAGTTTGACAGATTTAGATGTCTCAAATAATGAGATTGCAACTACAGGATTTGATTGTTTTTGTACCGCATGATCCGTGCTATTATTCATTAAGAGCCCCCTTTTTTTGGGAAAATAAAAATATAACGGACTTTTTTTTCAGGTAAAGCGTACTTTGAGGTGGGAGAATTTTCTTCAAAATCTTCGTGTTGCATCCTTAGAAGGCGCTGATATGAAATACAATGTTTGACATTTAACCGGCTGTTAGCTTTTGAGTTATGATGTTCACAGACACACGGACGTTTTTCTATAAATTGCCTTTTTTGGATTCAGCGAGCCTCATAACGTGTATTTTCGGTGAAACCTCGGTATCAAATTTTTGAGTGGAATGCATCCTTCATATACTTTACTACAAGTAATTAGCAGAGAAAGTAAAAATCTGTGTTACACTCACATGACTTTCTCTACTCTTATACAAACTATTTTTACAAACGCTTATTCTGCATCTACTTCATGTTGATCGATATAAACATTTGCAGACTCACTCTTATTGCTAATTTCCTTATAGCTACAAGAGGAATATGGTAGGCTTTAAGCAACAGTCAAATCTTTTAAGAGCTGGTTGCTACGTGGAGCATTTCATTCTCTTTGCATGTCCAGGACATTAAAAAAAATCTGATGTGTTACACTCACATGACTTTCTCTATCCTTGTACAAACTATTTTTACAAACACTTATTCTCCATATGCTTCATGTTAATGGAGATATCGAGATGTTAATCTTATTGTTAATTTTCTTGTAGATACAAGAGGAATTGGTAGGCTTTAAGCGATAGTCAAATATTTTAAGAGCTGGTTGTTATGTGCAGTATTCCATTCTCTTTGCATTACCAGGACAAAAAAAAATTGAATAACGAATTCCCATTTGAGAAAAAGTACAATTATTGGAAAATTTAAGGGAATAACAAGCAATATCTCGAAAATGGTTCACTCAACAACAAAAATGTATATGACATAAATTGTGTATTTTAACACGATCTACATTTTTTTGTGAAGTAAAATTTTGTCTATCTCTTATGGTTTACCAGTTATGCAAAAGTCGTTCACAATGAAGAATACTTTTGGAGACATTCCCAGAAAATTTGAGATATACATTTCATTTGTCATGAAAATATCTTAAACATATGATATTTTAATCAAAATCGTTAGAGCCATTTTTGAGAAAATTAAAATTTTCGAAAAGTGTTCTATGTAAAGGGTAATCTGGGATGGGGGGATTTTCTTAAAACATTCGTGTCGCATCTCTGGAAGATACTGAACCTAAATACCAAGTTTGGTGTTTATCCGACTGTTCGTTTCAGAGTTATGCTTTTCACAGACAGACACACACACACACACACACACACACACACACACACACACACACACACACACACACACACGCACACGCGCACGCGCGCGCGGGGACAGTTTCCAAAAACGATTTATATGCATTCAGTGCACCTCAAAACATGTATTTCTTGTGAAATCTCGTTATCGAATTTTTGGGTGGAGTGCAATACTTCCCCTACTTACTATACGCAGTAGAGAAACTAAAAATTGCCACTGTGGTTAAGGTTCACGTTATTAATCACAACATTGCTGTCATAGTTCGTATGAAAGAGCGTTCTTGAGACATTTGGTTTTCGTGGTGACCTGTTATTTTTTGAAATGCTTTGAAGAGACGTTTCCAAGTGAAATAAAATCAAAATACGAGATTTGGCTTGAAAGAAAGTAGTAAAAAAAACTGCAGAGTTTGGCGAGTTGACAAATTACAGATATGAATTGGTATTGGAAGTGCGACAAGTCTCGAGAATATGACGATTAAACTAGAGTAGGGTGAACCAGATGTCCTATTTATCGCAGCATACTTTTTTTTTTTTTTTTTGGACACCTTATCCTGCTGCCCGCGAAGAGACTTTAAAACCTTATAAATATCCTGCATTTCAAAACCGTCGTACGAAAACTCCTGAGAATAATACGCAATTGTTTCATCTTTGTACAAATGACTTTTACGAAATAAAGGAATAGTACCATTAAAAACTAACTGCATAGTATAAGTTGGCAGCCTTATAAAAAACAGTTGTTGAAACTGAAATTGTGAAACTTCCGGTCAGTGTGTTGGTCCGTTTCAAGTTTTTGAATGACTTACTGTGTACTCCGCATGCGGTGATAGATACTGTAGTGTATAACTTTGAGTGATAATGCCGAAAATTAAAGGAAAATGTATATTAAACACTGAGCTGCATTCTCCCTATCCATTTATCGTCCAGGATAAATCTAAGAGTGATGTACGCTGCATGAAATGTTCAACATTGTTTTCAATAACGAATAGCGGAAAAAGTAAAATTTTACGACACGTCCAAACAAAGAAGCACAAGCTGGCCGACAATGCTCCTGCTTCCAGCTCACCCCTTACAACTATCTTTCGAAAAAAAAAAAAAAAATTAAATTGAGTTTTATTTATGGATGCTCTTTAACTACTATGGTTCTTAGCGTCCCATTCCATATTGGGCGTGAAAGAGCGGTAATTTTGCTCAGAGGCCTCTTTATCAGGCTTGAGGTTCTTTTACGTGCCGTAAATCTACGACACGGGACCACCGGCTTTACTTCCCTTCCGAAGGAAGCCATGCTAAGGATTTTTACGCCCGAAAAAATCCATCGCCCTCCGCCGGGTTTGAATCCGCGACCTTGGGAACTAGAGGCTAGCACGGTACCACTAGTCCACGGAGGACGACTCTCTAGAGCTGAATTTGGATCAACTGAACAGAAATTGGCTGCTTCTGAAGGACGTTCTGCATTCCACACCGTTAAGCACAACCAAACATTTCGTTCAACAGTCTGTACAATTAAATTGGTTCAGAAATGCTTTGAGCCCAAATATTCGTGTGCAAAGACAAAGAGCGAGGCTATCTAGGGTTGCCAACTTTAACTGGAACCAAAACCGGACAACTCAAAAATGTATTATTATTATTATTATTATTATTATTATTATTATTATTATTCACAACACATTACACAATAAATACATTATAGCTGCTACAACAGGAAGCATACATTTATTTAACACGATGCTCGTTGTTAATACTGCGAATCCAGCCATTTCTGCGAGCCTCTACTTTCTTTGCTAGTTGACTCCACAGCTCTAATAAGTTCTTTCTCGTTGATGGATTTGACAAATTCAGCACATTTCATACGTTAAAATTCACAAATAGTTCGGCTTTCAACATTTCCACTTTGTCGGTTTCTTTCATTGCTCCAGATATTTAGCATCACACTGAAAATCCGCTCTACAAACGCATTGGACAGTGGCACTGCTAGCACATGTTGAACAACTTTCAGCAAATGATGTGCTTTGCATCTTTTAAAAAATGTCACCCATTTGTTTGAAATCTTTGAGTCTGATAAGTCCTTAATGAATGGCAAGACGTCATTCAGTGCACACATTTAAAAAAATAGTTGGTCATCGTTTATATTTATGTTGAAATAATCTATAAGTTTCATTATGTTCTCCATTTTATTAAGGGGCTCTTCAAGATTTAACTAAGAGCTAATCTGAAAAATGAATCTTCACTATTTTTGTAGATATTCCAGAATCCTAGTATATACTTGCTGAGCTTCTCTGTCGAATTTTGCTTGTTCATATTGCGGAAATTTTTTCAGCTCTTGTAATACCTTGAATCCGAAGAAATTTTTTCTTTGTCTATTAATAATTTCTGTATGCAGTTTGGAATACATAATATATTTCAGTTATCTGTATATAATCACTTTCCACGTGTTTTATGGTTGTATTAAATAAATACATAACATTGTGGACAAAATAAATGTAAATCTCCGGGAGTGTTTTTTCATCGTCTACTTCACTGTGGTCTTCATGGGTTACGAGTGTCCAAATAAGTTTGGCAGTATTTTCTTTACCCTGGCTTAGAAAATAGGACTTCAACAATGGCCAGTTCTGGAGCAATCTATCTACAGCAGAAAAAAAGAGTCGAAAAGCGTGTAGGAACATGACGGAGTAGAGTGGAGTACTTTGACTGCAGGAACCCAAAAAAGTTCTTCAGCTCACTCACCTTCGCGCTTGAAGAAAATTCATTAAATAACTAACGATTCAACATCGTATGACAGTTTTAGTCCATATTTCGCAGTATTGTGCAGTATATGCATGTGAGAATTTCGTAAAAATCTATAACTGCTGAAGTCGTTCCCAATCTCTTGTTCGAAGTACCGGATAACAACTGGAAATAGTTTCATATTTCTTGTATTTGAAGCATCACATGCAATCGAGAATGGAGTTGTACCAACTTCTTTTAGAATTTATTGCAGAGAATGTGGAGCCAATACATTCTCTACTATAGCTTCAGCTTTAGTCCGTCCACAGTGAATTTTGGATGATAGTTTCGAATCTTGAAACAAAAAGTGAGATAGGAGAACATTTCCACAGTCTTGTGAAAGGTAACTATGATGATGTTTCATTCCATGGTATGTTAATATTAGTTCATTGCTGACACTTCCTCTTCCTCTTCCAACTAGTTCCCGCCTTTGAACAGTGGAGTTTCTTAACACATTCCGCATCTTATCACAATGAGTCTTGGTACTGGCATGATGCTTTACCGCTTTCACTGAATCACGGCAAGTTTTACAATATCCGGTATATAATAGTCATCTTGTTTCGAAAGCCACCCCGAAAAGTCTGTTTCTAGTAGCCATTTGTCATTGAACTGACACTCATGGCGCTGTTTTTGGCCTGCTGCATTTGAGAAGCTCACCATAATGCGATGTTATATACGTACACGCATCACTGCCACTACAATGCCGTTCTTGAACACTTCAATTTTAAACTAAACGCATGCCGTGTCCGCGTGCCCTAATAGAATACTCCACTACATCAATCAGCCGCGCGCAACAATGGGTATACTTCAGTTGTTGGACAAGAGGTCAAAGCGGCTTTGCATTTTATTACACCGCGGTGTCCATTGTCGTGTCACTTGAAGACCGCTCCAATAAGAATGAAATTTTTAAAAAATGAAGTTAATAAGTGCGAATTTAGCCCAATTTAAAGGGACCCGAAAACCGGACTTTGATGTCCGGTCGGGTCGTTCGACCGAACACCGCAATTTTATTTAAAAACCGGCAACACTAAGGCTATCGTGACTAATATGATCAGCCCATCTGCCAAGTCAGAAGTAGTAAAGGACTTGGTAAAAGCAAATTATGTCACTGTGTACACAGACTCTTCAAAACATAAATCCACAAAACTATTTCCCCTCCTGGTTCGTTATTTTGATTATAACAAAGGCGTTCAAGTAAAGGTTCTGGAATTTCAAGAAAAGTTAGGGGAAAGTGCTGATATTATTTCCTCATATGTATTGAAGACGCTTGGAGATTATCATCTTGAAAATAAAACAGTTGGACTCTGTGCAGACAACACGAATACAAACTTTGGTGGTTCATCTCGAAAAGGATCTAATAATGTACATTCCAAAGTGCAAATGGCGCTTGAGAGATCAATTGTTGGAGTAGGCTGTAGTGCTCAAATTGTCAATAATATAATACAAACTGCTGTATACTGCCTTCCAGTTTGTGCTGAACTTTAGTGCACAAAATCTACTCCTATTTTCACATTTATACTGTACGTGAGACCTCCTTGGTGGAAATTTACAATTTTGTAGAGGTTGGGTATTCGAAAGTTCTTGGTTACAGTAAAACACGGTGACTTTCTATGTTACCTTCAGTTGAACGTGTATTGAAATTATATCCAGTCCTAACTTTCAATCCCAAGACAGGTGCCCAACTGTAATCAAACAATTTTTTGACAATCCTTTGTCTGAGGTGTGGTTGCATTTTGCACAAACTCAAGCAGCACTTTTTCATGGTGTTATACAATTGTTAATATGGCAACATGTTGCTCTGATAGATGCTTGTAAGTTACTTGGTTTAAGGAAAAAGCTCTCAGATAAGTTAGACTGTGTATTGTTCAGGAAAATGATGGCCTAGTTAATGTTTCAGATTTCAAAAGAAATGAGGCAAAATTTCACTCTACTTGTTTGCAATGTTTACATCAATAAAGTTTTCATTTTTCTGAATTAAGTGTATTGAATTGGGTAAGTCTGAATTCTGTGTTTTTGAGTGGAATGATGTACAGAAGTCCTTATGTTCTGTAATTAAATACACTGGCAAATAAATAAGTGACACAGCCCTATTTGATGAAATTTAAAACGTTAGGGAATATGTTACAGTTACAAAAGTTACGGAATGGGATACAATTCATACACAAACACATCTGAGATGGGTGGAAATATTCAACAAATTTGAAGAGAGAAATATTGACTTTAAGAATGTAGGTAACATAGTACAGTTTATCTTATGCCTTCCTGCTACAAATTCACCATCAGAAAGGGTGTTTTCAATTATGAACAATATCTGGACAGATGAAAAATCCAGACTAAAACCAGAAACTCTGAAACAATGCTAATCACAAAATGCAATTTGAATTATAACTGTGTGCAGTTCCATCATATGCTTCTTGGGGAACCGAAAATTGTCAAAAGTAATTCATGGCAGTGAAAAGTATAAGAGCCTATCTCACTAACTTCTTAAAAGAACAGTGACATTGCATTGTTTTCAGTATTATGTAAGAATAATTGTTAGTGCCAATAGTAATAATAACAGCCTAATAAATATCACTAGTACTACTTTATATTCAAATGTTTTCATCATAGAAAGTACAATCCAACAACAATGTATATCAGATTTATTAGTGCTAAAAGGGAAGAAATATGACGCATCACAACGTATATAGATAATTTGCACTAGTCTAAGTGAAGTGAAGCCCCCCCCCCAAAAACAAGATCTAGTAAGGTACCAGACCAATTTATTAATGGGTCCTGCTTTTTGTGCCTGAAAATCTGGTCACCCTAAATTACAGTGCCAAATTACATAATGCAAAAGCCTTTCTGTGTGATGCTCTAAGGAAACTGAACTCTCCTATTATCGTTTTCCAACAGTGGCATAGCAAGTAATAGGCGAGTGGAAGATGGCCCTGGGAATCTAGCGCCGAAGGAACCCCGCGCCCATTGGTTTGAAAAGCAAAAGTAAAGCGCAAGAAAAATAATACTAAATAATATAAGATATACAATGTAAAGATGATGAAAACTCCAGTACCTTGAGGCAGTATTTTTAACACTTAATTATATAATATAACATATAAATTCAATAACAGCCCGCCTTAAAGCAATATATATGTGTAACAATATATAAAAAGTGTATATTACAGTCATTGTATATGTTTATATTATTGTATACATGTGTAATAATGTGATGTGAATGCATTACGTAATTTAATAATGTAGGAGCAGTGAGAAAAATAGGTTAAAAGTTGCTAACAATGAGGTAACCTTGAGGCAATAATGAATTAGAAAGTGTAATAATACTACTAGTCATTCTTGGAGCAACAATAATGTAATTTTTTGTGACAGTTTATAAAATAGCCAATCAACAACCAGAAAAAGCTTTAGTTAAATTAAGGTATTTTATTGGAGTAGGATTAGCCAATCAGAGACTTGAAATACAGAAATTTACAAATTTAGGCAGTAGAAATGAAGTCAGTTGCTTGTAAACAGCGCTCATAACTGGACGCGTTGCTAGCAGACAATGTTACTAATCAGACGCGAGATGCGTCCTCGAGAAATTTAATACGTATTCGTGTGAGACGAAAATAGTTTGTGTTAAAAAGTGCAAGTAATTAATAAAAGAATCTCACAGCTCTCTATATCAGTGAAGTGTTATATAAATCGTTTCAAGAATTAATAAAAAGGAGTGCATTAAAAAACTATAATCTGTGTAATCCTACATTCTTCAGTCGCACCACAACCCTGCAAAGAGAACATGTCTCTAACAATAATACTGAGCATCCGAGGCAAACATAAATATATAATATTTAAAGAAACTGTCAAATTACAAAGTTAACATTTTTAAACATTTGGAGCAAAGGCCACCGGAAAGTACATTTGGGGCGAAGGCTACCGGAAACTTTTTACCATACGTGCGG
Source organism: Deroplatys truncata (assembly GCA_030765065.1). NCBI lineage: Eukaryota > Metazoa > Arthropoda > Insecta > Mantodea > Mantidae > Deroplatys > Deroplatys truncata. Next base: position 249,417,332 of record CM060975.1, on the reverse strand, counting down.
TTGCAACTACTTCAAGTTCGGCTCCCCAACAGTTGAACTACAATACAATCTACTTCAAATTGGCTTTCCATGCGTAGCAGCAACAAAACCTACTTCAAATTGGCTCCCAACTCCTACAACAAAATAAGCTTCTTCAACCTGGGTGTTTTTCAAGGCAACACTCAAAACGTTTTCTCCGCTAGACTGCAGTTAAATGTAACAACTATGTTGTTTTTGTCATTATTTTAGCATTTTACTTATAGCGGTGATGGTCGGTTATCAATTCATTACTGTTCAATTGTCTGCTACTGATGGTAATTTCAGGTATAAATCCTAATCAAATGCCCCAACCACATATAATCTTGCGATACCTCTTCTTCCTAATGTGCATGTTCTACATTTGAAGCATGTTTTACACACTGAGTTAACTGTAGAAGGATTATTCCAGATGACTTGAAGCATACGAGGTCACAGCATTAACCCAATACCCTGTACCAAGGTAAACAGTCAGAAGTAAACGAGATGTATCATAGAGACGAAAAACTTGATAAGCATCCATGAATATATATAGCACATCTCTACTGAAGTACCTTGTACATGGAACTGAATAAAAAGCAGGAGATAGAACGTATGTTACAGATTATTATCTGGCACCTATGAAAAAATTAAGCAAAACATTTTTGGGAGTGGGGATACGGAATGAAGTAAATAAGGTTTGCTGAACATTTTTAAATGGTTTTCAAATATTTTAATTGTTGTTTATAAAAAATGCAGTTTGTTGCTCAAGAGCAATATTGCCCATACAAAGACTAGACAGAATGTTTCACTATTACATTTTACTTTGTGTGAAATGACCTAAACAATTCCTCTTAGGAACAAAACGTAGTTCCTGCATAAAGCACATGATAAAATGAGCAACATTACGAGATAAAGGGTTAAGGTTTAAACAAATGTTGCATAACATTTCTTAGTCCATTACTACAAATAAAAGCATTGTGTATTGCATCTATTTGACTTTCTTAAGCATTAAATATTTCTACCTCTCTTCTACAAATCAGCCTCCAAAAACGTACTACTTTTTCTACCCCGCACTTAGTAGATAGAGAAAGTACGTATTCCACCCAAAAATTTGATAACGAGATATCACGGAAATACATGTTTTGAGGTCCCTTGATTTGAAAAAAGCAATTTTAGAACAGCCTAACTCAAAACCGAAAACTCAGATAAAACATTTCAGAGCTATCCGTTATTATGAATTTTTCAATACTTTATTATTTTTTCAAGGTACTGTCGCCATTCAGTTGTTTCTCGTGATCTCATGGATAGAGTATGGAATTTAAAGGCCAACATATATCCACTCGCTTTTAAACACCCGACTATCGATTAGGTTTCTTTTATCTCCCTTGTACCTACAACCAAATGTGTAATGAAATTATTTCTCCAATGATTTATCTCATTTAGCACAAAAATTATAGAAAAATAAGCTTTCATAAGAACAGTTTGTAGAAACTATACAAAAATAAATTATAGTGGGTACAGAAAGTTATGAGATTAACACATCGGAGTTCTTTGCTATCTGCTTTATGTTAATAAAATAAACTTTTGCAGAAATGGTTTCATTGCACATTTTGTTTTAGGTACAAAGGCGATACAGGCCACCATATGCTGGCTTTGAAATTTCATACTCTTTGCATGACATTACAAGAAACAAATGAATATTGACATAACACTCAAAAATTTAAAAGTATCATAAAATTCAAAGCAATGGTAATGTACATCTCAGGAATCATAACTGCCATAAAAACTTCGGAAAATTGTGCGTTTTAAAAAAAATCTACATTTTTCGTAGTAAATTCTTGTCTATTTTTATGGTTTACCAGTTATACAACTGAAAAAACTAAAGTTATGGCATTTAAAGGTACTCACTCGTCCGGTCTAAAATAATTATAGAAAATAAAAGTATAGAACAAGTGTCAATATTTAATTTTCTAGGATGTGAAGTAACATATGGGTCTGAAATAGACATTAATAAAAAGCTAAATAAATTCAATTACATAACGGGAACCATAAAGAGAACGCCAAAAAATAAAATTGGAAGAGATTCAATAATACAATTGTATAAAGCAATAGCCATCCCCACAGTAACTTATGGGTCTGAAACATGGACAGTGACGCAGAAAATAAAAGAAGGATACAGACAGCTGAAATGAAATTTCTCAGATCCGTAACAGGATACACAAGACTGGATAAAAAGCCATACAACGAAATAAGGCAAAAGTTAAAAATAGAAGGGTTAAATAAAGTAATAATAGAATATAGAACTAACTGGAAACAACACTTAGAAAGAATGTCATTAAATAGGATACCCGAGCAACATATAACTACAGACCCCAAGGATACAGTGAGGCAGTATTTTTAACACTTAAACGATATCAGTCTAATTATATAATATAAACTATAATAACAGCCCGCCTTAAAGCAATATGTGTATAATATATATGATGTATGTAACAGTCGTTGTATAATGTTTATTTTATTATGTACATGTATAATAATGTTATGTGAATGTAATACGTAATTTACAATGTAGGAGCTGTGAGAATAGAAGCCGAAAGGTGCTAACAATGATGTAACCTTGAGGCAATAATGAATTGGAAAGTTTAATAATGCTACTAATAATTCTTGGAACAATAATGTAATATTTAAAACAGTTTATAAATAGCCAATCAAAAACTAGAAAAGTTTAAGTTAAATAAAAATATTCTATTGGAGTAAAATTAGCAAATCAGAGACGTGAAATATAGTAAATGTACAAATTTAAGGGGTAGAAGCCAGACACTACTAGGCAGCGTTCCCGAGCACTTCGATACGGTATAGGTTAAGTGTGAGACATAAAACTTCATTACGGCGAGAATAAAAATAAAGTTTCCGTGTTAAAAAGTGGAATTAATAAATAATCTCACAGCTCTGCAGTATGATATATCACTGAAGTGTTATCTAATCGTGTGAAAGATTAATAAAACGAAGTTAAATACAATTATAATTTGTGTAAGCCTTCATTCTTTAGCCACACCACCCCCTGCTAAGAGATACGTGTTTCTGCAAATTACTACTGAAGCAGCCGAGGCATACAAATATAATATTTAAATAAACATTCAAATTACAAAGTTGATTTTTAAACGTGGGGGCGAAGGAAAGTGAACGTGGGGCGAAGGCCACCGGAAACTTTGTATCGTACGTGGGGCTGAAACTACTTCAAGTTTGTCTCCCCAACAGTGGAACTACAATACATCTATCTTCAAATTGGTGTCCAAAGTGTGATGCTAATAACGTAAAAATATTTCTATTTCAACAGAAACCCAGGACGACCAAAAAAGAGATGGACACAACAAGATTTTGGAGCCGGAACAGGCTAAACCGTGAAGTAGAAGACAAAATTAATTCCGAAAAAGAGAAATTCACAGAAAATTCCAGATACTGCCATTTTATTAGCCATACAAATATGTTAAACACATGGTATTTTGATCAAAATCGTTGCTTGATAATTTAACACTTTTTAAGTGCAAATCAAATGTTATGGTTAATTAAAATCCATTTTTTAGAAAATCAGAAAGAAACGAAAAATGTTCCATGTAAATGTTAGATAAAGTGAGAGAATTTTCTTGAAAATCCTTGGATGAAGCTGAATTTATCATATTTATCCAATATCTTGATTCTAAATTGTGAAGTCCACAGACAGGCACACAGGCTTTTTTTCTATTTTTTTTTCAAAGCTAGATGGTAGAGAAAGTAATAGTATATCACTGAATTTAGTCGCACTTTATGCATCTAATCAAATGTTTCAAATCACAATGAATTGTGAAAGCTGGTATAAAGAAAATATTTCATCTTTAACCATTACAAAGTTTTTACAAAATGCCCTCACAGCATTCTCATCTGATTGTAACTGCAGTGATGGTTACAAAACATGAACAAAAGAGACTGTGAAAAGGAAGGTATGTAAAAGTCCATTATGAACTTGTGACTATTTAGCTTTTAAAGCTAAAGTAGGCATTTTTAGACAAAAACTAAATTGCCACCATTGATTGACTTAAAGCTGACTTCTATAGCAACGTATAAATTGTCCATCAAATTGTAATCAAACCACAAAATGTCATTCCATTTATTTTGTTTAAAAAAATAGGTATGATGGTCTATAGGGGAGCTGAAGAATCTAAAGCTAGTTATATAAAAGGAGGAAAAAGGTAGATATTGAGTTCTACGATCTGAAGCTTCCTTGCCATTAATTATTAATGATCACATCAAGGGAGATAAGACTTATTATTAATGATCTGATATTGAATATATCATACTGCCAGAGTTGATTTGCTGTGAAACTATGATCAGATGCTAGATTTGAAAAGTGTTAAATACCTACGTTTTATTACACTGGTAAAAATGTTACAGAAGAATATGTTTTATAACAACATTTTTTAATGCACCTAATTCAAATAGTGCACACTGCACCAAATAATAAAAATCTACTGATGAAACATACACCTTTCAAGTTAATTTGAGATGTTTGATGTTTCACTTTTAGTGTAACGTCATTTTATTCTTCTTTTTGCTGAACTCTCTTGATTTTATTTGGGCAACGTTTTAAAGTTTGATGATTTGCTCCTTAAAGAGCCGAGTCAGACAACTGAACACAACCAGATATCTCATTGCACAATATCCTCCTTTTTTACTAAGACCTACAATTGCCTTTAATGTAAGTGTGCCTTGCATAGTGTTCGGATTACCCAGTGATGACCTTCACTTCCTTAGTTTCCAGGAGACATCAATAATTTACTCTTGTATTTCAATGACACCCTTACTATTGGACAATTATTATTTCAGATGACAGAAAATCTTTATGGCTGTCCTAAATGTTCTGAAAGAAATCAATAGCAATTCAGCTGTAATACAAACAGACACACATCTCAATACAATTAACAAACAGAAAGAGAGGAAAAGAAATTAAATCACACATTGAACTGCACATACATAACCTACTTAAAACAAATACTTGATACACCAATTGTAAAGTGGTCTGTTTTCACGTAGTACGTTCATAGCCAAAGGTCATTATTTCAAGAATAATGTTGCATAGCTAAAACAAAGCCGCTGTGTGGAAATCACGCAATTTTCTATGCCGGTTATTACTCACATAGCTGCTTCACAAATTATGTATATAGAAGTTTGTTTCTCTATGTACTTCTTCTTATTAGTAGTAAAATTGAGGAGTTTTTTTTTCTTCAAAAGTTGATAAATGCAAAAAAGTTAATTTTTCAGGAAACGTTTTATTTAATTACCATACTGTAATACTAATTACAGAAGAAAACAATTTAACATTTATATTACATTTTAAGCATGTATTTTATTATGTGTTTGACACTCTTCAAAGTTTTATTCATAAATTGTAAATGGAGGGACAAAGTTTCCCAAGTTTTTAAAAAGCCAATAAATGCAGAGCCTGAAGGTAAAACTGTTGTTAATACACATATTAAATTTGTTTTCCTCAACCCTTTTGACAGATATTGTGAAGCACCGGCTATGGCCCAAAGTTATCTGGAGATCGGCGTCCAGCGGTCGCAGTAAACAACGACAACGGCAGCTCACCAATGTAAACACCAGGCGCGCTATCGGCAGATAAACATAACTTCTTGAAGCTTCTTACCCCCTTCTAAAAGTGTCAAAATAGTTCAAGAACGTTCGCAAACCTTGTGGAAAGATTCCACTGGCTATATAAGCGAGGGTTCTCGAGAGAGGAGTCGAAAAAAAAATTAAATTGAGTTTTATTTATGGACGCTCTTTAACTGCTGTGGTTCAGTATGTAATCTGGATGCTTTCCAGAAGTTCTTCTGAGATCTCAGTGGGGATTCCACTGGCAATTGCAGTGTTGGGTTCTCTCTTTGTCTGTTGGTATTTGGCATTGCGTAACAGGTAAGCTTGTTTTGATGCTGCCATATATGCCGAAACTTGAGGGCGAATCAACCTGTTTAAAAATTCTGGCGTTCTGCTCGTTAAAGGCCAGTTTGTAGGCGTCAGCAGACCGATTAATTTTCACTTTGGTGATGAGTGTGGTAGTCAAATTGCAACTGCATCATTAGTCTGGTAGGAAGAACGGCTCACGTTTGTCTTTGTCGCATTTACAGACGTACAGTGGAAAACAGACGTGATGGGGTCCTTTCTAAGCGTGGGTGGTCTGTGTCGGTTGTCTTCATGGTTTGGATCAAGACTTTCTTCATTTCGTTCATGGACTTAACAGTGAAGCGTGCAGAAACGACTCATGCTGCTTCTACTGCGGAGACAATCAACACACATGGCAATGCAATTATAGAAACAAAAAACAAGAAGGAACATACTGCGCAAACTACAATGAAGCTGGACATTACACCGGACAAGTCAAGTGCCCAAAATAGCCCAAGGAACCCCCGACTCAAATAAACCAAGTAGCAAAAACCAAGATTCAACCACATGAAGCCGCGCCACCCTTCAACACAGAAATAGACGAAGACTGGCCACTCTTGAAACATATACTATATCAGAAGAAAAGAAAAAAACTTTCCGCCGAGGAAACCACACAGAGACTACATGACCTCTACAAGACGGCCGAAGAAAACCTTAACATCATTCAAGAGCAAGTAATCAAAACACAGTAAAATCTGTGAAACTAGGTCGAAGAAGTAATAGAACACTTGGTAGAATAAACGATCAAAGCAATTGTCACACCATATGACATAACCGCACCAGACTACCGGCAGCAGGTTCTCAAAAATCTATCCAAGACTACAAAAAGGACATTGAAATGATCCATTAACACATAATTATAAGGCAGGTGGACAATTGGCGGTCGTAATCAACAAAATCGCCTCTCCCAGCAACAAAACAAACTAACACATCACTCAGAAGCTGATGCACACACAGACATGGTAACTGTCACGACTATCGTCCACTAAAACATCGAAAGCTTGCACCTCAACATAGAGTCGCCAATAAAAAAAATAAATTACAGCACGTATTATGACTCGCCGAACCTAACAGCTTAATGCTGAACGAAACAAAATTAAAGCTATTTCGGAAATTTGGCATTCAGCCTTACAAATGTTATAGGAAAGACAGACTAGCAACACTAGGAGGAGTAGCAGCACAAAGCAGACCAGAACTGCACCCAAAAATAGTAAACCTTCCACCATAATTCGACCAGGAAGAAGCTTTAGAAATCAAAATGAACATCAGAAACCTCAAAATACAATATACACAAACGACAAACTATAGACTGGTCTGATAACACACATTCACAACAATTGCCGAAGCTTAATAATCGCAGGAGACATCAATGCCAACCACACCGACTTACTGGATAAACCACAAACCCGAACGGTCGACTATTGAAAATACTGCTCAAGGACACAACTCTCAGAAACACCTACTTTCCAGGACGGATAATTGGATGGAAAGAAAGTGAAACCAATATCTTCCGACAAAGTTCTTGTTTCACGCAACATATACGACAGGATAATGCATACACAAATTGAAGCATCAACCACTCCGACCACTTCCCAGTAATCATTACATTAGCGACTAATATATGGACTATAGAAAAAACAAACCCTACGAAAATATATGACTACGCTAACCTTGACTAGAAGAAACGCACAGGTCACATAAGAATAAACATGGAAAAATATGAAGAACGTCAGGTAACAGACTTCCAGCAAACTGAAGAGTTGGTATCGCAAATAACATCCGAAATATCACATGCCAGATACACCACCATCCCACATAAAACAGGTACATAAACAGCCACAGCAAACCTCTACCAAAACTCATAATACAACTTATTAAAAGGAAGCACCAAGCACACAGACAGTACATGAAGTCACACGAAGTAAACGACAAACGAATGCTTAAGAATTTTTTCGGGGGTAAAATCCTTAGCATGGCTTCCTTCGAAAGGGAAGTAAAGCCGGTGGTCCCGTGTCGTAGATTTACGCACGTAAAAGAACCTCGAAGCTGATACAGAGGCCTCTGAGCAAAATTTCTAGTCTTTCACGCCCAATATAGAATGGGACGCTAAGGACCATTATAGTTAGAGCATCTATAAATAAATCTTCATTTAATTTACCTATAAAGTGAAGTCAAAACGCAATTAGAGAGCACAATACACAGTGAAATACCTGCAGCCCTCTCAACTGAACCCAAAAGCTTCTGGAGCTTCATTAAAGCCGAAAGAAGAAAAACAATGTACACATCCCATCCGCAGCGCCAACCAACTATACCTGTTTCACTTTAAGTTCAAAGTAAACAATCTTTAATGTATCACTCTCCGAGCATATGGCAGCACTTGTGTAGGTATGACGGGAACTAAATACCCAAGAGAGGAACATACTCCATACAGCAATGAATACGGCACATTCCGCAACTCATTAGTTTTGAAAACATGTTGTATGTCTTATTCCTATATTTTGCCTTACATACTAAACTTCTAAGACTTAATACTAAGTAGACTTCGGATATTGATTTGTTTGATAAAATGCGGCGTGGTATCGTTTTAATAGGCTTAGCGCAACAATAAATAAAGCAACAATTAGTGAAATCTTAAGGTGCCACATGCGAAATCGGAACTTCGGCAATGGAATACAATAACAACTGGCCCACGTCTGTTTCTCGGAAACAGTTATTTGAAAATAAGGTAAAGTGTCGGTTCGTGTTCTTAATATATCTATATTAGTCTTTGGTTGCTGTGATAATTTTTCTGCTAGTGGTGCAAAATGCCTAAGAACAAACTACCGCGATTAATTGTACCGTATTACCTTTTCGGTATGATGCATTTTATTAAGTCGAATACTGGGGTCTAACAATACAACAGATCAACACAATACTAATTTTGTAAAAGACAATTTTTTTAAGTTATACTAATTTTTACGTAAATTATATTGGCTATTCATTTAAAATTTTAATTATTTTAACAAAATATGATTTATTGACATTAAAATATATTTATAAATATATTCTTCTACTTAAGGTTTCTGCCGAAAAAAGGAGTCACTTGGTACGAGAAAACTTCAATGCATCAAGCAAATTCTAAAAAGAAACATTCTCAGACGCAAACTTTACTTACGCAGCCCATGCCCTCAAAAATAAAAATCCCAGTGCTATTTTGATATGTGTAAAGTATTCGCTGCAGCCAACATTTCTTGGAATGTAGTTGAAAATGCAACAATGAAGTCAATTTTAGAAAAGTATTGCAGAGAAAGAATACCCTCCGAATCGACACTATCTTGAGATGGTGTATGAATCACAGCTGAATGAAATAAGGTCAGAAATAGGCGATTCCTACATCTGGATTTCCGTACATGAAACCATAGACGCCCTGAGGCGAAGTATATCAAATTTAATTGTAGGGAAATTAGACGAAGAGAATTATGGAAATTAGCATTTGATTTGTTCGAAGGTGCTGAAGAAAACTAATGCTCAATCAGTTGCCTACTTCGTAAACTCCGGACTAAAAGTACTGTATCCGAATGGTGTAAACGTAAAGGATGAAAGGGTGTTGTTACTGTACACTGATGCAGCACCATATATTATAGCAGCCGGGAAACTTTTGTTAGATGCTTTTTTCAGCATCTAACAAACGTTGCTTGTCTGGCTCATGCACTTCATCGAATAGCAGAGGAGGTTCGAAACCAGTTCCCCCAAATAAATGATTTAATATCCTCCATAAGAAAGTATTTTTAAAGTCAAATTCTAGAATTCCAGCTTTCAAAGAAAGATGTTCCAATCTGCCTTTGCCACCAGCACCTATTTTGACAAGATGGGGTACATGGCTGCAGGCGTGAAGTATTAGTGAGAACATTGACAGTGTTGAAGACGTTGTAATTAGTTCTTCGGAAGAATCGTAGTTTATTAAGGTTGCCCAGAATGTCCTACGAGAGAAAGGTTTGAGACAGGATCTGTCGTATATTCGCGCTAATTTCAAATTTTTAGCAGATACTATAGAGCAATTAGATTCATCAAAGCTCAGTCTCACTGAATCAATCACATTATTTACAAGAGCAGAAAGTCAGTTAAACAAAGCTGTTGGTGAGGTTGGGAAAATTGTTTCCAAAAAAATACAAATGGTGCTCGCTAAAAATCCTGGATATACGGTTCTGAAAGGAGTATCAGATATTTTAAGCGGACGTGAGGCAGATCTCCCTACAGGATTTAATACGCATATGGTTTCTCTTTTCAAATATGTTCCAGTCACCACCGCAGACGTTGAGAGATCTTTTTCAGCATTTAAGCTAATTCTGACCGACAAAAGACATAAACTTACCCCACATCATCTGGAAATGCTTCTTGTTATTTGTGGACAAAACTACGGCCAAAAGTGAAATGGAAGAATCTGTCATTTAAAAAATAGCAATGCTGCATTAATTTTTAAAATTCATGTAAGACATAATTCTACCCTTTATATTTTAATTGACAGTACACAGATTTTTTATAGATTGATTGTTCAATTACTATATTATCTTATCTATCCTATTGTATTTAAGTGTTTTGAAATAAAACATTAATCACTGTTTTGCATAAACATTTATTGTGCCTATTAAAGACCTATTTCCCTACTTTTTGGGACGTTTTAGGCGCCTAAAATAACATTTTTAGGACCTAAAGATCCGAAGTCTACTCATGACATTACTAGTTAAAGATTTCACTGCAGGCCACATTACACCAACTCATTGCAACGGCACCACATAACATACCATTAATGACGTACCACATTATCAATGTTTACCAAAAAGATTGTAATACATAAACTGTAGCTATGTAACCATATGAATTGTAAACGCTTATTTACCATAATAATTGTATATACGTGACAACTCAATGAAGAAAAGAAAAACAGCCGTAAAAACGTTTCTGCCGCCTTCAGCTACAAACCACTAAATTCGCGGCTGAAAGAAAATCTTTAAAACAACCCTAGGGCAACTTTGGGGTAAGATAAACTCCAAAGTTAAATAAGCTCTAAAACCCCCAGTAGTAGAAAGGCGTCAGTTTATAAGTCGGCGAGACAGTGCGAGATGAGAGTTGAGTCAGCGGGCTAGCGAGTGCGTTTCGGGTGCGACATCAACAGCAATTCTCCGAGCGAGTTGATGACAGTTGTTATGACGTGCAGCGAGTGCTACTGCGGAGCGACGGATTGTGGAGTTCTTGTGTTCGATTACCGAGTGAAATGAACCTCCGATGTGAAGAGGCTACGCCACGAAGGATGTGAAGTGACGGAGAAGTGAACTAGATAAAACAAAACAGTGACAGTAAGGAACTGAATAACAGTTGAAAAACTGGACAAAACCACAATATTATGAAGGCATCCTTATTGTTTGTTGCATTACAATGCTCTATAACAGTAAGATAAACATAAGTGAAAAATAGTAATCTAGCATTATCAAAATAGAAAACAAAACACAGATTCCAACAAGAAAAGACTAGAAATCTAAAGGTGACCTTCAACAATGTCCGTATAAAACTCTTCTGTTCCTTCTGGTATTTCAAAATACTTCACGAGTGTTAAGACATCCACTTTCCTAACTTCCTGGACTTCAGTACTTCATTCTCAACAGGACTTCCAGTATAGGTGTCCAATACTGACAGCAATGCCTTCTTTAGGTTTTTTCATAAGCCATCGTCCGTTGGACAGCTATTTTGAAAGGCGTTTATGTATTAGACTTCAGATCCATTGCTTTCCAACCTTTATTTAGCATCTTGACAGTGCCATGGTGTCCCAGCACTTCATAGTATTCAGTTGGTGACAAAATGTCTTCCTTCTTGCAGTAAGCTTTTTCCACTCTACCAAACACTCTGTCTGGAGGCGTATAACTGTGACCATAAATTGGGAAGTAATGGACTAGCTTATTAAATCTTCTACTCTCTTCTATAAAAGCCATTAATGGTATTTTTATTCTGAGTTGCATAAGAGTCAGAAAATAAACGAATTTCAGTTGGGCCGTTTTCTGGCTGGGATGCCTCAAGGTTTCTAAGAAAATGTAAACCAAATGCAACTTGATTGCATTCTTTCAGTCCTTCCGTTTTCAGCCAAGCATAGAAAATAATATTTACCTTTGTTTCTTCTCGGGGATGAACCATAGTACACAAATTGTATAGCCAAACCTGTTTTGAATAGAACACTTCACCCAGAGAGAGCTTGGTATTGGCTGATTCTGTTGTACAGAGCGGTCCCTCAGCCATCTGGCCGATAGTCGCGATGCATGTTCCGCGCGCTATATTCAGTGTATCTTATTATTCTCATTGTTGATACTGATACCATATTATTACTGATTTTATGATTATTACGATATATTGATTACCTATTAAACAAACATAATTACTTTTTATTTTATCAGTACTAACCTTTTTCACAGTCGGTGATGAAAGTGTGTCCTTCGGCAGATAAACATTCTTGGCACCTTCTGATGAAATTACCATTCACACGCATACGTTCCTGTTGCGTAATTTCCCTAATTTCAGTTCTTATATTGTTTTTAATATCGTCTATGGTGCGAGGATTATTCCTATAGACTCTATTTTTTAGAGTTCCCCACAGATAAAAGTCACACACAGTAAGATCCGGCGATCGAGCCGGCCATAACCCTTTAGTTTTTCTTCCGTTAAAACCCTTCGTTTCTTTTTACAACTACAACATTAAATGATCCCGTTCTCTTCACTTTATTCAGTAGATATCTGTTTCTCTACTCGGAACTGGAACACCTAGAAATTTATCGTGAAATTGCCTGCACACCTGTCTACATGAGTCGGTTTTCACCTACGTGTCATACATAAAAAGTCTTTGTTTAAGCGAAAATTTGAGTACCATTTTTGGGTTGTAATAATCCGATAATTCAATCGCACACAAATACACACGATTCTCGCATCTATACACAAGAAGCAATAAGAGCTGACTGAAGCCCGCTGCCACATGTCCGATAAGTAGAAGAGCCCGTGGCCTTGAGTTCATTCATACGTGTCGCACAAGATTGCCGTGCAATTCCTGGCCAGAGCGCTGAGGGACCGCTCTGTATATAGAAGCATACTTTAATCACGTTTGGATTTTCTACCTTCATTGTTACATAGAATCTTTTCACACTAAGTTTGTGCAAATTGTGGTTTGACCTAAGTTGTTTTTTTTTCTCCAAATATTTTTCCTTTTTGATTTTCAAGAGACCAATCTTGCATATTGAGCAGTATCTGTATGGGGAGTTTTAAATGACAGGTTAAAGCAGTAATAGGAAGTGCGTTTCACTTTGACAAAGATGAAGTAGAAAAGGCCTATAGTATATATAGGTAAATAGTCTCTTCTAGACTTGAATAGTGTCTCTCTCTCTCTCTCTCTCTCTCTCTCTGCATCTATACAGTTTATCATTCTTAATAGCTTCTGTAACTTCTTTGACCTCAGCAGTCTCCCAGTCTCCAGCTTGATTTTCAACTGGTAACTTTCCTGTTGCATGATCTCTACTGGCCAAATGTGAGATTCTATCTTTGAACATCCCTGATATTGCTTGAAATGTTGTGGCACATACAGCCAACATCTGGCCACCTTTATTCCTTAATCTGTACTTTACCGAAACTGAATTTTTGTTTTTCGCTTTTTTGCCATTCTTTTGGTCATGTTATTTCCATGTACTTCAGTAATAATTTACCCTGGGCAATTTTGTTTAAACTATTTACATGCTGATAAAAAGCCATGATATAATCATAAGTGAGATCAGCTGCTCTACATGACTTTCTTCCTAAGGCTGTTGGGTTCACTAGTATGCCTGGTAGCCCGTGTGAACATCAATAGTCGGCATTTTCTTGTTCTTGCTGGGCTTCTTAAGTGCTTTTAAATTTGATCTGGACTTCCTACCACCTGGGCACTCAGGTGCATGTATGTCATTTTCTGAATCGCTTGTATGTACACTCGCTTCCATTTATGCCGTTATCACAGCTTTGGGAGGCATTCTACTGGCCTTCATAGGTGGAGCATTTATAACAGAGGAGGTGTGTATATTTGTTTACCTTTTTGTGCATGCAGTGGCTTTCTGTTTTACGTGCACAATTCTAGATTATTCACACACATATTAATATATAACCTTGAGCAATATCTTTAGTAGTTAAAGAGCGTCCATAAATAAAACTCAATTTAATTTAATCATCACTTATAATAACCATGTTTAAATATATCATTAAATAAAACCTTGTTTTACGCAATATCTCCATGAAAAAAGAATTAATGGCAACATCGTCACCCTGTGGGAACACCGTCATGAAATGTTATTTGGACTTAGAGGCAGAGTTCTTCCAGCACCTAAGTGACTCAGGCTAAATCAGGTATTGGACAAGACTGGAGATTGGACAGATTAAAATAATGTCTAGTAAATGTGTCCTCTTTGAGAGTAAACACTATAATGTTTCAGTTTTACATTGTCGCCATTAAAAGTATTTTTTCATAGAGATTTTGTGCAAAACAGGCTTTTATGTAGTTATATACTTTACACTGGTTATTATAAGTGATGACGAGTAAAGATATTGCTCAAAGTTATATATTTATATGTGAATAATCTAGAATTGCGCACGTAAAACAGAATGCCACTGCATGCCCAAAGAGGTAAAGAGATACACCTCCTCCTTACTATACATGCTCCGCCTATGAAGGCCAATAAGAACGCCTCCCAAAGCTGCGGTGACAGCATAAATGGAAGCGAGTCTACTCCCATATTATAGTATAATGGACTACTCGTTTACTGTGATCTTGTCCCTGTTAAAGCTGAGCATAAACTGAGGAATAATCAGGAGTTATTGTCGTTTGAACCATTAATCTGTATTGTTGTCTCTGGCGGGGAGCGCTTGCCAATAATTAACTTCCCTGCAATGCTATTCTCTCTCAAAAGTAAAATAAATTTTGTGTTTATCAACTTTTGCTTCACTGGCCGAGAGCAAATATCCAGTTTTGCAAAAGCTCACTGTTTACAACACCCTATAACCATGGCAAATACCGGATTTTGACTAAAGCAATTCAACAGGCCATGCATGTCAACAGTTTATATAGCTATAACTACAAAAATCTGAATGTTTAAAATATGAGTATTTGTCGAATTTTGAAAAAATGCTCAATTGATTTCAGCAATTGGATTTTATTTATGGACGCTCTTTAACCGCTTTGGTCCTTAGCGTCCCATTCTATATTGGGCTCAGAGGCCTCTATCAGGCTTAAGGTTCTTTTGCGTGCCGTAAATCTACGACACGGGACCATCAGCTTTACTTCCCTTCCGAAGGAAGCCATGATAAGGATTTTTACCCCAAAAAATCCACCGCCCTCCGTCGGGTTTGAACCTGCAAACTCGGGAACTACGTATTAGTGTGTAGACACAAGAGGAGCTTGTGGTAAAAGTCTGTTAAATAAAATAGGCAAGCACGGGCTGATGAATGAACACAACACTTCAGAACCACATTGGTTCAAATTGAAACACTGGAAATAACAGGAAATATTCGTAAACAGCAAATGCTATAAAAAAGTGTTATTTGATATAAACTTAATATTTTAAGAGTTCTACAATTTATTTATAGTAATTTTTGTCCAACTCCGGTTTACAAGTTATATAAATCTCAATAAGAATGAAAAGGGCTTAACTGGCTAAGACATTCAAGATATAAATTTTATTTGCCATATGAATAGCTGAAAAATACATTTTGGCCAAAATTGTAAGTCATTTTTGTGAAGATAACGAAAAATTGCAAAATAAAAATAAAATGTTGTCTGGGATGAGAAATATGTGACAAAAATTATTTGAGAGATGGGCTTAAGTATGAAGTTTAGTATTTATCCAACTTTTCATTTTAAATTATACAGCTTATAGGTTAGAACAGTAAGGACATTTTTTTCCAAAAATGTATAAAGAGAAAATAAAACATAAGCAGCTTTGGTTCCAAGTTTAACACATAGGTTCCATTAAAATAAAGTTTTCTGATGCCTTGCAGATAGGGTTGCCAGGTGCCCCGTATTATACGTATTTCCCGTATTTGAGCGTCTGAAGTGCTATCCCGTTTTAAAAGCATACGGGACGACTTTTTCCCGTATTTAAACAACTCACTTCTGCCAAGGTTTAAGTTTCCTATTTACAAATTAATTTATCAATCGTATTTTTCAATTCATTATTCTTCAATCAGCTAGCGATTCTGCAATGTGTGGGCGAGGGAACCGCGGCGCCGGCCGCTGAGCCCAAGCGCCAGAGAGAGACACGGTTTGCATGTGGTTATGTCAGCGCAACAATGAGTTGCATACTTTTATTTCCAAACGCTTTTAGTAGAAACTGTTAAAGCAACAATTTGTGTTATGTTGTGGCGAGATTAAGATAGCTCCTGGTGAAATGTACGATTCCACGAAAGCAAAGAAGAAAAAGAAAGATAACTGATTGCGCCCGTTAACAATTGTTTCAAGGCAAAATGTGTTACTTGTAATCTCTTTTCTTTTTTGTTTGTTTGTTTGTTTGTTTTTTTAAATCGGACATTCAGGTGAAATTGACTTAATGCAACGTTTCGACCACACTACATAAAAGTTTCGTGAAGCAAACAAGCATGTCCTCTAAAATAACAAAACTTACATTTAAGAAGGGACTTGATCACAACAGAGTGTTAATGTCATTGCTGCTGAATTAGCTTCTGCTACCACAATGTTTGACATAATCTAAGCTATAACAGTTTTGAATGCAGCATGAAACTAACCAGTCATGTCTTCACCAATGACTCCCAAATGCGTCAAAATTAAGTTGCGGACCAAAAACCGTGAATGATTTTATTCTCTTCTGAGGAACGAAGCATTTCTTCTCATTGGCAACTGATGCTCCCAATAAGGGGAACAAGAAGATGTTTCCAGTCTGCCTGCGTTACTTTGGTCCCCATGAAGATGTTCACTGGAATGTAAGACAAATTTCCAGCAGGGCTGTTAGAACTTAAGAAGAGGGGTAATGGATAAATGTTTTCATTGGAACAAAGAGCAACTGCAAATTGCAATGGTGTTAATATAACAATAAAACAAATGCTGTTAATAAATGTAATACTTTTTACATCCTTTATATTTACTTCATTTTTTATATTTTTAAGGTGCTGGATATCATAGAAGACAGCAATGAAACCGCATCTGCAATTTTTGAAAACATAAAACAATGTGTTGATAAATTAAATGTTTAAACAGTAGTGTTTATAAAATGTTTCACAATGAAAATAGTGTTGCAGTGAAAGCAAATCCCATCTTGCACATAATACTTGCAAATATGCAAGTGATTTATTAAATATGGAGATTGAAACAGTTATTTTAAAAATCTACAGCCATTTTCCCTCTTTGCAAACAGGACGACATGAGATTTATATATTTATTTATTTATTTCCATAATGCTATACAAAGTTCTTACAATTTTTAATACATTACTTTGAGTTGCTATTTTTTCTTTCTTTCTTTAGTCCATCATGCATTTTAGCACCGTGATTATTTATGCATGGTGGGTCATAACAAATTCATATTGCTTTATTTTTCTAAACCATTTTTCTCTTACTCTCCCCATATATTCTCCTATTCTTTTTATATCCCTCTCCTTTTGTATTTTTATTATCCTAACTTTTAATACTTCTTTGTTAACATTCTTTACGTAAAAACTGATTTTCAAATGAAAAAGATTTGCTATTGTCAGCCAACAAAGCCTTGTACTTTGAAAAGCTCCTTTCTACTTCAGCTGACACAAGAGGAGCATATTTAAAATGAACAATATCATTTGAATCTAAATCTGAATGATTAAGAGAGAACTTTTCACCCAATAAAATCATTGAAATGGAACACAGTGTATGATACCCTTCGTTGTTTTTTTTTTTCTAACACCTTTTCCATTTTCTTTGACACTTCTTTTCCCACTTTACCACAAACACCCTCCAATTTATTCACAACTTTTTTCACTTGTTCTATCTGCTTCACCAGTGGCACTTCTGATTCCTCCAAAGCAGTTCTGACAGCTGGAATAAATCCAAAATTTGATTTTATGTATGAAAGTTTGCCTGAAATTTCACCATTAGACATTAATTCTTGAGCTAGTCCAATTGAAGTAGCTTCACTGCTATTGAATGAATCAATGATGCTTTTCACAACGTTGAAGTTCTGGCAGTAATAGTTGCAGGCATCAACCCAGGACCCCCATCTTGTCAAAATGGGAGATGGTGGCAAGGGAATGTCTGGAGCTAACAACTTAAATGCTGCAACACGTGAAGGGGCTTTCAAAAATACCTTTTTGACACATCCAATAAATTTGTCAACGTCACTGAATTTACTATGAATCTCCTCTGCAACTCGGTGCAAGGCGTGAGCTAAACAAGTCACATGCACCATTTTACTGTACAGTGCTTTTAGAGAATCGGCAGCTTTCACCATATAAGGTGCAGCATCCGTTACGAAGAGAAGTACATTGTCATGCTTAACACCTTCGGGCCATATGGCACCCATAGATCTGTCGAACAACTTAGAAATGGTGGAAAAATTTACTTTTTCTAAATGTTCACAGTTTATTAGAAACTTTTCGCCTGGACCATCTTCTTTCAAAGTTCCCACAATGACATTTGCAATATATCTTCCCATAGAGTCTATAGTTTCATCAATTGATACCCAAATTTTTTTATTTATGAGCTGTTGCCTGATTTGTTGTATTGTTTTTTCGTAGCTTCGGCTGACAAAGTTCTTTCTTAATGTGGAAGAATCAGGAAGAGATTTGCCTGTGTATTTTACTAAGAATTCACGAAATTTTGGATGGTTTAGTTTACTTAAGGGAATATCAGCACAAAGGAAAGCTGTACAAAGTTCTTCGCAGAATGGTGAATAAGACTGGCGGTATTCTCCTAGGAGCATTTGCTGAAGTGCTTTTTGATTTTCAATCCGTTGTACTCCACGTTTGTGTTTATCTGTTGCCACATGCAGCTGAACATTAAATGACTTCTCCGCAGTTACTCTTACGTCGCACAGTTTACAATAGAGTATTTTACCATCACTTGAAAATACTTTCTCACCATATTGAGACACAAACTTTTTTAGTTTTACTTGAACATTTTGCCTCACTTTAGGCATTTTTTCTGAACTGTACTGCACACGGTTACGACTTCAATAAGACTGAATAACACAATGAGTGAATTAGACACTTGTCTGCAGTCCAGGGTCCAGAATGACTTAATCAGCTACCTGTTCATAGAGTAACAATAGCTTACACACTGATGCGTAAGGGTGAAGTCCATATTGTGAATTCAAAGGAAACAGGGAAGGAAGGTAGATACTTGCCATTTTCCAGGAAACAAAATGAGGTGCGCAATTCTGGGAAATGTAACACGGAATATATAAATTGCATGAAAAAGTTATTTTCTTCTTGAAAGAGTGAAAATATGACGAATATGACCATTTACTTACTAAAATATGCTCTATCAGAGAGAAATGGCCATATATGCAAAAATATGACTTAACAAATTAGGTTAATTCATTTTGCTGTTTCATAAAAGCATTTATATATATTTAAGGAGCATGTCAGTCCTACCAAAAAATATATGCCCTATCATAAAAATCCTAGCCCTAGTCATTTCAAACATCTGGCAACCCTACTTGCAGATATAATTTTAAATCAAAAGTACTGTCACATTAAAGTCTGGCTATAACAGAAGAAAAAAATAGATCTGGCCCTTCAATTGCTTAAGTGACTGAGGAGGATAATAAATAACAACATATTCCTAATAGAAACTTCCTACACCTATAAAATATAGACCTAGACTAATCTCCATTGTCGCAAAGTGAATTTTCAGGGTTACTTTGATGTAGTAAATCAAACTGTGGATTTACATATAATTAAGTTTTCATAAAGCTTATTAATACTTAGGCTATGCAAACTGCTTACTGCAGAAAGGCAACTAGTCCAATATTTGCACATTTCCTCTTTGATGATTATGGTTTTAAGTGGGTCAATGGACCATTTACCATATAAAGGAAACTTTTGTGCAGGATAGCACTGGCCAGACAACACGAAAACACGAATTTTCTGTTTACTGCAGAAAGACAAAGTTTTATTCAGTTCTTTGTCTCTTCTATTAGATTAGGAAATTTGTCTTTCTGCACTAAGCGGTCCATACATATATATTCTTGCTGGAGTATGACAAACAACTTTAACTAGAGAAAACATAACAGTTACAAAACTGATATTTGTCAACAATATTTTTATTATAATAATGCTGAAAGTTATTAGTTATTACTTCAGTGCTGAAAAATTCTAACAGACATAAAAAGGAATTCATCATAAAATTTCCTATAAAATAACTTGACTGGTCTAAGAGTGAATGTTTTTTGCTTTTTTCCCCTCTTAGAGTTATGTATTTAAAAATTTAAACTGAAATTTACCCAATGTTTTTTTTTTTTTTTTTTTTTTTTTACTCCCAGTTCAGATGCAGATATAACTACTTCTGACTACTCTAGAATCAAATACTTTCCTACCCCCTTCCAGCAATGTCAATAATTCATATTTGATCGCATGAAGATAATGTAAGCCCTTTGGGACCTAAGAACAAGACCTTACGGCCTTGCATCTGCAAGAAACTAAAATCTGCAGTTTTCTTTTAACTACAAGCAGAACATAAAACAAATGGAGCACACAAAATTGTAGTAAGCTATATAAAACAGTTTGAGATATTTTTAAAGTATCGTAATTAATCACTAAATTGATATGCTACTACAAAATGATGCTTTTATTATATCTGCCCTAAAAGTTTATTTTGAACTTAAAAGAAGTTCAAAACTTTTTCAATAAAAAGAAACTGTTCTTCAGAATACATTAATTTTAATTCATGTACAAGATAAGAATTGTTTTGTGTATGTGCTATTTGAATTGTTTTATTTTATACCATAATAAATTGTGGAAAATATTTAATTGCAAATTAACTGCTTAAATATTTTCAAATAATTACCCAACAGTTTTTAAGTTCTTAATACATCAAAGCTTTCCTAAAAATGACAGGCATATCAATTAAAAACTATGCTATGCGGAGAATTTTGTAAAATGAAAAATGAAGAGAGCTGAGAAAAATACACTTGAACCCTTGCTTTAGCTCAATTACATGGAGTTATTTAAATGAGTATATCTTCAGAAATCGCCAACATTAAGAAAATAATTATATAGTATGAAAGATCAAGGTAAAAGTATCTTCAGTTTATGTATTGCCTGAATCATAACTTAAAAACACCTTGTTTCTTTCAAACAGCCTTCATAATAATCTACACTTGCTTCTCATTTGAAATAAAAACAAACTGATTGCCAGATAATTCCTTTACAGAGTTTATAGGTATTCAGTAAATCAAAATTAGCATGTACGGGATATATGGCAGAATAAACTCATTTAAAGCTTGTGCCTTGAAATTGTTGTGTCTTATCAGTATGAGGTACCTACAGATAAGATACAATTTCTTATTCTTTTTAACTATTACTTAAGTTATACAATGAATAGCTATATCTACAAGTAGGGCTGCATCTATTCAGGCAAGTAGGTACATTCTTAGTGCAATTGAGAAAACATGTATAGGCATATATATTATATTCAAATAGAACATGTCTTAAGATTACTATTCAACAAAAATTCTGATTATTGCTCCTATAGATGACCTATTCCTTAATACATATGACATATATAGTATCATTTTTAAAAGTTTTGGTGAGTCATACATTTTTTAAAAAGCTGAGTAAGCACACAGCAATGAGATTAGTAAGAACTTCAGAACTTTTAGCTTAGCAAACTGCTGCATTTATCTGAATTATTTCACCAGTAAGACATCCACTGAATATTTCTGTTTTCCATGGAATAAACTTCCATTTGTATCCATAAAATTAACATAGAAATATTTATACTTAATGTTACTCCAAAAACACACTGCAATTGAACCCTTTAGATTAATTTGGAAGCATTAAAACTAGAAGGGGATTAATAAAAGCATCACTTCTTAGCACTGCCAACAAATCTTGTGCCAGTAAAAAAGATGATTTGTCATAAATACATATATACCTACATCAATTGCTATACACATGTTACCAGTTTATATTTCTCTATAAGCAATGCTCCTGGCCCTGTGTTCACTTTTTATTCATATTCACTGTTCATTTCCATTTGTTTCACCTTGTACAAGAATTGTCTTTATTGACAGTTGTACAAGAACTGTCTACGTTCATTTTAAACCATTTATCTCTTATGTAGGTACTTACCCATTCATTAGTACTATCACATTTGAATACTGTGTTTTCTGTTCCTCCACACAGTGGATATGACCTTGTACAAAATCTCTCTCTTTCCATAGTCCTTTCAGTCGCCATCTTCATGATCATCCAGACTAGCCCTTCCCTTTCATCTTTTTACTTTCTCTACTACGTATAGTAAGTAGGGGAAGTATTGCATTCCACCCAAAAATTCGATACCGAGATTTCACCAGAAATATATGTTTTGAGACCCCCTGAATCCAAAAAAAGCATTTTTGGAAACATGTCCATGTGTGTGTCTGTCTGTGAACAGCATAACTCAGAAACGAACAGTCGGATAAACACCAAACTTGGTATTTAGGTTCAGTATCCTCCAGAGATGCGACATGAAGGTTTTCAAGAAAATCCCCCCACCCCAGATTACCCTTTACATGGTACATTTTTCGAAAATTTTAATTTTCTCAAAAATGGCTCTAACGATTTTGATTAAAATATCATATGTTTAAGATATTTTCATGACAAATAAAATGTATATCTTGAATTTTCTGGAAATGTCTCCAAAAGTATTCTTCATTGTGAACGACTTTTGCATAACTGGTAAACCATAAGAGATAGACAAAATTTTACTACGCAAAAAATGTAGATCGCGTTAAAATACACAATTTATGTCATATACATTTTTGTTGTTGAGTGAACCATTTTCGAGATATTGCTTGTTATTCCCTTAAATTTTTCAATACTTATTTTCTAAAATGGAAATTTGTTATTAATTTTTTTGTCTTGGATATGCAAAGAGTTATAATCTGTGGTAAAGGGAATGGTGCTGCACCTAGCAACCAGCTATTAAGAGATATGTCTATGTTTAAAGGCTACTGTATTTCTATATTGCCGTTGTAAATATATATTCCCCTTACATATACAAGAAACTTAGTAGTAAGATAGAGTCTGCAAATGTTTATCTCGATTAACATGAAGCATGTGGAGAATAAGCGTTTGTAAAAATAGTTTGTACAAGAGTAGAGAAAGTCATGTGAGTGTAACACATCAGATTTTTTCATCTCGTGTACATATTTTTCTCACACATTATTTATTTTTTTTTCCATTTTAATATAAAATATTAACAATATATTTTCTTCTATTCCACTAATTAATGTACATTTCAACATCTTCAAATCTTTTTCTTGCTTCTTTCCAAAATCCTTTCACAGTATTTTCCCCTCACACGGCTCCCAATCCAATACTTTCTAAACTGTTCTGCAGTATGCATCCACTCTTACATAATTTTCTAATACTTCACATATTTTTTTGTTTTTAAATATTACTTTCATTTAATTTCAGTAACATATAATAATATTTTAAGGCTCTAGTTCTCGGCAACACAAGCACTTCTCTACAAAATATTCTATGAACCAAGACAACAGGTTTCCAACCCTATCAAGCTCCCACATTTCAACTCCATATAAGATTCAGCTTCTACCACATTATACTCTCTCCAGGTATTTAACTTCCACTTCTAGTGCCTTAGGTAAACATTCTCTGATTGCTCACATGGCTCTATTTCCCTTTCCCAATGCTGATCTTTTTTCGGCTTTTCTTTTCCTCCTCCATCAGTTTTGATAAAAGGAGTCTTTCCTGTTGTTCAAAAGGTGTTCTAGCCTACATAGATAAACAGTTAAGCTGAAGATTTATTTGATTAATGAAGTCCTCATTAACTCTAAATTAGCTTCATATTTAGTGCCAAAAAAAGTTTTATTTTTTCAGTTAAAAAATTATTTTAAAACTTCAGTTTGTCAAAAATTCCGCAACTCAAAACCACAATTAAAATATCAAAAGAATTGAATGCAGAGTTGATTGGCACCTAAAGCCTATCATCTTTTAATTAATAATACATTTTACTTTCTCTTCTGCTTACCTATAGTAAATAGAGAAGGTATTGTGTAAAAAATTTTATATCGAGCTTTCACCTAAAACACACACGCCTGTTTTAAGATTCCCTGAACCTAAAAAACATTTTCTGAAAAACATCCATTGTCTGCCTGATGCGAGCAAAGATTTCCATGAGAATTCCCACCCCAAGCTAATCTTTACATGGAAAATTGTTCACTATTTTTTATTTTCTTAAAAATGGATCCAAATATTTTCATTAAAATACTGCATGTCTAAAATATACGCATGAGAAATAAAATATCTTAAATTTTCATTCTGAATGAATCTTGTACAACTTGTAAACTGTAAGAGATAGACAAAAACTTCTACACAAAAAAAAATTTAGATTTCATTAAAGCATAATTTATGTCGATTTTTGCAGCATTTGCCATTTCTGAGATATTCTTTGTTATGAATTTTCAAATGCTTTATATTTGTTTAAAGTGCTAAGTCATTATTCTTTTTCTTTCTTTTTTGTTTTTTCCTCATGATTATGCTAATAGTGGAATTTCAAAGCCATTGCATAGCAACCAGCTTTTTAAATATTTGAGTATCAATTTAGCCTCCTGCAATACTGTTGTACCTACAATGAAATGTGCAATAAAAGCATTTATGCAAACATTTACTTTTAAAAGAAGGGATAGAAGGATAAGCTTTTGTATGAATACTTTGTACAGGAGTGAATAGAGAGTCATGTGAATGTAACACACCAGACGTTTTTCAGTGCTTATTCAAATAAAATATAAATTGTTGTTCAGAATTTGAATTTGGATAACAGGAAAAAAAATTGCTTAATTGTCAGTTTTATATATATTATGGCAGTATGTTGAAACTTGGTGCAACTATTTCTTCTAATGCTCACAGGAATGTGGTAAAATTGTCGGGTTCTTCCTCAAATTAGACTCAGTTACATTGTTCCCTTGTCTTACTCCTGAAATCCTACCCCTACATTCCATCAACAAGAAATTCCCAAGAACCATTCCCTCAGTACTTTTGAGATTTTTTATTTACTTAGAAGTATATTTCTGTTATCATTTATTTTGTTTGCTTTTGGTGCTAGGATCAAACTTATTATTTTCTAAATAAATTCAGTGTGATCAGTGTAAACAAAACAAAAACAAAGAAGGTAAGCAAATATGAGCAATTTACAGCATTTTCCTTTTCCTTTTCTTTCCCTCCATGTTTACATACACTTTTACCACTTAAATATATGTATTATATTTTATGTCCATTTTAATATGTACTAGCATTATCAATAGCTAATACAAATGTATTCCATTGCATACAAAACAATATTTAGTATAAATTATATAGACATGATGAGACACTGCAGCTGCAGGCTCCTTTTTTCCCCCTATAGTCATTAACATGCTAGAGATGTGTATGTAAAAAATACATCACATACAAAAAGAAAAAGAAAAGAATATTTTGCATAATCAAATAAACAACAGAGGAGGAACTTCGCCTCCAACTACAGTTGATTTAGCATATAAACATTATAATTGTTCATGAAATGTATAAAAAGCATAGTCTTCAATAAATTAGTAACATAATTAGTGTAGATAATAAAAATAACACAGAATAAGAAGAAAACATAGAAAGTATAAAAGTATGTTATTGTAGTTTATATTCAACAACTAAGGTAAAATTATTATTGCCAAAACTATCAAGCACCATATGGCAATAGAAGTGACATCCAGTAGTGTACAAGACATTCGTATGTTGTCAACACTAGATGGTAGTATCAGCTGTTCATTAGCACCTATATGCTTAATAACAATTCCACAGTACGTATATGACTGTGTCCAATCATTTTGCATATGTAGCTTTTTCTACAACCTTTTATTTTTTAGATTTTCCAACTCAGTCATGCAGAATGTATGAGACTGTGTTAATAAACATGACTTAATTTTTTTCCCATCTTTCTTTTCAAACTTTCTCTTTGTATGTTACTATTTCTGATAAAGTCAGTGAGCTGACAGGTCATTTGTCTTTTTTTCTGAAAATGTCAAGATTGGAAAATTGCTATTTTTGACTGGTAGTTGGTTTCGTATTAGAATAAGGAGAAAATATAGACATGTGTGATCAGTTTGAAAAAAATGGGTTATACATGCATGTCAGAGGAGCATTATTTCTAAAAGGAGTAAGAAATAAGTAAAGTAAGTTTCATTATGTGTGATAAATTCGATATGTCTACTAGAGCGTGAAATGGTTAAAAGATGGAGGGAAAAATGGAAAATCTGCAGTATGATATAGTAGCAATTAAAATGCCAGCAGATACAAAGGAAGAGAAAATTAACGTGATAGCGGTATTTTTAGGAAAAGTAAGGGATAAGCAGATAAGGAGTCTAAGAAATGAGCAAGAGAAAACACACAGACAACACCCATTGTAAATCCATCAACACTTTTTGGGTTGACACCCAAAAGTGCTCGATTCTTAAACTTGTCAATCACAAACAACTGCTGCAAAAAGTGTTATCGAGTACAAGTTTGCCAACCAGTTCCACATGTATTAGATGTTTCAATTCCTTTAGAGACAGTAGTACTAGCAGCAAATCTAATTAATACTATTACGCGGTCCTTAGTTTTATGATTTCCAATAAATTAACTGAAGCTATGAATGAAAAGTACAGATGATCTCAACTTATACCAAATTTAAATTTGCCTGTTACCATTTAAATAGCATGAAAATTGCAGAAAAAATGCTAACTAGAATTTTATATATCTGTTAGTTGTATTTTATAGTTAAGAATCTTATTCTCTGATACACACAATCAGGAATAAGAAGTTAATCATTCAATTGTTAAGAGAGATCAATATGATAGGGCCTTAGTATGCAACAAAAACCCCATGGTTCTCCTGGCCTGGCCTTGACTCCAAGTTTTCAAATCTATTATACCCACTCCACCATTTGTCCTATAAGCACACACTTTATAAGTCATTTTATGCATAAAATGAAAAATTTGATGTGTTACATTCACATGACTTTCTCTACACTGCATCGTTTATTAGTGGGTATGCAAACTATTTTATGAAATAGTATTTTTCTATCTACTTCATTTTAATTTAGATAAACCTTTACAGAAATAGCTACACTACACATTTCAACATAGCTACAAAGGGAACAGCAATAGTCAAATGTTTTAGAACTGGATGCGTATGCTGGCCTTAAAATTCCTATGTTCTTTCCATGATATTGCAAAAAACAGCTGAAAATCGACAGGGTTTGAAAAGAAGACAAAAGTATTAAACAATTTGAACCATTAATTATGGATATTTTAGAAATGGCTGATGCCACAAAAATGTTATTTTAAAGAAATTGTGTATTTTTAAAGAGATCTACATTTTTTGTGTAGTACGTTTCCGTCTATTGCTTAAAGTTTAACCGTTATACAAGATTCCCTCCGAATGAAGAGGACTTCGCAGACTATTCCCAGAAAATTCAAGATATATATTTTATTTGTCACCTAAATATCTTTAATGCATTACATTTGAAACAAAATTGTTAGAACCATTTTTTTAGAAAATCAAACATTTTGAAAAACTTTCCATGTAAGGGTAGTTTGGGTTGGGGGATTTTCTTGAAAATCTTCATGTCACATCTTTGGAAGGTACTAAACTTAATATCATGTTTGGTATTTATCCAACTTTTCATTTTTGAGTTATGCTGTTCACAGACACACAGACAGAGCTTTTTCTAAAAATGCTTTTTTTGGATTCAGAGGTCTTTAAAATATGCATTTCCAGTGAAATCTTGGTATCAAATTTTTGGGTGGAATACAATATTTCCTCTGCTTACTATATGTAATAGAGAAAGTAAAAATTACCTGCCAGTAGTAATTTGAATATTAGCATATTATAAGGTGCTAATTTTCATTATAGAGATACCTAGTCTCTGGGATTTCTCAAATATACAGAACTAGATGAGGGAGGTTCAAGAGTGAACCTAGGGAGGATAGTACATCAACTACTTCAGGCACTGAGTAGGAGACTTAGTGAACCTCATTTCCCAGAGGTCTAAATAGAAAATTATTTTTAGCATTCAGATGAGCAAAATGTCAAAGTAATAACTAAGATTGGGCAGTAAATGAGCTTGTACCCTGGAGTACCAGAGAGCTTTTCTACACTATTCAGTTCCATTTACTTTCTCCTACTTACTGAAGATATGAGAAGTTCCTTCAGCAACCCCTGCCTTATTTGCCTCATTTCTATAGTAGCCTTTAATGTTTGTGGTCATATCAGCAACTTTGATTAGAAAGACAAGAAATGGTGTTACTAAATTGTATGTTATAATTGAGTTCTATTTGTTAAACAGTGTAATACAACCACTTCCACATTCACAACAGATACCTAATTATACTTTTCAGACTCTAGAAAAGGTAAGGATAATTCTATTTCCAGACAAGAACAGAGCCTTAGACCTCTCTGTAACTTTAAAAGCTAGAATGCTCATATATATATTACAATAATACAACATTAGATGTTTTAATAGTTTAAAATAAAACATTGATCTTGTAAACCAAAAATAATTACAGTGTTTAAAATATCAATGGATTGAAGATCCTTTTAATTTTTTTTAATAGGTATTTTACTTAAGGTACCCTATATTTATTTATTTGTTTATTTATAATATGCAAATCATCAAGACTTTAAGTAAATTTCCAAATCATACATAATGACAATTTAAAACAACAACGCCGTTTATTAATACACCTAAACGACCTCAAGTTAATGAAATTAATTTTTCTCTACATGTAAATTAACCCTTAATCATATATGAGAGTACTTACTGTATATCGAAAACTTAATTTAATTCGTCCATTAATTATAAGCAGCACATTTTGTTGGGACTTTCGTCGATGAAAAAAAAAGGGCAGTAACTTATTTCATTTTTCTAATATTTCTAAGTTATTAAATTACCGCAAATTTTCCTCCGCTTGATGCTATGTAAGCAGCTACGTTGTAATCAAAGGCGGGTTGGAGAATGTGTATTAGGAATTACAATTTCTCCATCAACCTCGCCTAATATATTTTATGAAAACACACCAAAGGCAAAATTAACCTTTAAAAATGCCGTTCAAATAAGTCACTTACCCCAATCGTGGAATGTACCACACCACCATTTCCTTGTCCGTTTTATCCTGTATTCCGCGTTACAGTGATATCCGATATTATCCGCTTTAATAGCTTTTGAGATGTGCCTCCTATTATTCACTATGTCTAGAAATATAAAAGTTGTATGATAAGTGTATGAGACACACTATAGCCGAAGATGGTGACAATGGGATTCCATTACTACGCACGTTATTAACCCATTAACATTTAATAGAGTATTTACATCATCACTTTAGAACATTGTTTGAGCTGTCAAACTGAGACTCCGTGTCTGTATGTTTCTGTCTCGCTCTCTCTCAATGAGTCATTCATGGATTACCAACAAAATTATCTAAACGTCAACACTCTTCAAAGAAATTATATTATGCTTTTCTGAAACAATAACTTGCAAATGGAAGCTATTATTATTAAAATAGTATCTCTTGCTAGACACATGCATTACTTTATGGTAAAATGAAGCAATATAAAATGTGTGTTTAAGATTTAGTATGTTGGTTACCCTGCACACCCTGACGAAAAGCTCGTGGATTTTCCAATGAAACTGAATGGTTAAGATAATAAGTGCAATATGATTTATAATGAAAATGCATTGTTACATATTACCAGAATATGAATTCTTAAACAGTTCGCTTTGAGGTCGCTACGTAAACCATTGTCACTACAAAGAATGTAAAATAATAAGACCAAGGGTCGGTGACAGGTCCGAGTGCTATATGCAAAGGCCAAAAGTTTGTACTAGGAATGAGCGGCGGTTTGTTATCTATGGCGTCATTGTCTATAATCCAGTGACAATTCAGTCCTATATCCTTTCATCCTGGCTTTAATGCTTACAAATTCTTATGCTTGGTTATTAGTTATAACACCTCCCCCTCCCGATATTCACATGATTTCATCCCTTGCCCAATAAATAACCAGCATGCGATCACGTGCTTATAGGATTATTCAGTCTTTTTAAATGAGGAAGAAGGGAACTACTTCCATTACAGTAAGCTACTGGTTCCCAAATTGATTGCTAAGGTTTACCAAACCCGCCAAGAACAGAAAAGATTTCAGAAACCCAATTTTTTTTTATGAAATTTTAAATTTTCTGCTTATTACGCAGGAGTTTATCACCTAGTATACTAACGAAAATATTTGAGGTGAAAATATATTTAATTGAAATATGAGCTTAAGGATATATTTAAATTTTACATTTATATATATATATATATATATATATACTGCTTTTATAAAATATATATATATATATATATATATATATATATACTGCTTTTATAAAATATATATATATATATATATATATATATATATATATATATATATATAAGACTTAAAATATTCTTTCCCCATCCACCATGCTATTAGGAGTTCCTATACATATTACTTTAGACAAAATTATCATTGCTGATCTAATGTTACGAGCATAAACTTAACCCCCCCCCTCCAAAAAAAATTAACACATTACCTTCACTGTGTATTTTCTGAATCTTTGTGGATTTACCTTTGATTATTTGCTTTAGATAATGAACTGTGAACACTTATTTTCTTTTCCTCAACAACTGACAGTGTATTTCCACCCACGCTGCAAATTATGTTAATCTAATGAACACTTATGCATCCCTCATTCTAATTATATAACTAAATTTCAGTTTCTAGTTGCATTTCCATGCCTCGCAGGGTCCTATTTAGAGGGGGGTTTAGGGTTCAACCCCCCCCCCCAAAAAAAAAAACTTCTGACAGTTTCATTTGTTTAAATTCATAGCAAACCAATATGGGAAAATGTTAGATAACAGTAGGTCTATTGCTAATAGCACATTTACAAGAAAAAGGGAAACTTAATATCGTCCATCACCTTACATAGATTCCGACCATACATTCCGGTTTTCGAAGCAGTCTCCATGTTTTGTGCTGTAAGGTGGAATATCCTCATTCTGGTTAGTTTTACTTGCCTATGTAATGTCTCCAAGCAATTTTCTTATCCATGTAATGTCTATATACTACAGAGAGCTACGTGGCAACTGTGTGGGGTGCTGTTAAATTTAGATCTACTTGTAGAAAACCCTCCCCGAAATTTTTTTCTGGGTATGGGCACGCCATTCATATACTGTAGCCAGATAATCACACTAATAAAATAGACACTAAGGACTATGTATTTGCCAGAAGTTTCAATGTTTGTGAATTCTGTTACTGTAGTGTTATCAAGTTCTCTGGTTATGGGTGGGGAGGACCCATTTTGGAATGAAGAATGACAAAACTTAAATAGCACATTAGTTTGTATGTAAAAGCATAATCTTTTAAATTTGTTTATAAAAGAGCTCTGGCAGTACAATTTGTAACTGAAACAAAACTCATTCTTGAAACCAATATTAGACACCATTCTGAGTAAGTTTTAGCATTTTCATCTAAGTAATATAATGCAATATTGCAGTCATAAAATTGCATGTTTTCAGGGTGAATAATAGGTTGACGTAAATCATTTTATGCATAGCAATTTCCATTTCATTTTAACATTCCAAAGAAATTCTCCTAACCTTCTTAACTCAGACTGATTACTAAACATTTTCTTAACCACTACACTTCTATTATTCCTAAGCCATTTTCTCCTCCATTCATTAGTTCCTTCACATTCCATCAAAATATTGATGCCCATCTTCATTATCCCTACAGACTGGACACATGTCTTGTGTGATATTATCTCGAAAACCTCTTAGTTTCCACACTCCTATACTAAACCATGCAATACCTTCTCTCCTTTCAGTAACTATATCTGGTGTTACTTTCAGTAGTTTAATAATTACTTTTAGTAACTATATCTATATTGGTGTAGTGAAGTGAATATTACACAAGTATAGGACAGATACACAGGAATAGAATTAATGCTAGTAGAGGACTTTAATGCAAGCTATATAATGGAATTTTGTAAAGAGAATACATATTGATGCGCAATGCAGTAAAAAGGAAAGACGCTGTTGGAGAATTTACTTTTGTAATCAATATTGCCAAATTCTCATAGATAAAGTCAACTTTGAGATGATATGTATAGCAATCATTTCCCATTAAAAATTGAACTCAAAATGCTAGAGTAATGTATTAATTAGGGAGAAAGATTTTGGGTTAGGTAATCACTTACAACTTTACAAATGGAAAAATGCTGAATTGTTTCATTTGTAACTACATCAAGAAGTGGTTAAGTGGAGGAAAACAATTTTAAGGGGCCCATCTCTGTGGTGTTGGGATAGTGTGTCTGCCTCACATTCAAGAAAGTTTGAATCTCAGATAAGGTTTTTCCTGTTTCTCCTTATCCTAAAAAGGTGCCAGGTAACTTGAAGCTCTATGGATCCTGGGCTCATTTGAGCAACATTTCACCCATTCCATTCATTATTAATTTGATATGACCAAATCAAATAAGGGACGCTAACTATAAAAAAAATAGCATGATAAAAAATAAATAAATAAAAAAGATTCCAGAATCATTGAAGGATAAAATATTCAAGATATTTCTAGTATAGAGGGAGCTTTTGAGCAGGAAACATAAGGTTACTGAGGAGAGGCTTAAAGTAAATGACAGCTGACACAAGAGAAAATCTGCTATATTCACATGACTTTCTCTACTCACTTTATATATATATAGCTTCTACAAACTATTTTTACAAAAGCTTATTTTACCTTGTACTTCATGATGAATTAAATTTTTGCAGAAATATTTTCATTACATATTTTACTGCAGATTCAAGGGGACAGAGGTAACCAAATCAATAGTCAGTTCAGATTCACTTTAAATGAAGTATTGGAACAAATTAAGAAGTCAAAATTTAACAATGCATGTGGGATAGACAGAATCCCAGGGGAATATTGAAAAGCTGGGTAGAGGACCAAAACAGATCAAATATATTGATACAAATACTGAATTTAATATTTGAAAAAGGTAAAATATCAATAAATTGGGGAGTGGGAATAGTAACTCCAGTTTATAAAGACGAAGGCAGTATTAAAAACCCAGTGAGTTGTAGAGAAATTAGTCTATCAACAATCAGGAATGTCTTCTCTTGTGCATTTGCAAAAATTCTATAGGATAAGAATGGGCCGACAAAGAAGCAGAACTTTCATTATTTCAAACAGGCTTTACGAAAGCCCAAAGAACAATGGGTTATATTTTTATAATTAGAACATTAGTAGATGATTAGCTCAGTAACAAGAGAGAGACTATATTTGTTGCTTTTGGATTTAGAAAAAGATTTTAAGAAAACTTCTAGGGAAGTACTTTGGATCAAACTGAGGAAAAAAAAGTGAGAACTTTATAAAGATGATTCAAAATACTTATAAGGAAAATTAATTTATATAAAAATGAAAGGGGGAGGAAATTATTTTGCAGAGGGAAATGAAGCCATCTTATGTTTATTGAGCTAATGTGTTGTTAATTTTGCATTACCCAAACGCACATAGATTAAGGAGTTCTACAGGTGCATACAACTTTGCCTTAGATTTATAAGAATAAAGTAAAGACAGCAATAGCAATAAACAACTCTTCAGTCTCCACTAAAGTGCTAGAGATAAAAAGACGTCAGATTATTAATCAAAGAAAATAAAACTATCCATCTCGAATGGATACCCTCTCATTGTGGAATCCATGGTAGTGAAATTGCTGATTCTTTAGCAAAAAAGGCAAACAAAATTTTACAGAAACCCATTCAATTTCATAATTCCGAAAAAAAAAAAAAATGATGGAATAGTTCTTGGACAGATACACTGTAAAATAAAAGCTTAATCCCCAAACATCCAAGACATGATGCTGCAGCAACAGTTAAGATTACCATTATAAAATTGGAATCTTTAACTCTCAAAATTGTATCCTGTGCCAAAATAAGAACTTAACAATGAATAAAGGATCACCTCTCTAATGTCTGGCTCTCAAAAGTCACCTACATAAGGATCAACTCATTGGCTGGTCTTTATTGGGAAACAAGAAAGCAAATACAATATATCTAAGCACTTGGGCATTAAACTAACCTATTACCACAACTAACACTATTACTCCTGAAAGGGAGAGGGTAAGAAAATACCAAATAATGCAGACCTTAGACAAGGATGTAAATTAAGTCCAGTGCTTTTTAATCTATTTGTTGATTGTATTTTAGAAGAAATAAGTAATACATTTTTGCCAACCATAAATAACAGAGTTATCTATCAAAAACTGTTTTTTTGCAGATGGTCACTTGTAACAGGTTCGCTAACCAGTCTAGAATTAAGATGAATAGCAGAAGCTATAGGTGCATTTTTGGAGAACGGGATCTTAAAATAAACAAAAACTAAATCCAAAACTAGAAAGATTATAAACTTAAAAAAATAAATAAAGAAATAAAACTAGGAGAAATGGGATGGAAAGGCACAGAAAGAGAGCTTAAATTCATTACACAAGGGTTTATCTAGTAATGGGAAATGGAGCGATCAAAACAGGAAAGCACTAACAGAAGGAAAAATGGTTGAGTGCAATTAAATCTTGTGTAAACATAACATCAAATATGCATGTAAAATGGTTAGATAAGTGGAGGGAAAAGTAATGTATGAAACAAAGTTGGGGAGCACATGAAGGATGGAAAGCAATAAATGTGATAGAGTTTGTAGACTTAAGACTATGATATTAAAGCAAAGTAATGGAAAGAGTACCAAAATCCTGGTACAGAATATGGGAACTAGATGAGGAAAGTATAATCAGTGTATGGTAACACAAGAAAGAATTAAGGGGAAAGAATCTTGGATATATAAAATTTAAAATATTCTACAGGAAGTTGGTGTGGCATTAAAATGGCTTGAGAGGGAAATAAGGGGAAAAGGGTTTTGGAAGAGAAAAACAGGAATTATAGGCTAATCTTAATGTCAAAAGACCTATGAAACCATGTAGACCATTGAAAGATGATTGGAGAAGAGAAAATACTCTTGGTTAACATCCCATTAACAAATGATGAACAGAATAAAGAACTGGAATACATTAAACATGTTGCAAATCTGAATGGTTTTAAATCAAACCTCGTAACTAAAATGACTAATAGATAAAGAAGATATAAAACAACTGTGAATGTGAGTAAGCTAAAAACGGAAGATTCCAAAGAAAAATACTGCAAATTTAGGTATCATCCAAAAATGTTCAATGAATTCAACAACATTTTTAAAGATTACAGTATTAAATTGGCTCCCCAAAACAAATACAGTATGAGAAATGTACTCAATCACCATTAAAGAATACTACTCCTAACAATAAATTATCAGGAATATATTGTGTTAATTGTGAAGATTATCATAACATATACATTGAAAAAACAAAAAAGGAAAATTTGGAAACAACATTGAAGGAACACTTGAGAAAAACATCAAATTCAAACAAACAGAAAACTAAGCCATAGCTTATCATTTCTGGTCACATAATCATAACATTAGTACAGAAATAAAACTTTTAGAACCAACACCAATCATTTGGAATTAATAGTATGAGAAAATACATACATTACCAAGAATTCAAATAGTCATGAATTTTTAAATACTGGCATCAGATGACATCATACAACTCACCAATGGGATCGATAGCAGACCAAACAACAGGAGAAGGGGCAAGCTGGATGAGAGCCAGTGACAGATCATTTGATGAGGATGTCTCTTGAAACATCTTCTGCCATAGCTTGACAAGTGGAGCATTTGTTTATCATGCTTCACTGTTCTAAATGGTTCATCATCTTTAATTATAAGCAGATAGTACTTGGCATTGTATTTTGGAATGAAAACAAAACAAATTTTGAAGCAAAGAGTTCCTTTTAAAAAGTGGGAGAACTTGGCAAACAAAATAAGCAGCAGTTGAATAATTTAACATCAGATGAGAATATAAAAGAATGAATAACACATTGGTATTATGTTACATTTAACAAAATAGTATGTTCTACTGTACAAGCAGCTGCTTAATATTAAAGATTTTATATGCCTAACAATGGTTAACTGTGTAAAATGGATGTGCAATATCTTCATTTAACAATTTACACCTTTTATATTTATTTTGTTCTAAGAAATATCCTTCTATCCCAATTTTACATTATTTTTTCTTATGCTTTAATCAGTGTTATAGCCAAGTGCAAAAAGCACCTTAATTTAACCAGTAAATTTACTGATACAGAATAACAAAACATTTGGAATGCGATCCTTTACCGACTTCAATTACAAAACAGTACTATGAAATAGGGTATAAGGCTCCTATCACTCAGTGATCAAAAAAGCAACAGAACAACTCATTTAACACATAAACCAAGAAGTCTGTTGCTTGTATTCTTAAGGATTAAGTGAGAAGTGTAACCAACACACTTCTGATTGGCATTCTATCCAGAAAGCAGAGTTATAAAACACTGTTGTTTTTGGAAGATGTAAATAATTACTCTAAGTTTCTAATTTAGTATAAATACAAGCCTTTTACTGTATTGTTTCTTTTCAAACAAAGAGAGAAAAATGAAGCCTTTATGACTGTGTTCTAAAAGAATTTGGCCACCACAAACATTTTAGTATTTTAATGCATTCTAATGCAAACAAAAGCTTTAATCTCAAAAGCCTAAACTTTTATTAAAAAATATATCCTCTCAAAATGGTTTGGAATGTATTTTAGTCCTGAAAGGTTTTACTTCCTCATACACTCACAAACTAAATGTTATAGGTAGTCTTTACAGTAACTAAAATATGAAACTGTTAGGCAAACAGTTTGCCTAACAGTTTCATATTTTAGTATATTTTTCTTTGTGTTATGCTGGCCTCTTTTATTGATTATAATAATTATTTAAAGCATAAAGTATAGGCATTTTTGTATTTCTTGATTAATACTACACAAATGTTGTAAAGAACAGGAAAATATCACAAAAAACTGATGTGTTACACTCACATGACTTTCTCTACTCTTGTACAAACTATTTTTACAAATGCTTATTCCCCATATGCTTCATGTTAGTCGAGATATCGAGATGTTAATCTTATTGCTAATTTTCTTGTAGATGCAAAGGGAATTGGTAGGCTTTAAGCAATAGCCAAATATTTTAAGAGCTGGTTGTTATGTGGAGTATTTCATTCTCTTTGCATTACTAGGACAAAAAAAAAGGAATAACGAATTCCCATTTGAGAAAAAGTATAAGTATTGGAAAATTTAAGGGAATAACAAGCAATATTTTGAAAATGGTTCACTCAACAAAAAAAACCAAAAAAAAAACTGTATATGACAAATTGTGTATTTTAACGTGATCTACCTTTTCTGTAGTAAAATTTTGTCTATCTCTTATGGTTTACCAGTTATACAAAAGTCGTTCACAATGAAGAATACCTTTGGAGACATTCCCAGAAAATTCAAGATATACATTTTATTTGTCAGGAAAGTATCTGAAATATATATTTTAATCAAAATCGTTAAGAGCTGTTTTTGAGAAAATTAAAATTTTCGAAAAATGTTCCATGTAAAGGGTAATCTGGGGTGGGGGGAGTTTCTTGAAAACCTTTGTGTTGCATCTCTGGAAGATACTGAACCTAAATACCAAGTTTAGCGTTTATCTGAGTGTTCGTTTTTGAGTTATGCTGTTCACAGACACACATGGACATGTTTCCAAAAATGCTTTTTTTGGATTCAGGGTGCCTCAAAACATGTATTTCCAGTGAAATCTCAGTATTGAATTTTTGGGTGGAATACAATACTTCCCCTACTTACTATAGTAGTAGAGAAAGTAAAAAGATGATCAAATAAACTGAATTATTTTAGTAACAACAACTTTGCTTAATTATTGAAATAACTTAGAATATGTTAATAAGTAATTAAGTAATTGTAGTTAGTTTTACAAAACTCAAGTCAGTTTATTTGATTCTTCCACTTTGCTTTGAATTGAAGTCTGTTTATTGACACTCATGAACATTCAATTTGCAATTTGGTGATGAAATAGTGTCTTCTAATGTTAATCCAAATTATCAAAAATCAATTGAAATTCAATTTATATGGCTTAACATTTTTTTAACATCAGCATAACCATTCACTTCCTTCTATTACCTTATCCGAAAGCCGTGATGAAAGCTCCATGATGTTATTAAGACATGTAAAAAAATAATAATGAATAAATAAAAATAAATAAATAGTTTTAAAATAGTAGTAGATTGTATGCACTTGCATCCTATAGTGCACTAAATTGGACTATAAGCAATTTAAAAAAAATTTTGATACTTAAAAGCTTTCATTCACTACCTTCAATCTATGCATTTATATCAGATGTGTGGAAATGGGTAATGAATGGGGAAGGCATAGGTTCTCATTTCACAAGTCATGTGGAGACTGTCTTTATCCTTTGCAAACCATTGAAAGGTGAATTACAAACTCTTTGAACAACACGTGCTTCATCATGGCATTCAAAGAGGGGATGGATGATGCAAGCTGAAGTCTAATAAAAAATGTATGTTCTGGAAGAGGTATATTAAAAGAAACTGACATACTAAACATTCAAATTTATTATTGCTAATGAGTGACATCAAATATATAGTGCTCAGGTTTCTTTTTTTTAAACTATGTTCTGAAAGCAGAGTATATATGAAAATATGTACACAATGTATATATGCAACATAATATAAATTTAGCTATATTAAGAGAAAAAGGAGAAAAAAAAAGATCTGCAATAAACTTAAGCAAATGTCTGAAATATATTAGTCAAAACTAAAAATGTAAATAATAATAAAAAACATAAATTGCACTATCCTGTCCAACTTTTTATGCATATCCAAATTTGTTTAAAAGCAAGCAGCACAAAAGCATACAAATTTTTTATTTTAAAAAGAAGTCTATCTATACATTAACTGAGCTATACATCTGCTATTTCAGCAGATACAGCTGTTGACATCCTTTGCTGAAAATGGCGAATTTACAGAGAAGGGAAGAATGACATTTTAAGCTTTTGTCTCGGATTTCACAACTCTGTATTATGCCATAACCTCAGTTCTGTTATGAGAAATTACTCTTGTTTCCATGATTTGTACTTTGGCAAAACAAATAAGAAACAAAGAAAAATGATAAAACTTAAGCACAAGGCAATAGTGTATGATTCTGAAATTAAAAGCACAACAATTGAGAATATGCTTATCTTATTTCTGTTATGCTCTTTGGAGAAAGTACATAAATAATTGTCAGTGCCAAACTCAGACATAACTATGATCCTGCTGTACCTGGATGAAGCATGGTACTCTTTTAGAAAATGTCTTTTCCATCTGTTAAACATAAATTATACAAAACTTGCATTACTATTATAATATGTGGGTAAGGATTTATATACATATGTTGCTTGCTTTGTCTCACTGTTTAGAGCTATAGACTACCATTTCTATAAAAAGATAAAACTTTATTCAAAACAAAATCTCCCATACAGTGCACTATATATTTTCCAAATAAGTACTTAATTTATGCAGCTAAACAAAGTAATACAACAGTATTATTGGATTAAAGCAATACAAAACATTGATCTAGTAATAATATGACATGTATCTGCCTAAGTATTTATACATACAGCTATATTTTCAACTACTCTTCTAAAGGGAATATGTTCAAGTTGCCAGGGGAGGCTTAGGCGACCAGTAAATACAGGGCTTATAAAAATTCAAATAGACTGATATAATACACTGATCTAATAATATTAAAAGAGGACAAGCTCTTTGATGCAGTAATTGTAAAAGTGTACTGCCAAACTTTACAATGCATTTATTTTCCATCAACACTGATTCCCCTTTGTAAATTCATTACATTATGTATCACATACAAAGTCTGAAAGATATTTACCCATTTTAAAAATTAAACTGCACTTCATAAAACAATATATGTTACACATTGGCACATCTCAAATTTTGGAAACCACTACTATATTCAAGAACATTTTCTCCAATTACAAAGCTACCCACTCAGCTAGTTGTGAGTCAACTTCTTTTCTATGATTAGGCTATCCGTAGGCTTAAATGCAGACTTGTCAGAGTGGTAAAACTATACACTATCAATGCATGAATAAAACTCTTGTGCCTGCACAAGAGAGCAATGCATGCAGTTCCCTTTAAGTAACCTTATGTATATATACAATATATAGCATAGCATAGAAGACAGAGCTGTTGTTATACATTAATACTATCTATGGCCTTTGATTTCGGCATTTTAATGTGCTGAGGATGGGGTACTTAAATTATTTAAATCTACCTGAAAAGTGAATTCCTTTTCATTGCTAATAACTGGAATAATAGGAATTCCGTATCCTAACTGCTAATGACCAATAAATTGGTTGGAGCACTTTATCGTCTTTCGTGGTCATCAGCAGTTGATCTGGGTTTTTTCATGACATCTGTATGCTCTAGGGTGTACTATTTGCCGTGCGAATAATTTGTGTTTATGGCTTTGGACGCCTTTTTTGGTTTTATTTCGGATATAAATACAATTTTAATTTTACTATTTACTCAAGTAGTACGTACTGTTTATGTGCATTATGTACAAGTTTTTATTGTTTTATTTACGCTTGTCAATATACTTGCTAGCTGGGCTGAATGTTGATAATATAACTATTTGTTTTCTTTGTATACATGCCCTGTTAGTCTCAGCCTACATACATATAGACAGCCAACAGGAGCAATGTCTATTTTCACTAGAGCTAACAGGCATATCAACAAATGTAAATGAGACAGTGTAAACATGCTATCTTAAAATATCACTGTCCTGTGAAAAGCATCCATAAGGCAAAGGGGATCAACTCAGTTGAACCAGCACCATGTGGTTAGTGGTGGCAAAATGATTAAGCACACTTTTTGCACTATTCAGTTCAGAAATATAAAATCCTTAGAAAATGTTTATCAAATCTCTAGTAGCGCCTAAAAGTATAGTCTCAGAAAACATGTTGCACAGTAACACTAAGCAGAATTTGCAGAGGTACCAGGTTTCATTTCTTTTCTTCTGAGTAATACAAATGTGACGTCTCCTAGCAAATCACTTTCCTTTACCTTTTAACACTTTTCTCAAGTATGTATTTTGGCATATCACCTGAGGTTCTACCTCATGCCTACATAGAAGAGATTTGGAGCAAGATACTATGTATCTGTATCTGAAAAATTGGTCTATGCCTTTTGTTATTTATTTTGGGACAAGGGAATTTATTCTACATCTTAGGGTATCATCATTTTTGACTCGCATATTGCCCGCAGATTTGGAAATTCCTTTTTACACTTCCACTGCAACTTTTACTATAAAGATGCATACTTCATCATTTCTGCTTGCAATACAAGTGAAAATATCAGGAACTTTTGTTAAGCTGTTAAGAGTTCAGTGGCAAACTTATTTTATTCTGTAAGCATCATGTCTTTAAGTACAGTGAAAGAAAAAAAAGAAATGGTGATTAACCGTGTGGTTATGAAAAAATTAACTCTTATTATTTATTACTAAGACATGAATAAGAGACATGTCATTTCTCCTACAAATAAGCAAGAATTGTTTGACAATAATCACTTCTGCTGTTATAAGAGTGTACAGATCACAGATGTAACACTTCCCCTCCTCAAATGTGTTAATGTCTCAAATAAGCTGCCATTACAAATAACTTCGGTAATTATAACCCCAACAAACAAGAATCCAATGTGCAGGCACCAAGTGATTTTATTCATGACTCCTGTGCTAGGGTGTCTCCAGCCAATAAATTCTAGCCATCACTTGGTGGAATGTTTGCCCTAGAGTCATAAGAATCCATAAGAAGAGCATTGAAACAAATAATCCAAAGTGCTGAAGGAATATTACCAAAAAAGTTGAGAATGTACTACTAACTTACAATTCACCCCCATGAAAAAATTTATCTGAACCTTTGAAGGATAAGCATATAGTATCCAAATATTTGCATACTTGCAATAATTCCGTACATCATTGGAGAAACACTTTTTCACAATTAAGTAGAACAAATGAATATAGCTACGCAAAATCAAGGTCTGAAGTACCAGATCTTAAAAGCAGATACTTTGAAAAGAAACAGATAAAATACTGATCAACTCAAGTCTACATTCTCAGTGCCCAGTGTAAGAGGGGAAAACTGGGAAAAAAGCTACTGGAACAATTGCATCCTGTTTTACACAGGTTATACAGCGTTAAGTAAATGAGAGTAGGTGAAAAGCTATATCATAGAAAACGTTCTCCAAGCAGGGAAATCAGGCCTGTTAATTTCATAGTGGGACATCATTACTATTACTGCAATTTTCTCCATATTTATCATTAAATCCTTTTGGACCTAGAAATAAATAACCCCATATAAACAATGGCTTTTTTTTTTTTTTCAAAGAACCTTGATCTTTCATTTTATTGTATCTATCAACATATCCCAAATCAGTCACCACTTTGTACTTGATTCCACATGCTGTTGTACAAAGACCTGTTTGCAAAACTCATTTAATTCCATATGATTGTTTAACCATATAATTCTAATCAGTCTTACTGGAACAGCAGTGTGTGGTGTGAAGTAATGGCATGTTACCGGTTTTTAATTATATAAAGCTTACTACTTGATTATCATCATCACTACTATTACTACTACCACCTATTTTATTGCATAATAGTCTTATTTATATACAAACTGAATAGGAATTTAAATTTCACTGCATAATCATCACATGAATATTCCTGCTTATTACAATCAAGGGGTATTTAAATACGTGCCACAACTGCAACAGAGTACCTTTACATTCTAGGTTAAAAGGGTATGGGTGTTAACTGAAGTGAATTGGAGTCATGGGGGGGTTGTGAGCTATTTTCACATGACTAGCATCAGACACCAAGCCAATAATAACCATCTTCAGGCTTCACTCAGTTACTGAGTATGTCTAGTTTTTACAAGCATTT